>JAUDYJ010000002.1:73076902-73681902 GCA_030761175.1 Masticophis lateralis
CTTCCCTTTCATCTTTTTATTGTACAGCAATCTTTCTCTTCAAACCTACCACCTCTCTCTTTTCTTTCCTTCTTACTTTCTCTGCCTCCCCTCTTCTTCTCTCTACTTCCTCTTCCTTTCTCCTTCTCCTCTCTTCCTCCCTCTCTTACTCTCACTCCTACTCTAATTTCCCTTCCCTTCCTTCATCCCTCTCTATTGCTATATCCTTTTATGCATATGGACTACTCAGAGGGCTGAAAAAGTTATTTTTGACTGGTCCTCGCACTTTTGACCAGTCCTCGAACTTACGACTGTCCTCATATTTTATGTTTTTTGCCCTATCTTATCACCATGGTGAAGAGAAGTAGTTGTGAAATGAGTGACATGGTTGTTAAGAATGCTGCACGGGCATAAATGTCATAAGTGTGAGGTCATAAGTGTGAGGTCCAGTCAAAAGTGCGAGAACTTGTCAGAAATGACTTTTTTCAGCCCTCTGAGTAGTTCCTATACACATAGCCATGGCCACTCGGTCACATGACCAGCTAGCCACGCCCACCCAGTCACATGACCTCCAAGCCACGCCCACAGAACCGGTAGTAAAAAAATTTAGAACCCACCCCTGATTTCAACGTCTTTTTTATATATTATGATGACCAAAACTAGTTTTAGTACAGGAAGTCCTCAACTTACAACCACAATACAGCCCAAAATTTCTGTTGCTATGTGAGACATTTCTTAAGTACGACTTTTCTTGTCACAGTTATTAAGCGAATCTCTGCCGTTGTTAGTAACATGGTTGTTAATTGAATCTGGCTTCTCCATTGGTCAGAAGGTTGCAAAAGGTTGTAGCACCTGACCCTGGAGTGCTACAACTGTCATAAATATGAACCAATTGCCAAGCATCTGAATTTTGATCCCGTGACCCAGGGGTGGGTTCTACTTACCTTTATTACCAGTTTGCAGAGGGGCCACGCGCATACGCAGAAGCATTTTGATGACATCGGGGTAGGTGGGCGGAGCCTCTTGCCGGTTTTACTACTAGTTCTATAGAACCGGGGGCAACCCATCACTGACATGACCACAGGGATGCTGTAGTGGTTATAAGTCACTTTTTTCAGGGCCATTGCCTAAATATAAAACCTTACTTTTCCTCAGCCTATTTGGTAATGCTGCTATTTTACTTCAGTGAAGTCCCTCGTGCACTGATTTATTCAGGAGGAAAGAAGTCACCATCCTCCTGTCTTTTCATCAGTACCTTAAGTGGATGAGACTTGTTTGAAATCTAGATACTGACCAGAATGAAATCACTGATTTATTAAGAACTGAAGTCTTTATTATTATGCAAAAGCCAAAAGGAGAACAAAATACTGAAGTGGCTGAATTCAATTAACTATTAGTTAACTCATGTTGCGCACACCTAAGCAAAAAAAAATCACTGCAGCTCAACTCATATTCCATAAAATAAAATTTCTAATCCACAGCTTGCATTCATTAGTCCCTAGATTGCTATATAATTCCCTACTCTGACCCAGATTTCATTGATTGATTGTTTTTCTTAATTTAGCACTTAGCTAGTCTTACTCATACAGAAACAAAAGATAAAAGTAGAATGGAGATAGTCCTCTCCTTTTTTAAAATCTCACAACCTTCCGGCAATTAGTAGATTGTCCATTGTTTGATGTTTCTGGATTTATAATTCTAGGTCAAAAAATACTTGGCCAAATTTCTCTCTGTGAAATTCGGAGTGGGGTACTGTGAGCAGGGTTGGGGGGAACAGTAACATATTCCCAGATAAGTATCAGGCAAAAAACAGTTATGATAGATAACCGCCATCTACTTCTTTCTGTAAAACCTGCTACGATGTCAAAATCAAAGGCATCATCAAGGCAGATTAGCATCCTTTTAAGATCTGGTTTAATTCATTAGGGAGACCATTCTCATCATTTGGAAAAAAATCTATATAGGACAAAGGCCAGTTAGTTGGCAATAGCATCAGAGAAATACAATCTTAAATGACACTGCTGTCAGCTAACTTAATGCCAGCAGCCTAATTAGTCTAGGTACAATCTGGGTAATAGTTCTGATGAGTATTGATATTTCACTTTAAACCTCCTGGTTTTAAGAAACAATGTTCTCGCAGCAGTTTTCTTAAATGTTTTTTCTTCAGAATAATAGATTCTTCGGTTCAGAAAAATAAAATGTGATCCAGACTTACCATTCTTTTAAGTCCCATTCTGAACATAGTCATTGTATATGGGCCACCCCATTTCAACTGTTTCTGGGGAGCTTGATAAAAATTAATAAATAGTAAATTACTCTAGCAATTAAAAACAATTGCCATTTAGGGAGCAAAAATTATTTCATAGCATTAGATTCTAGCATTTAGAATACTTACATATTCATTTTATTTATTTATCACATTTGTATTCTACCACAATTGTGTTCAAATTCTTGGTGGCTTGCAGTATGGGTGTGGGGGGGGAAGCAATAAAATCAAAAATACAAAAACTTGTGGTTCAAAATGCAGACCCATGCGTCCCAGATAGCATCTGGCATCCGCTCCTAAAGGCCCTTGGGAAAAGCTCAATTTTCAGGACTTCCAGAAGGTGACTAGATTAAGCCAAAAGCACTTCTTACAAGAGGCAATTCTAGAGGGCCAGCTTGATGACAGAAAGACCACTCTTCTGAATCTTTATGCCCTGATCTCCCAAAAATTGGGAACAACCAGCTGTTTCCCCAGCATATCAAAGAGGTCAGGCCAATTCCAGAACAGAAATGTAGTCCTGAAGTTAACTTGGCATCCAGGCATAAATACTGTAAAATTAAAACCAGCACTTGAAACTACACCCATAAGCCTATAGTGAGGCAGTACAGGACCCACAAAATAAGTGTAAGCTAGCACCTGTGAGCGTTGTTTATATTACACTACAACATAAGCTCACACACAAAGGCCCCTTTATACCACACAAAGCTTAGAGTTTATATTTTGATACTTGAAGATACAAGAAAGGAAGAGATAGAAAAGGGGATGAACCCATTCAATTGCATGAAATAAGTATTTTTTAGTAAGGGAAGGTAAAACATCACTAAGAAGTATCATTTTATAAATCCTAGATACTGGTGGGAAGGCAAAGATCTGTTCTCTATTTCTTCACAGCATAGGAGACAAGGTAACAAAAGTAGTCAAAGGAAGAGAGCCAGCCTTGTGTAGTGGTTAAGGCATCTGGCTAGAAAAAACACGATCATGACTTCTAGACACACCCAGACACCCCAAGCTCAAAACCTGGAATGGGACGACTTGCCACAGCCAACTCACCACAGGACATTTTGCCATGGCCAACTCATTGCGGGACAACTCGCCGCAGGACAATTCAACAATTCAATTTAATTATTTAAAATAATTTTTCAAATATTTTAATTTTTGTCATTTCATATTTTATTTTGTCCCTCCTTTGGCACTCTTTCTTTAATGATTTTGTTCCAACATTTCTTCACTATTAGTATAACTCTTGACCTGCGTGAGTTGTCCCATAGCAAATTGACTAGAGTAAGTTGGCCGTGGCAACTTGGCTGCAGCAAGTTGGTTATGGTGAATTGTCCTAGACCCCTCAAAGTCAGCTGGATGATGTTGAGCTGGTAATATTCTCAGTCCTTAGAAGAAGGCAGTGGCAAACCATTTCAAAAAACTTGCCTACTAGTAAAGTAATAGGATTAGAAAAAGTTTGGTAGCAGAGGGAAGTATCAAGGGAGTATCTTGAATACCTGGATGCATTCAAGAGATGCTGGACAGACATCTAAAACAGATCCTTTGATCTGGATACCAGTACTAAGGTTAGATTCAATGACCAAAATGCCCTCACAAATTCTAGGGGGAGAAATTCTAACAACCAGAAAGACTTACTAGCATTTCTTTACCTATTTGCCATTCAAAGTATATGCTATAATGCTAATTCCATATCATATTTTTGTATTATTATCACCATGAATAATTAGGGCATTTTTTCAAAGTAGTATGGGAGATTTAGAGAGATGTGCTGGACTGAGATGCAAGATCTCTGTGATAGAGCCCATTTCAGACTGCAGTGTGTTAGCTTGCTTTATACATCAGCTTCACTAAATGCCTCATTAAAACTAGTAAGAATTGCTTTAGGCAGGATGAGAAATGACATGGGCTAGTTTCCTTGAACTGTGTCATTTC
The DNA here is from genome assembly GCA_030761175.1 of Masticophis lateralis. NCBI lineage: Eukaryota > Metazoa > Chordata > Lepidosauria > Squamata > Colubridae > Masticophis > Masticophis lateralis. Next base: position 73,081,080 of record JAUDYJ010000002.1, read on the forward strand.
AGCTTGCAGGTATGTGAGTCTCAGAAAGGAGGAGCAATCTAGATGAAAAGGGAATCTGAAGGGATGCTTCCCTTTCACAAATCACAGTTATTCCAGCTGAATATCAAGTTTTTCAAAACTTCATGTCAACTCCAATAATCAGTCTGCCTGTCTGTCTGTCTGTCTGTCTGTCTATCTCTACATAGTGAAATTAGCTGAACACTTCAAATTAATCTTTGATAACAGGATAGTAAAAAAAAACATATGGACAATAGCTCTGGTATTTTGAAAATGCTGTACCAAATAAAAATGATACTAGTGGAAAAAATGAAGAACAGTGATAGAGAAAATATTAAAGTATAGAACAGGCACGAATGGTGAATGTTTACATAAATGTGTTGTTGACAAGAAGGAAAATGGAGTTGTGATATAAGCAGTATGGCAGCAATAACTCTTAGACAGGCGTGGTTTCCTTACTCCAACCCTAGTGCTTTGGAGCTTTCTAGAGATGAGTTCTATAAATTTGCTCATAACTTCCAACATCATTGAAAACACCAGATTAGGGATGGCCTGCTTATTTGGCTGTAGCACAGACTCAAAGCCCATGTCTTCTGCAGCGTGCCACAAATTTACCTCAGTTCACTTGCGCAAAGTAAAATTCAAGCCATGGATGCTACCTAAATTGACAGCCACAAATGTCCTTTCAGCATTCTCCATCAAATGCATGGGCAAGACTCCTCCTTTGCCGTCACAGTAACTTCCAAGACCCAGTGGGAGAATTTTGCTTAGGAAATCTTCCTTTAGCATTTAATTGAAGCCGGGGTAACCAGGGAGGTTAACCAATGTAGCTCACTGGAGAGGTGATTACCCATCAACACACTGTACATCCTTTCTCCAAGTTATAATTAGGTAAATGTAACAGTACCACAGTCTTGCCCTATGAGTTTCTTTGAAATTCTCTTCTGTGTGAAAACCATTTCTCTTTCATTCAGCTGAATGAAAACTGGTAGAAAAAATACAGGAGAATTTCTCTTCCCTGCACTAACTACACACAGAGAAAGACACACACACACACACACACACTGCATCATTTTAGAGAGATCTTCTCTCATGCTCTCTGTTTATTGCTCCCTTGTCAGAAAGATTTATCTCATATTAGTGCTATCAAATGAAGCTCCTGAATTTTATATCTTGTTATAATAAAGAAAGGAAGCTTGAACAGCTTCTTACAAAAGAGAAGCAGGATTAAATAAATTAATAGGCAGGTAAAAGATATATGTAGTCCTGCAGTGCGGTATAATGTTTGCCTCAACTAATCTGTGAACTCTATTATTATTTTAAATTTGCACACAACTTGCCCCTATGTTATTTAATGAATTACAGGTGATAAGTGAAAATCTAGCAAAGAAATATGGAAAAGAGGAATATTTTGGTTCTAGAATATGAATAAGAATTGCTTGTACGGTCACTTGTATTCTCAGATTTTGAAGCCTTTAAAACAAAGGTTAGTATATTTTATACTGCCTGAAACTGCTCTCAACAGAGATACAATCTACAGTGCAGAAAGGACAGAAATAAATTAAATCACAGAAAAGCAGTCCTTTTTAATCAAGTCATTGAATAAATAATTACATGGCTGTGTCATTGAAATTCAAAACATCATGTCTATCATAAGACAGTGTGTTCTTTCCAAGAAAGAAAAATATATAAATGGTCCACAACATCCTTCCACATCTATTGTGAAATACATAATGTTCTCTTTTAAGGATTCTCTTATAATATCACTGAAAAGTTCAAAGCTTGGTTTTCGTGGGCACGATGTTTATGCTTCCCTCAGATATTAGTTGGTTCTCCCTGATTTTTCTATCCTCTTTTTGATTTATATGGCATCTTATTAAAATGAAGCAATTCAGGTTGGAAATGACATAGTACAAGAGTGTAACCTCTGGTATTGACAAGGCAAATTAGTTAACCTAGGGGGAGTCCTTTGCTCATAAAAATCTCAATTTGTTCTCTAAACATAAAGTACAGTAATAGAGCAAAGATGAGGATTCAGTTCTGTGTTATTACATTGTTAGATTTGACTTGCTGAGTTGCCCCTTAAGGGGAACTGCAGCCATTTCCCCGTGTTGTATGCTAGTAGAAGCTCCTAAAAACATAATTGGGCTCTGAATCTTTGCAAGAGTTGCTCCATTAAAACTCTTGTATATGATGCATTTACACTGAATACATCTGCTGGAATTAAAAAACAAACATGCATATCTAATCTGCTACTCTCCCTTGCCGTGGATGAAACAGTTTTCTGCTTGTAATATTGGGAGAACTATCATCTGCCCTTTCCTTGTGCAGGCTGTAATGTAAGGCATAGATTCTACTTGCTCTCCTTTTCACCATTGTCAACAGAAATGATGGGGAAGTGATTCTGAGAGGCATGAAAAGCTCATCTAATACCTCTCTATAAAGCCCTAGTAAGACCACACCTAGAATACTGCATCTAGTTTTGGTCACCACACTATAAAAAAAATGTTGAGACTAGAAAGAGTGCAGAGAAGAGCAACAAAGATGATTAGGGGACTGGAAGCTAAAACATAAAGAATGGTTGCAGGAATTGGGTAAGTCTAGTCTAATGGAAAGAAGGACTAGGGGAACAGGATAGCAGTGTTTCAATATTTGAGGGGCTGCCACAAAGAGGAGTGGGGTGAAGCTATTTTCCAAAGCACCTGAAGGCCAGACAAGGAATAATGAATGGAAACTGAACAAGGAGAGATTCAACTTTAACAGATTTAACAGATTAACAAAGGGACTTTATAGGTCATCTAGTCCAACTCCCCGCTCAAACAGGAGACCCTACACAATTTCTGACAAATGGCAGTCAAATTGGAAATAACCTGGAAATAAGGAGAATTTCTCTGACAGTGAGAACAATCAACCAATGAAACAGCTTGCCTTCAGGAGTTGTGGGAGCTTTATCACTGAAAGCTTTCACGAACAGACAGGATGCCATCTGTCAGAAATGGTGTACGGTCTCCTGTTTGGGTGGGAGGTTGGACAAGATGGCCTACAAGGTCCCTTCAACTCTGTTAATCTGCATCTGTATCATCTGAAATAAAATAGGCAAGCGACCTTCAAAGGAGCCAGGAGACCCAAACTATCTATATGATTATTAAAAGCAAGGCCCTCCCCAAGATTTTTTTTTTTTTTGGTGGCCCCATTGGCCTCAAATAGACCATGCAGCACTTGATCATGTCTATTGATTGAAGTATTTGTAACTCAACATGCACAAGGCTCTTCTCAGCCAAAGGTCTTTAGAACAAAAATAAAATATGAAGGTTTGTGGATGTTACCGTAACTTGGGTCAATTAAAAAAAACTAAACTTTTTTTCCCTCCAAGACTAGACCAAAATCAGTCATGTTTTATTTTTGAAATGGGGGAGAGGAATGGGCTTAACGTGCTATTTTTCAACAGTTTTTCAGCACTTCTTTCAAACAAAACATTTATTGAAATTGCTAGTACTTTCGATTGTTCTCTCTTCCTATTCAGCATTCTTACACAATCAGACGGGATAAGCTATCTAGTATACTCTGAACTGACAGAGAAGCTCCTAATTTAGAAGCTGACTACATTAACCTTGACTCTCAATGAGGTTGTCCTTACTTCGAGCTGGCAGGCTCGCAATCTAGGGCAGTGTTGGTGAACCTATGGCACGCATGCCAGAGGTAGCATGCAGAGCTCTCTCTGTGGGCACACATACCATCACCCCAGCTCAGCCAGCTGGCCGTTGGGTTTTCCGCTGGTTGCCGGGTTTCCACGGCACACGTGTGCCAGCCAGATGGTTGTTGGGTTTCCAGCACTCTGGAGCGCACACTTTCCAGTTTGGGCACTCTGTGCCTAAAAGGTTCACCATCACTAGTCTAGAGGTTCTCCTGAATTGATAGATCCTGATCAGAAAATACCTGGCAGTTATAGTTAGAAGTGCCTATGCCCAGCTCCAACTGGGTGTCACAGTTGCATCCTGTGAGAAGTTTTATATCCAGATATATTTTATTCTTTATACTGTTTCCATCTTCCCTTAAAATATTAACAGAATCCACAATGGTCTGACAATAGTGTCTCCAAGTTAATTAAATTAGCAATCTTCCTCAAACTCTGAAATAAGTTACCCAGACCTAATCCACATATCCAAAGATAAGGTTTGCAACACTAATAGAGTTCATTAAGTCACCCAGCAGAACTGTATGTTTACAAGAGTACACACACACACACACACACACACACACACACGCATGGCCCTCAGCACGTAGACACTTCCACACACTGGACAAACTCCCCCTATACATTTCCCCATGTTGCCATTTCTCTGCAGCCTGTCCCTAAAAGCAAATTGTTTTGCTTTTAGGAATAAATGTTTCTTCTTTCCTCACAGCTGTCTGATTCTCATTTTTATTTTTTCTTATGCAATCCCAGCTCGAGTTAGAACCCCAAATTATTCTCCCTTATCTGGGTCAAACTACCCTTAGGAACTTCACTCATGCTTTTGTCCTTTTTTTCAGTTACATTACCATAATTTGCTCTACATGGGGTTGCCTTTGAAAAACTCCAGGTTTCAGTGGGCCATATATTTACTGGCCAGTCATGATATTGCCACTTTACTTTGGGAGCTGCATTGGTTCTGAAACTATTCAAGGTCTGGGAATCAAAATAAGAGATCTCCTTCCCAGATAGATTCTGCCTGCCCAGTTTTTTGTTGATTAGAGAACCCCAGAGAACCCTTAGAGAAGGAGGTGAAGAGGGAGGGTCTTGATGATGGGAATTCTTTATAGGTGGCATAGAAATTTAATAAATAAATTAATGGAACAATATGTCCCTGCAAGTGATGACTATTCACATTCTTATAGCCTTCCTTAGGGTAGTTAAAGCTGGCTTTTCTGAAAGCCTTAAAAGAATACCTTTGTGCAGCCTTTGGTGCCTTGGTTAATTTATTATCCAGCTTCAAGAAATTATGTATTTGGGTTCATTATGCATGTACAGTAGCTACATATATAAATATTTATTACTAATACCTGTGAACTGTTTAGAGTCCATTTTGGATTGAGGTGGGAAATAAATTGCATATGTATATAAATATTGTCTAATGTACTATATACTAGTTGCTGGAATTGGGTATGTCTAGTTTAATGAAAAGAAGGATTGGGGTGACATGATAGTGTTCCAATATCTCAGGGGTTACCACAAAGAAGAGGGGTTCAACCTATTCTCCAAAGGTCCTGGGGGAAGGACAAGAAGCAATGAATGGAAACTGATCAATGAGAGGAGCAACCTAGAACTAAGGAGACAGCTAGAACAATTAATCAGTGGAACAACTTGCCTCCAGAAGTTTTGAATGCTCCAACACTGGCAGAGATTAGACAACCATTTGTCTAAAATGCTATAGGTTTTCCTGCCTGAACAGGGGGTTGGACTAGAAGACTTCCAAGGTTCCTTCCAATTCTATTGTTCTGTTATATAGCTTTAAAACAACTTCATAGTACAAGGAGATGGTGATACAAAGAGAAAACAGACGATTCACGTACATTTCAGACAGGTGAAATACAGGATACCTTCTTCCATTTATGATAATTTTATGGCAGTCTCTGAGATTCATACTAGGTGAAAGAATGCCTACAGAGAAGCTTGAAGAGGCCATGTTGTTGAAGCAAATAGGACTGTGCCAAGCCAAGTTTTTTTGCTATAAATGGACCACTGGTCACAAAGCAGTAGCTGAGAGTCACTGACCTAGAGAATATTGAACTGTTGATCTCTTAGCTTTGTTACTTTTGTGAATCAGTGATCTGATAGCACCTCATAAACTGGCTACTGCAAATTCTACTTTAAGATCTTGTGCTATTCAACCCACTAAACCGCAGAGTCCCTTTGTTTTTCAAAATGATCAAACAGATTAACTATTACTATAGTCAGCAGTAACATACCATCCAATTGAAGAACAACATTATAAAGGATTTTTTTTTTGCCTCCTATTGTAAGGAAGAAGCCCAAAGATTCATTCATTCAAATGAACAATCTGAGTACTGTAGAACATTTGTTCATAATCACTGCATTTTAATATTTAATATATGCAGTTTAAGAGAAGGTTGGTTGGTTGGTTGGCTTCTCTCATTCAAATGAAGCTAACAGTGTATCAAGATGGGGGTTTTTTTTGCCTTCTCAGGAAATTTACTTCCTAATCCTAATGTACTTTTAAAAAAACAAAAAATTCTGAAAAACTTTCTATAAATAAGAGCAATTTTTTTCCTTCAAGAGTTCTTCATATTCAAAAAACAAATGTGATTATTCCAGCAACTGAGATCAATCCCAAGCATATCTCAAATGTTGCATGTGTAGATTCTGTTCTCTGACTTTCATTGATGCACAGTGTAGGAATGTGAGAAATGGGAAATATTCATCAACCATAGAAGAACAATGATCACTTTGTACTGAGCAGAGGTTGCTTTTGATAGTCTAAATGGGTCCTTCCATTTAGATCAGGGCTGTCAAACTCTCAGCCCACGGACCAGATGCATCACATGCTGGCCACACCCACGCCCAATTTAGCAAACAAGGAAAAGGTCCCAATACGTCACATGACACAGCCGTGATGACATGAGTTTGACACCCCTGATTTAGATCATTCCATGAAAATAAAAAGAGAAAAACTTAACAGTTTCAATAAGAGCCAGTATTGATGGGGGGAAATGGCAGTCTGACCACAAGAAACCATTTTGTTTTTCTGAAACACTCTTAGTATTGTGCCAAGTATATTCTGCCAGGTGTTTTTTGTAATGCATTCAAAGGAATAGCTGATAAATAAGAAAAGCATTAAGAAAGGGCACATGCACTTCATACTATCACCATTTCTACTTCCTAATCCTTCAAACGCTGCTTCAAGTTTATCTTGATTAAAACCAACTTCAAAACATTGAGAACATCAACATTGCTTATGTCAGTTCATCATGAACTGCATTCAATCAGCATTTTACCCCCTATCCATGTTGTCAGTTTATCTCCTGTTGATTTCTCTGTTGGTTTCCAAACAATCTGAGCAGTGACAGCAAGGGGGAGCTACAAAGCCATCAATAGATGATCTCACAGGTGCATTTAAAACGTTTTCCAAAATATAGTGGCAAATCCTCTATCAGGATTTGCCACAATAAATATAAATATTTTCTTGGAGCCAGGAGTATGGATGAGCCCAGAGTTCCTTCCAATGGAAAAACTGCCTGCTTTCAAGCTCTACAAGATCACACCGTTTTTATTTGAAAAGTCCCCATTTTGCTACTCTGGATGCTTCACATCTAGATGTTTCTAAATCCAGATGACATTAATCACCTGAATACTAAGTAGATTTTAGAGTGGTAGAAAGCCAAGTGTGAAGGTATACAAGAACAGTAATTCCAGAATTTAGATTTACCACTGTATTTGTACGTGAGGGCTGGAACTGGCAAGGTGGGAACAAAGAGTCTGGAATTACAACAACCATGTATGAAACTTAGGCCAGGTATCAGAAACAGGCTACTGTACAAGTAATTTATTACAAAAAGTGGAAGAAGAAAGTTCATTATTTAAACTGTAGCTAGGTAGAATAGATAAGTAGGCAGGCAGGCAGGCAGGCAGACAGACAGACAGATAATCAGATAATCTCAATATCCAGATTCTTAGCCCATTAGACACTGCTAATCATTCTACTAAGGTTTCTTGTATCTGCAGTAGGAGACTTTATCTATTTAAATAGTGTGCTTGAATTCCATGAGAGTGGCATGTTCCTAAGAGAGGTGTATTACCAAAGACTACAGGTAATGTTCTGATACCGGAGAACATATGTCAGGCTAAAAATATCTCCTTTTCTCAGTTCCTTTCAATTAGTCTTTCCAACTAGCAGGACTGATTTTATGATTGGTGAGTCAAAGGTTTGTAAATTCCTAATTACAGTATAACTCTGAAAATAGCTGGCACTTAAGGGCACTTCCACACTGCCACTTACCCTTGCCCTATGTAATCTTTTCTGCAGTTTCATGTCAATACACATGTGTCTTCACTGCTATCTCTCCGTTGTTCCATTTTAAAAATAAATGTTATTGAACTAAACTAATTAACAAAAGAAAAACATTGTGCATAAAGCAAAATTAACGGGTAATGAATTTTGATAATGATTATACTATTTAAGAAAGAAAATGCGGGAGCCTGGCAAACTATGAATGATTCCCTCCAAATTTTGACCATAATGCTTAATAATTTTCTTACTTGCCCCTTTAAAGAAAAAAAATGTTGACAAGCAACCAGATCAACAGCCTATTCAATATTTTCCTTCAAATAGTGTATAGTTTTTCATTCAACATCCATGTCCCAAAAAATTCCAGTTGTTTATATCTTAATAATTTGAAGTTCTGAGGATATATATTTATTTTTGACATGTAGTACTTGTCAGTCACCCAATCACTGTCAACTAAGATTGTGATACTAGAACAAGACCAAACTAAATGATTTAATTTTCTACTTTCCAACAGCAAAGCAATTACAACCAACTTTCAAGTGCCAATTATGTTCAAAACAAATTTTTTGTTATAGTAACCTCAAGTTAAGCCCAAAGGAGCTACATGCTGTATCACAGTGCTTCTCAACCTGTAATCCACGGGCCACTTGGGGGCTGCAGTGACATCACAGGGGGTCTGCGAAGGCTTGAAGTAATGTTATGATTTAAATCTTGAGTTAAGTCTTGGGGGTCCATAGCCACAAAAGATATTTAAAGGGGGTCCGTGGTGAAGAAAAGGTTGACAAACACAGCTGTATCCCATTGTTTAAATTGACCCTCAATTGGGCTATCAAGAAAGGACATTCAAACTTGGCATTCTAGAGACTGAATAAGTAAATGACATCAGTTTCATCAGTTACCAATAAAGATGGTTAGTGGTTTAGTTTAATTCCTGCAAAATCTCTAACCGCTGCAGAATGTCAAAAGGAGCAATAATACTCAGAGTAAATATACTGAAGTAGCAAGCATACTAAATTAGCAATGCCAAACAAACAGTCAGAAAGCATCCTAAAATAAATTACGCTAATACTAACAGATCAAATCTTTATTACTGTTATAGACCAGCCATAAAGCTAATGGCTTGATTTTGCAGAAGCTGCTGTTGATCCAAAATAATAATGTTCTTGTGTAAATTGTAAATTAAAAGTCACATTAACTTTTTATGGTGAATGTGCCAAAATTATGTCTATGACCCAAGTATATCTTGCAGATTTAAGTGCAAATATTAAAATTAATATTTTAATTTTCTGCACAACTAGGAATCTCTGTACTTGTCAGATTTCAGTAAGGTCTAGTAATAACTCTCAGGTTATACTTAAAATAGAGGTGAATTCTGAACTTTCTTACTATACATTTCTCAATTGGTAATTGTAATTTGCACAATGAAAATTTCATGAGATGTCCTTGCCAAAGTGATCTGTTATCATTATTATGGTTCATTGCACAGTCAGCCAGATGTTCAGAATGCATTTGGCATTCCCAAAGACCTGGGATAGGCAGATGTGAATGTTTATGGTCTTAAAGGTATTATTGCAGGATGTAAGCTGTTCTGAGCAAAGCTGCCTTTTTCAACTGACTGGTGGTGATTTTTGTCAATGCCAGTGGTTGTTCAAGTAGTGCTACAGTTGTTTTGGGAGTGCACTCAGGTGCAAGTTACTACAATCATTGCTTACTTTCTATTTCTATTATTTCTATTTGCAGATTTGCATCTTTGTTTTTTGTTATCCTTTCGAGTTCTTTCTCTTCTCTTCTGCCGTCACCAGGTACTGCCATCTCCACTATCCAGACTTCTTTCTCTTTCTTATTGACGATTAAGTCTGGGGTGTTATGTGGCAGTGCCTTTCAGTTTGAATTCTAAAGTACCAGAGCACTTTAGCTTCTACATTTTCTTTTGACTGCTCTATTTTATAGTCCCATCCATTCTTGCTTGCAGGCAAATCGTATTTCTTGCAGATCTTCCAATGCGCTGTGGTTGCTTCTTTGTCCTGCTGTTGCTTGTAGTCAGTCTGGGTAATCTTCTTGCAGCAGCTAACACTGTTAACAGCGATCTACTATTTCTTCAGCTTCTTGGCAGAAGTGGCACTTGCTGTCTGTTTCTTTGTTCTCAGTTCTGGTTTCATATGCATTTGTTCTGAAAACTTGTCTTTGTTGGCCAGAATTAGACCCTCTGTCTCTTTCTCCAACTTTCCTACTCTTAGCTATTGTGAGGTCTTGCATTCTTACTCTTATTCATTAAATTTCTATGCTGTCCATCTCCCCTGAGAAGTGACTCTGTTCAATGTCCATTAAAAAATTAAATGTTGGGAAGTCCTCTCAAAATGAAAATCAACCTTGGAATTAATTCATCATAATAACTTGTATCTTACTCCAAATATTCAAAGCAGTGGTGGGCTGCTACCGGTTCGCCCCAGATCGGGCGAACCGGTAGCGGTGGTGGTGGGAGGCTCCATCCACCCACCTGGATGTCTCTGCACATGCGCAGAAGCCTTGTGCGTTCATACGAGCGCGCGCCCATGAGCAAACCTGTAGCAACCGAAATTGAAACACACTACTGAGTCAAAGAATTGTAGTCCCTCTATCTATATACTTCATTTGCATCAAAATTTGGTGAGTTTGATTTGATTTGTTGAGAAGGATTTCTGGAAATTCTTCTGTCAAGATAAGCAAAAGCTTCAATTAGGTAAATGGGAATATGTCACAAATGACAGCTTTTTGTTTCTCCACTCCATTTTTTCCTCCATGCCATGCTTGTTTTTGGCTTCAAGAGAAAATTAAAAGAAAAAACAATAGCTTTGGGCAGCTATGGAGAGCAGGTAGATGTTGGTAAAGAGAAGGGAAATGTCCCTCAAGCAAAGGGAAAGAGTCAAACAAGAGTTTCATACAACCGTCAGCCAACTATCACATTGCTCCAGGTGCCAGCAGGCAGTCACACTTTGTCTTCTGGCTCTGTGTTTTCCAGCTAGGTTTGGGGTGAACCAAAAGATCTGCAGCTTCACTCTTTCCCAATCCATTTTGGACTTCCCTTCATTGTCTGATTTCTAAAAATTGAGCAGTCTGGGAAGAATGAAACTATATCAGGGAAGATCAACTTCACCTAACTTAGAACAGAAGGTCAAATTACCTTTTTGCAGTTCTGCCTAGCTGGGCTTCTTTCAGAACTGTTATGGGGTATCAAGGCCTCCCATTTCTTTGTTGTCTGAGATGAACAAAGTGCACAAAGCCACACACTTGCACAATTAAACTGCTACCTCTTATTTTCCTCCTCAACATTGCCCCAATCACATAGTTTGACTTTGTCATCTGAGATGAACTGCAGAGTGGGAGCTGTGCTCCTTTGCATGTCTGGAGTGCTGCAGTGCCATAATTGGCACCTGTCAAGGGCAGGCATTGCATTGCAAGGAGGGTGGGGCTGACTTTAGAAGCATAATGCTTCCATACCCTCTGGGTAAATGATAACCTTTTTATTAAAGCAAATATCGTCTGTTATAAATAGGTAGCTCCCAAAAAGGGGATGCATTAGCTCTGCATCCAAGAAGACTTGCACTCAGGTTCATGTCCCAGTCTTGGAGTCTGCATTTAGTAAGACTTTTTATTTGCATAGTAGCCACTGGGAGAAATAAACATGGTGAAAGTGAACTATGCCTGCATGTCTACATCATTATCTGTCATCTCCAATCCATGCCGTTTTGAGTTCAGTTTTAATCCACTCATTATTCTCTGCTTGGGTTTCCAACAGAAAAGCTGTTCTTCAGCTTTTTTGCACATACGGGATAAGAAGCATTTTATTTTCCATCACTCTGAAACCCAAAACCAGAAGTTCAAGAGTGTATGCAGTAATTGCCCTAGTTGATCAGTCCGATTTTTAAGCTTATAAATGAGTATAGACTCACATTTCTTCTCCCAAAAGATTCTTAACTTGTAATCCTCAAGAGGAATCTTGGTTTGTGGGTGTGTTTCTTTGCTTGTTTGTTTGTTTAGTGGATTTTGTACAGGTAGTCCTTAGTTTATAACCACAATTGGAACTAAAACTTTCATCGTTAAGGAATGAGGTTGTTAAGTGAGTTACACCCTAACTCTCTTTTACCACAGTTGTTAAGCAAATCATGCAGTCATTAAGCAAATCCAGTTTCCCCAATTGACTCTGCTTATTAGAAGCTGGCTGGAAAGTCACAAATGGCAATCACATGACCCCAGGACACTGCAACTCTCTTAAATACAGACTGGTGACCAAGCACCTGAATCACTTGACTGTTGGGATGCTGAAGTGCAAGGGTGAAATCCAGCAGGTTCTGACAGATTCTGGAGAACCGGTAGCGGAAATTTTGAGCAGTTTGGAGAACCAGCAAATACTACCTCTGGCTGGCTCCAGAATGGGATGGGAATGGGGATTTTGCAGTATCCTTTCCCTGCCACCCTCACCAAGCCACGCCCCACTAAGCCACACCACATCCACCAAGCCAGAACCGGTAGTAAAAAAATTTGGATTTCACCACCGCTGAAGTGGTCATAAGTGGAAGGTCCGATTATAAGTTGCTTTTTTCAGTGCTTTTGTAATTTGGAGTAGTCATTAAATGAATGGTTGTATGTCGCAGACTATCTATATACTGGTAGTCCTCAACTTACAACAGCTTGCTTAGTGATTGTTCAAAGTTACAATAGCAGTGAAAAAAGACACATCACCATTTTTCATACTCCACCTCCCACCTCCCACAGCAGCTGTTGCATAGTAAATTGATGTAACTCCTGCTGGAGTCCACCTCGTTTGTTACTAAGAACAGCCACCTTTTTTCCTTCCTCAACTTCAACCCTTTCTTGCTGAGCAGTGGCAGGGATGCAGGAAATCATTACGTTCTATAGATTTGCTTATTTACTTGTCCAATTTAAGCTTTTTCAACAATTACCTTCAACCTTCTTCTGTCTAGTGGGGGAAAAAATGTCCATTTAAATTTTCTTCAGCTGTATAACTCTCTCCTCAGATCTCTCACAATTTCTCTGCTACATACCACTACTCTGTCCTCCTTCTTGCTTCTAATGTTCTCTTTCATTTTATTTCCCTTCTTTATTCATATCTTTTCTGTTTCTCCTCTACCTCCACTTTCTTTCCACACTCCACTACTTTCTGCCACTCTCTCCACCAGTTTTACCTTTCTGCTATATTTGTCCACTGTAGTTCTTTCCACAAGGCTCCATCACAGCCCAATCCTTCCTCAGTCCATCTAACTCACGCTTTCCATTCCAAACCAAGAAGATTGATAGTAGATCAATCATTAAGATGCCTGTCTGTTTGAATCTCAAAGTCCTGTATGATTTTTTTACCTCACATTTTCCAAAACTTTCTCAACTTGATGAGTTTTTGACACATTTCAGTTCAAATCTCTGGCAAAGTTTCCAAGTAATAATTTTGGCAACTCTTATGACACTGCTTCTGGCTATTTTGTGAAGTCAAATGATCAATTGTTTTATTCTCTTCATTACAAAGTTGGCATTTCTTGTTGTTCGTTACATGCTGAAGCAAATTATGGTTGGTTGCACAGTCAGTCAGATGTTTAGATTGGATTTGGTATTTTTATCCACCTAGCAAGTCTCTCCCAGGGACCTGTAATAGGCAGATGTTGTTAAAGGCATCGTCACAGGATGTAAGCTGCTCCAAGTAAAGCTGCCTTTTGCAATTGACTGATGGTGATTTTGTCAATGCTGATGGTGTTCAAGTAGTGTCCCAGTTGTTTTGGGATTGCATGCAGGACACCCAGTACTATCTGCTTTCTTTTGTCTTCTTTCTTTCTGGTGTTTTGAACGATGCTAGACATGTTGTTGTTGTTTTTTAAGGAATTGTGCTTGTTTCTGTCAATTATCAATTTAAATTGGAAAAGAAAGCCAGGTTCTGCTTGCTAGTCCTGTTCCAGTGAGTGTAATACAGGTTTTTCAGCTGCTTCTGCTGACAAGGAGTTTAATGTGGCCATACGTTTGACTAGTTTTACTATTTTAGGGAATTATGCCATTCTATTTACTCCTGCACCTCTTTGTGTATACTGTGGGCTATTTCAGATGCTTCCAGCATTGATGATTGGTCAGTTGCTCCAAGCACCTGACCAATCACTTTCTATTGGTCACGTGCTTAGTCACTATTCACTTTCAGCAAACCACAGAAAAAGTAGAGACATTCATTCCTGTCAATGCAAATAACTAGGGCATTCCAGTCAGAAATAGCCCCATTGACAGCCCCACAGATACTCCTTGTGAGGTGTCCTCTGTGCGTATGATGTGACAAGTGGACTCTTTCTGAACACAAGTCCAGCACTCTTCTGAAAGAGTGCTCGACCCATGTTCAAAAATAGCCTATGTGACAGATCACCGGTGAGGATCATTTCTGTACCTTTGGCAGGATAAGTGGCCAAATCCTCCGTCTCAATTCCAGTTCCACCCATCACGCATTAAGGAGAGCTATTGTTTTTCCTTCTGTTTGTTGACATTCCGTGGGTTGGGAAATAAAGCTTGGGAAATCATAAAACACTTTCCTTAACTTGTTCAACATTAACAGTTACAAAGGCAGCACCATTTATTACAGAGGCGAAATAGGGCTTAGCAGTTAGGGCAGCACTATTTTTGCTGACATACTTTTCTACCAGATAAAAATCAGAGGATAATATATTAACATGACTGTTGTTATGATGAAGAGCTTGGAGTTATTGCTATGAGCGTATACTTGAGTTCCTTAGACAAAGGTAGACTACAAATACAGAAATATTGAATTTTAGGGCCCCTCAGTGTCAATCTGGAATTGGCACCACATCATTATATTCCCATGTCATGGGAGCACTTCTGCAACTGTTTTGAAGATGAGTTGGTTAGCTTTTTGACTCCCATTTCAAAACCAAAGGACATACTGCAGCTCATTTTAACAGTGCGATGCAGATGGCTTCCCACTGGTGAGAATTCTTATCTTATTCTTCCTCACCCATCCCAACTGCCTGGATTTCTCCCTTCCTGCTATGTTTTATCAGCTTCCTTCAACTGCAGAACATAAACTTGCTTGGCATAAATACAGAGACACTCGCATCTGTCATTGCTCATAAACTCATTTATTGAGTCCTAATCATCTGATGAAATCAAAAAGACCAAAGAAATAAGCAAGGTTCAAATAAATAGTTCAAATGAGATGGTCAGATTCAAGGGAAGATATATAGGTTGGAAATAGAAGCATCTGGAATATGAGAAGCAGGAATAATGTAAGAAGTCAATGTATGGGGTCTTACAGATATGCTGAAAGTGCATCATAAATACCTAGGATTCTTCCAGATGCAGCTAAGAATGCATCAGCCTGATTTACTTCACTCAAGTTTTAGACAAGTGTCTTTGCTGCTAAAAGGCCACTTTTCTGCCTTACATTTTTTTTGGTTCTCATGTTGCTGATGCTGCAAAAGCTAGTTTTGACTCCAGCTGGAGGTTCAAATCCTCTATAGTCAGATTGGGAAAAACAAGGCCTGAAGTTCTTTGCCCATGGGTTCATGAAATAGGCTCCTGAACTATTGACCTGATAGATACTTCTGCTTACATGTTTTCAGCTGAAGATGTTGGATCCAAATGGTCCCTGATATAAGGCAAGAAACCAAACCATTCTCTGTGCTTTTTAAATTCAACATCACTGTCATCTTGCTGAAATTTTGACACTAGGGTAACTATCGATAATCTAACCATTTTTAACTGAGTGAATATGGTTCTGTTCATCACAAAATAAATCTACCAAAGCACACAGATAGTGCTGACTGAAAACTGATTTTGGTATTCACTGATGCTCAGCTGAGATGAAGATCTGTTGGTCCGTGCTAAGCATTGCAAGGACAATCACAGTGAAATCATTCAGATAGATAGTGGAGAGAAAAGTCTTCTAGATTTGAAGATGATGCCTGTGTCAAAGTGCCCTTAGTGACTCATTCCACTCTGCATCTTGCCATGCACAATAGCTTCACAATAATACCATGCAAATTAGTTTATTTTCTTTGTCTTGCTTTGAAAATAATACCGTGTTTCCCTGAAACGAAGACATGTCCAGATAATAAGCCCAATTGGGCTTTTGAGGGCATGCGGTAAAATACCCCCCCAACCCCCCCCCCCATACTTAGACGCATGTGTACCTGTTGTGACTTTAACTCTCGAAGCCCCTCATTGGAAGTGTTTCCTGGATGGTGTGAACCCCTGCCTCTGTGGCAGGCTTTCATGGATCTGGAACTCTGATTGGGAGCGCCTGGCCCATCTCTCTCTCGCATCACCTTTCCAGGAAACAGGCCTCCATCCTGGACCGCCATGCCTGCCAAGCAGGCCCTTCATCCCCATACAAGCTGTGAGCTGCTGGGGGCTGCATGGAGACGCATGAGGGGGGTGCTCTTCTTTTTTCATGAAGCCGCACTACATGGACCAGCCGTCAGGATGGACATCCAACCCGGGGGTTTCTGCTCAGGAGCATGCCAACTTTCCTTGCCCATTGAAGTGTTCCTCCCTTCCCTTTCCTTTGGGCTGATGGGAACTGGTCGAGGTTCCAGATGATCCCGAAAGAAAGATGCCGGGTCCTTGAAATTGGGCCTGCGCATGGCAGAAGCAGCCAAAGTTAACACAGGGGAGAGCAGTTTGACACCCCCCTCATGCATCTCCACGCAGCCCCCCAGCAGCCAGGCACTCCCAATCAGAGTTCCAGGTCCAAGATGAAAGCCTGCCACTGAGGCAGGGGCTCACACCATTCAAGAAAACACTTCCAGTGAGGGGCTTCGAGAGTTAAAGTCATGGCATCTTTGCAAGAACAGAGTTCCCCTTGTAGAAAGAAAAGCCTGGGTCTTTTGTCGAGAAGACAAATTCGACATGTTCCTCTGAGAGTGGCAGAGGCAGCCAAAGTTAAGACAGGGGACAGCAGTCTGACCATGTTCTGTTCACAGTGCACTTTATATGAAAAAAGAAAAAAAGTAGACTCCTATTGAAGACGTGCTAACCTGCTCTTATACTTTGTCAGACTGTACGCGGAAAGAGGAGTGCCAAAACACGCCCTTCCATTTCCTTCCTTCCTTCCCCACCCCTCCCCACCTGCCACTCCCCCTTGCCAGCCAAGTGTCAGCTTCTCAGTGCTGACATAGTAAAGAGGGGGTTAAATTCCTGTGAGATTATTAAGAGAGAGAGTGCCGTAGAGTGATTTAGATAATGACCAATAGGATAAGGAAGCAAGCCAGGAAAGGGAGGGATGATGGAGCAGAGGTCATTTCCTGGCTGCATATGAGTCCGTGAAGACGTTGTTCTAACAAATAAAAGTTTTTTTTCTTTATTATCAAAATGTGAAAGGCATCTAAATTTCATTCAGACAACTCTAGCGTGACAGACAGCCAGGAAAATAATAATAATGATTTCTAAAACAAAAAGAAATGCTCTCTTCAAAGACTTTTCTTCTAAAAATATTTATGCATTCCTAATCTACTGCATTGTCAGACCTTCTGATGTCGCCCCTAGCAACCTTATCTGAGGCCATGAAGAAAAGTATCTCCACCGGAGGTTTGCCTCAGAAAAGGGAAAAATTATGATGCCTTTTTGCTGGACTCCAATCAAGTGGCAGGTAAGGGGGGAAGATTCTATGGCTCTCCAAATGGCAGCATAGCCCCCCCACACACACACAAGGAAAAAAAAAAAGATGAGAGAAGAAAGCTCCAAAATGCACTCAGGGCTTCCCTCCCTGCTCAGCAAGCGACCCAGCCCAGCCACGGCATCACTCCCCTGCACCCAAATGGGAGATGATGAAGAAGCCCAAAGGCACCGTGGGCAGGCTCACAGACCCCCGCAATGGGAGGAGAGGCCACTGAGGGTGGAACCACCCCGATTCAGAGGGAAATTTGATGGGGATCCGGACCTGCTAGCTCAATTTCTCGATGCAGCTGAGATTTACATCGAGTGCTACGCACACCTTTACCCTTTCCCCAGGGCCCTGGTCAGTGCCATCGCAGAAGGTCTGGAGGGAGAAGCAAGGAGCTGGTCAGCGGCCCAGTACAAATACAGGGCCCCCCAACTGCAAGATGCAGATGGTTTCTTACAACTGCTGCGAGTCCGTTTCGAAGAAACAGGGGACAATCCCTATGTAGAAGATGAGCTCAGGCACCTAATGCAGAGAGGGAAGCCTGTCCAAGAACATATCCGTGAGTTCAGGAAAGTTGTTGGGACTTTACCTCCTTTGCCTGAACGACTGCTAGTATACTTCTTTAGAACAAGCTTAGATAAGCAAATCGCCCAAGTGACTGCTTATCGAGATATTCCGAACCAACTGTCTGACTGGTTCCGGGTAGCGACGCAAGTTGAGAGAGGGCTACGTGCCAACAACATGCTAAAACAACCACAGGCAAAGGAGAAAACCCAGCTGGACCAGGAACCGTCTATCAGACCAGAAACTACAGCATCACGGGCCACCCAGAGGCCATCCACCCCACAGAGTCCACTGAGGTGCTACAGGTGTGGGGGAGTTGGGCATTTGGCAGCAGCGTGAGGAACCCCGGGGCCAAAAACAGGGCCCCCGGCCAAGGTACGACTGGAACGAGGACCCGGGCACACCACCAAGGCACCATTAAGACTTTCCCCGACTGCAGAAGTTTTTGCCCATCTGACTGAAAATAGGGGGAGCTCCGACGATGCGAATCGACCCCCCGAACTGTATGAGGGCGATGACAATGGTGAAAACGACCCAATGGTGAGCGCACCCATCCACCCTTTTCTTTTCCCCATATGCCTAACAGCCCCAAAAACAGGTACCCAAGGGACTTTTCAAGCCTTAGTAGATTCGGGTTGCACGAGGTGCCTGATTAACTTACCCACAGTCCTAAAACTGGGGATCCAGGCTAAAAGGCTCAGCCACCCAATCCGTTTTCAGCAAGTTGATTGATCCCTACTAGGGGGGGCAGATGCCACACATTTGACTGAGCCGGTGAAGCTGGAGCTAGCGGATCACTGGGAAATAATTCAGTTCATAATAGCCCCCAAGATGACCAACCCAGTCATACTGGGACTCTCCTGGCTGGACAAGTGGGGCCCCACCATCTGGTGGCAAGAAGGGACCCGCAGACTGAGGATAGCAAGGGGACCCCACCCCCTGCCACCACAACCAGAGAAAACGGCCCCTCCTCCCACCCAGGGGGTCCAACCCCTCCCTCTAGAGGGACAAAAGACGCCTCCAACACAGGTGCCCAACCCACCCTGTAAAGGGACAACAGAGCAACTGGCGGCCACCTCCAGCACCTCCCACGGCCAGAACAAGATCCCAAAAGAGTACCAAGACTTGGCAGAAGTATTTAGCGAGACCGAGTGTGACGTACTACCACCCCACCGCGACGCCGATTGCGCTATCGAAATCATCCCTGGTTCGAAACTACCAAAACCTAAATTGTACGCCATGACACCCCGTGAAATGCAAGAACTGCGAAAGTACATAGACAAGAACCTACAAAGGGGTTTTATCGAACCAGCCAAACCACGAGTAACGGCACCAGTTTTCTTCAGGGAGAAGAAAGACAGCTCCATGCGTCTGGTGGTCGATTTTCACGGGATAAACTGTGTCTCCGTGCACAATTTATACCCCCTCCCCCTCATGAAAGACATGCTAGCTCACTTGGCCAAAGGGAAGGTTTTTACCAAACTAGACCTTCGTGAAGCCTACTACCGCATACGCATCAAGGAAGGAGATGAGTGGAAGACAGCATTTAATTGCCCCCTAGGAAGTTTTCAATTTAAAGTGAGGCCTTTCGGACTACAGGGAGCACCGGCGGTGTTCATGCAACTGATAAATGAAGTTTTACATGATCACCTTTATAAGGGGGTCCTCGTTTACCTGGACGACATTCTCATTTACACAGAAACCATAGATGAACACATACCCCTCGTCCGCCAGGTGCTCGAAAAACTGCTGAAAGCGAACCTCTATGTCAAACTGTCGAAATGCGAGTTCCACCAGTCACGGCTAGACTACTTAGGTTACCGAGTGTCCAATGAGGGGATAGAAATGGACCCAGCCAAAGTACAATCGGTCCTTGACTGGCGCCCCCCACGCACCCGCAGACAACTGCAAAGCTTCTTGGGGTTCGCGAACTTCTACAGACAAATTATCCCCTCTTTTGCAAAAATTGCCAAACCTCTAACCGACCTCTTAAAAACAGGGAGTCCAGCAACAAAACCTCGCCCAGGACAGCCTCTACAGTGGAGCCCGGCCTGCCTACAAGCCTTTGAAACACTAAAAGAAATGTTTGCAAAAGAACCAGTCTTGAAACATCCTGACCCCAACCAGTCTTTCGTCATCCAAACAGATGCCAGCGACGTGGCAGTGGGAGCGATTCTACTCCAAAAGAACAGCCAAGGGAACCTTCAGCCCTGTGCTTACACTTCCCGCAAATTCACCGACACAGAGAGACGCTGGGCAGCATGGGAAAAGGAAGCGTTTGCAGTGAGGTGGGCGCTGTTGACCTGGCGACATCTGCTAGAAGGAAACCAGACACCGTTCGAGGTTTGGACTGACCATAAAAATCTGGAGGCCCTTAGGACCCCGCGGAAATTATCACCCAGACAAGTCCGATGGGCCCAATAATTCAATCGGTTCAACTTCGAGCTGAAACACATCCCAGGGGGGAAGAATTTTCTGGCCGATGCCCTCTCCGAATGCCCCAGTACAACAGTGAACGGGAGCAGGTGGTGAATGCCATCATCCCCTCGCCTCAAGGAGTGGGTCAAGTAACCACCAGACGCCAGCATCGCGACCAGCAGGGCCAACCAGCGGGTGACCTGATGACATGGCTCAAAACAGAGACATTGGCAGACCCCTGGTTCCGAGACAATCAGCATCTTTTGACAAGGAGGAACGACGTAGCATGGAAAGGGACGAAACTTTACATCCCAGAAACTCTACGCACCCTAGTCCTCAAAAGGAGCCACGATGTTAGACCAGCAGGCCATTTCGGTTTTCTAAAGACTCTGCACTTAGTACGAAGACAATTTTGGTGGCCTCACATGAGGAAAGACGTGGACAGCTATGTGAAGAGCTGCACCATCTGTGCCACGATGAAAACCCGACCAGGAAAACCTCCTGGGTTACTGCAACCAGTAGCTGGACCGACAAGACCATGGGAGGAGATTGCAATGGACTTTATAGTAGAGCTGCCGAAGAGTGGCGGAAACACAGTTATCTGGACCGTAATAGACTTATTCTCCAAACAGGCACATTTCATACCCTGTAGTGGGCTACCCTCAGCCCGCCAATTGGCCAAGCTGTTTGTGAAACACATCTATCGCTTGCATGGAGTACCCAGAAGAATCATCTCCGACCGAGGTGTCCAGTTCACAGCGAAATTTTGGAGGGAATTCCTACGATCCATAGGATCATCCCAAGGTCTCAGCTCAGCATTTCACCCGAGCACCAATGGCGGGGCGGAGAGGCTGAATGCCATGATAGAGCAATACTTGAGGTGCTATGTAGACTACCAACAGTCGAACTGGGAGGACCTCCTATCTTTTGCGGAGGTTGCGTACAACAATGCTGTTCACAGTAGTACAGGACTAACCCCATTCAAGGTAGTGAGTGGTATGGATTTTGTCCCCATGCCAGAATATCCCAGGGAACCCCCTTCTTCAGTCAGTTTGAACGATTGGATGGCGATGCTAAGAGAATCTTGGGAGAACGTCAAAAAGGCATTAGACAAGGCGGCACAGGCTTATAAGAAGCAAGCAGATAAGCACCGAGCCCCTCAAAGACCGTTCCGAGTAGGAGAGAAGGTCTACCTCTCCACCAAGTACTTGAGATTCAAACTCCCAACTAGGAAATTGGGCCCGAAATTTATAGGACCATTTCCTATAGTAAAAATAATCAACCCGGTCACGGTACAATTGCAGTTGCCCCGGTTACTAGGAAAGATACACCCCGTTTTTCAGAGTAGTCTTCTGAAGCCTGTGGTGGGGTCAACTTTAAGGCTGGTGCCACGTGATCCCCCAGGGCCCTTGATCATTGGGGGCCAAACTCATTATGAAGTACAGCGAATTCTCGATTCGAGGTGGCACAGAGGCCGCCTCCAATACTTAATTAAGTGGAAGGGTTACCCATCATCAGAAGCATCATGGGTGAAGAGCACGAACATTCAAGCTGACCGCCTTATAGCTAAATTCCATGCAGATCATCCAGACAGGCCGGGAGGGGGTGGGACACAGTCCCAGACGGGGTAATGGTATTAGACCTGTTGTTTTATCTTGTGCAAGTTTTGCTGAAGAATGAAGGGAGAGGGGCCGGATGTCAGCTTCTCAGTGCTGACATAGTAAAGAGGGGGTTAAATTCCTGTGAGATTATTAAGAGAGAGAGTGCCGTAGAGTGATTTAGATAATGACCAATAGGATAAGGAAGCAAGCCAGGAAAGGGAGGGATGATGGAGCAGAGGTCATTTCCTGGCTGCATATGAGTCCGTGAAGACGTTGTTCTAACAAATAAAAGTTTTTTTTCTTTATTATCAAAATGTGAAAGGCATCTAAATTTCGTTCAGACAACTCTAGCATGACACCAAGATTAGCAAGCCAGATTTGGGGAGCTGAACACACTGCCGCCACCCGGGAAGAAAAGAACATCTGAGTGGATGGCAGGTGCATGTGGGGCATGTTCCCCCCCTTACTCCCCCCCCCCCGCCTCACCTCCTCACCTCATGCTGTTTATACAGGAAGCAACGAAAAAGCTGCCACAATTGCTGGAGGCAGCGGCCTAAGCGGCATCAGCGAAGCAGCTGGTCGGCACTCTGGGGCCAAGGTTTAGGGATAAGACCCCCTGATAATAAGGCCAAGGCCATATTTCTGGGGTCAAAAGAAAATAACACCCTGTCTTATTTTCGGGGAAACATGGTACCATTAGAAAAAAATGAAGCAAATAAATTATTTGCTCATCTTTTTGTACTTTGCAATCCTTCAGTTTTTGGTTACATCTCTTTCTCCCATACATATCTCAATGGATATCTTCCCAGAAAGATATCAAACAAAGCATTTATTACCTTCTCAGAAAAAACACAACCGTAAACTTCTTTGGTTGTCCCAGATGAATCTAGTTGTTGCAGCTGCAATTAGAAAAGAGTCATCAGATATAAAATGTAGTTGGAGAAGATTGGAAGAAGAGGCTGTTATCTGGACTTCTGTTTTAATATTCTTTTGGTGTATCTACTTTCAGAAAAATTCATCAGTTGGAAGAAAAGGGAACTTTTTTATAAAATCAGATGAGCATTTTTGTCTCTGCAAATCATAATAATTATTCTTTCTTTCCTCATTTATGCACTGTTAGTTAGAACTCTGGCACTAGCCAAGCATGGGGTTTTTTTCAAAAAAAGTAATCCTCAAACTCTTCGAGTTTGCAAATAATGCACTCCAGTTTTTCATAGGAAAGGATTCAGATACTAGCCAAATTGCTCTTGAAACATCTCAGCCTCATATGCCAAATTGCCATAAAGTAGAAAACATGTCTAGGAAAATAGTTATAAAAGGATTTCTTCCTTTTTCAGAGGCTGGGGGATATATATTAAGAACCTAAGAGTATTCTACCCCATAATATTATAACATTATTGCAAACTAGGATATCCCACAGGAAATTGTGGAAAGGGTGGTGGGTACATTTGGGGGAGTCACAAAACAGCAATTTTCCAGGAGGAAAACTGATAAGCTTGCTCCCTGCCATCCTTTCTAGTTCCCTGGAATTTTAATTTCCAGACAGATTTTATCTATTTTCTGTGCAAATAGTTGCGCTTCCAAATAATACCCAAGGCTGTGCTTATTGTCTAAGAATTCCCTTTGGGCCTATTAGGGGCACACATTAATTTTTTAAATGAAGATTGAAATAGAAGCTGAGACTTTGTTTTATAACCAATTAAAATCAGGCAGGCAAAGAGTCTGGCAGGTGCTAAGAGCATTTCCTTTCAACCCTACCCCCCGTCCTAGATCAGTCTCTCTTTTTTAAGACATCCCTCCATTCTGACTCAGAACAGAAAAGAAACTCTGACATATAGTCTGTCAAGAAAAGGGTTTTGTCTGAGCTGGAGTTCATTGGGCTATATCTTGCTTCAGTACCTTTGACATAAAAATTCCACACCTAACTGCCTTGACTACTTGTTAGAGTACAGAAGTGGAATGGGTATATATGCCTGTAGGCATGCACGTATGTATAAATAAATGCTTCAATGGTGACAATAGAAAATTTGGGACACATCTATTTCTTCAATTTTCACAGCACCTTTTCTTCTTTGTGGTGCTCGAGGCCATGTATAGTTGTATCCCCCTAACAACTCAATAACAGCGCCTTTCTTCTTCTAGGTGTTCCAGGCCATGTATCCCTATAGCAGTGATGGCTGACCTTTTTCCCATCGCGTGCCAGGAGCAGGGGGGAGGGGGATCATGCACACGTGTGCCCACACCCATAATTATATGCACCCCACCCCCGCACATGTGTGTGCGACACCCCCCTCCCGCTCCTGGCACGCAATGGCACAATATGCCCATTTTTCTCTCTCCCCAGGCTCCAGAGCCTTTCAAGGCCCATTTGCTGACTTCTGGTCCCACCGGAGCTCGCATGCCCACACGTGCCATAGGTTCACCATCACGTCCCTATAGATGTGAGTGAGATATTGTGATTAGTCCAAGTCACCCATTGAGTTTTATGGTTGAACGTGGATTTTATCCTGGATTTCCCATCAGAATGGCACCCTGTAGTTCATCTACTCCTAATCTGGGTGCCCTTCTGATGTGTGGCTGACAACTCCCCAAATTCCCCAACTGATACAACCTTTGCTGAGAATTCTGAAGGTTGAGGAGATATCTGGAGGGCATCCATTTTGGGGATGTTTGCTCTGATGACTGCACCAAACGTTGTTCCCTGTCAGCTAAAAAAAAGAGTCTGAGCATCCACATGAGAAAAAATTATTATCCAACACTTAGAAAACTGAGTAACACATAGTTTTAGTGCTGTACTTTCAATAATTAGCACAGCTTACAAATAAACAAACAACTCATTTCTGCCACCATTCAGCATTTCATCTAAATCTGGAGATTATATTATTTAAAAGCTGGGCATTGTGTGTGTATGTGGACCATATAGTGTGATCTGCCAAGAGAAATAGCAAGCTGTGTGAGCACACATTTTGTATGCAAGAGGCTATAGAAGAATTTCTAGCATTTCCAGATCAAACTGGAAAACTCCCCTCTCTGAAACACTGAAGAACTGTACATTGGCACATACGTACTGCCCTACATTGTTAAGAAGTTGCTTTATATCATCCAGGAGTTGTGAGCATTAGCTAGAATTCCAATAATCCTGTTTTAATATTTCTAGTCATAATGATTTCAATTTCATCCAGGTAAACTTTTACAGCAAGATTAAAAAGGTTCACTGGTGTTTCATTTCTTAGTTGTTATACTGCGAGATGAAATGAGAGCCCCTGGGTGAGATTTAATCTTGCAGCTGTTTTGTTAAGAAATGTCTACGCAGAATTAAGAATTTCCCCAAAAGAAATTCATATCAACTGCTGCTCATTGTTTTATTTGCCCTAGGACTTATAATTTTAGTTACTTTGTCAAAACCCTTATTGTTATACATAACAAAGTAACTAAAATTATACCTATATTACCTATCATATCACCTGTCAATAGTGTCTATTTTCTTTTTCTTATTTTTTTTTATCAAAAAGATTTCTTTCACTAAGGAGATTGTAACTATTAACAAGTTTGATGTATATATACAACAACGTATTTTCAGAACAAACAACATAACCCTAGGTCAAAACAAGCCAAGGTCAGATCAAAACAAGGTCAGATTATTAAAAAGTCTACAATCTAAAAGGATCTCGAAAGAAATGTAACTATACAGTGAAGCAAAGTTGCTCATGTTGGGAACATATATTTTAAAATTCCTTATGGTAAAAAAGACTGATAGAAAGCAGAAACTTGACATAAACCAAGCACATCTCCAAAGCTACTGTCTCGGTTTCTTGTGTTCTCTTACATTCTTCACAATCTCCCTTTCTCAAAGAAGATCAAGAACATGGCTGAAATCAGATCATTTCTGTGAAGAGCATTTGGATCACAATTTGGATTTCCAGGGAGGAAGCAGTATATTCCAGAGAGAAGCCCAAAATAAAAAACTGCACAGTTCTAACTGGATGGGTGAGGCGGAAGAGGTGCTGGATACCTCTTGGGTGTATCTGCTAGGTTAAAAGATTATAGCTTTAGTCTGTATCTATTGGGTATAAGCAAAAACATTTGGACTCGATTGGAATTCACAAGCTTATCTCTGGTCTAGGGCCTGACATATGTAGTGGCTATTAATGTTCTAATCATTTTAATAATTTTTAAACAATTTTCTTAAAGAAAATTAAATAGGGGTTGGGTTAATTCATTTCGTTTTGCTGTTTCTGTGTACTTCCTGTTAATAAAATGCTAGCAAAGAAAGGTTTGTCCTGCTATGCGTGGAGTTTTTTTAATACTTTTTCACACACATCGCTTTTTTTTTTTTACCTGCAAGATTTTGTCCAAGCAGATGGATTAAATCTGCTTCAAAGATGGTGGCAATGTTCTTCAACCAACAGGATGAAGTTTTCTCAGGTCTGAAATTCCAAATAAATATTTTCTGGGTTTCTCCCTCCAAAGGAAAAAAAAAGCTAAATCTCCTTTTAAAGAGTAAACCAAGACTTCTTTCAGAGATCTCTTGAGAAGGGAGGCAGAAAGCACAATGGCCCCTTCGAGCCTCAAACAGCAAAGAAGGTTGACATATCTCTCTCTCTTTCTCTCGCTATCCATATCTCTCTCCCACTCCCTCTCCCTCTCCCTTTCTGTGTGTGGATTAAATATTGTTTGCAGTGCTTATTGACAGAGCAGTAAGCTCTACTGTGTTTTAATTTGTTTTTTGATAGTTGCCTTTTGCTGCTAAATTGATTTTCAAGGGGTGGGGCTTTCCTGATTTAACTCCTGCCAGGCAATTGAAAACTGAAAGGCAAGGAAAACAGAGCTTGGGCAGGAGTTAGGAACCCATAAAATTTCTGCTTCAGGAAACTACCTCAGCCTGATAGAGCATCTTAGCAGCTACACCATTCTCAGGCAGCCGTTGCCATGGAGTTGATTCAGGAGTGCTGAGGGATAGACACATCCGAGTTTCCTAGCAACACTCACACACACACACACACACATACACACACAAACACACACACACACACACACCCCTGATGGAATGGAGAGATCATTGGATAGGAGATGCTGTCACTAGTGGTGCACCGTAATTATTAAGAATGGGAGCTGTGAGGTAGATGCCTCCATTTCAAAAGAAAAGTCTGCAAGGGTTCATTACTTGCCACCCTGAATCACAATCCGAACTAAAATTTGGAACTAAATTATATTGGATCGTTTCAAGAAAACAATAAAATGAGAGGCACAGACTTTCATTCTGAACAGAAAGATGCATTTTAAAGAAATCCTACAAGGGTCATACAATTTGCTACAAAATTTTAAAGTTGTGGTTATATAAAACTGCATAGTAATAGCCTAGTATAGCAGTATGAAGGTTTAAATTACCTTCAGTTTTTAACCTGAGGTCAATCAATATTGTGAGGTCCTTGGTGCTCTGTGAGTTTGGTTATTTTCTTGTAGATACTTCACTACTAAACTAGATAACAACATAACAGCTAGTAGGGAGTGAGATTTGCTTTCATTCTATATACTGTACTGGTGACTCGCCTTGTCAGCATCAGTTGGAGTAGTCTTGGTGGTTCCTTCATTGGGCTGTTTTTACTGTTAACTTGTTTATCTGAGGTGGCAATTCCTTGATTGGAGTATTGTTTGCTTCTTGATTATTGATCTAATATCAATATTGGTGTTAATCTCTGTTTTCTGGATGTTGATTGCTGGTGAGGAGATCTTTTTTGTTTTCTTTTTGGCTTTTTGATCATCTCTTTTGAATGGTATGTAGATGGTTGTTTATCTCTGTCCGAGTTTCTTGCAAAAATCAAATCCAGAAAGCACACACAGGCAGATTGATGCATTAACTTCTTTATATACATAATAATAGATGAAGTATTTACAATACCAATATCAGAGTTCTTCTTAAGGTAGTAGCAGTTACAACACAAGGAAGGAGAGAACTTTCATTTCAGCAGAGCAGACAAGCATGCACAGACTGCTTAGTTTCAGTTTCAACTTTCTGCACAGAATCAGAAGCTGCAGACTGAGACACACCTTGGCTCCAGTCTGTCTCAGCTTCCAATTGGCTGACTTAGTTGCTATGCCTATTCATTGGCTGACCTTGTTACCATGTCTCCATTCAGTCCCCATTGGTTGAACTATTCCAGTCCATGAATATTCATACTCTGACAATCTCTGTGTGCCTGTTGATGACTGATTCGTCTGAGTGCCAGGTCTCCAGGAATTCTCTAGCAGTATTAAACAAGGCTTGCTCTAGAACCATGATGGTGAACCTATGGCACACTGCCCAAAGTGGCACGGGGAGCCATGTCACGTGGCATGTGCAACATTGCCCGTTCTTCTTCCAGGTTTCTGGTGCTCATGCGCGTGCAATGATCAGCTGTCCTTTTTGCATGCGGCAGTGCCAGAAACTGGAAGAGCTGGTCTTCTGTTTTCCTGCGTAAGCTTGCACGCAGGCCAGCTGATCGTTGTGCATGCATGCACACCAGAAACCCAAAAGAGTAGCTGGCTGAAACTGGAAGTTCAGTAGCTGAAACTGGAAATTTCATTTTTGGATGTGCTCATGCACCCTAGTCAGCTCCTCTTCTGGGTTGTCATCACTGATCTAGGATGCTCACAGTTTCCCATGTATTGTGAAATTAAGGAGTTTTTATCGTGTCTTCTGACTGCTAGCTTGTGTTTATAGATGTGGTCTGCTAGTCTTCTGCCTGTTTGTCCTACATAGTGACTGTAGCAACATAGAAACTATCAAGTCAGACAAACAAGCTAACAATAAACAACATCCCAATCAAGGAACCACCAAGACTACTGCCACCAACACTGTCAGGGTAATCCACTAATATATAAAATGAAAGCAAACCCCACTCCACACTAGCCCTGATGATGTTACCTAGTTTAGTAATAAAACATCTGCAAGAAAACAAGCAAGCTAGAAAGCAACCAAGGACCCCACAGTTCAACCTGAGCTACAACTATTCTCTTCTATCAGTATCAGTCAATCAGTAGTATAAGTGAATGATTATACAGTAACGAAATTGTAACCAGTATGATTTCAATTAGAAGTTACAGACTGGGATAAAAAATATAATAATTTCTGCTTAATCTAAAAAATGCAATGAGTTTAACATTTCGAAAAAGATTAAATGTTATAATATTGTGTTAGGAAAACCTCCAAATTTAGATAGGCACAAAGCTATTTATAAGATTATGTCCAAAAATGTTAATTCAGCAGATAATTTCTATATCAGAGTGCTTGTTTGAATGTATATAAGGACATACACACATGTACACACTATGCATACAGTACAGTTGTTAAATTAGCACAGCACAATTACCGTACTTGTAGTGAATGCTCAAATTGACTACTGATAGCATATTATCAGCAGATGAGGAAGTGTACCCAGCTTGCTTCTTGTTTAGGAACCTCCAGAGCCCATTGATCACTTTTGAAGGTAAGATCTTTGTGGTTCCTCTTTCTTGGATGTTCCAAAGTTTCTTTTTCCAAAAGGCAACTGAATGTTCTTGGTTTTTTTTTTCCTTTGAAAACACTTTGCTTCTCATCCAAGGAGCTTCTTCAGTTTTGAATTGAAAACGTTTCTTGGATGAAAAGCAAAATTTTTCAAAGGGAACAAAACCGAGAAAGTTCAGTTGCTTTTTGGTAAAAGCATCTTTGGAACAACAATGACCTGGATGATTGAGAATTTCCATAGGCATTTTTTTCTTGGGGCCTTTTCAAAGGGCAAAGCCCATTGCCATACTATTTGGGTGCATTATCACTACTTTTCTGACTTGATTTTTTTTTTAATGATACGTCTCCTTTTCTTTTCCTAGGATGACCCAGAAGGGGAAGAGATTGAAAGAGAGAAATTCAATTCTTTGAAACTGGAATTCACAGACGATGACAACTTCAAAACCAAAGTTAATTACTCATATGCAGCTGTACAGATTCCTACAGATATCTACAAAGGCTGTAAGTTCTTCTTTGCAGAACTCTTCATATTGAGACCATAGACCATATCCTATGTGTTAATTTTTTAAAAAAAATATTTTATGACATAGACAAAAGAATTGAATTAATTTCCCCTTGCATGTACAGATCCTTATAGAAAAGTTACTAAAAAAACAAACCAAAAAAATTACTTATTCAATGCTTGAGTTTTCCGGGACTGATTCTTAGCCAATTCTTTCCTACACTGTAATGTCAATTGGCTGCATGTAGGCACTCCATTATCTGAATGTATAATTGCTCTATAAGAAAATGACTGTTGCTTTATTACAAGGAGATATTATATTAGCCTTTCCTAAACTGATGTTTTTCTGATATATGAAAGGATAACTCTAACGTACCAATTAGTCTAGGATTATGAGAAACAGAGTCAGGTGTAACTAAACGTTGGGGAAAAGCTGAACTGGACTGCGGTCTCAAATAATATGGAAAAATTGGAGATGAATAATATCTCAAGAACACTGTGAATTATAAAAACTATTTGGAGTTATGCCTAATGTTTATGAACTAAAGACCTAGAAACTGAAGCTGCCCTCAGGTTAAAAAACTTGATGGAAAAATGGAATGAGGTTTCTATAGCACCAGTGGTTAAATATGTAGGGAAGGAGATGAACATCTTCATCCCCATGTGCTGATTAAGCTACAGTTTGATTGCTTTGTGTGTCAAGCCTTCATGAGCTTCAGCACTTTATGGATGTACAGGGTCACAAAGTCACAACTTTCTATTACAATTCAGAAATGTTACTGCATCTCTGAAAAATAATAGGATGTAAAGGGAAATATTTAAAAGTCCATCCTCAAGCCTCAATTTGGCATCAATTTCAGGCATACTGAGAGCCACTAAAATTGTAGACTCATAGAATGAGGGTGGGAAGGAATATTATAAGTCATCTAGTTCCATCCCTTGCCCAGTGCAGACTGGAGATTAATTGTGGATTTCACTCAGAATGTATATATCAGTAGTCTCATAAAAACAAATTACATCCAACCTTGGTATATATCTTCTAACAAAAAAGGATATTGATTGATGATGATGATACATTGATTCTTTGCTGTTACAAGGACTATACTGATTTCAGTACATGTCATGGAGTTTTAGGATTGGATAGATCCTCTATTTAGTGGAGCCAAGGTGGCGCAGTGGTTAGAGTGCTGTACTGCAGCTACTTCAGCTGACTGCTAGTTCAGCAGATCAGCAGCTCAAATCTCACCAGCTCAAGGCTGACTCAGCCTTCCATCCTTCCGAGGTGGGTAAAATGAGGACCCAGATTGTTGGGGGCAATATGCTATTTAATATACTGTCGATTGTTGTAAGCCGCCCAGAGTCCTCGGAGAGTGGGTAGCATAGAAATATAGAAATATAGAAATATTAGCATAGAAATATATATATGATTAATAATAAAGTGCAGAAGTAGACTTCTAACAAAGGTGAGAGGAGAGAGTTTGGTATAGTGTTTAAAGTGCTGGCCTAGAACCAGGAGATTGAGTTCTGGTCCCTCCTTAGGCATGAAAGCTGGCTTAGTGATTTTGGGCAGTCACTCTCTCACAGCCCAACTCACCTCATAGGATTGTTGTCGTGGAGATAATAGGAGAACGAAAAGTATTTAGTATGTTCACTCACTGCCTTGAATTACTTATAAAATAATAAAGGCAGGATTTTTAAAAATCTAAATAAATAAATAAATAACAATAAAATAAAAAGTGAATTCACTACATCATTGTCAGTGAAGAATACTTTCTGATATCTAGCTTAAACATGCTCACTTGTAGTTTTAACCCATTGTTCTGGTTCTGACTTCTGAGGCAATAGAATATAAATTCATTCCTTCTTTTATATCAAAAGATTTCAATTATTTGAAGAATGTTGTTATATCTCTTCTCAGTCATCCTTGTTGTAGGCCAAACATCCTTAATTCTGTTAACCACTCTCCCGAGGGCTTGATTTCCAGTCTCTTCACCATCCTAACTGGCCTCCTCTGAATTTGCTCCAATTTGTCCATTGTCCTTTTGAACTATGACTGCTGTCATAGGGTTCTGGAAATAGCCTCAGACACAGGCACCTCTTATCATGAGCAGCTAAGTTGATTAGAAAATAAACTTTGCTTATGAACTTGAGCAGTGAACTTGCCTATTAACCATCCAATTCCCTGTTTTTGAGACCCACCTCTCAAAATTCAATAACCCAGAGTGGGGTTAGCTGTCCTGCACCAAAGCCACCTATTGATATTTTTTTTAATGGTACTGTCAGTGGTATCTCTTTTGTGAAGGCTACAAAGGCCAGATCTGCTGCTTGATCCTCTTTGAGAGTTAGTACTGCTCATCCTTTGCCTTGAAAGTTCCATTCCTTTGCTGAATCTTCTCATTGCACATAGCAAAGAGTGGCTTTCACCTGAGCAGTTTACCCAGTAATGACTTCTGATTGTTTCAAAGTGGAATCGCCATGCTAATTAAAAGGGACACAACCATGTTCTTCAGTACCATATTGAAAATGCTTCTCCTGCGAGTCAGAGAACTGAATCTGATGGGCTGTCGCAATGTGTGTTTCCATCACTTTGTTACTTTGCGTCTCAGGCAACTTTGCCCTTGTATCTCACTCCCTCTAAATTTTGTTTCTTTTTGTGAAATGAAAGACGGGAAGTTTGTACATGCTTAATCACAGAAGAGTTGACTATATGCATAATTTGCACTACAGACTATCTAATTTCTATTTGGCGCACTATTGGTTTGTACATTGCTTGTATTGTATTTCTGTCCACTGCTATTATACATGAGTGTATTTGTGTAGGGTAATTGTGAAGTAATTGGCTTACCACAGCAGAACTAATAAACCACAGTTCTTGAACCGGACGAATTCTACAAAGGAAAGAGGAAAATCATGACAAATTCAGCCAACCATGATTGCGACTTCGCCTGCACACAGTTTCAATCCGGGGCATTTTTAATGTATGCAGCATTAATACATAGGGATGAGATATATCTGCAACTGCCTCTTTGCAAATGCATTTCTCCCCTCCGCCCTTTCTAGCATCTCAGGGACTGTCCTAGGCTCATCTGCCATGGATAAATATGAAAAAGAGATATGATCTCAAATCTTTGCACCTGCAATAGAAGGAAAGAACTTTTCATCCAACCTTGCTAATCCTGAAAGGCTCTTTGCCCCAGGAAAACATCTTGGTATAAAAACTTCTAATAGATTTGCAATTTTGTGAGATTAAACTCTTCATGTTTCAAAAGTTCTTGCCATTGCTGCCTGCTTACAGCCCGATTCAGGTCCTGCCACGGGCTTAGTCAGTGGGTGGAGAACTTATTCCTTCTCGACAGCTCCAGATTAGCCCTAGCCTAACTGAGGATTTTTTTTACTGAGAAAATTAATTTGCTGTTACCCCCTCCCCCAAGATATTATCTCTCTTTTGCTGAAGGAAGGTAGAGTGGAACAACTATTCTTGAAATTTAGCTTTCCTAGACTAGATAGTAACTGGGAGTTCATGAAGACTTATTTTATCCTTTTTTACCAAGAAAATTATGCTCCTTGAATGTGTCTCAAAATATGCAATATTTTTCCAATGCATTGCTTACATTTCTTAATGTTTATTCTGTGCAACATGGTTGGAAAAGGACATAACCACAAAAACAGGGTGCAATCCTCTTTTTAATCTCTCCTACAACCTTACCATTTATTGACATTAACAAAAGATTAAGGAAAGATGTTACCTAATTCCAGGTATCAGCCAAAGATCCAGTGGTATTAGTAAGGAAAAAAAGCAGCCCTGCCGCTTCTGGAAAAGTCATGTCATTCTCTTACTGTTTGATAAGAGCCCATTCTTTGCTGCTGTTTACCTATATTGAGCATCCTACAGTTAAGAGACTGTGGCCCTTTCTCGTGGCTCTTAGCTTCCCCATCAGTCAGTTTGTTGATTATGAATCTGCATTGCCAGTCTTTGAATTCAGCCAATGTACAAGTAAATGGAGCAACCGAGAGAAGGGGACCATTATGCACAAAGTATTAGCAGGCTAGTATAGGCTTCTCCCCATGTGGGACACACAAGATTTTCTATATACAATGCCCACTGTGCCTTCCTTTCATGCTATTCAGGGGAGAATATACCACGTGCTGGAAATATAACTCTTGGCCTCCCTTTAGTGGCAGCTTGGAGGATCAAGATTGTTAAATCTCTGACACCTGCAAGTTTTAAGACTTTAATATGGTTTTTAAAATTCTCTATTAAATCACTTAGGAGTTTAATCAAAAGTGACACAGAAGCTTAACTTTTACTGCCTTTCAGAGCCAGACTGTAAGCACAGAAAGGCGGATTTTCTTTTAAACGCAACTTAATAGCATTGTGTAGAGCGGCTAATTCTGCCCATCTTAAGGGCAATTGGTAGGGACATGGCACTAACCTAGCCTAGCTAATTCAGCTAGTTGCCTAGCCTCATTAAAATTATGAGACCTTGAACTGTCCCCTAATACAGAGATGCTCTCCCTCAACCCAATGCCCTCCAGATCCTAGATTAGAACTCCCATAATTCCCTTCTAACATGTTAAGTGTCTGGGGGTAGCAAATCCAAGAACCTGCAAACTTGAAATTATGGAGGATGTATTCAATCATTTGGCCAACACCAAATCAAGGAAAGGTTGTTTTTGGTGTTTGGCATCACTTAAAAATGATAGTATCCCGGGTAGACTAATTCATTGGTATTCGTTGATTCTCTGAAACAAATAATTAAGCTAGACAATATTCACACGCATCCAAATATATACCTACAGACACATGATCCTTGGAATCCATCTGCTGAATTGTCAGACTGGTTGACACAATACAACTTAATGTTATCCTTTTTAATGACATTTTCTGAGATACACCTACAGAGGCTTGTTACAGGTGTAAATGGAGAACTGTATCAGTGGAATGATTTCATGGCATTGGCACCAGTGGATTACATGTGGTGATTAATTTTATCATCATCCTTGCTTAAACCAAGCTACTAATGAAGCAAATCATGAAGTTGCTTATTAGCGTGTGAACCTTTAGTTGTTTCTTTGTTTTCATGTTTTTGGGGGTTCTGGTGAGATTCAAACCTTTTCATGGACTGATAGGTGGGATGCAGAATAGAAAAGACCGAGATCCATTACTCTAAAGGAGAGGTGCTACTATTACTAGGGCTGCACATGACTGTCTTTGCCAAAGTAAAGAATTGTTAGAGGAATACAGCATCTACAAGGATCCGTTGTTAATGCTCTGTTTTTCTGCTCTGAATCTCCAGGTCCCACCACTAAAGTTGTAATAATAGCAATTCCTCATGCATAAAAGTATATTGTGCTTCATAAGACACTTATAGCAATAATGCTGGATCTGAAAAGTGCACAGCCAATGCACTGGGGAATCCTGGAATATAAACTTAGGAAATGAACAAGAAAATTAAGTTAGAAAATATAATTGAGGAAATCAAAGAAAAATTGGAGTCTGTTTTGTGCATTCCCCTGAATAATAACCCGGAACTCACTTTTATTCACTCACTGTCATAATTTCAAGGCGTGCTTTGGGTACAAACAGAAAACGTGGCCTGCGATAAGACAAATGGAGGATATCACAGCTTACAACCGATTTTTTAGGGCATATGTGGATAATGTCAAAGAACGCCTTCTGGGAGAAGAAATAATAATCTTGTAATAAGAGGGTGCGTGGGCTTCATTTAAAAAAGAAATCAAACAAGATAATGTGTTTTGAAGTAGGGAAGTTCACAGTTTTTTAAAATAATTATCTGAACAGCTAAGCCTCTGAGGAGGTCACTAGCTATGTGTGTGCTTTGTGGATTTTCTTGCCTAAGAGCAACAACAAGCTATGCCTGTAGCATTTTTGTTCCTGTATGGGAGGCAAGGGTCGCAGAAATGAGATTTCCATGCTTTGTTTCCTCAGCAAAACCAAGAACTATTAGGATGGGGGACTGGGATGCTCTAGAAAGGCAAGCCCCTCTTTAAAGCTATACTTTAGCATTTTTCTTGCATGCTATTTAATACAGCTTGTATTCTGTTTTGTCAGGCATCCCCAGCATAGGGGACGATTGCTGTTTGCATAATAAAATATGTAGATAAAACCGTGATAGAGTTTCAAGGAAGACAGAAACACAGGAAGAGCTTGAAGCACTGAAAACAAGAAGTCACTTAGCATAGCTATCAGGTTATTAGAGTAGCTCTCGGGACTTGGATAGAGGATAGCTGCCAATGGCTGTACTGGATGGGAAGTAAACTTTCACTCACACAGAAAAGCTTTGACAGACATGGATGCAAATGTATGCCAACCAGACCTTTAAATCGGGAAGTATACTGTTTTCAGGATGTGATGGACATATTTCTAATATGTATGAAATCCCACAAGCCATTACCTTCACTTGTTTATAGGTATAAGTGAACCTGCTCAGAACATCTAGGAATATATTTTATCTTCATTGAATAAGCATCAAAGTTGCTTATTGCCAGATCCCATTTCATTTTATTATAGTTTGTAACTAGATGAGAAATCAGTCCTAAGCAGGGTTTGTCTATCTGGCAAGTTTTTGTGACTCTCCATTTTTGCCCAGAAAAGTGATTCTGTTAATTCTGTGGAATTATCAACTGTAGTATTTTGTTAAGTATCATTTTTTGTTATTGTATTGCTAAGTAAGTTAAGTATTGTTTCTTAGGGTCATCCCAAACAGCAAGATGGATGGTATATAAATTTAATGAATAAATATACGGAAATAAATTTAGACAGGGCTCATGATTTGGCTTTATTCTGGAAAGAGTTTTAAGCAGAAGGTAAGGATTTGTTCTGCGGGACACAGTGGCTCAGTAGCCAAGACACTGACCTTGTCGATTGAAAGGTCATCAGTTCAGTGGTTCAAATCCCTAGTGCCGTGTAACGGGGTGAGCTCCTGTTACTTGTCCCAGCTTCTGCCAACCTAGCAATTCAAAAGCATGTAAAAAAATGCAAGTAGAAAGTACCATCCCTTTGGCGGGATGGTAACAGCGTTCTGTGTGCCTTTGGTGTTTAGTCATGCCGGCCACATGACCACGGAGATGTCTTTGGACAGCACTGACTCTTTGGCTTTGAAACAGAGATGAGCACTGCCCCCTATGTGCGAGGGGAATATTTACTTTTACCTAAGGATTTGCCAATGAGCAGTGAAAAACGACAAATATTTTGTTGGAGCTCATCTCTCACTTCTCATACATCTGACAAGTGCATTTAACAGGAAGAGGAAAAAATGAGTAATTTGCTATTATTTTTTTTCAAAAATGAAAAGCTACAGTGCTTGTAAAAAGCATAAGCAATTATTATGATCTATATTCCATGGCAACTAAATTATATGATCGAGTATTTTTCAAAAGAGAATGAGCTAAAGTAAAAAATAAAAGTTAACAAACTCGACAAAGTATTTTTGTATTTTTAAAAGAGCATTACAACATTCTACAGTGACAATAAGAAGTGATAGGAAAATAATCATCCACATACAGCTACCTTGCACATATTTTGTGACCTTGGCTAAAAATACAGTAAATAAATAAAGATGATTAATAAATAAAGATGAATAAATAAATAATTCTGCATGCATCTACATGTTTATGTATGCACATAAGAAAGATAAACACCGTAAATATACACATAAATGTTCTTTATTTCATCAAATGGCTACTTTAAAAAGTGAAGAAGATATCACAAAACAGGCATCATGGAGTATTTTATCAAGAGCCAATAGATAAATCAAGGTAGTTTATATGCTTAGTTGCAATTAATCAAGGAATATGCATGTGAGGGCAAATCAGCTCTGGAGGAAATAGATATTAGCTTCTGCAACTAAATTAGCACTAAGCAAATAAGTCTACAGTTCCATATCAGCATTTTACTTGGGAGTAATTCCAAATGAATCCTAATATTTAGTTCTCACTAAGATTAGGAATACTAGTTGTGAGGACAAAATCCAAAGGTTCACCAAATCCCATGAGAGACATTGAAAGCTCTACCTGTCAACTCCATCTTTGCTTCCATCTAATGTCAATCTGAGATTGTTGTACTTGAGAACTACTAGCCTTAATAAAAGAGGGAAAAAAGGTCTCTGCTGCATGTAGGAATAAAAAATAGACATTTATCTATCATAAAATATTTACAGTTTTCAATCACTTTACACAGAATTCTACACAGAATTTGTCACAGAATGGCGAACCTATGGCACGGGTGCCATAGGTGGCACACAGAGTGGGTATGCAAGCATTGCTGTAGCTCAGCTCCAGAGCACACGTGTCTGCCGGCCAGCTGATTTTTGGGCCTTCCGGTCTCACTGTTTCCATTTCTGGCCTCTGGAGGGCCTCCGGAGGGTTGGGGAAGGTCGTTTTAACCCTCCCCAGGCTTCTAGAAAGCCTCTGGAGCCTGGGGAGGGTGAAAAACGGGCCTACTGGGCCCACTGTGCCACCGCGTGCTAAAAGCAGGGTGGGTGCAGGGGCAGGGCACATTGAATTATGGGTGTGGGCATGCACATGGGCGACGTCCCTGCGCTCCCCCCACTTTTGGCACGCGATGGCAAAAAGGTTAGCCATCACTGCCCTAGTATGAAAGCTAAACAAATATTATTACTGTAAGGAGTTTGTTCTTCTTGTTCTCTGCAATCATGTCCAATTCTCTGAGACTGCCTAGACAAGTCCCTGAAATTTTCTTGTCGTGATGTGGTTTACCATTGTCTTCTTCCTATCGCTGTGAGATAGTGACTAGCCTAAGGTTGCCCAACTCGCTTTGTGCTTAAAGTGGAACTGGAACTCACTGCCTCCCAGTTTCTAGCCTGATACCTTAATCACTACACCATTTATTTATTTATTTAGCGTATGGCTGGTCACACACAATATTAAAACACTTCATTTTTACAGGTTAAAAACAATTAAAACAATTTTTAAAAAGCAGTAAGAAAACCTAAAAGGAAAACAAAAATAACATTTCAAAGTTTGATGTCGAGTTTGGAGATCCAGTCAGTAGCTGCCATTGTTATGCAGAGGAAGTCCCTAGAATCTCCTGGATACTTTCTGTTAGGGCATTCCCTCACTATATGCTGGATAGTCTATCGAGGGGCCACGCAATCACATTGTGCTGAAGGCGTTTTTCCCCATTTATACAAGGAGTCAGCACACACCCCATGAGTTGTTCTAATTCTATTATATGTCACCCATATGTGTCGGGGTAGGCTAAATCTTGGAGGTATACTATTAGGATTGATATGTTCAGAGATATCTTGGGAGGAACAGCTACTCCATGCCTACATTCACTTTTGTGTGGTGTTCTGATGATCAGCCATCAACTTAAGCGCTGTCAAGAGTGGTGGATTTCTTGACTTTAATCGGCATCTTAAGAGATCAGGAATGTATCCATGTATGGGTAGAGAGGAATTTAACAGGATCTTACTATACTCCCGAATGAGAGCTTCTTGTCGTCGTAAGTGCGGGGGAAGTATGTGACTAAGAACTAGTAACCAGTAACTAGGTGTAGATTTTATGCTGGTTGTCAGTGTATCATTTCTTATATAAGTGTGAAGCCTATTCACATTATGACAAGTACCAATGTGCTTTCTAGGTTGAGAAAATCAACCTTAATTCTTTCAAATCACCCAACAGTACCAGATATATGAAATACAAAACCTGCAGTTGAAAATAGTAGCATAATGGCATAGAACTAATACATTAGGAGCAAAATGTCTCCAATAAAAGGAATACTATGAGCAATAAAATCACTAAACCATTTAAAGAAGAGGGCTTTCAATCTAGCTCTGAAAAAATTAGATTTTAGAATGCTTGGCATTTTGAAGAAAACACTGAACTCTAGATGGAACTGAAAAAAGCACTGTGATTCAGCCACTGATCACGAGCACACAAGCAAGAAAATGAACAGTAGATCTCTTGTTCATGGAAATGTGCTCCCAGTAGCCAGAGCTAAGTGTTTCTCATTGCCCCCACCCTCAATACACAAATGGCTACACTTCTATTCCAGGCAATTGTGCCACTCCATTCTCCTTAGCCATGAAATAGTAATGAAAAGGACCCTTCACTTGCCCATCACATAATATGGCACCTCCCTCTGAAGGCCTGGCTAGTTTGGAAGCTAAATGGACTTGTCTTCAATAAAATGCAAAGTGAGATCTAGTAAACCCAGGTTAGAACAGAGGGAGGGTCTCCTGAAAGAGTTTGTCATGGCCACCAAGCTTTCTTTATTTATCAGGCTAAACCAAGAAAGAAGGGGATAGAAATATAAGCCTAAACCCTCTAGATTCTATAATAGCTAGTTTTATTGGTTAGTAGGAGGGAGTGGTTGGATCTTCTCTATCCATTTAGCATTAATTAGCTCTATCCATTTAGCATTAGTTAGGCATGAAAAGTTGTAATCTCATACACATGGAGGGTACCACTTTGGGAAGTCTGCCATTCAAGTGAGAAATGTATCAGGATTTAGTAAGAATATTA
Source organism: Masticophis lateralis (assembly GCA_030761175.1). NCBI lineage: Eukaryota > Metazoa > Chordata > Lepidosauria > Squamata > Colubridae > Masticophis > Masticophis lateralis. The sequence continues at coordinate 73,121,803 of JAUDYJ010000002.1, forward strand.
TACATGAAAAATTGAAAATAAATTTAAAAGACATCTCTACCAATCTAGATGCTTGCTCACAAGCAAAAATGCACATTCTAGTGGCACATTGCACTAACCTAATGTTTTACAAACTGAATAAGTCACAATTGATTATGTCCACCATAAACCATGATTTACAAATCATAATGGCTAAATATATTGAGCAGGCTAAGGCAAGCCCGGTTAAATAAGATATTGGCTTAGTGCAGAATTCAAAGCCTATCCCTGAGTCTTTTTTTCCATTCAGGAAAACAAATGCTTATATTTCTAAAAGCATTCTCTATGTTAAACTACTGAAGCTACAAACCGCCTGGTATGAATTTTCTGTATTTTGCCAAAAATACATTTCAAAAGGAGTGGGAACACACTGCTTGTCTTTCAAAATCCAGTTTTCGCCCCTTAACATTCCAGCACTGTAAACCATAACTGTTTAGAAAATTGAAAAGTCCTTGGAACTAACCCCCTAGAAAGTTTCATTAAGATTGATCGTGTACTTTTGGAGATATTAAATGTTTTAGCCCCTATTATATTCTTGATGCAACCTTAATTATTCTGGCGCTATCATGCCTGAATAATAATGTGAAATTTATACATTTTGAAGGCAAGACATTTTGAATGGTAAAGCTTATAGAAACAGCCTTTTTTTTCTTTTCCATTTTTAGGGGGAGGGGGGGAAGGGCCTAAAATTGAAAAGTACAGAATTTGATTAACACCCATTATGGAGAAGTGCATATGTAAATTATTATATTCAGAATGGTCATTGGCATGTATTTAGGGCAGTATTGAATTTCCTCAGGGAAGCAAATTTTCCTTTCCAACCAGCTGAATTGCAGCCTATTAGCTTCTGCTTGCAGCAATTTAGAATTCTTTCCATTACTGCCTTTTGTTCTCCATTTGCCTCTCCCTGGGATTCTTGTTTCCCAAGTGGCTTGTACTAAATGCAGTGACCTTACAGCACGGTGAGTTTAGTGCCCCTGACATTGTCACTGAGGGGAAAATGAAGCCACACTTTTTTTAACCTTCCTTTTTCATGGAGGTGGTGAAGGGAAATTTTCTCCGTAGTTAAGATAACTGGATCCATACTTCATGCTGGGCTGTTATGCATGACATCTATTTTCCAGATTTACAAAATATCACAGTAAAGCAGGGAGCTTTGACTTTGGTGCATTAGCATCTTCTGCACAGTGTCTAGGAACTTCTAACCCACTCCTCACAAAACAGAGGGCCCCCCCAGTAAAAATGCTTCTTCTGGTTCAGGCTCCTGTACACATGTTATGCTCTTCTCTCAATTGTGCTGAGATAATCTATTCCTTCCACAGATACCCTGAAAGCTGCTTGAGCACTGGGTTGCTAACCTGACAATATTGCATTTCTATGGACCGTCGCATGTGTTTGCAAAGAAACTCTATATAAACGAGGAGCCCCTCCTCATTAAAATTCATCTTTTTCCGGAATGAAGGAATCGCCTTGAGGGCTGGGTTGGACTACGCTGGCCTTTTTTTCAGCACCAAGGATAGTTTCCCCTTTTCACTCAGTTTTTCTCATGTCTTTGCAAAATTGAGTTATTTCTCAATAATTAGCAAGAGGGGGGTGTCATTTGATCTAGTGAATTCAGTCTAGTGAATTCAGTGAATCTAGTTTTAGTTCTTCTATTTTTCTGTTTCTTCAGCCATATCACTGAAAACAGACTTTGGAAATATTTTAAAAAATTGCAGTACCGTAACCTTGGGATTTCTCATTCACATCTTCTTTATGTTATAACGCATCACGCCTTTGCAATATGTAATATTAGAACTAGAGGATTTGGAACAAAACCTTGTATTCAATGCTGCTCATTTTGACACAATTGGGTTTACTGACTGGAAGGAGAATTGGTTTTCACATAGGTACAATAAAGTTGGGAATGATCTTTCTTTCACCTACATCTTGCCCATGTATCTTACTATTCAGTATCCATTAAATGTCCTCTTGGAGTGCTATAGAATAGCACTAGAGAAATTATTTCTTTGTGCAGTAGCAGTTTGTATCTCAAGTTGGCTCATGGTAAGTAAGAAAAACAGGACACTTTTCATATCATTTCCCTAATTCATACACTTAATCGAAAATTGGGTGTGTAAGACTGCACCTAAGAATTGAACTTTACTAAATAGATCATTTAAATATTAAAGTATTTTATTACGTTATTTTTGAGATGACAAAAGGAAAAGAAAGCATTGGTTAAACTCGTTTGTAGCAAAATCGTTCACTATATTTTTCCAAACTTTTTTTGTCCTTGCAAGCCATCCTTGCTTCAACCAGGTCTATGCATCAAGTTTCTCAAGTTTCTTGTTCTTTAAATTTCTCACTTCTCTTTCTTTCAGGATTTTATTAACTGCAACCAGTCACAATTTTCTCAGTTTTCCTCATCTTCTCAGTATTTCCTCTTTATAGGTTTGTTCTGATCAACATTAATTTTCTCTGTATGATCAAATCATTTCAGCATACTTCTTTCCTAATAGTCACTCTCTTTTTTACATAATCCTTTGCATCCATTCATTCATTGACCCAATCTCATCCTGCTTTACTGCACCCCACTCCTGCCACAATCCACTTACATGTATGTCTCTCTCGATTTACCCAACCCTGCTCTTTTCCATAACACAAAATAGGCATGTTCTGATTACACAGTCCTTATCTGCAGATCACGTCACGCAGTATCTTTCTTCTAGCATTTCTAAAGTTTAACATTTCTTACTCCATTTCCCCATTGTTAGTAAACTGTATACAAAGGTGTACAGTATGCATTAATTCATCTAATTATTCTAATTTTAGGTCAACTATGTGTAATCTGCTATCCTTGATGAAATTTCCTCTCTCAAAAAAATCTGTAATTTCAATCCCATCTCAAAATATTTAATCACTTTTATTCCAAACTCCTCTATACTGGGATCTTTTTGTTTAGCCCTTTTCACTCACTTCTAAAACATTTTTTATTATTATTTATAACAAAACCACTCTGAATTTTCTTTGCCTCTTTCAGTCTTAACCATTCCTTTTTCTGTTTGACTACATTCTTTCCAATCATCTTTTTAATCTCTCTACAGATTATACAATAACTTTCTCTCATCATTTTTTTGCAGCAATCATTATTTTGCAATGCAAAAGAGAAGATGAGAGATAAGCACATACTTGAAATGGACTTTTTAAAGCAGATACTCAGCAAATGGTCACAATTTTATTCATTTATAGGTCCACAAATCACCCAGCCAGTTTTAATGTGCTTCCTTTCTTCTTGTTTTCACGTATTCAACATATTTTCCTCCTCAGATCACATTCATTTCAGTTACTATTTTTCTCCAAAACTTCATCCCTGTTTTTTCCATCATCACCATTCACTGGAGTGTTAAAAAATACAACAATAAACAGATATGAATTCACGCTTTCAAATACACCCACAACAAACTAAATGACAGTAATTAATTTTTTGCTGACATACATCGTAGCCTTTCTTTCATAATTAAGCCTAAACCTTCACTTCCCTGCAGGATTCATCAGTTCCATTCCACAAAATCAGACAAACTTAATTCAGATTTGTGGCATTTATTTACCCCTCTGGTTATTTTTACGAACAATTATATCTGTTTTTCTTCATTTCATGTGATTTACTCCTCTTGCTTTCAAGTCAAGTATACAATTGTTCTTGTCAGATACTATCACATATATATATTGGTGGATAGAGATCCTAAAATACGTTTTGCTGTTTGGGTTTGTAAGGTAACCAGTAGATGATTAATGATTCATTAATAGTAAAATGGATGAAGCATAATCACAGACTTTTTAAAATTGAGTATATAGTATTATGTTTTTGTATTGCCTGAATCTGTAACCTGTAATAAATATAGCTGACATGACTTTTAGTAACAGAGATTTATACTTAGTTACAAGCAGCTACCATTTGCACTACTCCCTATTTAATAGTAAGGCCAATCTCAGTTAGTTTCTGCACATTTTGAACAGTATATCACAAGCACAGTAAAAACCAATTTCCCTTCAAGCATATTTACACTTTTCTGTACAAGCTAAGGTCTCTGCAGGTTAACTTGCAAGCTAGCATATTGTTGCTTCCATACCATTCACTTGGAGCTACATGCAGTAGAGTAATAAATACTCAGTATCCATGTTCTTTAAATTATATTTTAGGGATTTTTTTTAATGCATGCTTTTAATTGCTGAATATCTTTTAGGCCCAAATCTCTTATTTTCATTTTTACTGTTAGGTGCCTTGAGTTGCCTGGTTTGGTAAGGAAGTTTATAAAGTGGGATATAAATTCAAAAATAAAGATTTAAAGAAAGGAAGTATTTATTAAGTAAATATTACACAGACTATCATGCACTACATTTCCCCATGGCAACATGAAAACTGCTAAGGCTGTGAAAAGGATTTCATTCATTATAAGTAGAATCTAATAGATAAGAAGTGTGGTGCAGAGAGGTAGCCAAGCATTCTTTTAAATCTCTCTGTGAGGGAAAGCCATACTTTAAAAAAAAGAGTTTAACATATTATAGATTGTCGTGTTCAAAGAGATTTCTCGTCTCTGTGTATCTTCTTTTGCCTCATGCCTGATTTTAATGGAAACATATTAAAACGCTAAGATAATAAATCATTCTGCTTGATAAGGGGACTCTCTAAAGCTTTGATTAAACCTTGATTTCTCACAGGTTTTTCCCTGTTCAGACTTCCTCCCTCTTGGACAGCTTCTTCTTCTTGTGCCCTTAGGCTCCCTTTTCCATCTTCTTGGGGCTCCTTCCTTTATGGAGGAATCCACTATCAGCCTAAATGTGAAGGCTCAAAGCAATCTTTTTGCCCAGCCAGGAAGAGCAAGAATTAGGCCACACCTTCTTCCCGCCCCTGTTTGGCAAATGATTACAGATTTAATTAAAACTAGCATGGTAAATTAAAAAATATATTAAAATGCAATTAGCGTGTGTAGTGACGGGTGACTATGGAGAGTGTTATATAAATGTTTTAATTAGCGTGCCAGCTAGCGATAGTGCCCCTCCATTGCTTCAGTGCTGAAATTCTTAGATGAGGGTGGAGTACTAGGAAGGTGGCGCAGAAATTTCAGCTCAGTAAATCAAGAGGCACAGTTTGTTCATTTCAATCCCATTACAATTTATGCTTGTATTTCTTGCAAAATCCGTGGTTGCTGTTTACCATCCATAATGGGGAATCGAGGGATAACATTAGGGAGATTTTGAATTGGGTTTCAATAACACTGCTGTGAGAGTTTTGAAAATGCAATTCTGTTCAAAGACTAAGATTGTGGTTTGTCCTTAACAAAAGCCAATTCAAAACTAACATTGAATGGATTACATACATACAGTCACAATTGCAATGAATGTGTGCAAAACTACAGATTCATACGATAGTTGCACATTATGCTCCAGTGAGAAGGGATAATGGAAGAACCAGAGATGAGTTCTGTGAAAAATTGTGCAATGTTATGAATAAATGCTGTCCAGGGGAGAACATTATCCTGCTAGGCAACACAAATGAATGGGTGCAAATAATGTAGGAGAATACAGGAAAAAATGACTGGGCATTTCAGAGATCCAAAAAAGAAATGAGAATGTCGCTATTTTATGAGTATCTGTCTAGAATAATCTCCCTGTTTCAAACACATTATTTAAGTATAAATCTATATATATATACACATGACAAAGGAATGAAAATAAAAATGTGACTGAGAAAATTAGTGAAGGTTGCAAGAACAGTTCTGAATCCAAATCAGATCTTACCTGTTACGTCAAGTATGAGAAATGGACATGAAAGTAAAGGAAAGAAGTGAAAGCAACCAAAGCAAAAGTAGAATGACTGCAAGAAGAGAAAGTAGGAATCCTTGCATAAAAAGATATTACAAATGCATTAAACTCCCAAAAAAACAAATGTAAAGTTGATGTAAGACCACATGGAAGCGACTTGAAATAGAGTGAAAAGTATAATACAGATTTCCACTGAAGTGTGTAATGTTATCCTCATAACTTGGTAGAAGGATGAAGTGAAAGAAGCAGTGGATTCAAAAAAAGTATAAAGGGAGGGCTCCCTTCTGAGGCAATTTCTCCACCACCACCCACTCCTCTTTCAGAGTCAGATTCCCTTTATCAGATCTCTGCCTAGACTACAGCTCTTCCTCCTATCTATGTCATTCCAACATATCATTATCGATGCCTTCTCTTATTTATTTTATGATTTTCTTACTGGAAATCAAATATTAAATCAATCAAACATAGCTTCATATTTGCATTATTCAGGCAGAGAAGAACGTTACATGTACTGGTAATGTTCAATCTCTGTAATAGCTGAAGAAAGAAAACAAAATATCAATTTCTCCAGTGCTTTCTCTTCTTACATCTGCTTTGAATGGACAACAAACTTGATAGTTTCACGTTGAGTTTGTGTAGATTTTAATGAACTTGCAGGAAGAACCTTGTAGCCATGCTAGTTGTCTCCTCCCCACCCACCCTCCTTAGGCCTGGTGTATTTGGACAGCAAACTCCCCGTGATATCATCCCCAGTGTCTGATCGATTCCATTAAAGGCCTGCTTCAGCTTAGTCACAAGTGAACCAAATGGAATATGGCCACCTATCAGGAATTCTGTACTAAATTCCATTTTCAAATTGGAAATATTCGTTATCAAATAACATTAAAATACATTGGCAGAAGCATTAAAATTGTTTCACTGTGGGCCAAATGAAGTAAGCAGTAATCTTCAAGAGTAGAGAATATGTACCTGCCACCAAGGGGAAGCTGCTTTCACTGCTTACCATGGTAACTGTCTTCATGCAAAAAGCACCTCAGCAGGTAGACAATGCAATTTGTTCTACTGCAGGCCTTGTGGTGTGAAGATATGTGATTGCATGGAGAAGATGGTTATAGTTAGAGGCTTCCACAAGCAGCTTTCTGTGTGAAAAAGGTTATTCTGGAACACAATTTAGAGCAGTTTTTATATCTGTCATTAAGAAACGGCCCTTGTAAAACTATGGAAGTTGTGGAAGAAGCATACAGACATGCATAAAACTTTCCTCTTACATTTACTTTCCATTTCTACAAAGGAAAATTTTTAGTTCTTCGGGTTACAACCATACATAACATCTCATTCATCTCAATGTATAAACCATAAAAAACCACAAACCACAAAAAACTGTATAAACCATAAAAAACCATAACCACAAAAAACTACACCAATGATCTCCTATCAGAGGTGATGGGATATTTACATATTATTCATGTGTCATTTTAGTAGGATGCATGAAGGTCATTTTGAAGTCATGGATTTTGGTTGATGTTGCCCTGAGAGGTTGTTTAGTCCAGATTGCTTCCATTTCGTCTCATTTATCTAATATTGCTGGTTGCTCTTAAACTTTGTATTCTTATAACTCAAACACCAGCGTAATCCGATTACAGAATCTGCTTTCCTACTTTTCCTGCAGACTGAACACACATATTCTCAAACAGCATTTAATGATCAGGGAGACTCATCCATCAGCAGTTTTTAGCAAATTATTCCTCACTGTGATTTCTAAGCTTCCAACAGCACTATCTGTGCAGTTTCAAAGGTTCTTTTATTATACACATAGAGAATAGAAACTTGGTTCTTTATTTTTTTAAAAAGTAGAAAACAGAAAACTATGGGAAGATTTGTTTATTTTATTATTTCAATCTGTATAAGGAGCTGCCCATGAATTGTGCAACTGGTTGGCTTAATTCAAATGTATTTTTTTAAAAAAATTCAGAAGAAATAAGCAAAATACATGGCAACAGAAGCAATTCACATTTAAAACAGCATCACATTACTTCCTGGCCCAGTACCTTCAGGAAGAACTAGGTCTTTCTCCAAAGACTGCTAATACCAAGGCCACCCAGATTTGGGGGAAATGTTATTCCATAGGGCAGATGCTGCAACAAAAAAGACACGACTCCTGGATCACAAAAGATGACACTGCTTGAAATGATGGGATCTGGAGCATGCCAATTCTTCCAGATCTCATTGAAGAAGCAGAAATCATTGGAGACAGATTAGGTCCTGTGCCATGTTCAAGGTGACCCATCACCTTCTTGAATTGCACCTGTAAGCCCATTGGCAACCAGTGCAGCTCATATAGTAACATTTTACAAGTGCATATTGAAGTACACCCATAACTACTTGCTTTTTTGACCGGACATAATTTCTGAATAATATTCAAACATAGTCTCATGTGGTATCATTGCAGCAGTCAAAGTGTAATCAAAGTGTGAATATCCAGGTATCTAGAATAGGCACAACTGTTGCACAAAGTATTCTATAAGTAGGTCAGGTGCTGCAGAACTCCTGAACATTCCTGGTTTGCTGATTCAGACGAAACTCTGATATAGAAACTCACCTCTCCCATACAGTTTCCCCAGTCATTCCAGCTGAGGAAACACTATAGTTCTATCTGAAGAAAAGAAGAAGTCTCTCTATGAAGGAACATCAGAATTATCATTGGGGAAGACACACGCAATGAACAGGGCAGCTGATAGGCAGCCCTAAGTCAAGGGCATTTCATATCACAATATAGCTTTTCTTACAAGCTTTAGAAATGTGATTGAGGGTAGTGTTGGCTGCCTTGCTGTTTTTTTGCTGTATGCTATTTTTATATAACAGCCGTCATATTTTTATTCTGTGGTGTAAGATGAATCTTAGAGTGATATTGATGTGACTTTGTATATTCTGTTTTCTTTTTTTTCCCAAGTCTAGCCTAGAGTTGTCTTTTTCAGTGCTCATGCTGAAATTGGGGAACGTATACTGTCTTTGGCTGACATATGTACTTTATTGTGCTGCTATCTCACAATCTGTTTCTGTGTGAAATATATACACTTGCCAGAGTTATCGCATATATTTAGTATGATTTCTTGTCTTACTCTGTTTTATGCTGTGTAAGGCAAGATGGCTCATTTCATAACATTTTGCTACATAGCAGATACCAAAACAACATGGTTTTACAGTATGTCATAACCATTTTGATGCACATAAAAATGGAACATGCAGGGAATTGAATTTAATTCCTGCTTACTGACACATCTCTGTATTACTATTAATATTATTTTGATATCACAGAAGAGGCAGGAATGTCTAGATCCTCACACTAGGGAACACCTCTTTAATAATATATACAGGCTTCCCTTTTAAAACATAGTTTTATTAAAAATATTTTTTCATGCTTATAACAATTTTATTAATTTGTGATACAACATACAAAAGAAATACAAAAACAAAAACAAGGGGACATAGAGAAGGGGAAAGTAAAAGTATGAAAAAAGTTTTATTAAGAATTTTAAACAGAAGATAAAAACTAACAAGAACTAATATAAAGTGAAATGACAAGAGATAGCAGAATGGCAGCAAAGAAAAAGCCAAAGATGCAAAAAGGAAGAAATAGAAAGAAGTAGCTTCCTATTTCCTTTATAGCAATTGTAAGCACAAATACAAAATTATATCTCACTCTATAGTTACTAAGACAAGCTCTCTCTTTTCTATTATCTGGTTTTTTTTTCTTAATCATCAAAACTCTAAGCAATAAGTTCATTTTCCAATCCACACACAAATTATATGGAGTATATGGAGTTTCCAGTCAACAATAAATGTAGATATTGTCAATGTAACTGCAATATTACTATTTTGAATCTAATTTTAATTACTTAAAAATGAAAATTTCCATTATATTTCTACTTTGTGTGTGTGTGTATATATGTGTGTGTGTATACGTGTGTGTGTGTGTGTATAGATATGCGTGTGGGTGTGCATATGTGTGTGTGTGTGTGTGTGTGAAATAGAAGATAGACAAGCAAATTAAAATTGATGAAATGAGATAAATGAAACAAATTAAAATACCTCCAAAGAAAATACTGTACCTCAAAAGAAAAATAACAACTGGTAGGACCATAAAATAGAGAAAGTCATGGAAAATGAAGAAGCTAAATTGCTCTGGGACTTTAGAATTCAAACAGTCAGGCAACTGCCACATAATACCCCAGACTTAACAATTGTCGATAAGAAAGAGAAAAAAATCCAGAGAGTCGACGTAGCAGTACCTGGAAACAGCAGACAAGAAGAGAAAGAACTGAAGAAGAGAACAAAATACAAAGATCTACAAATAGAAATAGAATGACTATGGCAAAAGCAAGCAGAGGTAGCACCAATAGTAATGGGTGTCTTGAGTGCAATCCCAAAATAACTGGAGCACCACTTAAACACCATTGGCCTTGACAAATTCACCCTCAGTCATTTGCAAAAGGCTGCTTTACTCGGAACAGCTTCCGTCCTGCGATGATATCTGTAACACCATCAAACTTCCAGATCTGCCTATCCCAAGTCCTTCGGAAGGACTGACTGTGCAACAAATAATAATAAAAGGAAAAAACGATTTCTGACTCCCCCTTTTTACATATTTGCTCTTTTACAACACTAGTAAGCATTCAGGCCCCCTTAGAAGCCAGGCTGTAAGTGGTTATATTTACCATGCTGCATGATGTGTTTTATATATATAGGAATAATTCTTGCTTAAATTAGTTAAACTTTTATTCTGTAAGTGTGCTGTTAGTTTCCCTAGTTTAAGTTCCCTGCAGTTTGATCTTTACTAATTCTCTTGATAGGAGAATTATCTCTGTGTGCTTTATTTGGCCACATCTCTTCTCTTCTATTCGAGCCAAATTGTTTCAGTCCCCATTCTCTTCTTGCATTACCATAACAGTTCTTAAGTTTGCCATTCCCTTAATTTTATCATTCTCACTTTGTTACTTCCATGCACTCCCTTCTACAGAGCAACTTTCACTTCTTTCAACAAACTTTCATTCTTCATTACAGGCTACACTACCCTTCTATGCATGTGTACACATCTTAAAATTTCTTCATCTGATTTTCCATACTTAGTCAGTATTCTACCAAGTTATACAAATACAAATTAAAAAATCTTGATTTTTGCTATTTGTAACACTTTTAGTTATTCATTCCATTTTCTGCATGTAACACACGCACCATAGTCTTTGATAGATTAATTTTGAAATCGATACTATTTGTGGTATCATACAGTCTAACATTTGCTGTAAATCATTAGGTTCTCTGCCAAGAATGTGGCATTATCTACATGTATATTCATATCCCCTTCCAGTAATACTACAAGCCATATATACATACTTGCATACATAAATACTTTAAGCAATCAAAGAGTATCACTCATGCTTGCTTAGACATTGCTCAGTGCTGAATCACATTCATTCAGAATGTCCCACATTTTTCAGAATCAGTTGTTCTTTCATTGTCACCATTCATTGGAGCAATCAGAGGCAAATATCCTCTTATCAATGAATTCCTATTTTCATATGCACACCCTAGATGGAGATTGAATAAGATCTAATAGAGTAGGTCTCTTTTGAGTCCTAAATGTTGGGGAGATAGGGCAAGAGGGAATTGATGATCTGGAGCTCCCCAACATTAGAAAAGCTTGTCCCCTGAGGTTAAGTTGGTTTAGATTGTCAAAAGGCAGTTTTTTCTAAAGAAACTTTATGGAGGGAATATTTTAGCAGCTGATTTTTATGACTTCTTTCTAACAAGTTATATGATGGTATTGTTGCAATTGAACATTTTATGGATACATTTTAATAATAATAGTAATCTTTTCCCATAGGTGTACCTTTTCTACTATTAAATTTTATTGCTGCATTTATTGCAAGCTGCCTAGAGTCAAAATTTGAAATACTACCGGTAGTCATGTTGCAGTAAAAATTTGTATTCCCGAAGTATATATGACACAATATTCCAGAACGTACGTTTTGGGCTTTTCATTCATAATTAAATCTACCCTTTGCCTCTTTACATCTATTCCTCAACTCTACACCACAAATCAGGCCACTTTCATTCAGATCTGTTAAATCCTTCCCCTTCCCCTCAGTTTCCCAATTGATCAGCATATCTATTTTTCTTTATTTCATGACTTTTATTAAGTAATCATCTTTGTTAATTACTCCTGTCCCAGTACAAGTCATGGTCACAATGCCATGGATGTCACCAGATGGGATCATAGATACTGACTTTTATCACTCATCAGAGTTTTGGTCAATCAGGTTTTTCACATAATGGTTTTTAGCAAGATAAAATACAGACTCTTTTATTCACCCTTAATTATAACCATGCGATATGCCGCATCCTCTACAAATGATAAAGCCAGTGCCGGTCCAACATTTTTATTACTGATTTTGACCACTTGATGGACGGAATGCATATCATATTTGCAACGCATTTTAAGAAGGTTTCAGAGAAACTGAAACAGAAGATGATGATCAGGAGATAATTAAGTGTTAAAATGAGATACTGAAAATATTAAGAAGAAAAGACTAGAGGGACAGGAAGGGATTGAGAAACACAAGAAGATGAGAAGCAAACTAACCGCAGAGCTGCCTGGATCTGTGGTTTTTTTGTTTTGTTTTGTTTTTTTGCATTACTGCACCAAGGCTTGTTTGTTCTAATCATAATCTGTCAACAAGCAAGAAATAAGAGTCAGTTGCACAGATTTGCAAACTATACATAATGTTTCTGCTTAGCTATTGTTGCTACTTCTACTCCTCCTCCTTCTCCTTTTTAACTGCTGTAGCCTCTGGACTGGCTTAACAGTCCAGAGGCTATAGTTTAAGCAAGTCACATTAAGAAACCACAAATAAACCCATTTGTTCCTATTTGCATATCATACTAAACCCTATGGAGATTGTGCAAGTTGTGAATTTTTGAAAAAATGAGGTTGCAAATTACATTGGGTGCTTGAAGATGTAAAAGTGTTTTCTCCTCACCCCATAGGTCCTTGATGTATGGAAAAGGAAGAGGGAGAAAAGAGAATGTATTTGTGTTTTCCCTGCCTGAACAAACCTCATGGAACTAATACAGTAATCCTTCTCCCAAAATGGAAGAAACTGTGCTGATGTTGTTTAAATGTTAAGGGCTCCCTTTATTTATCTGTAAGCGTTATAAAAGAGCCATGACAGTACAGTGACTGATAGCCTAATACTAACAGGTTTATCATCAAATCCAGCCTACCAGGCAGAACATTACAGTTATTAAGGGAAATGAGGCACAAATAGAGTCTAATATTTGAAAATGCAGCAATGGAAAGTACTAAGGCTCATTGCCAAGATCCTGAACCCTTGCAAAGCTTTTAGACGTCAATTGCTGTTTGAGGTATTCTGTATCCTTCTGGCAAAAAATACACTAAACATTTTGACGAGTTCTGCTGTAACTTTAGATCACTTCGAAGAAACTTTCATGGAAGAAATTTCCATGAGATTGTTTCTCATATACCCTGGAAAAAATAGCTGTCAAATAACCAATGTTTTCCTTCAGTAGTCCAGCAATTCAGTTGCATATCCACCTCTATTTCAGCAGAATAAGTTGTTTTAAAATTCAGATATACTATCGTGTTTTCCAGTTGTGTCAGAGATATTTGCCACTTTTACTCCAGATGTAAGGTCAAAGGAACAGTTGAATCTTCCTCATTCTACCATTAATAGAATATGACATTTCTCAAACCAGCCTTTCCCCATCAGATATTCTCCAAACTGTCGCCTGGTTTGGCATTCTGATTGGTAATTCTGGACTACAAAACTTCTAGCTGGCACCAAGCTGAGGAAGGGCACTCCATACTCTGGTAAACTGCAGTATCTATATCAATTTCCTGATTGTTTTATATACTATATTACCCTCTGATCAGAGCTGCTTGTTTGTCCCATGGGGTTTCCTACGTCCTACTTTATATTTGATTCGGTTCCACCTTGGATTCCTTGGATTCCAGCATGCCTGCAGGTCATTTAGTTTTAATCATTGCTTACTGTTAGGAGAGAAAAAAACGTCATATTGATTCAACCAGAATGTGCCTTCTAGTTTGTGTCCAACAATATATAACTGGTTTATGATAGGCACTGTGCTGCATTAGAGAAGAGCTTCCACAGTCCATTAAACTGGGATGTTGAGAGATACATGTTCTAAACATTTAACTGAAAGCGCTTTTACCAGCTTTCTTTTTATTTCACCCCGAAAAGAATTGGAATGAGCAAGAAGCCAACCCTTAAATAATTATCTGTGAGCAGTACCACTAGGAATCTAGCCAGCAGAAATGCCTAATCTTCAAAGATCCTTGAAACTGTATTTGCCAGAACAGTTGTCACAATTAGAAGAAAGCTAGTAGATTTCTTTAAGCAGAATTATCAACAAGCACTGATTTTACTGTCTTTGTGGTCAAGCAAATGATCTGTAATGTTCCTTTGGGGTTAGATCAGACAGTAGTAAAGATAACATAGAAGTAAATGCACACAGGAGATTAGATGTTGCTTCTCAATGTATGTCATGACATTTGTTTATGCAACAACCAGCACTTGCCTAATCCAGAGTCAAAAAACCCGTGGGCTCCAAGAAGATGAGAACACATACAAGCTCCCATTGTTTTTTGATCCAAGTTGCTTTTTCCTAAGGAATTTCTGCTGTGAACAGAAAAATGCTCACAATGTTCCTTCAACAGCCAGTTTGCAAGAGAGCTCAGCCCATATGTTTTCAGAATATTGATTGATTGATTGATTGATTGATTGGATTTGTATGCCGCCCTTTTCTCAAAGGACTCAGGATGGCTCACAAGAATAAGAAACAGAGAATACAAAAATTAAAAAACAAATTAAAATAAAATATCCAATAAATAAAGTTGGGAATACCAATTCAAATTTAAGATTTAAGAATTTAAAAAGCTACAAAATCAGTCTAGAGTCAACCCAGGCCCGTCCGTTGGAAGAGCCAGGTCTTCAAGGCCTGGCAGAAGGTTTGGAGGTCGGGGATTATCCAGAGCTCCAGGGATAACATTCCAGAGGGTAGGGGCTCCCACAGAGAAGGCTCTCCCCCTAGGGGTCACCAGTCGACATTGTCTAGCCGAAGACGCCAACTCTGGGAGCGAAGTGGGCGATGGAAGGCTACCGGGGTCAGGAGGTGGTCTCGCAAGTACTCTGGTCTTAGGCCACGTAGAGCTTTAAATGTGATCACCAGCACCTTGAATTACACTCGGAAGACAACCAGGAGCCCATGCAGAAGGAGTGGTGTAATATGGGAGTACCAAGGCATCCCCATGACAACCTGCGTGGCCTCATTCTGCACCAGTTGAAGTCTCTAAGTGCTCCTCAAAGGCAGCCCCATGTAAAGTGCATTGCAGTAGTCCAAATGAGAGGTGATGAGGGCATGAGCAACTGTGAGTAAGGCATCTTGGTCCAGAAAGGGATGCAACTGGTGAACCAGGTGCACCTAGACAAAGGTCCCCTTGGCTCCGGCAGTCAAATGATCTTCCAAGCTAAGCGGTGGGTCTAGGAGTACTCCCAAATTGCGTACCTTCTCTGAGGGGTCAACACCCCCCCCCTCTGGATAGCGATGGAACATAGTGGACAAAACGGGGTGCCAGTAGCCACAGCCACTCGGTCTTGTCGGGGTTGAGTCTAAGTCTGTTCATCCCCATCCAGACCCATACGGTCTCCAATCACCGGGACATCACATCAAGGGCATTGTTGGGGTGATGCGGGGTGGAGATGAAAAGTTGGGTATCATCAGCATATTGATGATACCGCACCCCGAATCCCTGGATGATCTCACCCAGTGACTTCATATATATGTTGAACAGGAGAGGTGAGAGAACCAACCCCTGCGGCACCCCACAAGGTAGGGGCCTAGGGGTCGACCTCTGCTCTCCTGCCAGCACAAACTGCATATGACCTGAGAGGTAGGAGAAGAACCACTGAAAAACAGTGTCTCGCACTCCCAACCTCCTTAGCCGTCGCAGTAAGATACCATGGTCAATGGTATCAAAAGCCGCTAAGAGGTCAAGTAAGACCAGGACAGAGGAGTAACCCCTATCCCGGGCACACCAGAGATCGTCTACCAACACGACCAACACCATTTTCGTGCTGTGACTGGGCCTGAAGCCGGACTGAAATGGGTCCAGGTAATCCGCTTCATCCAGGAATTGTGGGAGCTGACGCACCACTGCGCTTTCAACTGCCTTCGCCATAAGGCGAAGGTTAGAAACTGGGCGATAGTTTTATTTATTTATTTATTTATTTATTTATTTATTTATTTATTTAATTCAATTTGTATACCGCCCTTCTCCTAGTGGACTCAGGGCGGTGCACAGCCAGAACTAAAACACATATCAATGCAAAATTTAAAATTTTAAAAGAATTGCCTAACTTTGGCCCAATATTTAAAACATTCAAACTAAAACCCATTGACAATTTAAAAAGCTAAAAAGGTGGAGGAGGGGTTACGCCAGCCCTGCTTGATGGAAGAGAAAAGTTTTTAGGGCACGGCGAAAGGCCCAGAGATCTGATATCCTTCATATCTCCAGGGGCAAATTGTTCCAGAGGGCAGGAGCTGCCACAGAGAAGGCCCTCCCCCTGGGGGTCGCCAGCCGGTTCTTAAAGAGAGCTGGATCCAAGGCAGGCTTCTTGAGGAGGGGTCTCACCACCTCCTCCTTCAAGGCAGAGGGGAAGATTCCCTCTCTCAACGAGGCATTAATTACTGCCTGAACCCAGCCTCATGTAACCTCTCAGGAGGTCGAGACCAACCAGGAGGGACACGGGTCCAGCAAACACGTGGCAGTGCTCAATCTACCCACAATCCAGTCCACATCATCAGGAGTCACAAGCTCAAACTTATCCCAGATAACATGCTCAGGACCAGTCCCCCTCAACTCAATGGTCAGAATCCAGGCATACCACTTGAGCCCATCATCCCTAGACAGTTAGAGGCAGTGTCTCCATAACATGATACAAAGCTCAATACTATATGTGTAAACACTCACATTCATAACCATTCTATCTTGAAGAACCTGGAATAACTTGAGAACTGGATATAATTCTATGATAATACTTAATGAAAGTGGAGTCTCCCATTTTATTTTAGTATTCTGGCATGGTTGTGAATGAGGAATTTCTTCCGGTCCACGTTCCAAATAGTGAAGGCCAAAGATCTGATCTTTTCTACCTCCTGCGGGTACACATGGAAGAGTGGCGCCTTTATACTCTTCGAAATATATTTGTATAATGGTCAGTATAGCTGCTGGGAAGCCGAAGGGGACAGCGGATATATTAAAGAGAATGCGTAGGAAATTGGCCCAGAATTCATACATAATACATTTGAGCATTTCCCAGAGGAGCTGCATCAGGAGACTGATGAGAGGTGAATGGATGTTCGTGTGAACTAACAAAGGTGTGGAATGCCATTCTATCCTGTATCCATCTTTTTGGGCATGATTTCAGGGCCTGCTAACATATTTTGTAATATCTTGGACTTGTGACTAAACGTGATGAAGCTGTCTTCCATTTCCTTGGTGATAAAACGATGGAAATTTAGTTGCTGCTCTCTTGTAAAATATTTCAAGTGTATTACCTTGACCGCTTTTTAATACTGATGTCCTCTGTCAGGGAAGAGTGACATGTGATCTCTTAAAAATGTACATGAGAGGTTGAGTAGAACAATGATTGTCAGTGGGGTTGGTATTTCTTGTTCATCTTGCCAGCCTGTGCTCAAAATTCATCTCTCTCCTCAATTGTCCAGCTGCCAGCCCCTCTCAGCTGCTGCTTTCCAGGATTTTCTCTCCCCCGAGTACTGTTACTGGCATCTTTTTGGGAGTGGAAGATTCCTTTAAAAGAGAAAAAAAGCAGGCTAGCAGCGACAAGTACCAAATGTCTCTCTTCTACACATTGCTTAAATCCCAGCCCCAGCTGATTAATCATACAGTCAGGCTGCTTTGAGCTTATCACTTTCTTTAATAGCTGAATAATTTAAAGCCTCTGTTTGTCAGCGTCTTAATTGCTTTTGCATTAGATACAAAAGACACCAGGAATGCAGAATGGGAATAAGTCCAGTATAGTCCCTTTATTTCTTTCATATGGCATCTCTTTTGAACTGGCTTAGGGAGGGGAAAACCTGGCTGCCAACAGAATATTTCCCATCTATATGGGGAACCAAGGGGACAAATGTCTGTCATGGTACATGGATTCTTATTCTTGGGAAGGCTTTAAGATGGCCATAAAATTGTCATGCAGTCAAAGATGTCTGCAGATGTAATGGGGAGTATTGGGCAAGGACTGGGGAACTAGAAACAGTTTGACTTGAAGAGGGTGAAAGTGGGGAAAGGAGGATTTCTAGAGTTCTTCACTTGTTTCGGATTCTAGCTTCCATCAGCCTCCATCAGCATGATGAATAATATTTGCTTACTTATCTCTGAACCATGAGTTGAGCTGAGGGATGCAGTAGTCAGGATCACCAGGATTAAAAAAGGGATAAGACCACATTTTTAAACAATGCTCCAAGTCTTCAAAACGCAGACAAAAATATCCTTTCCCTTAGCTACCCTTTTGATGTTTTAAAAGTGTTGCAAACTATTTTACTAAGCCTTAAAATTGCACTACCAAATGTTGGTGGTGAGAGCACCAAGAAGGAGGAGGCGCACATAGACTTCCATACTACAATGCCATCATCTACTCAGATTGGATGCTATCAATATACATGGAGATGGTGTGGATTGAGTTACCAGCTAGCATTTCCCCATCTTCTTCCAGGTCTCAGATGGACATTGCACAACCTAAAAATGGTTACATCTGGTGGTAGGGCTCAATTCAATTCATAGGCACTTTGTAGTTAATCTCTTTTATTAATCTCTCTATATATATTATTATTATATTATGTTATCATCATATTATATTACATTATATGAGACACACCACAAATTATATTATGCCAGAGGACTAATTCTTTAGTGTATACACTATCAAATGGATTTATATTTTATGGTTATTTCTTTTTAGAACCAACAAACAAAAGGTCTACGTTTCACCTTATTCCAGCCTAAGAGCATCTCACATGGTTCTGTGTATAAAGTTTGGCTACGTAGTTATTAAATCTAATGTGTTAAATCATTTATACCACACATGTCTCTTTGGACTTCGTCTCAGACATAGTCAATTGATTATCACTGCTCTTAATACATAGCATTTCATGTTTGATTATATAAACGCATTTATGCATGGTATTTTCGTGAAATCATTACCTTGATAATAGCGCTGATAGTGCCCTTCATGGCTGGCCTTCTCTTGGCAGGCAAAAGTGTTTACCTTTATACAGTTGTTTAGCTTACAGAATTGATTTGGGTTTTTTTTCCCCCACTGTTCTGAATTTTAAACTGTGTTTTAATTTAATGAAGTTTTAAGGGGTCTCTTTTGGAGTATGCTTTTATTTGGCTTTTAATTGTTTTCCATTCTTTTTTTACTATTATTAGGCACTTATTCCATCTCTGATAGAAAAGTGATCTGTAAATAAGCAATATAAACAAGAGGTCAAGGAATGGTCCCACTGAAGAGAGATAGCCTGCATGCAGCTATGTTGTTGTGACAAATTGATGATAATCAGCTCCACAGGAGATGCTGGGCATTGCCAGGAACAATCCTTCAGCTGATGTCACTCTTCACAGCTCTCCTAATGGAGTGAATATATCCTGCTAATGGAGGGCATACATCCTTTCACAAAAGCAACTCACATTCTTCCCTTGCCAGAGAACAATCACATTTGTCAAAGAGAACTCTAGACCTTAAGCACACTAAACTTGTCCCGTCTGTTGCAGCCACTGTAATCCTCAATGAACTGAATTGGACAGAAGCCTTAGAGGATGTGTTTGTGGAAAACCGAAAAGAAGACCCATCTCTGCTGTGGCAGGTCTTTGGCAGTGCTACAGGGGTAACCCGCTTCTATCCAGGTTTGTACCATTCTCAACTAACAGAGTGAAAATATAATTATAAACAGTGGGATTGCATTTAAGTAGTTGAGTTTTGAACTCAGAGATGTTATAGTAGGAGTAGCAGCACAGTCATGGCTTTCACACTAGAAGAAATATGATTTTCCTAATCATCCTAGGGCCTAGGCCATTCACACTAGAAGAAATATGACTTTCCTCGTCATCCTAGGGCCTAGGCCATTCGTTGTTAGGGAGTGATCACTGTTACTGTTCCTCTTAATAGGAGGGATAAGAGCTTCTTTGCTGCAGGGGTGAAATCCAGCAATTCTGACAGGTTCTGGAGAACCGGTAGTGGAAATTTTGAGCAGTTCGGAGAACCAGCAAATACCCTCTGGCTGGCCCCAGAATGGGGTGGGAATGGAGATTTTGCAGTATTCTTCCCCTGCCATGCTCACCAAGCCACATCACGCCCACCAAGCCATGCCCACAGAACCAGTAGTAAAAAAAAATGGATTTCACCACTGCTTTGCTGGAGAATAATGAAGTCTGTGCCTTCTTTATTTCTCTGCTCTTTCTTTTGATTCCGGGTATCAAGGTATGGCCAGACGTCAGCCCCACTAAGTAGATCAGACCTTGAAATCAATCCCACAGGAAGGTTAAATGTACTTTTATTAGATTGGCTATGGTAACAGAATCTTTCAAGTATGATTGTACTCATCTCCTCCTTTTTCTTATACTTCAGTGAATTAGAGAGGCATCTGCCTGAGTGATTTCCTAATGTTATCTCATTTTAAAAAATGCTTCAGCCCCTTTTGCCTAGCTAACAGTTCCTGCATATTTCCATCAAGGTCATCTTCCTTATTTTCTTCACATGGCTGTGATGTCAGAGAAGGAGGTTGATTGATCCTCTTCTTCTCTGTCAACCACGAACGTTTGAGGTAACTTATAATATCCATGGGCAACTTTTAGGGAATCAGCATGGCTCGTGTCCTTTTATTTGCCTGCCTTTTCACAAAATATCTGGGATTTTTATACATTGGCCAACTACTATTTTAATTTCCACAATGATCTGGACCACATAAGGGATGTTATGCAAATTATTTCCATAACATTAGGGATGTTATGCAAATAAAGTAGCTGAACTTACTTTAAATCTGACAGTCAGGCCCATGGTTCTTTTGGAGGCACTTAGCATTATTGGTCAGGACCATGGTCCATGCTGGACAAAGGGGTGATATCTATGAGGAATATCATGGATTTGAGAAGTTGAAGTTCTAGCAGCACCCAGGAAAAAGGGAGAGAAAATCAGTGCACCATTCAAGAATTACTTCACCCCAGGAGAGGAAGAAGCTTGAGAAAAAGGCCCAAAGCAACTCTACCTTAATTTCAGTAGGTGCAAGAGAAGTCCTGTAATGGGCTTGCAAGAGCCTGGGTTTTACTGTACTAGCAATAAAGTTCTTTGCAAAAGACCCAGTGGATTTGGTTTCCTAACTTTGCCTGCCTTGATTTAGAGAGAACTAGGACATTGAGGTTCATATGTATTTGTTTAATTAATTAATTAATTTGAATGGTGCCCAATTCCCAGCAATTCTAATCTATGAAGAAGAATGTGAAGCCTTTTGAAACACCATACTAATCCTTCTGTAAGAATTGCACTACCTTGCTATCAACCTTAAAATGGTTTTCTGTATTCATGCCACTGGTTTTCAGTAGTACAGCCTCAGGTATTCCGCTGGCCATAAAAAATTGGATTGCAAATCTATGTGAAGTTCTGAGGCTGTTGACTGTTTTCCCAGACCTACTGGCTTTCATAAAGTCATACTTTCTCCGCCTGAAAATGCAGTTCTGAATTCTTGAGAAAAGTTCTGTCAAATGTCCTAAGGTCCAAACTGCTGGTTAAACTGGGAAGTCAAGCATACATTTACGTTTGATGTAAACGTATGCCCTCCATTACTGTATATACCTTGTAATTATTTATCAAAATAGCAAAATGGGTATTTTCAAAGGAGGGAGAAGCAAAAGAGATGTGTTTGGCTGAAATGTTAACTGCTTTCTAATTCACATGTTCCAAAACAAAGAACAGTGTTTGAAGTGTGCAAAAAAAAAAAAAACAACCCCAACCTTCAAACATTTCAGATTAATACGGGCCTTAGACACATTTCTTTCAGGGCCAGTACATTGTGACAATAATAGATATTTGAATAACACAGTTACAGCTGCTTTTCCTCCCAGTTTCACATATTCCAGTGTTCTTGTTGCTTAATACCACTCCTGGCAGAGAAATTTTTCCATGTCAGCTTCGCTCTCTCTCTCTCTCTCTCTCTCTCTCTCCCTTTCTCTCCTCAATTTCTCTCATACTCACACATTTGGTAGCTCAATAATCATTATAGTTTTCACTACTTCTTCTCATTGCAGCCTCCCCATGGAGAGCCCCCAATAAGATTGACCTGTATGATGTCCGAAGAAGGCCTTGGTAAGTAGGGAAGCATAGTGGAGTAGGTAGTTAACTATGCTGCATATTTGAGAAAGGATAAAACAACGTAGCAAAAAAATTCAGAGCAATGCGCCAGCTCAAAATTTAAATGAGTTTATTTATTATCATTATACTTAAATCTTCCTTGGAGAAAAAAAAACAGAGGCTCTTACCTCAGTCTTCCAGAAAATACCTTTCTCTGGCATTGTACAGGTGGAGCTGAGACATACCTAGATTTAACACTAACATTTTTTCCCCAAATACTTAAGTCGAGCAATATACAGTTTCAAGCTTTATCGAGATGAGCAACAGCTGCCCCCCTAATGGTAGTAATATAACATAGTTTGAAAGCCTATCCATACTCAGGGCACATGGACTGTCTGTGTGATTTGCTATTCTATTTTCCTTCTTCAATCAGCAAATCATGAGGTGTGCTGAGATACTGGACTAAAAGGGAGAGGGCAGAAAGAGGGAAAGTCTCTAAATGGAGCTCATATATTGCAGAAGAATTAGATTACATCAAACAGATATTAGCAAAATCTGTAGATGACATAAACCAGAAGAGGTTCCAGGAGCAAGGGAACTGTGGTGGTTTAATATAGTATTTTTCATTATAGCCTTGACCTAGATTGGGAGGAGGACTGCTTGAGGATTTTATTTCCAGAAATGATTCTAATGTTTGTGTTTTTTTAATGAAGCACTTTTTGGCCAGTTTAAATTATAGCCACGAAGAAAATAAAACTACCCACACAAATTAAGATCTTGAATTATATTAGGTCCTCATGCTTAATTCAGTTTTTTTTAAAAAATGCTGTAGCTCTTCTATACGTTTGAAGTAATGTAGAGTTCCTCTTTGTGGCAATTGCCTTTAACCACAGCATTGGAATTAAAAGTAATAGATTGAGGAAGTTAGGTTGCATTTTCTCAGCAACAATATGCAATACTGAAGTTTGATTACTAGAAAGATGGAATATGCACTTCATAATAAAATACTGCTTATGGATATACTGGATCCTTTACCTCAAATGAATGATAATACAGGCATTTATTTGCCAGGCAAACAAGCAATTTTCTGAATGGATCTTTAAAACAATGTCAAATAATATCCATGAGTGGGAGATTTTAAAAAGGCATGATGGAAGATGCAGTTTTGCAATACAAGTCCCAATTCTTTTGTAGGTTCTTTGAGTTTGCATCCCATCTACCCTCTTTTGACACCTTTCTATGAATACCAAAGTTCCAAAGAAAATAATTGAACAAAATCTCAGGGACAATTTCTCCTGTTACTTTGTCTTTGAACTGTGGAGATAGTATCTCCATCATTTCATTGTTTGTGTTTCTGAATATCAGACATACACTAGAATTTTGGTTCAAGTTGGTCTCGTGTGAGTTTCACTCGTTTTTTTAATACAGTACCTAAGCATAGTTGTAAATAAACCCTGTGATATCATCAGGAGTCCTTGGCCATCTTTGGATGTTACATTTAATCAGAAATCCTAACCTAATATGCCACAATATCATCAAGTACTATGCTAGTAAATCCAGCTCCGTCTCTCCTTTAAAACCAGGTGAGCAAAGCAAGTAGGCATACCTCCATATTGTCTCCAAAATCAGGTTTAAGTAGGTCTAAAACTCCATGATGGTAAGACAGCTTTAAAGTTGCTACACTGTATATCCTAGGTTATCTCACTTTACTTAACTTACCAATATTGGACATCACATGAACTTTCCTGGTTTGATTACCTAGTTCTCTCACGTAAAGGAAAAAAACTGAAATGAGGATATTGTAATTTCTTAAATTACCATTTCTGATTTTACAGACTATTAAAAGAATATTTAGTCATACTTTTGCAGATTGTTATCAGGAGCAACCAAGAGATTCTGGTCAGAATATTATTTTTTTTCCATTTCATTTCTTTCGTGGGTTTGGTAAGAGAGAAGAGGAAAAAGTGGGAAGAACACTTAGAATACTGCATCCAGTTTTGGACATCATATTATAAAAAAGATGTAGAGATTCTGGAAAGAGTGCAGAAAAGAGCAACAAATATGATTAGGGGGCTGGAGGTTAAACCATACGAAAAATGGTTGCAGGAATCAGTGGAATTGGCCCAAAGATGTTTCTTCAAGAGGCAACTGGATTTTCTGGGGGGTTTTTAAAGACGTTTTGCTTCTCTTCCAAGAAGCGTCTTCACCTTTGGGACAGCCATGACCTGGATGACTGAGAATCTCCATAGACTTGCAGGAATTGGAGTTGTCTAAGTCTAGTGAAAAGAAGGACTAGGGGTGACATGATAGCAGTGCTCCAGTATTTGAAAGGCTGCCACAAAGAAGAGTGGGTCAACCTATTTTCCAAAGCACCAGAAGGCAAGACAAGTAACAATGGATTGAAACTAATCAAGGAGAGAAACAACCTAGAACTAAAGAGAAATTTCCTAATAGTTAGAACAATTAACCAATGGAATGGCTTGCCTTCAGAAGTTGTGGGTGCTCCATCACTGGAGGCTTTTAAGAAGACAATGGACAGCCACTTGTCTGGAATGGTACAGGGTCTTCTGCTTGTGCAGGGAGTTGGACTAGAAAACCTTCAAAGTCACTTCCAACTTCGTTATTCTGTTATTTATTCTGTTATTCTATTATAGCCTATTTCTGCATAACTTACTGCAATGACACACACTGACACATACGCACAAACACATAGACACACATACACACACACACCATGTTCTACCCCCATCTTTATAGTCTTTGTGGCAGTGAAAAGGGCAGAGAATAGATCACACATGAGAGAAAATCTGTGTCACGCAGGGCAGCATTTCCTATAAGGAGATGCTTATAAAATGGCTGCTAGAATGTAGCAAAAGGAATTAGAGAAGGGAGGGAACCCACAACCCTTCTGGGTTTCTCTTCAACTTTTCTGCTTCTGTAAATGCTCTCAAATATCTTGAGCTAGCAGAGCATTTGGAGTAATGAAATGTAAATGAGCCCGGTACTTCCACTCCAAGGGTCTATTAAACTGAAGTAGGGCTTACTCAGGCCATGGGTGTGTGCAGCCATCCAGAAGACTCTCTCCTTTCCTCTCCCCCCCCCCACCCTTTCTGACATCTCTCTGTCTCTCTCCTCCCTCCTTCCCTCCACTAGTCTGTATGAAATTCCAGGTCTGTGAGCAGCCAGCTCTGTCCAATTTTCATTTCACACATCGTTGCCATTGGAAAATGGATACAATAACACAGACAGGGGCATCCGAGCTACAGCTCTCATCTGCTTCGACTTCTTCCCCTCCCTCCCGTTGTGTCTCGAGAGAAAAGAAGGAGCCAAGGCAGGAGAGATGGAGAGATGATAACCTCAGATACAGATAAAAGAGGCAGGAATCCTCCGCCCTTTCTCAAGAAAGTTGCAATTGTAAATTTTGTCTTATTTTGCAGGCAGCTCGGATGGGGGGTTTCCACCTTAGGTGGTGGCAGGGAGAGAAAAAGAGAAAAACAAATGCTTCTCTAAGACGGAGCTAGAAGGACAGAGAGAGAAATACCTCGCGTGATGACAGGTTGCATTTCAGGGAAAGCTGCAATCATCAGTTTAGCCACCCAGCAAGTTTAAGTGCGATTTAATCCATTAGGATTAGCCCAGGTAAAGGCGCTGGTTTGGCAATGCTAATTATTGCCTGGGCAAGTGCAGAGTGCTTCGGATTTAATTTTCCTCTATCTATTTTGAAGCTTGGGTATATTGGGGAAAGACGACCAGCCTCCTACAGACATAGTACACACAGAGAGACGCAGAAAGGAAATTATAGTGCCTTTGCCTTGCAAATGGAAGGTAAACAGCCTCCTTTT
The DNA here is from genome assembly GCA_030761175.1 of Masticophis lateralis. Lineage (NCBI taxonomy): Eukaryota > Metazoa > Chordata > Lepidosauria > Squamata > Colubridae > Masticophis > Masticophis lateralis. The sequence goes on from JAUDYJ010000002.1 coordinate 73,147,925, forward strand.
CGACACTTCATTTTGCCTGTGCCTAAAAAGGCCTGTTTGTACAAGGAGCAGCAAGAGATGATTGGTGCTCCTTGTACTATCTGCTTTTTCTCTCACCTGAGAGACTACATTTTTTGTTCAAACAAGCATTAGTAGCCTGCAAAAATAGGAAGGGGGCAGACATGTTGAGCAGGAAGTCCTGGCTGGATAGCAAAAAGAAAGAACAGTAAAGTATTCCGTTTATTTGTTTCTTCATTTTTGACATTTATATAGCCACCCCCTCCACAATCAAGTGACTCTAGACAGCTTGCAATAGAAACAAAAATATCCAAATTTTAAAAACTACATTTAAAAAAAGCAAAATCTGCAATATATTAATTTTAAAAAAATTAACTGAAGTGAATTGATGTTAAAAACAATGCAACCATTTTGTCAACTTATTCTGGCCTTGAGATCTCCAGACCTGCTGACACCGCTGTGTTTTAAGGGGCCTTTGGAAGGATGTCAAGGATGGAAGCAATCTCACCTTGGGGGGTGGGGGTGGGGGCAAGATGATGTTCCACAAGGTGGGTTCCATGGCAGAAAAGGCCCACCTTTTGGGTCCCACAGCTGAATTTTTTTCATAGATGGGACTGGCAGCATACCCTTCTGCCAGACCTGATGGGATGGGCAAATGTAATTGGGAGAGGTATTCCCTCAAATAATCCATCCCTAGGGCATGAAGGGCTTTAAAGGTCAAAATCAGCATCTTGAATTGGACCCAAAAGAAAACTGGCAACCGTACAGTTCACAGAACAGAGGTGTAACATGTACCATTCTAGCGACACACATCACTGACAGCATCACTGTGTTCTGCAGCTGCTGAAGCTCACGGAAACTCTTCAAGTGAAGCCCTATGCAGACTACTTTGCAGCAGTCCATTCAGGAGGTAACTAGGCCATGTATGACTGAGCATACTGAGCAGAGCCTTTTGGTCCAGGAGTGGGCAGACTGGCACATAACATAATGTTATGCAAAAGTCCTTCTGGCCACCCACATCCACCTGCTGCTCAAGCAGGAGTTGTGAATGTAGGAGAACACCACCCCCCTCCAAGTTGCACATTGTCTCTGTTTGGGGCAGTTCAACCCCATTCAGTCCAAAAATGACATAATCCCTGATTTGGACGACCCAAAACCCAAGGTCACTCACTCTTGACAGGGTTCAACCAGGGGTGAAATCCAGCAGATTCTGACAGATTCTGGAGAAATCTGTGGAAATTTTGATTAGTTTGGAGAACAGGCAAATGCCACCTCTGGCTGGCCCCAGAGTGGGGAGGGAAGGGAGATTTTGCAGTATCCTTCCCCTGCCATGCCCACCAAGCCACACGCACAGAACCAGTAGTAAAAAAAATTGGATTTCACCACTGGGTTCAACTGAAGCCTGTTGTCCACATAAAAGTGCCCAGAGTCTGCAGGTACTATAATAGGACATCAATAACACTGCTTAAATGGCCAGGGGCAGAATATACAGAACAGATGATGTCAATCAGTGGTTTCATGGAGATGTGATGCGATTCAAGGTCACCACCTTTAAAGCACTCCATAGTTTAGGACCTGGGTACCTTCGAGACCAACTTCCACCACCAGTAGCCTCCCACCAGCCAGTTGGCTTCCACAGAGAGGGGCTCCTCAGGGTGCCATCGCCAAGTTGTGTCAGCTGGCGACACCCAGGGGGAGGGCCTTCTCCATGGGTGCTCCTGCCCTGTGGAACGAACTGTCCCCGGAAATACATAAGATCTCCAACCTCCGTGTGTTTCGCTGCGCTCTTAAAACCCTACTGTTCCGCCCGGCCGGGTTATCCTTATAAATGATTTTAAATTGGGTGTTTTAATTGGGTTTTAATTCCGGGCCAAAAATTGTTTAATACTTTTAATTAGTTTTTAAATCGATGTATATATATTGTGTTTTAACTGGCTGTATACCATCCCGAGTCCTTCTGGAGAAGGGCGGTATAGAAGTTAAATTATAAATAAATAAAAAATAAATTATAAAGATGTTGAATAGGAAAAGGGAAGCACCAACCCCCCTTAAAATCCTGCAGTAAAGGGACTGGAGGTGGAAATCTCTCCTCTCCAATTATCACCATCTGGAAATGGACCCAGAGAAAGGAAAAGAGCCAGCATAATATAGTGCCAGCCCCCCACCCCTGATTCCTGGAGCTGGTCCAGAAGAATACCATAGTTGATGGTATTGAAGGTCATTGAAAGGTCAAACAGGGTGAGGATGGATGCACAACCTCTATCCCACTCCCACCAGAGGTCAATGTGTAAAAATGTGTAAGTGTAAAAATTCTATTTCTGCTGCATATCCAGGCCTGACTGAAAAGGAGCCATGTAATCTGCTTCATCCTGAATCATTCTGAAGCTTCTCAATTGCCTTCTCCCCAAAAAAAGGGAGGTTACATACGAGACAAAAATTTCCACTATGGTGGAATCCAGCAATGATTTCTTGAGGAAGGGACAGATCAGCACCTCTTTTAGGGGTAGAGAAAAACTCCCTCACTCATTGAAGAATTTATTACTGCTAGAGCCCCCTCACATAATATCTTCCTGGTGGTTTTTGTTAGCCAGAAAGTGCATGAATCTAGAGAGCAGATGGCCAGGCTCATAGTCGTAAGAAGCCTTCCTCAGGCCCAATAGGTTCAAACTATTCCCAGATAACAGGGGTAAACTCTGCCATAGCTGTCATAGCAGCCAAGAACTCCTGAGCTAACTCCAAATCCACTCCCAGGGAAAGTAGGTTGAAATCCCCTAAGACCATAAATCTGGGGAACTCCACCACTGTAATGGAATTCATGGCAATAGCAACAACACTTAAACTTATATACTGCTTCATAGTGCTTTAAGTGGCTTAATAAGCCTCTAAGTGGCTTATAGAGTGGACTGAAGGAGACTTTCACAAAAACTTTTTGACCTCATAATAGTCCTTAATGGGTTCATATCCAGTCCAAATTCCAAAGATGTCAACCTGAAATTACTTAAATATGAACAAAGAAGTTTCCATTTATCATCATTTTTAATTAAGATAATGAACTATATCTATGATCATCTAAGCTCATAACACCTTCAGATATCCAGAACCAAATGTCCAAAGTATGATGAAAGTAGCAAATTTTTTCTATTTTACTCAAAATATAAATTGACCCTTACAAGACAGAGTTACACATAGGTCGTGCATTTATCTTAGCATTGCAAAACTGGATTGACCATAACTATACATGATGGGCAAAAATCTCAGTTAGAGAGGAGACATAAAGAAATTACTACATAAGGAAATTGCAAGAAATGAGTCTGTAGGATAGGCTAAAGAGAACAGGCTGACATCTTTCCGTTCAATTTTCACTCTAGGTTTATTTCTTTTTCCTAAGCTTCTTACTTTTAAGAAAATGCTTCAAACAGTGCATTGAAAAGACTGACACTAAAGAGCTATAAATAAATATCTTCAAACCTATACTTTCACTGTGGTCTATAATTCAAATTATACATCCATTTTTAAATGGGGAAAAAATCAAATAATAATGTATGGAGCAACAATTCCCTAAAGGTTTTGTAGAAGAGTTTTGGCAAAGATAGTATAATACAGATTTCATTTTCAAGGCCTTCCTGATGTGATACAATAAAGATATTTTAAGATATAGATTCTAGAACATAAAAAGAGTTATAATGGGTGCATTACATATATATATAGCATGTTTTTTCCTAGGAGTCAATAAATTCCACTGGAAGGTCCAGACATATAATCTGAGTTAAGGGTAGGTTCCCATGATCAGAATGGAACAACTCACCATAGCCAACTTGCCGTGGCCAACTCAACAAAACAACAATTTTATTTATTTAAAATCATTTTAAAATCATTTTAATTTTTGTCATTCACATTTCGTTTTGTCCCTCCTTTTGCATCCTTTAATTGTTCTATTCCATCATTTCTTTGATATTAAGCAACTTTTTTCCTGCAGCAAGTTGGCCATGGCAAGTTGGCTGTGGTGAGTTGGCTGTGGTGAATTGTCCTACACCTCCCATGATTTCACGTGCTCTAGCAGTTGATAATGTTAAGTTCTGCTTAAAAGTAAATACAGGGACACTTCTTCCCCAGCCAGGTTGATGATCAATTATTTTAAAGCATATTTATTTAATGATGATGTGCCATCAATTTGGTGTTGATTCTTAATGACCAGACAAATGGATTTTCTCCACAGTGATCTGTCCCCAACCTGGCTCTTCAGGTCTTTCAGCGAAAGAGTTCTTCCACAATGCTATTAGATGTCCTCTTCTTTTTCCTTTCACCTTTGCCAGCACTACAGCCTTTTCAAAATATGATATATTGCAAAATTTGCACAATATATCAAAATATGAAATTTGAATCTGGTCATTTGTGCCTTATGGAAGAATTCTGGGCTGAGTTTTCTATGGTTCATTTGTTTATTTTCTCAGTTGTCCGTGGTATTCTCAGGAGTCTTCTCCTTTACCAAAGTTCAAAAGTCTTTGAAAAACATTCAGAAGCTTCAACTGGTGCAAAATGTGACTGCACAGGTAGTGGATGGTATTTGATATTTGACATATGTAACACACTACTGCATGAATTGCATTGGTTACTTGTGTGTTTCTGGGTGCAATTCAAGATGCTAGTTGTCACCTTTAAAACCTTTCATGGCTTTAGAATCAGATTACCTGAGGATTGTCTTCACCAACTGCTTTCTACATGCCCAATTTGGTCTGGCAAGTTGGACAGGCTATGGGTTCTATCCAGTAAGGCATGTCAGCTGGTTACTGTCTTGGGGCCTAGGAGATATGTCTTCTCTGGTATGGCCCTCTGGAACATTCTCCCTTTAGAGTTGAGGATGACCCTTAGCATGTTAGCCGCTCTTAAGGCCTTCAAGACCTGGCTTTCTATCTGGGTCTTTATTTCATTTTGTGCTATGTTGTAATTGCTTTTAATTTTTATGATTAAAAATTTTCATGAGTCATTTATTTGAGATGGGTGGCTATAGAGATTTAATTAATTAATTAATTAATTAATTTTACCTAGATGTTGGCCCATGAAGAGTGTAGGCAATATGTATTCAATGATAAGTGATGCCAACAAGATGCAGAAAACTAATCGGCAGGTGTTGATGGGTTTTCTCTGTACCGTACATTCACTTGTGGGGGCTTTTTTCCTCCTCAAATATTAGCTGGCCAGATGGGCAATTATACTTTCAGCCATGCTGTGTCACCTCTTGATAAATAGGGCTGAGTGGCAGTGTGCACTCTGAATGATTGGGTTTTCTTTGGCAAAAAATTAATGACCGCAACATTCCAGTTAATTGTTGACAATTTCTGCATATTCATTATTAACTTTCCTCACTTGTGGATTAGAGGGATGGATTAGAGAGAAAAGTAATATTAGGTCTTTTTTCAGAGAGCTTGCTAAGTGAGGAAACTGGTTGCCAGCAAAAGAGAGCCTTCTCTCTTCTGAAAGAAGCAAATGTTGTAGCGTATAGATGAATTTCTCTGGAACAGCACTTAAGGTATTGGTTCTCACCTTTAAAGTGCTCCATGGCTTAGGGCCAGGGTATTTACAAGACCGCCTTCTGCTACCAATAACCTCCCACCGGCCAATACGCTCTCACAGAGGGGGCCTCCTCAGGGTGCCGTCGGTCAGACAATGTCGGCTGGCGGACCACAGGGGGAGAGCCTTCTCTGTGGGGGCACCCGCCCTCTGGAATGAGCTACCCCCCGGAATACGACTGATCCCATATCTCTGTACTTTCCGCAAGGCCCTGAAGACTTTCTTATTTCAGCAAGCCGGCCTAGCCTAAAAGGTTTTTATGGGTTAGTTTTTAAATTTGTACAGTTGAGGGGTTTTAAATTGGGAGGCCGAATGATTTAATTTATTTTAGCAATCTTAACTTTTGTACTGTATGTATTTTAATCTTGGCTGTTCCCTGCCCTGAGTCCTTCGGGAGTAGGGCAGTATACAAATTTAATTATAAATAAATAAAATAAATAAATAAATAAATTCCCCTGCCCACTCCATTCCAATGATGGGTTGCTTCCGGTTCGGTCCGATTCTTGTGAACCGGTAGTAATGGCAGCGGAAGGCTCCACCCACCCACCCCGATGTCATCACTATGATCTGTGCCTGCGCGCGCACTCCCATTGCGAACTGGTAGTAAAGGTAAGTGGAACCCACCCCTGCTCCATTCCCATTGTGGAATAAGCCTTTATTCTCTTTATTTTCTCTATTGGAAAATTCCCCTTGTGTCCACTGTCTCTCCCTCTTTCTCTCCTTGACTCCAATATCTTTTTTTTTTCAAGAAAAAAAATGGATAGTATTTTTGCCTTTTTTTCATTCAAGAATAGAAATAATATGTCATTGAAGACTACCTCTGCTGTTATAGGACTAGCTGTCTCCCAAATGGGACATTTCGTTCAAAGTGGGGGATTAGATGAGGAAGGACTTTAATGGAAGGACAAATCACCTTCCAATAGTTTCCACTGCTTTCCCTTTCTTGCAAATGAGCATTTATCTGTTGCATAGTACATTGATCTTTCTCTTCCATCATATGCTTGAATCTCATTCTTCCCTCTTGGCATAGGATCAGATTTGGTTTGTTGAACTTTCATCAGGATCTGTCTTTCCTTCCAATCACTTTAATATTTTCAAGGAAGGAGCTTACCTCTGTACGGTGGTTAAGACAGATTCAGATTGGCAATAACTGTCCAAATGTATTCTACAGGAAGTTTACTAGTTGGGTGTTTGAAGCAACAGTGATTCATAGGGCTTTATAAAGGTTCTTGCATTACCATGGTTGAGATAACCAGAAGGAGAAGCTGTGCAACAAAAGTCATAAGAAGAGAGCCATCATGCAAGATGATTGCTTGAACTGAACTGGGGACAACTCAGGTAGATTAAACTGATTTAAGGGCTGAGCTAATGTGAACAAGCTTAATTCTGTCAGATCAGTTTTGTGAGGTCGGTTTGGTTTAACACAGCTTTCTCTGCAATAAATAATTTAGAAATAGCTTTCTTTTCCCGGAAGCATAGTACCCACACAAGAAAACATAATAAAGCTTGCTGCTTTCTGATGAAATTGGTTTTTTTAAATCTGTTTTTATCTTCCCCAGGCACCAGAGAAAAGTTGATTCCTCACACTGAGAGTTCAGATGACCATTGCAATGGCTTCCAGTTAAAATATATGGAGCGAGTAAAGAGGGCTTTCAGACAACCAGCTTTTTACCACTAAACCCTTTTGACTTCAATTTACAGCCTACTCAGTATTGCTCCAGGCTGTTCTAACCATTTTAGATCTTTTGGGAAATTGGAATGCTAACAGGATAGAGTTTTTTTTTTTTTTTACTTCAGAAAATTGCCAGAAAACCAACACAAGCTCTTTATGAGCGACAGCTAGGCACAAAGAACTGGGAGACAATTGAGTTTCCAGATGCCAGCCAGTAAGTGATTGCTACATTCTTCCTTTCCATCCCAGGTTTATTTTATTTAGGGAGTAAAATGAATTAAATGTGTCCCTTTTACTTGTGCCTCCACTTGCCATAGTGGCAGGCTGCCGTCTTCTTCAAAACCACTGATGCTGGCCTACAAGGATTACTAAATTTGGATTGCCTTGCCTAACCCAGCTAGCTCAGTGTTACAGCAGGCAAACAGGTGGGCAAACAGTAACTTTCCTCTCGTAAAACCCCAGATTGTTAGGCACAAAAAGGATACCGAGCCCATTAGAATGTAATGCTTATTTCCAGATTAAAAAAAAAAAAAACCATAGGGGAAGATTAAATTTTCAAATTAGCAAGGCTTCACTATAGTGTCATCTGGCGAGTCATTATGATTTCTTATGCGATCTCCAACCATGTAGGGAAGCATTTGAGGCAATGGAGAACTCAACCACCTTCCTTTGGATAGTGTTTGCTCTCGCCCTTTCCTTCTGGCGGCAAATTGTGTTTCCCAGTATTTAAACTACAGAAGGTTTATAAAACTAGTGTGAAGCCTGCATTAAATTACACTGAAACCCTTATAGTGTCCACCCATGAGATAGTGTATGGCAGAAGCCAATATATGCTGTTTCTACCCATTAAAATGAGAAAGAAATCACAAACAAAGTAACTTTATGGCTGAGTTTGTAGTAAATGATAATATCAATGCAGAGTATCTGAGATATAAACATCTGGATGACCAATGGAATGGAATGGAATGGAATGGAATGGAATGGAATGGAATGGAATGGAACTAGAAGGGACCTTGGAGGTCTTCTAATCCAGCCCCCTGTTAAAGCAGGAGAACCTATACCATTTCAGATAAGTGACAGTCTAGACTCATCACTAGATGGGAAAAAAGAGATAAAAACAACTCTCCTTGCTACTATCTATTACATGACGTAACAGTGCAGGGCAACAGTGCAGGGCAATAATTAAAATGTTGGACTAGGACCTGGACATCCTGAACTAGCCTTAGTGGTAAGCCATTGAAGTTCATTTCTAATCTATTCCTGGTCGGTTTGTGGCTCACTCAAACCCTAACCAATCTGTAGAACTGTGTGATGAGCAAAGCTAGAAGTGAAAGAAAACAAACCTGAAATTTGCTCCACAAGAGGATGCTCTTATACTCTTCTGCAGTGCTAACTTCCGCTTGTTTCTGACAGGCTCAGCAAAGTGTAGCTAAAACAAACATAAAACACGCATGTAATATGCAAAGACAGCCAATGGGCATTGCATGGATGGTTCAGGTTGTACTTTATGTGGTGACTGAGATGAGGGTAGTTACTGTTCTCCACCTGGCAGACCTTCCAAGTAACATCACTGGAGCTAATAGTAAATGCTAAAAAACCTCAGAGAGTTCAGTTCTGAACTTCATCTGCTATTTGTTACTTTATAGTGGTGTTTATATACTCAAATTCTAAAGACTCCAGATGGTTTACAGTGAAGTGCCCTTCAAAGTGGACTTGAACTTCCAAGAAGGCTGCAAGATTACATTCTGGTCCTAGAAGACAAAGCAGAGAAATTGCAGTGGAGTCATCTCCTTCCCTTTGCACAACATACCCCAACGCATGAGAAGAAGGCAGAGTGTTTCTTTGCTGCACATGAGGCATAAAGCTCAGCATCACCCCCAAAGAAAATATAATCACTTCCAATTAGATAACATTAGTAATTGGGATTAGCAATCAAAGGCTGTCCATTTACAAGCAATTCCCAGTAATGCTGAATAATTGATAGTAATTAAGCACTAATTAATTCATGCTGGGACTGATCCTGTTTGAGCCAGCTTGTGCCATCAAATCTCCCTCTAGCTTCTTTGAGGAAAGTATCAGACTTTATGTAGACATAAGAGGAAACATTAGCTTATTTACAGTTTAACATCACAATGAATTTTTAGCAGAGCTAAGTGGCACTTTCCACGCCACAATTTTCTTTTTGCACGCTCTTAGTCATCTATCAAACCGTAAACTAAGCATAGCTCCCAAACAGTAGATAATATGCAGGTAGCTTTGTGAGGGTGGAGCCCTTCTTTTCTCCTAAATTATTTCCCTTTCTTGTGTCCAAGACATAAAAACAGGTAGACACAGACACCTCTCTGAAGTTATTGATGCTCTTATGACCTTTACTGTTCCCTTTGTAGGGTTCTGTACTATTAAAGTAGATTTAATTTTCTCAATTGTTAAAAGATGATCATCCTTTGACACCCTCTGGCTCAACTAGTAATGATTGACAAAACAGTGATATGAAGATATCAGGCAGATTTGGGTCAGCTTTTATGATTCCGTGTATCTGAAGAATTATAGCTCTTCTATGATGATATATTTCTGACATATACTTCATACAGAATAGTCCAAAGTAATGTTTTAGGAGCAAAAAGTATTGTTCTTACAAGATGAGGGATTACTAGTTGGATAATCCCATGGCCTATGGGATTTTTGAAAACATTTCACTGGCATTTCAAAGTATGCAGTCCAACTTCTGTGATGGAGTGATACATTTTTTTCTCCACAAATAAGCATCACATTGACTGTATGATGATAGAAACTGTAATACATTATATCAGGAACTGGGGGAGAAGGTCTGGGAAAAGAAAGTAGCTTATGGGGTATATTAAACATTTTGAGATGTTGAGTGGGTGGGTGGGTGGATGGATGGATGGATAGATAGATAGATAGATAGATAGATAGATAGATAGATAGATAGAGAAATGCAGACAGACAGACAGACATTTCTAGGTGTCTGGTTTCTGCGGAAGCAACTGATTTTTTAAAATACTTTTTGCGCATTTTTGCACTCTAGTGGGGAATAACTCAGCTTGGCAGGCAAGCACTCTGCTTATCGGTTCATGAGCAACTTTCCAGAGGGTGTCTCCTGTCACATAAAAATGAGGAAGCTGTAAAAAGAGGAATGAGCTGAATGAACCAGTGTGTGTGAAAGAGCTACAAAATCCATTCTTGGGTTGTCAGTTTCTTGCAAACATCAAAAGGAAAAATGTGTCCCCTAGAGCCAATGTTCCTGATTGTCACCCCACTCTACTGCATTCACACGCACACTCTGCTTATTGCCCAGAGGAAGGGTTTAACTGGGGAAGATGATACAGAACTGAGCAGAAAGAAAACTACTGGAAGGCAGGCAGAATGTGTGTCTGTGTGTGTGCACGCACATGCAAATTGGAGCAGCCCTTTCAATGAGGCTCAGTAGAGTAATGTACTTCGGAGGGAAGTCAGGCTACATCATTAATAGTCTGTGGATACTTGCCCTAATTGATCATTATGTTTATGGATTTTGTTTAGCAGGGGACCTATTAATTTTCCCAATCCCAACCACCCTTTTTACTTTCTTAATTTCGAGCAGTCTTACGATAAGGGGACTGGTATTCCTAGGAATCGGTGAGAAAAAGATGCTCTGCAGGAACCAATGGACAGGTTTTGCCCTGAAGGATGTAAATAGTTAATTTCCCCATAGGTCTGTCCCAGCTGTGCAGCTTTCTAACTTGTTCATAAATGATCTGGTACCACAGTAGAGGAGCAAAAAGATCCAGTTTGCAGAAGTTACATTCTCCTGAACCATTAAAAAGGATCAGGAACAGTTTCAAAAAAATAGTGAAAGAAGAACAGGGTAATATCTGTGAAGGGGGAAAAAAGTCCAACTCCAAAGGGAAGCATCATCATGACTATGTTCGAACAACCTGTGCCCACAAATTAGCCAATTATATTTTAACCTAGAGCATTGCACAAATCCATAATGGGGCCATTGTTCGGTATATCATACACACCAAGAAAAGTGGGCTTAAAGAGTAAACTATGGGGGGGGGGTTGTTTGTTTGTTTTTAATTTAATTTATATGCCGCCCTTCTCCGGAGACTCAGGGTGGCTTACAATGCGTTAAGCTATAGCCTTCATACTTTTGTATATATCTGCTTAGGAGGGCTTCCCCCCCCCCCAGCGGTGTTCTTTTTTATACAAAGTCAGTTTATTGCCCCCACAATCCCGGTCCTCATTTTACCTACCTTGAAAAGATGGAAGGCTGAGTCAACCTTGAGCCTGGTGAGATTCGAACTTGCAGTAATTGCAGGCAGCTGGTGTCACTTTAACACCACTTTAAGCTGCTACGCCATCAAGGCTCACCAAGGTTGTTAATCATGTCGTACAAATATGAAATCGGCATACTAAGGTAATAACTCTTGCTTAGACATTTTTAAAGAGGGTTAAGCAATTTCCTGGGAGAATCAGAGTCCTCGCAGAGTTGGGGGGCAAATGGGGGCAAGTGATATAATGTGAATCATATCATGATGCAAAAATTTTGACACCATCATGACTTCTATGCGAGTCCAACGTCAAAGGCTTCTTATCATGATGGCTGTAAGCAGTTTTCCGATTATTAATAGTGTCACTTTGATTAACAATTGATGGGGAGCCACAACAGGAAAATATTTCATCTTGATTCCGTTTGTGCCTTTTTTAGAGACTATTATAACAGTATTTATACTGCTACATATTTTGCTGAACAAGCCATGCCAGTATGGTTCAGACTTTACATTCAGCTATAATGGATGGTATCAAGTGTCATCCTAAACCCAAATTAACCCACCACATTATGACTTAGTATCATGAGTGAAGTAGACTTATGAGATACAGGATGCTGGAGCTCACACTTTTCAATCGATCTTTGTAGAGGAAACATACTACTTGCAGGTGTAGATGTGTTTCAGTACATTAGTGCTGAAGAAGTTCCTGCCATCACCACTTCTCCTGATAACATGAAGAGCCAGTGCTCTGTGTTTAAAAAAAATTGGACCACATGTACAGGTAGTCCAACAGTTCATTTAGTGACCTTTTGACGTTGTAATGGCACTGAAAAAAGTGACTTATGACCATTTTTCACATTTATGACCATCGCAGAATCCCCAACGTCACATGATTTACATTCGGATGCTTGACAACTGATTCACATTTATGACAGTTGTAGTGCCCCAGGGTCATGTGATTCTCTTTTGTGACCTTCTGACAAGCAAAGGGATTCGGGAAACCAGATTCACTTAACAACTGTTACTAATTTAAGAACTGCAGTGATTCACTTAACAAATGTGGCAAGAAAAGTCATAAAATGGGGCAAATCTAACAAATTTCTCACTTAGCAACATAAATTTTGGGCTCAATTGTGATCGTAAGTTGAAGACAACTTGTATAATAGTTTGGCCCACTATATCATGTGTCTGAAATAAAATGGGGGTCTATCCATCACTACTGCCCTCCCTACATTTTATCACATTTTAATTCGGTAAATCAGTTTATGGAGACAGAGGGGGAGAGAAAGACAGACAGACAGACAGACCAAGGTTATTTATTGAAATTTAGAGAGAAAAACATAATATTTAACTAGGTTTAAGATGCATTATTTTAAAACAAGGGGGATTATTAAAAAATAATCATTATTGTTCACAGAGTCAAGCAATTGTCTTCTTATTTATTTATTTATTTATTGGTTCGATTTATCTCCTCCGGAGACTCAGGGCAGCTTACAATGTGTTAAGCAATAGCCTTCATACTTTTGTATATACCTGCTTAATAGGGCTTTTGGCCCTACTGTTCTTTTTTATACAAAGTCAGCTTATTGCCCCCACAATCCGGGTCCACATTTTACCTACCTCGGAAGGATGGAAGGCTGAGTCAACCTTGAGCCTGGTGAGATTTGAACTTGCAGTAATTGCAGGCAGCTGGCAGCTAAGTGCTACTTAACTGCACTTTAGTCCGCTCCACCACCAAGGCTCCTTACCATTTTAAAGTCATTTGGTCCTTGAAATCAATGATATGGGAAGGAGGAAGCTTAGGGTAGAATTGTAACTTAATACATGCATGTCAGTGGAATCTTTACTACTAAAAATGATAGAATTCAATATTTTAGCTCCAGCAGGAGGTACAGCAATAGAACACCATGACTCTGTAGTGCATTCTCCATCCTTGAAGCAATCTAGCTTTGCTGACTGGCTTACTCTCCAGAGCTTGTTTGATCTAGATCAGGGGTTGGGAATGATGACTCTTTTATGGCATGTGGACTTTAACTCCCGGAATGCTGGCTCAAAATGCTGAATTCTGGGAGTTGAAGTCCACAAGTCATAAAGAGGCCATCATTCCCCACCTCTGATCTAGACAATAAATCCAATTGTTGCATTTTTGCATTCCTGAATGTGTACATATGTGTGTATGTGTGAATATATAAAGATTCGTTAAATATTGTATCTTCATGTATGACAGTTCTTAAACATGAAATGCAACAATCCGTGGTTTATGCAATGTGGTAAATTTGTATCTCTGGAACCATTGCAAGTTAGCGTTGTTTTCTTCAAGGTCTCTATTATGATGATGAAGAAAAGTTATTTTTCTCTTCCTTCGTTCTCTTTGAAAGTTGATTCTCTCGGCTGCTCTTACATCACAAAAAAGAAGAGGACCACGTGTCCCTTTATCATAATCATGAAGATATTGGCATGGCATTGTTCTTTGTTTGAATAATTTGCTCATATATGATGTATGCTAATGGAGGGTGAAGGAATAAAACCAATGTCAGCACCTGAACCAAAACCTTTAACCTACCAAGGTCTCTAAACTCAAGTTAGCCTCTGTATTAGCTTAGCTTGCCTAGACATTTAGACATAATTTATAGTAAAGAGCACGAATTAACCAATGAATTAAGTGAAAGAAAAACTGTTACATTGTAAGGCTTTGAAGCTAAGAGAGAAAGGAGGAGGATGTAATAAATTGCTATGGAGCAATGCAAATAAAAGAGTAGATTTGATAAATGAATGCAAATAAAAGAATAGATTTGTTTTACTTTTTAGTCCTTGATTATGAATGAAAGGGCTAAAATATGCATCAGAACATTTCATTTACTGTTATAGGATGTTGTGGGTAGCAGCTTTTGCAGCATAGAAAAGGGACAGAGTGATGCAAATGGTACTGCGATACAAACCCTGCCCTTTTCCAGGGGTATTGAAGGGGAAGTGCTTATGGTGTACCACTGCAATACAGTTCTTATTGCATATTTTGGTTGAAAGTAGGATTCCATGCTTTACTATTAGTTGCATGCTATGCATCATTGAATTGTAATAAAGGAAGAACCAGAAGTAATTTTGGGGATGGGGTGGGGGAATAATGCAACATTTTGAAATAATATGATCCAGAGGGAAAGAGATTGTTTTAGATGACATGATTGGGTGGGAGGGCACAAGACAAGATAGCAGAGGAAGTGACTGATTCTAAAGATCTCAAAATGAATAAAAAAAAAGATGATTCGTGAGCATCTGGTTAGATAATGATGTAGAAGGAGCTCAATTCAGGAGAGATTTTCCTTTTTATTCCAAATACTATAAAGTAAAAAATGAATCAAAAGTGATGTAAAATTAGCCTGTATTCCGTTTTTTAAAAAACTGTTTTATAAAATTTTGATCGCACAAAAATAGCTAGAAGTGTGCCCAGAAGACACACTTCTGTGCCCAGAAGCCCAGTATAAATAGTAGTAGATCAAAGTAGCAAATGGATACAAGCATCTTTTTTCATTTGTTCTTTTAAGCTGTTCGGATTTCCCAACTAAAAGACTGTCTAGTCATATTTCAGCCTTCCAGTACTGGCTGATATAGATGTGGCTTGTATGAATTGACACCTAACTATTATGCCAACGTCCATGCTATTCTTTGTCTATCCTTTTAGCAGAACCAGCTCAGCCCAAGATGCTGTGGAATCTTGAAAAGAACATTAAAATATCCTTATTCTCTTAATAATGAAATGGTTGAGTTCTCTTATCCTAAAACTTCGCCCTTAAAAGTGCTACCAGCTAAACAGTAAGACAGGGCCTGTAGTGATCTACAAAGGGCTTCAGCCTTTCTCTAAGATCTCACAGTCTATTGAATGCAAGTTCTCATTTTAGCTCTCTCTTTGCTTAATGCAGGTACATTCAAGGGGCCTCTTCTCCAAAAGACATGGTGATCATCGTGGATGTGTGAGTATTTTTCCCTACAATTTTCCATGTGTTGTGTTTTCAGAGTATATCTTATTGTTTGTGCCCCAGTAAAATGCTAATTTTATGCTGGACCATAAGGAAGGCTGAGCATCAAAGAATTGAGGCCTTTGAACTATGGTGCTGGAGAAGACTCCTGCAAGTCCCTTGGATTGCAAGGTGATCAAACCAGTCAGTCCTAGAGGAGATCAACCATGACTGCTCTTTAGAAGGCCAGATCCTGAAGATGAAACTCAAATACTTTGGCCACCTAATTAGAAGGCAGGACTCAGTGGAGAAGAACCTAATGCTGGGAAAGATTGAGGGCAAAAGAAGAAAGGGATGGCAGAGAATGAGCTGGCTGGATGGAGTCACTGAAGTAATAGGCATGAGCTTAAATGGACTCCAGAGGATGATAGAGGACAGGAAGGCCTGGAGGAAAATTGTCCATGGGGTCATGATGGGTCAGACACGACTTCGCAACTAACAACAACAAACGATAAAAATCTTGAAATGAATTTGTATTTGTATCACAGTATAAGATCATCATGGAAAAGAATTGCAACATACCTGGTGCTTCGGATATGAGGGCAATCTGACTGCAACATCTCTCCTCACATTAGTTCCCAGGGTGGATTTGGCTGACCAAGAGAGTGAATTTTTCCTCCTTCACAGTCAATATATGCCTTTCCCAAAGCTCTACACAGATAGCAGTGAGCAGATAGCAGTGGGCCATTCTTCTGTCAAGGCCTGAACAGCCTAAAATTTGCTATTTCCCTAACCAATCTACACCCTATTTGTAGAGCCCAGGTGTGTTCAAAGAGCATTGGGAGGAATCTGGGCCTGATCAAGTTTTTGTCTCTCCCATCTTATACTAAACAAAAATAAGGCAGGGTTACTTTAAATTTCTTCTTTGTTCTTGCTTCAATCTTTGGACTGCATAATCCCTTGTCTAAGTCCCTCCTTAATGGCTTTTTCAAGGTCAGCTCTAAATTCCTTTTGGGAATTTAGTGAGCAGTGGGCTGCAGTCCTATGCGGTCGAGCTGGGATATATTGCTTCAAGATTTTGAAGGCACAGATATGTATGAAAGGAAGGTTAGATGCAATCAGCACATATGCTAAAACCCATTTTGCTGGAAAATCAATCCTATTTAATTTGGCATAACTTATTCCTAAGTAAACAGCAATAAGGCTGGAAAGCTTTTAAAGCCACAAGTCTATCCATATTGATTTGCTGATCCCAGGAATCTCCCCTTTTGCCTTCCACCTCTTCCAACAAAGGATTAATTCTCACAGCTATGCCAGAAGTGCCCTGCCTAGGACAAAAGGTGGAAGAATCTTAACATTTGATCCTACATTTAATGATCCTACATTTGATCCTACACTTATTTACTCAGTCCCTAGTACATTTAGTGGCATGTGCTGCTTAATCAACTAGTTTTTAACTATGGCCTACGGGTGATTAAAAAAAAAAAGCTTTGAATCTGGGATGGGTTTGAGTAAAATGAAGAATTATCAAATGCCGTTGCTAAAAATTACTGGGTATAGACAGAAGAATGTTTCTGTCAAGGAAGGACACTGGTGAAACAATCTGAAACCTGAGGGGAGGAATATGCCCACATCAATCTGAACTGGACCATAGTGCTGGAGGGCTCATCCCAACACATAGTGGCTTGACAGTGTGATTGACAGAATGGGCATTGAAGTATATCAGAAGATACTCATGATTAAGCTCCTACAGTTTGTTGCCTGCTGATGAGGGAAAGCATTTTGAAGTTAGAACAGCTAAGAGCAATCTTAAGCTGTCTCGGATATAGGATAGGATGGGATAATTTTATTTCTATACTGCCCCTCTCCTAAAGGACTTGGGGGGGGGGACAGCCAAGTAAAAACACCATACAAATATCACAGTTTAAATTTAAAAATTATTAAAAGTATTACATTTAAGGCCAAAATTAGTTAAAAACCCAAAAATTTAAGAATTCCAAATTTAAAAGTAATTACAAAGCTAGCCCTGCCTGTTGGAAGAGCAGGGTCTTAAGAGCACAGAGGAAAACTCGGAGGTCAGAGATCGTGCGTATTTCTGGGGGCAGTTCATTCCAAAGGGCAGGGGCTCCCACAGAGAAGGCTCTCCCCCTGGGTGTCGCCAGCCAACATAATTTGGCTGATGGCACCCTGAGGACTCCCTCTCTGTGGGAGTGAACTGGTCGGTGGGAGGCTATCAGTGGCAGAAGGCGGTCTCGTAAGTACCCAGGTCCTGAGCCATAGAGTGCTTTAAAGGTGGTAACCAACACCTTGAATCGCACCCGGAAGATCACTGGGAGCAAGTGCAGTTCGCGCAGGAGAAGTGTTACATGGGCGCAATGAGTTGCACCCATAACCACCCGCACAGCCGCATTCTGGACCAATTGGAGCCTCCAAGTGCTCTTCAAGGGGAGCCCCATGTAAAGAGCATTGCAGTAGTCATGCAGTAGATATGGATTAGCAGCAAGATGAAGGCTGCCTCATGAAGTCACAGTAGAGGAAATATGTTGCTATGTCATGCTTCTGGAAGTGAGGAAAGGCTCTTAATGAAAGAAATGCATAATGAGCTCTACCTTATCTTCTGTTACAGGAGTGGCAGCGTCAGTGGCCTGACACTGAAGCTGATGAAGACCTCAGTCTATGATATGTTGGACACCCTCTCAGATGATGACTATGTTAATGTTGCTTCTGTGAGTAGCAAGCCTGCAGTGGAAAATTAAGGGGCAATGACAGAGGCAGCTATCCACCAACATGGCATCCACTAGATTGGCATTGACTAGATTGGGAAGTCTAATTAAAGAGATAATAAATGCTATTATACATTGTAGAATCTGTAGTAGCCCATAGCGTCTTTAACACTAGATTTGTTATGAAGCAATAAGTTCACTATATTTGCTTTTATATCTTCGGTAATGCAATACTAAGTAATGCCTCAGTCCAGATTTTTTAAAAAAGGGAATGCAGACCAAGAGAGTATATAACAATTTGTGCTGTGCACACAAAGGAATTAAGATGCAGAATCTAATATGTTCTTCATTGTAGTGTCATCCATGGCAATAATTGATGGATTTCTCTATTATATATAGATTCTCTTAATTACATTATAGATATAGGTACATGCTTATACCTATAACTGTAAAAAACACACATATTCTTTCTTACATAAAAATACATGCTCAATTTAGGAAAGAGCAGATTGAATGACACTAAATTGCACTACAACTTATTGGTAACCAACGTGTTATAACTGTAGATATTTAGAATTCACAGCAGCATCCCTCTATTCGGACATAGGACAAATAGATATGCCCACAGTCTACAGGTTTATAAGCTAGTTTATAAGGAACTGTCAGGTGAATTGTGGCAATTCATACATGCCTAAAGATAGTGAAAAACAAAGCTTGCAAGAAATCTTTGCTGTGTAAGGTTGTTGGAAAGCTTCACCTGTCTGAGTTTAAATAGATTGACAGTTTTCACAATCCAGACTGTTAGACAAGTTTTTTGCTTAGATTTTGCACTTCTCTGGATTTTGCAGCACATTTTTCCTACAATCCAGTCCATCCTCATCTAGAACATTTGACTGAAAGAGTGTCGAATACTGCAATTGTAATAATATACAGTGATATATAATCATTTACATTGGAATAACAATTGCACCCCAACACATGCTGTAAATACTTGAGAATCCATTACCAGTGTAGATTATTGCTTTTGTCAATTAATTTTCAATCCTAATAGTTAATAGTACAATACACATAGTCCACGAGTTACGACCACAATTGAGCCCAAAATTTATGTTGCTAAGTGAAACATTTGTTTGGTAAGATTGTCCTATTTTGGCTTTCCTTGCTACATTTGTTAAGTGAATCACTGCAGTTGTTAAATTAGTAACAGGCTTGTTAAGTGAATCTGGTTTCCTCTTTGACTTTGCTTGTCAGAAGGTTGAAAATGGTCACAAAAGGTGATCACATAACTTCTGAACACAGCAATATAAATCCGTTGCCAAGCATCTAAATGTAAATCACGTAACTATTGGGAGGCTGCAACCGTCACAAGTGTGAAAAACTTTTTCCAGTGCTGTTGTATCTTCAAAAGAGCACTGAGTGAATTATTGTAAGTTGAGGACTACCTGTAGTACAATTTTGGAGAAGATGATGGTTCACAATTCATACTGGAGTCAATCTATTTAACTTATATAAATTCGACTATATCAGTGGCAGGCGTGATAGTCCAGGGGACAGGAAAGTGAAGATGAAAGAACTAACCACTCAGGAACAAGATAAGTATTTCTCTAGCAGCAAAAGAAGTTAATGATCAAAGCTGTTATCCTGGATTTGATGTGGTGCATTTATTGCCTGCTCTTGCACTTAGCAGCCTCTAGGAGTTAAATGATAGCTTCTCTAGGAAACGAGTTGCTTGAAAGCATCTCAAACCAAAATGTCACATCAGCCCTACGAAAACAACCATGCTCTTTATTTGCCTGATTTGTTTCCTTGTATAACGGGGAGTGGGGGAGGGAGATGCCAGTCAGAGGCCTTGGCTCCTGCAGCTCCTGCAGCCCAATTTACCATTTCTGTCACCTTTCCTTTTCCCACACTCCTGACTGTTCCTTGCCTTTGATCGATTGCAAATGACAAAACACACCTGCAAGAAATAAATTGCATCCTCCTTTTGCCATTTCCTCTGTGCCAGCTTTGACAAGCCGTTCTGTTTCCACAAGGTGGTTCTTTGTGGTGGAAGTTGGGGAGTGGGGGTGGGGAACAGGGCAAAGCCAGCAGGTATGACAAGGATGAGGAAAAGGAAAGCTTTGACTGAGAAGATGATGCACATGAAAGAAGCCGGGCCCTTTCCTGGGCCTGGGTTGGATTAAGGTTACTTTACAGGCAGGAACACATTGTGGGTTATGGATCAAGAATGGAATTGTAGGCCTCAGCAAAGCTGAGCTCCTTTTAGAAGCGTCTTCCCAAGCTGTTGCCTCCAACTGGATGGATACATGAAAAGGAACATCTAACGATCACAGCCACTTGTTCACTTGAGGACTCAGTTGTTGGGGGCAATAAGCTGACTTTGTATAAATATAAATATACAAAAGTATGAAGGCTATTGCTTAACGCATTGTAAGCCGCCCTGAGTCTCCGGAGAAGGGCAGCATATAAATCAAATTTTTTAAAAAAAACAGCCTCTTCCTACCTATTACATCCTTGTCCCTAATCTAAAAATAGAGGGTCCTTTTTACCTGTTATTCCCTGCTCTCCTAATCCTCTGGCAAACATAAAGCTTCTGGAACAGGAGAGATGTTTTTTCATCTCTGCTATGGCTTGAAGGAAGTAAGGAACAACCTAAATCTACTTAAATATCTCTGTGAATGACATTCAGCTCTCTAGCAAACACATGGAGTTTTAAAGCCTTCCTTTAAAAAAAAAACTCAGCACAGGGAAGAATAAGCCTTGCCTCTCTTCAAAGTGCCCTATAGTTGTTTGAGACAGGGGAGGTTTTTTTGGAGTGGGGAGGTGTCTTTCTTCCCATTCCTTTTTATCTATTCAATAAGGGTTGGCAGAACTGCTCTCCAACTCTCCCTTATTCTAGAATGGGCTTAATTGTCAGTAAACTTTCAGGCATGATTTACCAAGTTCTGATACTTCATCGCAGACAAAAATTAAGCCATTACAGCAGAACAATCTGCCTGCTATGTTATCTCACAATCACAGAGTATATATGTATGTATGCATGGATATTTGCTCCAGAGTTTAAATTCTAGACTCCCCCCGCCCCCCTTCTTTCCAAGTTAATGGACCTTTGGCTATTTTTTTCAAGATCACAGCTGGAATGTGTTGACATAATGTCACTAGCCTGAGAACCACTGGTCACTCTTATACTAGCTTTCTTCTGCAGATAGGAAGGAATGGTACCGTCACAGCTTCAAGAAATGATCTCAGTAGAAAGGGTGGGAAGTGACTGAGAGATGGAGAAAGCAAATGTTGCTTGTAGAACAGCACAAGGAAGTGAATGACTTGGTGCCCTTTGCCCTTGCTGACTAACAAGTACTTGACTTGTCCTTAAACTAAATTGGTCCCAGTCGCCAGAAGAGCTGAGGAGGGGTATCTTCAGTGGTGAAAATCCCACTTTCTAAGAATGGTTCTGTAGCCTCATGCCTGTTGAATATCAGAAAACAAATAGGAGCATGGTTTGTATAATACTCATTCTATACATGCACTGACACTAATATTTGTTTGTTTATTGTTCCACCCTTTAACATTTTTCTGCCTCTTAAGCCTTAAAGGGACAGGTCCTATGTACAGTGTGTACAGTTTGTATACATGTGAAGTGAAGTAAAGTTGGCAGTGTGTTCTTGGCACTGTAGGAACAATCTTTCATGTGCCCAAACAAAACAAAAAATCTAAAATATCAGTGAAACTTTACTACTTATATCTACTGGGCCTGGTGAATTGCTTTGAATCAAGTTTACTCTTCTTTAAATAGTTTCCATAACAACACTCCTTGTTACAAAGTAAAACCTCTAAACAATTTAGGAATATAATCTACCTTCTTGATAACAGGTGACATATTTATTGACAGCATTAGGTATCGCCTAGAAATCAAATTGGTAACTGAGAATTGAACAGATATTTTGGACTATAATTTCAAGAAGTCCTTGCCATTAACCATGTTGACTAGAAATCCTATATATATATAGGATATATATATGGTCTTTGGTTATTCGGGTCTTCTCCCGCGTAAAATTGGAAGTGTCTTGGTGACGTTTCGATGAAGTCTCATTTGTCATCTTCAGGCTGGTGTCTTCGGCTTCGTGCTTCCAGGAGCAATCTGAGATCGCAGCTGTTTCTTCTTTTTAACTGCTAGTGGGGGTGTGAAATGATTGGATGGGAGCTTGGCTGTGTTCTGATTGGGTGGAGGTGTGTTCTGATTGGTTGGGGCTTGGCTGTGCTCTGATTGGATGGGGGTTGGCTGTGCTCTGATTGGATGGGGGCGTGTTCTGTTTGGGTTGGGGCTTGGTTGTGCTCGGGTTAGTCTGAGTTGCAGGGGGATTTGAGCTGGTGAGCTGCGTTGCTGTTGTTTGGCTTTGTGTTCGTGGCCGCGCTACCTCTTCAGACATATCCCTCTTCACCCAAGTACCAATCAAAGATGCCTTGACAGTTATCCAAAACAAATATAACCAAGCACATCCTAGATCTGACCAATCACTGCCTATCCAACACATACTTCATCTACAACGGACAAAAATACAAACAAATAGAAGGAGCACCCATGGGATCACCCCTCTGACCTGTCATTGCCAACCTCTACATGGAACACTTTGAAACCCAAGCTCTAGAAAAATCTGGTCACAAACCCAAACTCTGGCTCAGATACGTAGACGACAGCTTCATAATCTGGCCACACGGGAAAGAAAAACTGGACAACTTCCTTACACACCTCAACAGCCTACACTCCAAAATACAGTTCACCATGGAAACAGAAGCAAACAACCAACTTCCCTTCCTGGATGTCTTAGTCTACAGGGAATCCAATGGCTCCCTAGGACACACCATCTACCAGAAGAAAACCCACACAAACTGCTATCTGCATGCACTCTCACACCACTACCCAGAACAACTCCGTAGCCAAGACACTCATCTCCAGAACAAAATGCTTAGCTGATGAACAACACCTAAAAACCGAACTACAAACTCTCACTAATGTACTAACATCCAATGGATTCCAAAGAAATAAGATTACCAACCTAATCCAAAAAGAAACCCCCACTAAAATCCAAGACAGAGAACAAGAAAACGGCAAAGCCCTCCTCCCATACATAAAAGGCACTAGAGACAGAATCAGCAAAATCTTCCACAAACACAACATCAAGACAGCATTCTGCACAAACCGAAAAATATCCACCATCCTAAGGAACCCCAAAGACAAAATTGAGTTAGAAAATCAAGGCATATATGAAATCCCATGCACCGCCTGCCCCACCACATACATCGGACAAACCAACAGAAGAATAAGTGCACGCATTGAAGAACACAAGAATTCAATCAGAAAAGAAAAATCAACTTCTTCCCTGGTCCAACACCTTAAAGCCACAGGACATGAAATTGACTTCAAAAAGACCAGAACTATCACCAAAACTGAACACTTCAACAACAGAATAATCAGAGAAGCCATTGAGATAGAAAAACACCCACACAGCATGAATAAATGAGATGATACCTCCCGCCTACCAGCCATTTGGAAACCCGCCCTTATTGACAAACGAGTCCCTAAAACGAGGAATGACACCAGACCCACACTCACAAGAGTCACACAGGATGTCACCACCACACATCCACGCAGAAAGCAGACTCAAACCCACACTGATGATGAAGCACAACCACTGACCAGAAGCCAGACCGCAGCTGCATCATTAGCCACTTTAAACCCCTCCAATCCATACATGAAGCAGACTGACACCCACCATGAAGATATGGCACAAACACGAACACGAAGCCAAACAACAGCAACGCAGCTCACCAGCTCAAATCCCCCTGCAACTCAGACTAACTCGAACACAACCAAGCCCCCACCCAAACAGAACACACCCCCATCCAATCAGAGCACAGCCAAGCCCCCAACCAATCAGAACACACCTTCACCCAATCAGATCACAGCCAAGCTCCCACCCAATCATTTCACAGCCCCGCTAGCAGTTAAAAGGAAGAAACAACTGCGATCTCACATTGCTCCTGGAAGCACGAAGCCAAAGACACCAGCCTGAAGATGACAAATGAGACTTCGTCAAAATGTCGCCAAGATACTTCCAATTTTACGTGGGAGAAGACCCGAATAACCAAAGACAGACAGACAGACAGACAGACAGACATCTTTGGTTATTCGGGTCTTCTCCCGCGTAAAATTGGAAGTGTCTTGGCGACGTTTCGACGAAGTCTCATTCATCATCTTCAGGCTGGTGTTCTCGGCTTCGTGCTTCCAGGAGCAAACTCCTGGAAGCACGAAGCCGAGAACACCAGCCTGAAGATGACGAATGAGACTTCGTTGAAATATCGCCAAGACACTTCCAATTTTATCAGAGATCTTAATATCCCTTATATAATATTTTCTGATAGATCGACTTTTAGGACAAGACAAATTTATTCAATATGTTTCTACACTTCAGTTTCAGTTCTAATTGCAATAATTTATACATTTATTAAGTTCAGAGGACAGACTAAGATTTTAAACTCATTTTAAATTTAAATTATTAAATGGTGCTTGGTTACAGCACCAGACTAGAGGCCTGGAGACTGTGAGTTATAGTTCTGCTTCAGGCATGAAAGCTGTCTGGGTGGCTTTGGCCTAGTTGCTCTCTCTCAGCAAAACTCAGTGTATTTGTGTATTTGCCACCTTAAGTTATTTATAAAAATAGTAAATATGGAATAAAAATAGGCAAATAATCTTAAACCCTGACACTGCATCAAGAAATGAATAGACCTTGGCTTGAAAAGAGCAAACTTATGACATCCCCACCTAACTGGAAGGCACTAGGTTGAAAATTGTCAGTGGTGCCATGATTTTAAAATCAGTTCAGATCCAGATTTCTGTTGAACTAATATTCTGTTCAACTAATATAACTAATGCTTATTTAGTATCCTATGACTATCTCTAAGTTGTATCTTACAATTTATGATGAATGTGTTTTTACAATGACTATGATCATGATTTATCACTTGTTGTTTGTATGTACACTGAGAGCTTATGCACCGGAGACAAATTCCTTGTGTGTCCAATCACACTTGGCCAATAAAGAATTCTATTCTATTCTAGAAGAGCGTCCAAGAGGCAAGCCTGAACTGTAATTAGTTGGCATGCCAATTTTTCCATCTGTCATGTGTTACTGGTTTATTACTGAATCCCCAACTGTCATAATCCTAGCCACATCAGGAACAAATGTACTGTTTTTACTCCAAAACCAGATCCTAAGAGTAAAAGACAGGTTGAGGAATTGCCTTCTAAGTACTTTTCAGTTTTGTACTACGTATTTTAGGGTAACTACCCAAATTAATGTTTCATTTGACTCAGATTAATCTTGTTCTTCTCCCCCTCAATAAAGTCCAGTAAATTTGCTCTTTTAATAAATTAAGGCATACCATGAAAGAAAGTAAAAATTCCATCATTCTCTGTAACCCTATCATGTGCCTGTTGACTGGCAAAAACATGGCTGGCCTAATTAACAAGTCTAGCCTCGTTACTTTTGCTGGATCACTGCCTTCTAAATTAATGTTCTGTATTTCCAGCAAACCAAGCCATAAGCGAAAATGAGTGTTTTTTTCAGTTCACCTGCTGGCCAAACTCTATGCAAGAGAAGCCTGCTCTATCCTAGCAACCATTTATCATAGAGCATCCACTTCACTGAGCCTATGACCTTGTGATAAGGCATTAAAATGTCCTGCAAAAAACATGTTTGGGCAATCCCAGTTATGCTATCCACAAATTCATTCAATTCTCAATCACTCTTAATAGGAAGGACGGTTTTTGTTATTCCTTAGTGTCAGTCTATTCCTACAGAAACCTGAATACAATGTGCCCCAATCAGTAAGAGGGGTGTAACCCCCAGCAGAGGGTGGGAAACCATGTTTATTTCAGTCAGTCCTTTCTGCACTTCTTTAACACAACCTTAAATTGTCTTTCCTTGTGTGATTGGAGTTATAATCTGCAACTCTTTCTTTCACAAGAGGGTGGGAGGACCATAAAATATCTTCCCCAGTGGGCATATCAGCTGTGCACTTGTTATGCATTTTAATTGGCATACTTTCTCCTAGAGAACCCTGTGAAATGCAGGCTGCATTGGTAATTGGAAATTACAGTTTGAGGTCATTGTGTTCCTTCTCCATACAAAAGAACTACAATTCCCATTATCCCTAGGTTACAGTTGGCTGAAATCTTAGTATTTATATGCCCGCTCATGAAAAAAAAATAGCTATAGATCTTGACTGCTGTTTGATCTCTCTCAAAGATACACTCACTACCAATTGAGACTGGTATATTGCAATTGATCATCATTTCCAAATGTAGGGGGAAATATGCTACCCCTTTGCTGGTTCTTCTCTTGCTCTTACATATGCACATCCTTTATAGCTGAATCTTGATCAGCACAGCTGCAGAAACTTTATCAGTTGGAAGGGTTCCAATATTTTGAACTAGGATATAATCATATTTTAAAGAAAAGTGGGTCTCTGAAAGTAGTAGTAATTTTCTTCTGACCTTCCTTGACTCCCCAATTGATTGTCTCAGCTGACTTGAGTATGTTATCATAGCTCATATTACTCAAAACATTTACGGCTCTGTTATTCACTAAACCCAATTGGTGGAAGCTGATCAGATTCCCAGCTTTTGCATAGTGTCCTTAACTAGTCTAATGGATTATAATTTTCTGTCTTTCAGTTTAACCAAAAGGCGCAGCCTGTGTCCTGCTTCAAACATTTAGTCCAAGCTAATATCCGCAACAAGAAGGTCTTCAAAGAGGACGTAGAAGGAATGGAGGCCCAAGGAACCACTGATTATAAGGCTGGCTTTGAATATGCCTTTGAGCAATTGCAAAATGTAAGTCCATGGTTTAAATTTGGGGGGGGGGGGGGGGGTGGAACGTGGAAGGCTAAGCATTAAAATGCCAGATTTCAAATAAGATGGTGGCAAAGAGATATGGAGCTGGTGAAGTAAGGGCCAAATTTGATAAAACGTCATATGAAGAATTTTTAATGCTCTATTTGCTGAAAGCACCAAAGTGCAGGATCCTTCCAATTTATCTCCAGCAACTGCTATCAAGGGGGAAAACAATGAAAAATCTCTATATTTGTAATTTTAGCTTGACCTTGACAAGTCTAAGTAGCAGACGGATTCCTAAAATTTCATGTTTGTGTCCCAGATTCTCATAATATCATTACTGTGTTAGAAAGTAGAAGGGATTATCCTAAGAAGCTTCTCTGTTGGTTCAGTTTTCCTTGATGAGGCACTAAATAAATATATATTGGACAACAATCTGAGAAAATTGAACTCCAAGTCTTACTCAGCCAAAAAAAACCCCTCACTGGTGGAATTGGTTTGTTGCTGTAATAAAATGAGGAAAGAAATCATGCATGTAGCTTTGGAACAAGAGAATAGAAATGGAATAATACTCTGAGGCCACATGGAAAGAAAGAAATCCATTGTGCTTACTTGTAATTACAAGGTTGTCCATTTTATCTGGAAACTTTTCAGAACTCTGAACAGGGCACTAAATTTTTACTTACACACGCCTCTTATGACATTTGCTTCTTGTCATTTTTTTAAAATCCTAAATTTGCCATGATTTCTTCCTTCAGCCTTGGGAACTTCAGCAAGTTATAACACTGTGGGCCATTCTCTCCACGCAGTCAAATATTTGATGGCAGCCACAATTCACTTCCTTTGTTTTCTCTCCCTAGGTAGATGCAACCTTCTAGTTTGCCAACTGCAGTTTTGCTCTTGAGATTTACTCTCTATTACCATGAAAACCCAGCCTTGCACAACATTCCACAAACGTCTCCCTTTGCTATATTCTGCTGTTCTGCTGTTAACTTTGCATACAGATAAGCATTAGCCCAGCACAACAGACTTTGATTAAAAAATATATATTAAAGGACCGTGAAAGCTTGTGGAACCTGTCACTTAAAAGCCACAATGATTTCCCCTTTTAACTGCAAGTTCCAAGGATGCCTACATCATAGGAATCTTTTCAGAACAAAGACAGCTTATTGTATTTTAAATATTCTGCATGCAATAAAAAAATGCCATTTGTAAGCACAGTACATTGTAAACACATTATATATTTGTATTCCTCTGGTTGTCCCATATGTAGATCATCTCTCTCCCAAAGTACTCAAGATAAAATACAAGATTCTTTTCCACACCTATCTACTATATGAGGGAGGTGGGTTTTTTTTTCTTTTGGACCAAGATAATGACTGACACAGATAATGAGTCACTAAATCTGTTTATTGATTGAGAAGGGTTATTCTGACCATATACAAGTAGCCCTCAATTAACAACCATTGAAGTTAAGACACACATACACACACACACACACCCAAAAAAATGATACCAATTCTGGAATTCTGATGGCCCATGATCATTTTTGGGTGCTGGCAACTGGCTCACATTTATAGCTATTTGCAGCATTCCATAGTCATGTGACACAATTTTCAGCATTTTTTGCCAGTTTCCACAGTTTACTTCTAGTGTCTGACAAAAAATTTGGTATAAAAGATTGGTCATTTGGTATAAAAGATTCATTTCACAACCATCACATTCACTTAACAACTGCTGTAAAAAAAGGTCATAAAAATCTGGTGTGGTCACATGATAACGTGCTTAATGACTACCATGACTTATGACTGTAATTCTGAGCTCAATTATAATTGTAAATTGAGGACTACCTTTACTACAAGCAACAATGCAAGCAGCCATTGCTTAAACACTGCTGTTTCGATCATGCCACCAGCAAGAGTAGTTCATTAGCCAAAAAGACGTCTGAATTGTATCTCCTTCGTGCAAGCAAGACACATTTATTCCTTCCAATAAATTTTTAAAATGCAGGTCTGTGTCCCATTGCCTTACATTAGCTCTGTCTTCTGACATGCTAGAACTGAAGGATATTTGCCCATCCAACATCCTGGCATCTCTGGAACTACCTTCATTGCAATTATTCCCTGAAACATTTGATTCTTAAGAGGCTACATGACAAGCAGAGCAGGAACCTTCATTATTTTTCCTGATCATGTGAGGGGCTGAAACCAAGGATAAAGTTTCAGTGCTGGGCGCTTTTCCCTAGATAAATGAAAACTCCAGCAGCTGGTACTTAAATTTCATTGGAAACAGCTGCCTCTTCCATTTCATTATAAAGTTAGCAGGACTCATCTGAGAAGACTTGGATCAGAAGGATTATAATGACGTTGGACAAAATAAAGATGAATAGCTCTATTAAATGCTAGCGGTAATAGCCACAACATAATTTCTGTCCTGACACAACTCCCTCTCCCTTGCTCATCTGTACCACCTTCACCCCTGGAGAATAGCTAAAGAAAACAGATGTCTCTCTGCCAGTGTCTTAGAGGACAGCAGCTAGGATGGAAAAGAAGTAGAACTGATAGCCTTGACATTTATTGTCTTCTGCCCTTTTCCATTACAAATATCCTGTTGTTGACCTCTATAAAGAAGTGCCTTCCTAGGGACACATCAGAACACATATATACATACATACATACATACATACATACATACATACATACATACATTACAAACTATTCTTTCTATTCTCATTACTAACTATATTTATATGTGTTCTGATGTATGTATGTACATCAGAACACATATCATACATACATACATACATACATACATACATTACAAACTATTCTAAAAATATGAATTCCAGGTATATTAGTAAAAAAAGAAGCAGACATATTGCGAACTTAAGATTTTAATTTTTTTTACACACACACACACACACACACACACACACACACAGAGTATACCCTTTTACTGC
The DNA here is from genome assembly GCA_030761175.1 of Masticophis lateralis. Classification (NCBI taxonomy): domain Eukaryota; kingdom Metazoa; phylum Chordata; class Lepidosauria; order Squamata; family Colubridae; genus Masticophis; species Masticophis lateralis. Next base: position 73,177,961 of record JAUDYJ010000002.1, read on the forward strand.
TTCCCATAAGATTGCAATCATACGTTTCCCTTCACTGACTTATGCAGAAGTCTGAAAAATACACCTCAATTGAATTGAGTTCTGTATAGGAAAAATATATGTGCTAATGCATGTATTTCTGTAGTGAGCAACCTGTTTGTGCGTGTTTGTTCTTCTCTTTAGAGGAAATGTATTAGTCCAAAGTCTCAAGTAAAAATTATGGGGTCTGAAATTTATACAAATATAAATGCAGAGATCAAATTCTACACTGAAACCTGCATTTAAAATATATATATATAACAATGTTTATAACACAAAAGTGTATATGGGTATATGTGTATTTAAGAAAAATAGGCAAAGAAAACTTTATTAGGACAAAATTATTATTACAGAAAAAAATTGCTTGAAGAAGCCATACTGTATATGTTAAATGCCAGTTTCCCACCAAAAATTTATTTTAATCAAGTACTCTTACAGATACAGTTATGTACTTTATATTAGGTTGTATCTCTCCCTGGGAGGGTGGCTGGGGGGGGGGGGAATGTACTTGGCTTTGTCTCCTATACTTGCTAAAATGTCTGCTTCTTATTTATAGTCCAACATCACAAGAGCCAATTGCAATAAGATGATTATGATGTTTACTGATGGAGGAGAAGACCGAGTGCAAGATGTTTTTGAGAAGTATAATGGACCCAACAAAACGGTGAGCGTTCAGCCTGCATCTGAACTTGCCCTTAACTATATTATGTCCCCAGGTGGGCATCCGATATTACTACAGCCACTTGTATGTCTCTTCAGGTTCACAATCAGATTGGAGAGTAGTATATCCAGATGGTCTATTTCTCAAAGGGGTCCTAAAGGGAAGACCTACCGGGATTCCTCCAGGAATATCAAAATAACAGCATCTAATCCTTTCCCCTTCCACAATCCACATCCAAATCACGGTGTAGTTGCAGCTGTATCCTCTCTGGTAATGCCATTGCCACACTACTAATTCCATTCTCAGAGGCTAGAAATTGTATACTGGATCTTTAAATTGTTGCCAGCTCCAGCACTGTGTTCAGATACATGAGCTTTTGAAATCAAGATTCTGAAGAATGAATAATAGATAGAATGCAACAGAAAGTCAAGCACTTCATATAGACACACAATGCATTCTTTCTTCACTAATATATGTAAAAATGCTATTTATATATTTACTAGAAAATGCTAAATCAGCTTATTAGACAGAAAAAAACCTCATATTGCTGCATTTATTAGCTTTCTGTCAGTAAAAAGGAATCTCTTCCACATAGCCTCAAAGTCAAAATAGACATTTAAGTTCTTAACTATCTGATCTCCTGAATTATTTTTTAGAAAAGTTCTGGATTTCACCTGTGGTTTAACAGAGCTGATTGGGGAAGTCTCCACAAGGGACATAATGAATCAGGCATGAAATCCGAACCGGTTTGCTGGCTGTGCATGCGTGCCAAGTGCGCACGCATGTGCAGTATGGGCCAAAAGGAGACTTGGAAAAATAAGTAGAACAGTGAGGGGAGATCAGCTGTGCTGCGTGATTTAGCTTCGCTAGAAAGCAGGAAATCTAAAGGAAAGCTAGACTCCGCAGCACAGCTGATCATCGGAAATGCCAGTTTGGAAGAACCAGTAGCTTTTTTTAACTATTGGCTCACCTGAACTGATAGCTTTTTTTTATTACTGGTTCGCCCAAACCGGTAGTTTTTATCACTACCAGTTCACATGAACTGGTAGCTTTTTTTTATTATTATTACTGGTTCATCCAAACCGGTAGCATTTCACCCCTGGTTTTACTCTTCTACCATAACGATCACGTTTAGTTACATTTTATATTCAACAAACATGATTAAGCTCGTAAATTCAGTTCTGCTTGGAGCTAGAAAAAGGAATTCAGTAAAATCTATAGATTTTTTTGTTTTCTGCCAGAAAATTTTATCCAAATGAAAGGGTATGCAAAGTAAAAATAATAATAATAAAGTTTAGTTTAGTTTAGTTTAGTTTAGTTTAGTTTAGTTTAGTTTAGTTTAGTTTAGTTTAGTTTAGTTTAGTTTAGTTTAGTTTAGTTTAGTTTAGTTTTATTGCATTTATATACCACCCTGCTCCCGGAGGGGACTCAGGGCGGTTTACAGCCATATTAAAACAATCACGTATAAAAATTAAAATTAATAAAATAATTAAACTATTTGGACGTAAAACTTAAAACCCCTACTAAAACCCCTATTAAAATTAACACAAATTTAAGTCAGATGAAATAGTAGGGTCTTCAGGGCTCGTCGGAAGGCACGGAGGTCAGGAATCTTTCTTATATCCGGGGGTAGCTCATTCCATAGGACTGGGGCTCCCACAGAGAATGCTCTCCCCCTAGGGGCCGCCCGTTGGCATTGTCTGGCAAACAGCACCCTGAGGAGGCCCTCTCTGTGAGAGCGTATCAGGCTGTGGGAGGTATTCATTGGCAGAAGGCGGTCCTAAATGAAGGATAGAAAGAGATGTGCCAAAGCAAAATATTATATGGCCAATATATTAAAAAATTTCAGCCAAAGCATATAATAAGACCTGGCAATGGTGAAGACCACGAAAGTTAAAGAAAGAGACACAGGAGCTAATTCTGGCTGCATAAAATCAGACCTTAAGAACAAATGCATACAATGCCAGAATTGAGAAGACATCAACAGGCAGCAAATCCTGTCTCTGCAAAGAAGCTGAAGAAACAGTGAACCACCTGGTTAGCTGCTGCAAGAAGATCACACAGACTGCCTATAAACAACGGCATGACAAAGTAGCAGCAATGGTCCATTGGAAGATCTGCAAGAAATAGTATTTGCCTGAAAGCCCGAATTGAACTGGTAGGACCATGAAATAGAAAAAGTATGCAAAATGAAGAAACTAAAGTGCTTTGGGTCTTTAGAATTCAAACAGACAGCACCTGCCTCATAAAATCCCAGACTTAACAAATGTTAATAAGACAGGCAAAAAAGTCAGGAAAGTGGACATGGCAGCAGTAGAGAAGAGGAAGAACAGGAAAAAAAATCACAAAATACAAAAATCTGCAAACAGAAATAGAATGTGACAATAGAAAGCAAACATAGTATCAGTAGTAATAGGCACCTTGGGTGCAATCCCAAAACATCTGGAGCATGGCTTGAACAGCATCAATATTGAAAAAATCACCATCAATTATTGCAAAATGCAGATTTACTTGGGATAGCTTACATCTTGTGATGATACCTTTAACACTGTCTAACATCAACCCTATCTCAAGTATTTGGGTGGGATTTGATAGACAGATAAAAATGCCAAATCCAATCTAAACCTCTGGCTGACCATGTGATCAACCATAATCCAACAACAACTTGTGAACACCTTCCTCTCCTCATTCCCTGCCATTATTTATCTTGCTCTGAATGTTCATCCTTTGCCTCTGGTGGGTCTATTTTACAACAAAGAAAATGACTCTGCAGTGGCAAAGTTAAATATTATTCTTCTAAATACCTCATATACACATTTGATTTTTTTTTCCTGAACAAAATATGGATAAAGTCATAAATTGCCTGTCTTGTTCGACTGCCTATACAATGATAATCTTTCTCAGTGAAGATTTCTGTGTGAGTCAGTAACAACGCCAATATAATCAGATCCTTGAATATAGGATATATTCCTATAGAAATACCAAATAATTGATGACCCAGCTGTCTGACTTGCTTCGATTCAGTCATGGGGACAGACAGGAGCAGCTAACTCAGGTTTTATCCGCCTCATTTGATGCCAGCTATTTAGACAGTTGATCTTCCTGCCTGTCTGCTCCTGTACTGAGCCACTGCCCCTTTAATGGGGCGTCTAACATACCGGTACTGGTTTTATTGCTTGTGCTGACCTTGAAGTGCCAGAAGGAAAAGTGGACAGAACTTCCTTTTAAAGTTTGTAGAGCCTGTTTCTACAAGAAACAGGCTCATTTTGTTAATATGTTGGATATTTCAGATACCCCATCAAAGTCTGTATATGAAATGTTAGCCTGTTAATGGAAGTTAAAATTAAATGGCTTAGACTCAAAGTCACATAACTTTTTTTTTACTCTTCACGTTCACATTCTTTCTCCCTCTTCATACAAAGAAATAAAGGTGAGGGTTATGTCTCTTTTGCATTTTTTGGAGAGCATGCACTTAACATGAGTAATAGAAAACTTGTAAGTATCCAAATGTTACTGATTACAAATAGCAACAGTCCCCAGTCACTTCTGTGCCAGGAGGAAGGAAGGAAGGAAGGAAGGAAGGAAGGAAGGAAGGAAGGAAGGAAGGAAGGAAGGAAGGAAGGAAGGAAGGAAGGAAGGAAGGAAGGGAAACAGAAAGAAAGAAAGAGAGAATGAAAGAAAACCTCACTTTTCTAACTTATTTTATATATAGTAAGTCTTATTAATGTAACTAACACCTAGTGGGCATTAGAAGCAGGACAGTTGTCATGATTCCTTCAAAATTCATCCTCAGTTTTTCAATATCTAAATTTAATTTCAGTACATGTATACAGCTGAGTATGGAAATTGACAGTGAAATCTGTTGATTGAAAAGGTGAAAGTGAGGATTAATTTAACATCCCCTGAAATGTTTTAGAGAGGGCAAGAAAAGAAGGACTCCAGTATTTTAATAGGTCCAAAGTAGAACCCAGTTCAGCTTGCTTAATTGATTGGGAGTGTGAGATGGCTCCAGGGAAAAGGTTCAATTTATAGAACTCAAATTCTGCAAGGTGAAGATGATAGAAGTTGTAATCCAATGTGATTAGAAAGGCCTCTCGTTTGAAAGTCTGAATTGCAGGGATTCCCTCCACTGTATCCATAATTCCCAGTAAGTGAAGAAGAGGAAGCACAGGAAACTTTTTTTTACCTTTATAATTTCTGTAAGAGATGTGTAATGATTGGATGAAGAGGAAAAAATAGATTTATTGATACAGTATACTTAAATACTGTGGATGGTAAATATAAACAAACGTAACATCAGCATAAAATATTTCCCGGGTAAACAACTATAAAATCATAATAAACATAACAATAGATAAAAACAAAAGTAAAAAAGAATAAGAGCAATTGTGGATGCTACTCAGTCTAATTATTGCAACATTAATAGTGTAAGCTTGTATAGAGCCTTGGTGGCGCAATGGTTAGAGTGCAGTACTGCAGGCTACTTATGCTGACTGCCAGCTGCTGCAATTTGGACAGTTCAAATCCCACCAGGTTCAAGATTGACTCAGCCTTCCATCCTTCCAAGGTGGGTAAAATGAGGACCCAAATTGTTGGGGGCAATATGATGACTCTGTAAACTGCTTAGAGAGGGCTGTGAAGCGGTATATAACTCTAAGTGCTATTGCTATTGCTATAGAAAACCCTAGCCCTATTGAAATAAGGCCAGGGGAGGTGCCATCGGAATCTCTCAGAGGAAAACCGTTCCACCAAGATGGAGGTTACCAGAGAGAAACAAAGTTTGCCCTTTCCACCTCATTGCTGTGGGCACATTAAAATGAGCTGGCTATTTGAAATGAGTAGTCTGATCTAGGGATGATGGAGTCATGAGTGATATTATCAAAGCAAGAAGCTGGCATATCCAATAGCTGTGCAACTACTTTCTCTGTCTCCCCTTCTCTATGAAAAGGAAGATGAACTTGGAAATAAGAGAAGTTGGAGAGCAGAATTTCCTTTCTTTTTCTCCTCGTTTCTTGTAATTCTTCTAATTCCTGTAGATTCCTTTTTATGCACAGTATTTCAAGAGTAGTTTGTGTATTATTAAGGGACTTACAGGTTTTTCCCCCTTCAATAAAAAGGGGGGGGGGTCCTTCCATAATATATCAAATTTATTATTCTTGGGTTTTTGCTCTTAAGAAATGTGGAAGCATGCGAGCTCCACAACCAAGCAAATTAATTCTTTCCTTGATATGAAACTGAGCTATAAAAGTGCTATTACAGAAACCATTCAGCAACAAAGCAAAAAACCAAACAAAGCAACACAGACTAGAACCATTTAATTTCTTCATAAATATTATCAAAAGTCAATAAAGTAATATTTGGTTCATTGGATCAATCCATATGGGTATATAACAGCTGCTTGAAAATGCATGGCCAATTGCCATCTTGCATATGATTTAGTTTTTGCCACAAAACTGCCAAAAGAAATCAATTAGTGAGCAGGGGAATTAAATCAATATGCTCTTGCATTTTCGGTCCTTTTTCCCTACATCTATCCCAGAGGTTTTCATATATATTCAAATTAACAAAAAAAAAAAATAAGCTCCTAAAGAGAGGATTATAAACTGCAATGAGTATTCTCCAAACCATACCATTATCAGATACTATTCTCTCATAAGAAGTTTAGCAAAGCAATATGAAATGCACGATAGTCTCCTTAAAATTTCCTACATACATAGATACATACATACATATATGCAGGAAATATTTCTCACAAAGAGAACTATGGCAGGCAAATACAATTAAAAACATCAATATAAGAATAGAGAGGAAAAACAATGCAAGAAAACAAAAAAAAGTGACTGAGAATAACACATCAGCAATAAATTAATAATAATAATAATACAGGATGGTTTTCCCTAGACCACCCAGAGCTGGTAGAAGAGGAAATTGTGATGATGAAATTGAAAGCTGCTGAAAGGTCAAGAAAAGCAAAGAGAAATGTACTGCTAACAAGCTCAGTCAATGCTGTTTTGGTCCATGTCTAGGCTTGAAAGCCTACTGAAATGGGTCCATTTCCTCCAGTGTTTTCTGAAGCTGCAACACAATAATCTTCTCAACAACCTGAAAAGGTGGAGAATTGAGGTTGAGGAAAAGTCAGACTTCTGCCTTCTTATATATTAGCAGGATAATCCCCTCCCTTAAAGATGTATTCTTCACTACTAGAGGCCACCCATACATCCTTTCCTGGGAAACCTTTCTAACCTGCATGGATCTAACCCAGAGAGGCTGATTTCATGGGTCTGAGAACTCATGTACCATCACAACGATGAGCTTTGATGAATGTTATAGTCAGGGTATTGGAAAAGGCTAAATGTTTTACCATTCTCATTGCCATGAGTTAGGCCTTATCAGGGACTCCAGTATATGCTCAGTTAGAATCATTCCTTGCTGACCTCCAGCAGCTCTCTCAGCATGGAATAGAACAATTCACTGCAGCCAACTCACCACAGCCAACCACTGTGGGACAACACACCACAGGACAATTCAGCAAATACAAAAATTAAATTAACTTCAATGGAACCATGGCCAATAATAATAAAATAAAGTCAATCCAGAAATACAAGAGTTACAATAATTTCAACAAAAATGTTAACATCAATAATTAAAATAACTGAATGAAATTATTTCTACACCATTGAATTGTCCTGCAACGAGTTGCCCCATGGCAAGTTGGCTATGGTGAATTGTCTCTTGGCAAGTTGGCCATGGCAAGTTGTCCTAGACCTCTCTCAGTATCTCTTTAGGATAAATGACAGGTCTTTATATATATATTAGGAAAGAAGTTGATTAATGGTCATAGAGATAGATATGACATCATTGTCCTATTCACCTTGTAGGAGTTTTTGCTAGTATTTGAATGGGCATATTGGTAGATTTCATTTACAAGAGTTTACAATGAAGGCATTTAAGTATGGGATAGAGTAAGGGAATGATACATTCATTTACTCCCTTTGGTAGACATGCTCCTTATTGGTTGGTTGTTTTATTCCAGGTACGAGTATTCACCTTTTCTGTTGGACAGCATAACTATGATGTCACTCCCCTGCAGTGGATGGCTTGTGCTAACAAAGGTAGGTTGCCTTCTCCTGCCTCTTCTTCAAAACATTTAGTTTTGCTCAGGAGCAAAATTGCCTTCTCTTACTGTAGTATATAAAGTGGGGGAATGGGACGTACCCTCTGTTGGTCAAAACTTACCTTGCTATTTTCTAGAGATTGGAGTGGGGCAACTTGCCCCTTTTCACTTGGGTCACAGCTATCCTTCTTTATTTTGATGAAGGGCTGTTGATGATGGGAGCTGAATTCCTAATAAATCTGGACAACAACTGGAGGGAACAGTTGATATAAAATAGCTTTATATTGGAAGAAGGGCATATTCTGTATTGAAAGATTAAATGATTAATGCACTAACTGCTTATCTATTTTCCAGATAATCTTACCTAGGAGAATTGTAAAATTATTTAGTTGAAAGGGATCAGAATGATTATAGAGCCCAACCCATTTCAATATATAGGAAGATTAATTAAATTACCCATGAGAGGTGGTTCTCATGCCTCTCCTTCAAACCCTCCATCGAACCCACAACTTCCACAGGTGGACTCTTCCACAGTTGTACAAATTAGGTTTTTTTCCCCTGATATTTCTAGTACTTATAGTATATGAAGTCTAGGTAGCTGCAACTTAAACCTATTATTTCTGGTCCTATTTTCTATGTCCATGGAAAATAGTTCTTCACCAACTATATACCAGTAATTGACAAATGCATATCTTTTTCTTGGGGGGAAGGGGGATGGGAAAAGAGATAGATGAAAAGTAATTCCAGACAAAGGAAGTTCCACACCAAAGACAGTTTCATCTTTTGCTCCTTAAAATGGTTAGGAGGGAAGGGGAGGGTCGGCTTTGGTGTGTTTCTTTTGAGGAAAGAAGGAATTCTAGGAGAATTCCAGGAGAGCCATAGGTGGAAGATGCTATTACCAGAATTAATAGAACTCTCACTGTGTGTGGAAAAAAATGACAGGGACATGAATTACACAAATGAAAGTCTGGGTGATACAAAAACCTGTATACTGTTAGAGAGTCCGTGGATATTATGCCTTGGCTCATTTACTCTCTTTATCCTGATAACTAATGTGACCACAGACCCCTTTATAAGATCCCTGAAGCTGCTCCCCACCCCACCCACTCCTCTGAAGGCTTGTCACATTCAGACCATCTTTTAATCTCCTCACCTTCCTCTGTATCAGAAACCTTCTTGCTGTCTCTCATTTATCTGAAATTGCCTTGTGGACCTTTTGTTCCCCAGGGCTGGCTTTCTGTTCACACTGTCTGTATCTTTCAGCAGGTGGTGGAAATCTGTGAACCTTTGGGCTGGCAGTAATCCATCTTCCCATTGTTCTGCCTTGTGGAAATACCTCTAGACACAATAGCCAAGTGCCCACTTCTCTCTTTTATCCACTCTGCTCCCTTGTCCTTTTCCATCTCAGATCAGCAGTGCACATAGCAACTAATTCTCATTGTAATTCTAATGTTACTCTCCCTTTTAGGCTTTAAGTATTTCTTCCTCCTTCCAGCATCATCATGCATCATTGTATGTCTGCAAGTGTTTTGATTGCCACCGCATCCAAGTAGAGAAGCTTGGTAAAAAGAAACTTCTAAGAGTTTTGTTCAATTTATATTAGCTGCTGCCATTTTGTGGCCAATTCACTTTTTTTTTCTCCATATCATTAAGTAATGCAGGATCAGAATCAATTGCCAAGGTTTGCTTTTAACTTTTATAAAATCAAGTTTGAAGAAACACAGCTATTTTTTTTTGCCTCAACCGCTTCACTGAATTAATTAATTTGTATAGAACATAGCTTACCAGAATTAACCTAGAAACTGATATAAATACAATTCCAGATTATTTGAAAGTGAAAGTGAAAATTTATTCAATAGTCCTTTTGTTGCTGTGCTCCAGGATGTCACTGAAATCTCAGAAAACTAATAAGGTTATCCAACTGAAATAAGATCTTTGAAGCATCTTTTCACTGATTACTAATACCGTATTAAACCAGGCTTCTTCAACCCAGGAATCTCCAAATGGATTAGGACAGCGATTCTCAGAATCTCCAGCCATTGTGCTATACTAAACACACTAATTTGTCCCCAACAGACATTAGTTGCATTAGGTTATTGGACATTAATACAATTGAGCAAGTCCAAAGATACTTCATGAGAAGAGTACCCCCCTCCTCTGCTTGCAATAGAATACCTTATGCCACCGGCTTGAAATTATGGGCCTGGACAACCTAGAACTACGCCGCCTACGATTGGACCTAAGCTTAGTACACAAAATTGTCTGCTACAAAGTCCTACCTGTCAAAGACTACTTTAGCTTCAACCACAATAATACATGGGCAAATAATAGATACAAACTCAAAGTAAACCACTCCAAACTCGATTGCAGAAAATATGACTTCAGCAACAGAGTGGTCAATGCCTGGAATGCACTACCTGACTCTGTTGTTACATCCTCAAACCCCCAAAACTTTAACCTTAAACTGTCTACCGTGGACCTCACCCCATTCCTAAGAGGTCTGTAAGGGGGCATGCATAAGCACACCAGCGTGCCTACCGTCCTTGTACTACTGTCCCCATTTATTCGTGCTCATTTCTTGCATTTATACTTATACCGATTCATACTTATATGTTTATATGTTTAAACTTATACTTGTTTTCTCATACTTGCTTGACTAAATAAATAAATAAATAAATTATAAGGTATTTTGGAAGATACAGATGAAAACCTACTGCATTTTATAAATCATTTCAGAAATTAAATCACTGTGATTTAAATTAGACTCAAGTACATCAGATGTGTGCAACTGACGTGAAGATTTTTACTGAACGGGAACCTACAGATCATGCGTTTCAATTTGAGAATAAAGTTCCTTAATCTTCGTTCTACCAACACTTTTTATTTTATTTTATTTATTAAATTTGTTTGCCACTCATCTTTCAATGTCCCCCCCAACCCTGATATTTACTTACTGTTTATTCATGTAAATACCTGATGCTCATTCGCTGTCTCTCTTTAAGAATATTAATAAGAACCTCATGTACTGTAACATCTAGCTTCCCCCCCCCCCGCCCAAGGGCTTTGACCATTATTTAAGCCCCATGGATTTTTTGTTTGTTTGTTTGACTTCCTTATTTTAATGACGTGTAGATATATGAACCCCTTCAGCCTCCTTTTTCCATATTCTCTTTAAAAACCTGCCTGTTTCTGAATGAAGGTTCTGCTTTGTTCTGGCAGCCTTTGTTCTGAAGGGCATGTGAAGCAGGAGGGAGACCATTTGTTTTTTGAGAGTTTCTAATCTCCTGCTGCTGATCCCCCAGGTCTGGGTTTTTGACATCAAAGTTATTTGGACAGCAACAGTGACATCATACTTAGAAAAGCTCCATTGTAAACAGCAGGAACTTCTGAAGGAGAAAGAGAAAGATGTAGGTAGTTAGAACAAGAGGAGTATTCTATTGTTACTGATAGCAAGCTACCACCAGAACTTTCTCAAGAATAAAAAGAGCCGATTCGTTTCAAAATGCCATGAAGGTAAAGCTCATGGCTCTATTGTTTGCACAGGAGAAGCTGCATGAAGTGCAAGATGATTGAGTGGGCAAGAAAGAGCAAGGGACAGAAATCTTGAGAAAGAAAAGTTTTCTGTAAAATATATGTTCCATTATTATATTAGTTAGATGGCAAATTTGGAAAGCATCAGTTGGAGAAAGCTGTCATAATACTTCCGGCTTTTAATCACAGGAGTAAAAAAAAACTGTAACAGAAGGGGAACGTGCAGATTAAAAAAGGATAGACTGTTACGACTTATATAAATCTTTGCGACTAGAGATGGTTTGTAAAAAGAGCTCCAAGTTCTCAGGAGAAACCGCACTTACCTTGACAGTCACCATCCCTCTAACCACCGCAACAATTCTCTGGAATTGCATGACCAGATTCAAGTCATTCTAGAAACATTTAGAAACTACAATCAGGTAGGATAGAGAATAGACAAAACTGTTGAGGCACGGTGGGGCAGGGTGTCAAACTCTAAAAGGCTCCTGACCTTTAAAATACGACATCTCCAGTTGAGGCAGCTCCAAGCCTTTCTCATATGGGATTGTTGTTGATTTGTATACCATTCCCACCCTGCTTCCTGATTTAGGAAAAATGATGCTGTGGATTTTCAGAACAATTTGGGATATTTTTACATTCCTTGGGGTTTAGGAGAGGGAATGGAAACAATTTGCCACTCAGAGACCATCTGCATTTATTGCCACCATTAATTTTTTTTTAAGAAAAGAACTACCACAAATTTGTAACTGGGTGCTAAATCTGAGGTTTCACCTCAGTGTATACCTTAATCCCGTGATGGCGAACCTGTGGCACACGTGCCCTAGCTCAGCTTCAGCGTGCATGTGCACACCAGCCAGCTGATTTTCGGGCCTTCCAGCCCCACCGAAGTTGGTAAATGGGCTGTTTCCGGCCTCCGGAGGGCCTCTGTGGGGGTAAGGAAGGCTGTTTTCGCCCTCCCCGTGTTCCTAGAAAGCCTCTGGAGCCTGGGGAGGGCAAAAACCGGCCTACGAGGCCCACCATGCCATCGCATGCGAAAAGCGGGGGGAGTGCAGGGGGGTTGCCCATGCATGCATGGGCACATTGAACTATGGGTGTGGGCATGCGCACATGCGCTCCCCCGCTTTTGGCACGTGATGGCAAAAAGGTTAGCCATCATTGCCTTAATCCCTTACTCTATCTAGCAATTGAGGCTGGCATGGTTAGTACTCTCCCAATCAACCTTTTCCACATGATTTCATTCTTCTATTTCTCTATGTTACTTTGATTACAAGATTATTCAGTGCTGAATGCATGATTTACTTCCCATTAATATTCAGTCATATAACAATCTGGAGAATTTTGGGAGGCAATTCAGGTTCAATATAGCCACTTCTAAATCTGAACAATCACCACTCCCACTCTTAAAGTAATTTCCCTATAGCCCCAGCAGTACAGTAAAAGCTCAAACCATACAGCTTCAGTCCACAGTAGATCTCAAGGTTGTAGCGACAAAGTCTGTTTGGGTTCTTGGAGAGTTCTGCTTTTTCCTCCTAGAATTACTAATTAAATCGGTCATCTGAATTAAAATGGTGGAGATAAATTATTGCATCTTTCTAAATCAGCCCTTTGACATTTAGATCTTGGTGACTGTAACTATCTTGGTTTCCCTATTTACAAAATTGAAGAAAAATAATGGCACATCAAGTCATTTATTGCTGATGAATTTTCTGTAAATGAAGTCAGAGAGAAATAAACAAAAAACTCTAAAGTTCACAGGGACACTGCTGAACAGATATGGTGGCTGCAGAGGCAGATGCTGTAGAGAGATGGAAAGTGCTGGAGGCAGTGAGGATCACAGCTGCCAAGAATTGGATGGAAAGAGATCAGAGCAAATGGGCCTGATGGATGCACAGGTGCTAGAGAACGTGGCTTTGAGGCTATTATTGTTGTTGTTGTTGTTGTTGTTGTTACAATCGGATTCAGATTCAGATTCAGATTCAGATTCAGATTTAGATTTAGATTTAGATTTAATTTATGTGTGCCTTTGAGTCAGTCTTGACTCCTGGCAACTTCTCGGATTAATCCCTGCAGTTTTCTTGCCAGGATTTTGGAAGAGGTTTGTCATTACCTCCTTCCAAGGGCTGAGATAGAGTGACTGGCCCAAGGTTATCCAGCTGGGTTAATACCTAAAACAGGATCAGAACTCCCAATACATCTATATACCAAACAGACCCACAGATGTGCAGAGTTATTTGTTAGGTATGTATTTCCCATCTTTGCCTTAGCAACTCAAGGCAGCGTCTATAGTGATTCTTCTCCACAACCACAATCCTATGGAGTAGAGTGGGGTGACAGAGTGACTGACCCAAAGTCACCCAGTAAAGCACCAAGGCTCAGAGCAGACTTAAAACTGGGTCTCCATGATCATATTCACTTTACACTACTCCATACTATAATGATTGCCGTCCCCATTGTTCCCAGCTACATCATAACAACTTTCCAGGAAAGGCACTTTGGGGTACAAAAAAAATGGAGAGAATTGTTGTTTTTTGTCAATATTCAAACTTATTTTAAAAAGAAGGCAGAGCATTTCCATAAAAACCCGTTTCCATTCCCAAGTCCCCCAAAACAGTTCAGATCTGCTGATCATCTTCACTTCTGCTGCTCTTAAAATCAAAAGGCATTGAGCCAATCAATACTCTCTCTCCAACTGATGAATTGGAGCCCACATAAACAAACCTTCATTCAATCTGGACCCATCAGGTCTTTGAGGTAGGCCAGGCCAAGGTACAGACCTGCAGGGATTCCAGGAATATTAATTTATTATTGTAGGGTATATTAATAGAATCTCCAAAGCTTGCCCAATTTTTCTTTATCCAGTATTGTACTAAAATCAAACAGGATTATTCTGTGTTTGTTTCTTATGCTTCTCTCCATCCCTGAACCCTGTAATCTCTTCTCCAAATCCTTCCTTAATGGCTTGCTCCTGCCTTCCTCTGAAGAGTTCCTACTTCTCTTAATAGTTTCCTCACCCTGAAGATCAGCTCAAAATGCCCTAGTGTCCAGACCCCTAATCTTATGGAATAACACAAGTTACTCCTCTTCACAACTCCCAATTAATTGCTAGTACTCTCACTCCATGCACTAAATAAATTTAAATGTTTTTACTTGGCCATAAAAAAAAAATTCAAGAATTTATAGAGAGGGAAACTCTCTGCCTCTTAACTCAGGGGTGTCAAACTTAATTTCATTGACGGCCACATCAGGGTTGTGTTTGACCTCGGAGGGCCGGAGGGGTAGGCACACCATGGTGGATGTGGCTAGTGGTGGGCATGACCAGTGGTGGGCATGACATTAGACTCATCCCGGGGGCACCTGTGGTGGCCAAGTGCTAATGCAGGACTTCTTTGAGACCCTCCCTTACTCTCATTATAATCTTCCTTCCTTCCATCCATCCATCCATCCATCCTTTTCTTCTTTTTCCTTCCCTCTCCATTCTCCTTTCGTCTTCCTTCCCCTTTTTCCTTATTTTTCCTTCCTTGCTCTCTTCCCATCTTTCCTTCTTTTTCTTTGTCTTTCCTCTCTCCCTTTCTCCTTTCCTGTCCCTTCTTGCATGGTCAAATGGAAAAGGGGAAACATTTCTCCTTTTGTTTTTAATTTATTTTGATAGCCCTCTGCCATCAAAAACAGAGCCTATTTTTGCTGTAGAGGGCTGCAGGTGGCCGTTGCAGCAGAAAACGGGATGCATGTGCCTCCTCCCCTGGGGTTCTGTTTCCGCTGGCAGAGGCATCGCAGGCTGGTCCTTTGCTGTTTCCAGGCTTGTTCCATGGGCTGGATCTAAGCACCCCATGGGCCAAATCCAGTTTGCGGGCCTTGAGTTTGACACCCCTGTCTTAACTGCTATTTATTGTAACTGTTGTATTATTCGTTATAATACAATTGTTAGTTAATAAGGTATTTGTAATTTATCACATGTTCTACCTGCATCCATATAAACAAACTGTCTTCCCCTCCCTCTTCCCACCTTATCTCAATTTAAATCCTACACTAGTTTATACAATCTGATGAAGAAAGCTGAGATGCAAAAACAGCTTATGTTTTCCAGTAACATTTGTTAGTTGGAAATGGGATGCAGGATTCCTGATTTTTCCCACCATGGTCTAATACAAGCTCTCCTCCTACAATGTCTAGGCGCCTTTGTAGTTTCTTTTATGCTGAAATTTAGATTTAAAATTCTAAGAACAGGGATAAATTTTTCTTGTGCTTATGGATGGATGAAAAAAGAAGAATTTAAAGTATCAGACTTGTTCTACATATGAGAAGAATGTACTTGATCACTGAAATATGTTTATTCAAGCAACTAAAACTGAAATAGAAATGTTTAAAAATGGGCTTCCACCTGCCTTAGTTTATATTTGGAAGTGAATCTTATGTCAGAAGATATAGGAATTCAGCTTCAATAGCTCTTTCTCTGTGTGTTTTTCTGTGTACCCCCTATGTGTGCACACGAAGACTATGCAAATTCACGTTCAGGTTTTACAAGCTTTTGGAGATCATTATTAAAAAGTATTGATTGGGGGAGAGTTGCAGATGATTCACCCCATATACTAGCAAATCTTCATCAGCAGGAGAGATGGATGCTATGCAGTATTTGTAGCCTGTGTGGGATTTGAACTTGGGGAAGTTGGACATTGAAGGTTTACTGGAGGTAATAATTAGTTGACTGCTGGAATGGAGTTGCCTCTATTTTGATGGGTCCACTCTGTCTGCTTGCTCTGGGTGGCCTGGATTAGGCATCTGCCTGGATGGTCCATCACATCCAATGAATGTTGCCACCCAGTCAGGTGTCTGAAAAAAGCCAGCGACTGCTGGCAATTGGTGGTGAGACAGAAGAGAAGAAGATGCTCTTACACATCACCTGTCAAGTTAAAGAAGTAGGTGATGGTGCCAAACCAGGTCAGCTGAGATGAATCCAACCAAGGCCCTCCTTAAACATGATGATTGTATTGGCTTATCTCAACAGAACTTCTGGATCTTGGATAGGAAGCTGTTTGGGAATGGTGCAATCAAAATTTAGTGAGCTTGAGCTTTGTTAACTCATTGTATCCTCCATCGAGTGTGCCTAATAATGGATTAAGAAGATGATTTTGTTCTGAAAACCAGTTCAAAAGATGATGCTAACAAATTCTAACATTAATATTGTGTGTGGTTTTTTTTAAAGGTTATTATTTTGAAATTCCTTCCATTGGCGCTATCCGAATCAACACTCAGGTAAGAAAAGACAGAATGTGAGCTCAGTCCAAAATATTTCATCTGTGATGGGGATTAGAAGGCAATACTGTAGAGCTAGAATTTGGGGTTTCTGTTTTTATCACAACTGCATAGAAGGCAGCACTGAGGCTTGCATTGAAAATCAGGGAGAAATTGCCATCCACTTTTTTTTCTTCAATAGAAGTCTGTTGAATACAAATTTTGAATTCAGTCCTATATATCTGAGAATGTAAAACAGAGATCCATTTGTAAGTCACCTCATTTACTAGAGTAACTCCAGGTGCATTTGTTCGTTTCTTAGCAGTTTAAATCAATTCACTACAAAATGAAAGTATCTGTCTATCTATCTATCTATCAAATTTATGTAACTGTATAAATTCATATCATATCACTAAAGGTGACTCTGGGTGGCTCATAACTAAACAGAAAACCATATATCACAATGCCTATGGAGATTCTCAGTCATCTAGATCATGGTCATCTCATGTGCTTTTTCCAAAGGCAACTGGACTATGTCTTTTCCTTGAGGAAGAAGATGCTTTGCTTCTCATCCAAGAAATTTCTTCAGTTCTGACAACTGAAGAAGCTTCTTGGATAAGAAGTGAAACATCATCTTTCTCAAGGAAAAGACATAGCCCAGTTGCCTTTGAAAAAAGGACATTTGCGATGTGTATCACAATGATACTATAAAAGATAAAATGGGGGTACCATTTGGGGGGGGAGGTAGGGTACCTCTGTCAACTCTGGAACTGGGTCCTAAGTATCATTTGGGGGGGGTCCATCATAACTGCAAATGGTCTTTAAGTGAGGACTACCTGTAGCCCAGTGAGAAGAACTTACTGTAATTTATATAAACCTGCATACTGTAGAAGTTAAACAAATCCATTGTTTTTCTTAGTCCTTGAGGGAACTACTGCTGATTGCAAACCCTAACTGAAGAACTGCATAGAGAAAGTGATAGAAGGCATTGTTCAGAATTCAGTTTTTGAGAAAAAGTTTCTAATGTTCTCATTTCAAAAGAATTCAGGGTTTTATTTAAGTTCAGTCCTGAATCTGGCAACCATGCTGTACTGAAATATGAATGCTGAGCATATCCCTGACAGGCTATAACACAGGAAAGGATCAGTCCCATTGCAACATGAATTGACTTTGAATGAATAAAGTGATACTAATAAACTCAGTCAGTTTCAGCCTTTCTGAAACATTCTTGTCTCCTGACAGCAGAATTTGAAGTTCCAGCAAATGTCTCCAGTCCTCCAATCAGAGCTGTTTTATCTGGCAATATCATGGATTGCCTTGTTCTGTGTGCAAAGCACCATTGTTTTAAATAAAGCCATAGCCATTTCTTTAAGAGGAATATCTTCTATTTATCCTGTATTTCCATATTAATACTACACAGTAGAGATCTGCTCTACTGCAATAGATTCATGTAATGTGCATGTAACTTTGCAAGTTGTCTTAATTACTTCTTTGGTACTCCTGCTCTGCCATTTTTTGGGCTCACAAGAATGTGTTAATTCGCCTCTTGCAACAGCCTCACGTTCTTCCTAATTTGATCATCTTCATACAAAGCTCCACTAATACCCAAACCAGCAGAGAGTCTTGTTCACGAAGGAAGTGCTTGTGTGCAGGGACTTATATTTATGTGACTAATTATTAAAACTTTGTGCCTGAATCAGCATGCCGAGGAACAAGCCAAATTGCCAGATCTGTCAAGCTATTAAAGCCGACAGGCAGCATGTGAGAGAAAGAGCATGGCATGAGTTATTAGTGCCCTGGAAATGGGGTGACGAGGCAGAGCTAATAGCTTTCCATTCAAATGATGCCTGAATCTTCAGGCCTAAAGGCCCAGGGAAAATGGGGAAAGTAGAGGAAAGTGAGGCAGAGGGCTTTGTGCATCTGTACATGTGTATAAATTCTGTGGGAAATCTTACCTGGGTCATTCTTGCAACACAGAAACAATCTGTAGTTTTTGTCTGAACTTCTTCTAGGAGCCCATTTTTGGAATAATTGTTCCCCTAGGCCTCCTGATTTTCAAAACCCAGGAAGAAAATACACAAACGTGATGTTATTTAGATGGATAACCCAACTGTTTAGCTTCAGTAGCACTTTGAAAAACGATTTCTTTTAACGCTTAAAACTAATGAGCATTTCTGCCCTTGTGATAGCCCCTGTCTGCTTTTTTCCAGCTGTTACATATGCCAACTGATGCATGCAGCATTTCAATAAAAGTCAGTGAAAAGGATAGATAGAAGAATTAATGTTAAGCCAAGTTCATATATGCTAAAAAGAGTGGAAAATCACCCTTCCTTCTTATCCCATTTGGGGGGAGGGGGGATGAACCTGAACTGGAGGTGAACTAGTGAACTGAAGGCATGATACTGAGTCAGAATTGCTTTGTACAAACCAAGGCTTAGAATAATTCCAGGAGGTTTCAATTATAAGAACAGGATATAATCATGCTATGTGGTAATAGCAAATTCAGTCTCCCAGTGTGGATCCTTATGGTGCCATCATACATAAGAGGGAGATTATTGGCAAAATAAAAAATAAATGGAAAACCTCCTGAGGCTTGCAAAGCAATAAACCAAAAATTAAAGTAAAGTAAACTAAACAATAAAATAAAATAATAAAATAATGTAAAATAAAATAAAATAAAATCTTCCCATTAGAGTTCAAGACAAGATTGCTGGCTGGATTGTTGGTGGAGAATATGAGGCAGAAATAGGATGCAAAGGAACACACACAAAAAAAATTCCTGGCTGGCTGATTTACAACAAACAATTCTGCAATGTTGTAATACCATAATGTGATACTTAAAGAATCAGTCCAGTTCAATTGTTAGAGCAGAGGTGGGCAACTGTGGTCCCTTTATGACTTGTGGATTTCAACTCCCAAACCAGTAATTACAGGACCTTAAACCCAACCAGAATTATTTCAGGCAGTGCTATTTTTCTACCTCCACCTAATTAGATCTCAACGATCCATACCAAATCTGTACAGTTTACCATCACTAAATTATAAACATCTTTATTGTAGATGGACATGGTATTTTCCAGGAGCAGCTAGACACCAAAGCTCCCAACAATTTAATCACTTGGGCTCACAGCAGGGGTGGGCTGCTGGAGGTTTGCAGCTAGAGGTTCAAGAGAACCTCTAGCTAAAATTCTGTGCAGTTCAGAGAACCCCCAAATCCTACTCCTGGCTGGCCCCACCCATCCTGTCCCGTCCCTCCCAGGAGTCCCCACGTGGCTCATTTTGGATGCAGGTAAGTGCAAGGCGCGCATGGAGGCTCAGGGAGAGTGAAAAACGGGCCTACCAGAAGTTCAGGAAAGCAGAAAACGGGCTCATTTCTGGCTTCCAGAGGGCCTCCAGAGCCTGGGGAGGCCATTTTCGCCCACCTAAAGGCTTGAGGAAGGCCTCCGGAGCCCGGGGAGGGCAAAAACGCCCCCCACCATGATGCAGGAGGCCAACTAGGCCACACCCACCATGGCCATGCCCACCCAGGAACTGGGCAGAGAAACCCTTGCTAAAATTTTTGAAGCTAACCCTGGCTCACAGTAGATGAGATTTGCATCCGATATAGTAAAAAATGGTCCACATTTTGGAACTTACAAACATCCACTGAGAACCACTGTATTTCTGTTTTGTGGGGGGGTGAATTATTTTTATAATAATTTTTATTTCTTCCCTTATTATGATTTGATCTTATTTTGATTTTTGAGTTATTGATTCTAGCTCTTTTTCATAATTGCACTATTATGTTAGGGTTAGTTAGGGTTATTATACCCTAACTCTAACTTCAATATGACATTTAAAAATATTTTTTGCATTGAATTTCCATTGATTAGTGCAGTATTTTGAATTCTGCATCACATACATAATATTTAAAAACAAATGTCATGAAAAATGTAACTATAGAGTTAACAACTGTAGAGTTAATATTGCTTAATTGAAGCCTATACATTATGTCTTCTAGGAACTTCATGTGCTCCAAGCCCTGTCAGCCTAGGACAGTGATGGCGAACCTATGGCACACATGCCAGAGATGGCACACAGCTCCCTCTCTGTGGGCACGCAAGCCGTCACCCCAGTTCAGCTCTGCCACGCAAACATGCACGCCTCTCACCGGCCAGCTGGTTTTTGGGTCTCTGACATAAATGCGCAGGAGTGGGGCTCATTCAGGGGCATGCATGGGGGTGGGCCACATGCACACATTGCAATTTGGAGGTTCAGGTGCACACACATTCGTGCACATGTGCACATGCTTTGGGCACTTGGTCCAGAAAAGGTTAGCCATCACTGGTCTAGGAAATCAAGATACATTGCCTATTGCAATAGCCCTAACTGAATCTGTAAATGCCTACTTCAAAGGAGCAGATCTGGGAGCTGAAGTCAACAAGTCATAAAAAAGGCCATAGTTCCCCATCCCTGGATTAGAGGGTCAGTGGCCTGGGGTTGCACAGATGGGGGTTCAAGATCTGAAAGAGACAGGCCAAGACCATTTCCATTTTCTTTTTCTCTTATTTCCATTTTTCCCCATTTTTTTTCTCTTATTCTCATTGTTTTTCTTATTTCATTCAAGACAAAGACAGAAATAAGGAAGGTGGATATTAACCAAGCTGCCTCATATTACTGACTTAATTTTACTTTTTACCAGTTTCAAAATTGCTGTTTTTGGCATTCTTTAGCCATTTATTTCCTACCTCCCAACTTATAGCCTACCACAATAAGGTGTTGTTGTTGTTTTTGTTCTGTAGACTTGCATTTGTTCTCAAAAGCATTCTAACTAAATAAGACTTAACACTATATAATGTGAGCCTAAAATATGTTGGTTCCTAACAATATGTTCCCCAATTCCCAGGTCCTAATTCCTTGTACTACTCCTGTTCCTCACTCTAAGTCTAAGGAAAGGGCTTAGTTAATTAACTGACATTTTACTATCTGCTCTCAGGTGGAAGAGATGACAGGCGGTTATTTCTCTGGCAGGTATATCTATGATATTCTTATTTTTGGTGACTTTCAATGCCAGTCAAACTTTGGGGTCATCTGGCCATGTCTTCTCACAGTGTTTTTCCTTTCACCACTCTTCTTTCCAGAGTTGCTGACAACACTTCAGTGACTATTCCTCAAATCTTATTCAGTGCCTATAAATCCTAATTAATGTCAACTGCTCAGCCCTATGTTAGATTTACTAGCCAATCTTACTGTGGATAGAAAACAATAGTATATAGTCTAACTTCAACAGCTATTAAAGTTGTTTAGTCCATTTTAGCTACCAGCCACCTCCTTCACTGTTCAGCTTCTTCTCCCCAGAATTCTCTTGCAGGGTCGTGCTGAGGATTTTGTTCAGTTTCTGAACGATAAAATCACTCAGATTCGGGATGGTCTGGTCTCCAACTGGGTAGATATGGGTGGGATGACGGAGGCCGGTCTTGAGGATGTCATCTGGGAGGAGTTCGATCCTGTTGCTCCCGAGGACGTGGACAGAATACTGAGGCGGCTGAACGCGACCACATGTTTATTGGACCCGTGTCCTTCCTGGTTGGTGCTGGCCTCCCAGGAGGTTACACAAGGCTGGCTCCAGAGGATTATTAACGCTTCTTTGAGTGAGGGTGTCTTGCCAGTTGCCTTGAAGGAGGCGGTGGTGAGGCCTCTCCTCAAGAAGCCTTCTCTGGACCCAGCTATTTTGGCTAATTATCGTCCAGTCTCCAACCTTCCCTTCTTGGTGAAGGTTGTTGAGAGTGTGGTGTCGCATCAACTTCCTGGGTATCTGGATGAAGCTGTCTATCTGGATCCGCTCCAGTCCGGCTTCAGGCCCGGGTACAGCACGGAAACGGCATTGGTTGCGTTGGTGGATGATCTCTGGAGGGCTCGGGATAGGGGTTGCTCCTCTATCCTGGTCCTGTTAGATCTCTCAGCGGCTTTTGATACCATCGACCATGGTTCATGCTGCGCCGGCTGGAGGGGTTGGGAGTGGGGGGCACCGTTTTGCGGTGGTTCTCCTCCTATCTCTCCGACCGGTCGCAGACGGTGTTGGCAGGGGGGCAGAGGTCGACCCCGAGGCGCCTCTCTTGTGGAGTGCCGCAAGGGTCAGTCCTTTTGCCCCTTCTGTTCAACATCTATGTGAAGCCGCTGGGTGAGATCATCTGTGGCTTTGGGGTGAAGTTCCATCAGTACGCTGATGATACTCAGCTGTACTTCTCCACCCCAGGCCATCCCAACGATGTCGTGGAAGTGATATCCCGATGCCTGGAGGCCGTGCGGATCTGGATGGGGGGCAACAGGCTCCAACTCAACCCCTCCAAGACCGAGTGGCTGTGGCTTCCGGCGTCCCGATATGGCCAGTTGACTCCATCACTGACCATTGGGGGCGAGTCATTGGCCCCCAGGGATAGGGCTCGCAACTTGGGCGTCCTCCTAGATGCACGGCTGTCTTTGGAGGAGCATGTGACGGCCGTGGCCAGGGGGGCTTTTTATCAGGCTCGCCTGATACGCCAGTTGCGTCCCTATCTAGATCGGGACTCCTTACGCACAGTCACTCAGGCACTCATCATTTCCCGCCTGGACTACTGCAATGCTCTCTACATGGGGCTCCCCTTGAGGTGCACCCGGAGGCTCCAACTGGTGCAGAATGTGGCCGCGCGGGGGATTATGGGAGCAAGGGGGCGCTCCCATGTCACACCTCTCCTGCGTAAGCTGCATTGGCTTCCGGTGATCTTCCGGGTGCACTTCAAGGTGTTGGTGACCACCTTTAAAGCGCTCCATGGCATAGGGCCTGGGTACTTGCGGGACCGCCTTCTGCCACCGATAGCCTCCCACCGGCCAGTTCCCTTCCACAGAGAGGAACTCCTCAGGGTGCCGTCAGCCAGACAATGTCGGCTGGCGACATCCAGGGGGAGAGCCTTCTCTGTGGCAGCACCAGCCCTCTGGAACGATTTGCCCCCGGAGATCCGTACGATACCTGATCTCCGGGCTTTCCGCCATGCCCTAAAAACTTTTTTATTTTGTCAAGCTGGGCTGGCGTAACCCCCCCCCCCTCTCTTTTTTAAGCTTAAAGTTTTATGGGTTTTAAATTTTAATTGCCTATTGGGTTTTTTAAATTTATTGGGCCAAAATTATTTAATTCTTTTATTAATATTTTAAATTTTGTATTGGAGTGCTTTTTATTCTTGGCTGTACACCGCCCTGAGTCCACTAGGAGAAGGGCGGTATATAAATTTTTTAAAAAATAAAATAAAATAAAAGATCTTGACATATTCTTCTGGAAAAGACTGATGTCAAGTCCATATGAACTCCCTCCTTCTCTTGTGAACAGTTTGTCCTATAAAACACTAAACCATCTTATTCCTAGCTCCTTATCAGCAAAATCCAAAGCTTAAAAAAGAATTTGTGGAGTAATCGCCATCCTTCCAACCCCTACCTCACACAGAGATGAAGATCTGTGGTCAGCACCAAAGAAAAGTTGAATGCTGGCTTGTCATAGTTATATTGAAAGATATGTATCCCTGGTTAGTTCAGAATCTCACAGGATAACCACAGTCACACTGTCTTACCTGTGCTAATTCTAATGAATAATAAAATAATAATTTCCTGTTAAGAAATATGGAATACAGACTGAAGAAATACAACAGTACAATGAAGAACCAAAAACTGCAATCCTATGATCTCTGCAATGGATGGCCAGAAACTAGAGAATAGCTGAGATCTTCTTCCTCCATAAGTCTGCCTTTGAAGGAGGAAATCTAACTTTAGATTGCCATTCTGGTTTCTGCAGAAACATCCAAGACCCATGCCTCTCTGATATTGAAGCCTTGTTATTAGCAAATACAAAGAAAATTCATAGTATTGTGGGCAGTTTATCAGAAACCGTTTAACTCCACAAAAAGCACATCTCTCATCTTCCTGGACACAGTTGTGAACAAGCAGGATCATGCTTGATAACGTCCCCTCCAAGCAAACATTTCAAGCCTGGCCTCGGTTGTGTGGAATAAAGTGAGACACTAGATTGTTCCTCTTAGCACAGAATGAAAAGAAGCGTGTGATTCGGGGATGATAGGCAAACAGCTGCTATGCAGATGGTGCTGCTGTTAGGTGTGGGGGGGAGATTAAATTGGCTGTCACTGGGGTGCTTTCCAAAATCCAGATCTCCTGAAGTGGCTAGAATATAAACAAGAGGTTGTCAAAAAGCTTCCAAAAGGTTCCAAAAATTTTGAGATCAGGATTCTGACTCCACAAGACGACTAAAACTATGCTTTATTGAGATAAGCTATATTAACAGAATCTTGCAATCTGATTTTTTCCCTCCCTTCCCACTTATACTCTAGGGCAGTTATGGCTAACCTTTTTGCCGTTCGTGCCAAAAGCGGGGGGAGGCTGGGGGGGTCACGCACATGCTTGCCCACACCCAAAATTCAATGCGCCCTGCCACCCGCGCATGCGCGCGCTACCCCCTGCGCTCTCCCTGCTTTTGGCACGTGATGGCATGGTGGGCTCGGTAGGCCCATTTTTTTGCCCTCCCCAGGCTCCAGAGGCTTTCTAGGAGCCTAGAGAGGGTGAAAACAGTCTTCCCCACCCACTTGGAGGCCCTCCAGAGGCCGGAAACAGCCCATTTCCTGACTTCCGGTGGGACCAGAAGGCCCGAAAATCAATTGGCTGGTGTGCGCATGTACTCTGGAGCTGAGCTAGGGCAACGCTCGCGTGCCCACAAATATGGTTCTGCGTGCCACCTGTGGCACGCGTACCATAGTTTTGCCATCACGGCTCTAGGGAGTCAGGGAGGAGCCATCCTGTCTCCTTTCCCAGGGCTCAGTGTACGCTTCTGCTCCTTTTGTTTTCATAGCGGCTTCTACATATTTTCTCAAGGCCTTCTCCATGGCTCTGTATACTTCCTAGACAATCAATATCTTCTCAAAGGACTTCATTCTTTCCCTGTTTCCGGATTGGATTTGACATCTTCCAGAATGCTAAGCCATAGATTAAATGGAAATCATCAGAAATAGTCTGCCGCCCATACTGAACAAGGCTTACCATATTTTGACTGACCAAGCCCACAAAAATCAATACTGTCCCATTCTAACCACTGCTTTTCTAGGTCGAATCTGGCATTCCTTGTTGGAATATCTTCTGATTAGAAGCAAAATGCATTTCTGTTTAGCTCAGCAGGATCCTGTACAGTTTTACAGCAAAGTATTTAGCATGTCCACTCCCCCTTAGGGAACTATAAAGGTTAATAACTCATTACTGAATATTTATTTCTGGTGACGCGAGTCCAGATTTTGACAGGAGCTTCCCCTCTGGGTTGCCAATTCATACTTCTCTGCATGTGGAGAAGACAATATTCAATGGTGTAAGCATGCCATCTGGTGGACGTTGCCCAATATTATAGCCGATTATCTCAGAAAAAATCCCTAATGTCACCTTGAGAATCTTGTCATTTGCCCAGGGACTGGGAAGAGAGGTGCCAATTAAGCAAAGGGATAATGAAGTGAGAAGAGGGGTTGCTTAATTCTTTCTCCTTCTCTTGATGCTCTGGCCTCTTCATGCTTTGTTCCTTCATGGACAGAAAAGATAGTGGAAACGGATTCTAAAACTCCCCTCCTCCCCCTCCCCACCTTCTTAGTTTAAATTCATTGTTCCAGAAAAATCTTTCCAAATGTTCTTTGATTATTTTAGGGATTTTTTTATTACCTTACATTAAACTATGGTATAGGCATGCCTGCCAATATCTTTTCTCTCTTGGGCCTCCATGTCCCTTTACTGGAAAAGATTGCCTAGCCCTGAATTCAGTCTTCCTTCAGAGGTGGCTATATAGTCCCTTAACCTCAAAAGATGATGAACCTGCCTATGCTATTTGTCTATTTATGTAGACCAGAGAGAAGCTCTGACGTGGCCTCTTTTTGACAAAGCCATGCTGACTATTAGCAACTATGAGGTTCTTATAAATGCCTTGCTTTATTATTTGTTCTAATATCTTTCCCGTTTATTGATGTTAGGTTCACTGGTCAATATATACTGGGCTCCTGTCAGTATGATTTTCTGATTTTCTGAAAGAGAAGGATCACATTTGCTTTTCTATCCTCTGGCACATCCCCAGGATTCCTTTAGAAAATAGACACAGGAAATTGACACAGTTCCTGGCAGCTCTTCAATCCACTTCTCCAGTATTCTAGGGGATATTTCATCAGGGACCTGGGGCCAAGAGAGAAGATCCTCTACTATATTCATACTGACCTGTTGTGTTTGTTCCTTTACTGTGCCACTCAAATTACTATTGTCTTTCAGTAGAAAGATATAAATTTATTTTTTCTCTTGGACATCAGTGTAGACTTCTCTCTTTAGACCAGGATTGAGCAACTATGGTCCCTTATGGCTGGCTCAGGAATTCTAGGAGTTGAAGTTCACATGTCATAAAGGGGGTATAGTTGCCCACCCTATTTTAAACTAAGCAGTAACTCCCCTAGCGTCTTTTGTTTTCCTCTTGCTCAGTGGCATATTTGAAGATTTTTTTTCCCTGGATATTTTTGCCTTTCTTGCTAAACTTAGCTTGTTTTCTCCCTTTGCCTTCTGACTTCACACCTGTATTCATGAGTGGAGGCTTTGTAAATTTCTTTAATTGTCCTCTCTTCCTTCCATTTTTAATACACATCCTTCAGAATCTTCAGAACCTGCCTATTAAACCACATTGGATTAGGTTTACACAGCGCTTAGCTTTCTTCCTCAATGTATTGCTTGAGGCTGTGTCGTCCTTAATTTTCTTTTCAAGAAGTCCCAGCTGCCTGCAACACCTTTGCCTTTAAGGTTTTCTTGTCATGACAGTTTCTGTATTATTCCTCTTCATTGGTTGTAATCTGCCTTTCTAAAGTTGTTTTTTATTTTACCTTTTTTGTTGTTAAAATCAAGAATTCTAACACTTGTATTCAAAGTTTCCATGCATCAATATCTTAAAATCAACTCCTTTTTCCGCAGACCAAATCTATTGTAGCAAATCTCCTAATCTCAGTCTGAAAGGGAAAATGATTGTCAGCATTGTTCTAGAATTTATCTGACCTCTCTGTTTGGCAGTTAGACTTTTGAAGATGTTTGGGTAATTGAAATTTCCTGTTATAATTATTTCATGGTTTCTAGACTTTAGTTACCAGTTTTAATAAACATCATCTATCTCTTCTGACTGACTGGTAATCTGCAGGGCAGTATTTCTCAACCTTGGCAAATTTAGATGTGTGGACTTCAACTGCCATTATTCCCCAGTCCATGCATCTTAAAATTGCCAAGGTTGAGAAACATTACTTTAGGGGGATCATTTGCATACAATATGCCATGAATGAGATACACTGGCATTGCAATAATGTTTTTTCCCTTATTCCAGTATGATCCAACAGTGGCCTCCAAGTGTGTCAAATCTATTTATCACCTATTAGTTTCAAGTAAGTCAATTTATTGCAGTGACTTGAACCCGAAACAATAGAGCAGGATAAAGTTTGGGAAGATGCAGCAAATGTTCTACTGACACTGCTAACTCCTGACTCAAGGTTGGGCGGAGCAGTAAGGAAACTCTCCCACTTCTCCTAACCCAAGCAAAATGAACTCTATAGCTGTAGCGGTGGACATGTGGCCCTGATTCTACCTACATGCAATCTGCACTGAAAAACAAGCGTTCGTTATACAATTTTGTCATCCTGCCAACTCTATTCATGTAGTTGCTCTACCTTCACTTACATATAGATCAAATTGTGGATTCTGATCCACTTCTAATTTATTTCAGAACTAATGCAGCCTTAGCATAGGAAAAAAAGTGATAAGAAAAGTGCATGTCTGTAACATGTAGCTTAGTCCTCACTTTTTTAAAAAAAAATGATTGTTCTTTTTCTGCAACTCTAATCTGAATACATTCCTACCTCCATACAAGAAACCAGAATCTTAATAACATTCTGATTGAATGGCTTCCCACACTAGTGCTATTTCTTTCTGTCTTCTTTATTTGCATGCTTAAAACATTATTAAATAAAATGGATGCCTGAAGCAATCCTAAAATATTTTGTCTATGTTGCCTCTGCGGAATCTATATTTTGATTTTCAGCTGGTAATCTGTTTCCTTCCTATAATTTATGTGTATTTCATCAGATGCTATGGCAGTTTGAATGAATATTGTCTGATATCCAAAAACTAGAAAGATTTTTTTTAAAATTATTATGATTAAAGAAATATCACAAACACCTGTTAGACCCAGCCAGCTGCTGCCTTATTGGATTGGTAGTGCGTGCCTTACAATACATTCCAAAAAGCTAGTGCTTTTATTTTGAATTACATCTTTAAACCAGTGGTGAAATGCTACTGGATTGCACAGGTTCGGGCAAACCGGTAGTGATCAAAACTAACAGTTCGGGCAAACCGGTATTTTAAAAAAAGCTACTGTTTCGTCCAAACTGGTATTTCCGACGATCAGCTGTGCCGCACAATTTAAAATCACTAGAAAGCAGGAAATGCTGCTTTCTAGTGAATCTAAATTGTGCAGCACAGTTTTTCTCCACCACCACCCCTACTGTTCTACTTACCTTCCCAAGCCTCCTTTTTTTGTGTGAAGTGCACATTTGGTGTGTAATGTACATGCATGCGCAGTATGCATTTGGTGTGCACTGCGCATGTGGATGTGCAGTGCGTGTTTGGTGCGCAGCACAATTTGCTGCATAGCGCACATTTGGCATGCACTGCACATGCGCGGGCAGTGAACAAGTAGCAACTGGAGAAGATTTCACCACTGCTTTAAAACCAACTTTAATATCAGAGAACGATGGGATATGTAATCTGGCAGGTAATCTGGCAGGTTGGGGAAATTGGGCATCAATTACATGTGATCTTCAGAGAATGGTGCTTGAGTCTTATCCTCCTGGGAGAGAGTGAGTTTTCTCAATGGATAAATCATTTCTTCTGCTTCCAATCCCAATAGGGCTTAAAAAAAAGGATGGGCGGGTGAAATCAGCTTTTGACTTTCAAATATATTCCAGTTTATATATTTTTCTCCTTTGTTTTAGGGAATAAAAGGTGAATTGCTTAAAGCTGAAATTCCATTTTTGATTCTTTGGTCCTCCATTTGAGTCTGGGAATGGGGGTGATAAAAATACATGTGGAAATTAGCAAAGAGTTGCGGGAGGGGGGAAAGAAAATGGCACTGCATCTTTTGCTCATTTCATTTTCTTTTTGCCCTATTTACTTCCTCATGAATTGCTTTTTGATGGTGTTATTAGAGCAAGGCAAATCCCCTTTCTTGAATATAGAAAATTGAATGCCTTCTTAGAATAAGAGGAAGGAAGGAAAGGAACAAAGGAAGGAACAAAGGAAGGAAGGAAGGCTCAAACACTATGCTAAAGAAATGCAAAATCAATTAGTCCAACCCTGCACCTTCTCCACTATCACCTCAAGGGGAGGCTAATCTCTTCCATTTCTGAATCATCTGCTAGAAAGGAGTTTAGAGATATATTTTGTGTCTTTGGAATGGCCTTCTAAAGGGCATACTTCCTCTTGAGCCAAGCTTTTTCTCCACTCCAAAACTTAGTTGCTTTGGAGAAAGACATTTCATCTCCCCATGCTTCACACGGCACATGGAGAAAGGAGATTGGAGCATATCCTTGTTTCATCAGAATTATGAGACATAAATCATACATACTGCTCAAGTAACATAGTTCTGTCATCTCCTGTTGTCTCAAGACCAATTCCACTTCTATGGCAATACTTATTCATTAATTATTTGATGTATCAATCTAGTATCTCTGCTGTATATACTATAGAGTACAAGATACTATACAGAAAATAGAACTACATATTGTCAACTCACAAAGCATCCCTGTCCTGCTCTCGAATTGTCATAGGCAAGGGGGTGGAAAACTGACAAAGCAGCATGGCAGCCAAAGACAGAAGCACATAGCAGACATATCTCTCTCAAGGCTGTCTCCCAGGATTACCCACAGCGGCTGGAGGGGAGTGATCTCTACCGCCTGTTTAATTGCTCCATTGGTGAATGTGATTGATGAGACACCTGGGGGGGAGGGGGGAAAACAGGGTCATAATTGGGGCGTAAATTACATGGGGTCAGGGTTGGATTCACTTGGAATGTGCCAACATGAAGCTCCTAAGAAATAACTGGATTTCTTTTGAAGCTTGGCTCGAGGCTCATGATTTAATAGGACATCTGTCGGAACCCTGACACATACTTTCTATTCTAGATTAGACTAGAAATCTAATATAATCAATATCTAGGTCATTTTCTTCAATCTAGATCTTAGTTTTTGTTTTACACTTTTAGTATAACATGCCAGATATTCAGTTCTACTAACTGCTTATTGAAAAGCATAACCTAGCAGATATGTGGAGATGCTAGTTATGCACACTTATTTAGATCATGAGATGGTTTGGAAGGACATAATTTATGTAACAATTTTTTCCTATATTTTGTGAGTTTCAGATGCACTGTAGCTTGACTTTTCATCTGTTGTTTATTGTCATATTCTTCCCTTTAGAAGTTAGTTCAGCAGTCAATAAGTCTTTTTTTAATCTAAGATTGATTTATAGGTGCATATATATATCATGAGACATCTCATCAACTTGTTGCCAGATGACCCCACTGTTGAATATGTTGATGGCTTGGCTAAACATAAATATGAAAAATGATGCTAGCAGATAACACTTGTGTTCTGTTTGCCATTTGGCTTTTATGGCTGCTTCATATATGCAAGTCATTATTTAATACTGCAGTTTTCAAATGATAAGCAGGGCAAGTGAACTATCTCACTTTTGCAATAGATTAGTATCTCGGGTTCTTGATTCCCTGTAGGCAGCACATGAGAATATGCCATATGAATTAAGGAAATAATTGTTCTGTTTTTATCTTGACAGATATAGTGCAATAATCTGTATGTTTGGGTGATGCCTGTCAGTACTGATATGGAGTCAGCTATAGGTGGCTGCATGATATCAGTTGTAAGCAACCCCATAATTGCTTATGCAAATACATACCTATAATCATTAGTGAAGACCTCAACATATTACATATAATATTTAAATGGATTTAAATCTATCATTGTATAAGTGACTTGTTTTCCACATTAAAATATTTTAACAAACACAAACATATGCTTTCCTCTATGAAGCCAATTCCCATACTAGATTGATATAAATAGATACGCCGATACAACTATTTGTCGTTTTCATTGATTTCAGCCACAGATCTGTGCAGACTTTCCAGTCTCTTTTAAATCAACAAATAAATGCATATTTCTTTTAGTTAAGCTGCAAATTGCTGACAGCACCACACATGTTACACTATCATCACCTTCAAAACTTTCCTAGCTATCTGTGCATTGCTCCATTTAAAGACCTGAACACATTTAGGAAGGAAAAAGGAAAGAGAGCTGCAGAATGGAGTTTATTCTAATGAATACTTCCTTCTGCACAGAACATCCACTACTCTTCACTGGGAGCATCAGCTAGGGACCAGGGATAGACAGGGCATTGGACCAGCAGGCCCCTCCTCCCTTGGCTTCCTTCTGAGGCTCCAGTGGAACTAGCAGCAAATTGATCAGCTGATTCCCTATTGTGCTTTCTGGCATGTTGCCCTTTTTCATTTGACAACATTATTTGAGTGCCAAATAGACAGTATGAATCCTTTTCCTGACAAAATGTAGAGAGGAATCTGTGATTCTTCAAAAGGGATCGGAGTCAAATATGCAACCTCAAGTTCTTATTTCACTTTTAAATGTTCCCCTTCCTCCATCCAGCTGTTCTCTCTTTTTTGTAAAATAAACACATACAAAGCACTACTTGAGAAGGAGTGTAGCATCCATGTCTTCAATACTTAACAAAATGAATGAAATGGGGGAGGAGGGGGAAGAGTCAATGAATACTGCTAGTTGAAACATTAACACTTGTATGCCTTTTCCTAAACGTGAACATCCAACCGCATCCTGTGAACACAGCACACCTGTCCTAAGACATTCCATTAAAAAATGCAATATGATGTCACTTCCAGGATGGGCGTGTTGAATCTTGTTTCAGAACGGCTGACCAGCTTGAGAGTAGCAGACCAGTTTAGGAGCTATAGTGGAAGCTACGTACAATGGACAGCTCTCAAACTCTGCTGCTCCCTGCTGGTATTGGCTGTTTAAGGTGACCACTCCACTTGCTTACTTCTCTACCAGAGACCTGTGAGAACTGAAATCACTGATGGGTTAGAGTTAGAGTTAGAGTTTATTGCATTTATATACCGCCCTTCTCCCCGAGGGGACTCAGGGCGGTTTACAGCCATATTAAAAACAGTCACATATAAAAATTAAAACTAATAAAATAATTAAACTATTTGGCCGTAAAATTTAAAACCCCTAAAAATCCCTATTAAAATTAGCACTAATTTAAGTCAGAGCGGCTTGATGAAATAGTAGGGTCTTCAGGGCTCATCGGAAGGCACGGAGGTCAGGAATCTTTCTTATATCCGGGGGTAGTTCATTCCATAGGGCTGGGGCTCCCGCAGAGAATGCTCTCCCCCTGGGGGCTGCCCGTCAGCATTGTCTGACAGACGGCACTCTGAGGAGGCCCTCTCTGTGAGAGCGTATCGGGCGGTGGGAGGTATTCATTGGCAGAAGATGGTCCTGTAAATATCCCGGTCCTAAGCCATGGAGCGCTTTGAAGATGGTAACTAACACCTTGAAACGCACCCGGAAGACCACCGGAAGCCAGTGCAGCTCGCGCAAGAGGGGAGTTACCCGGGAACGACGAGTCACTCCCATAACCACTCGCACGGCCGCATTCTGGACCAGCTGAAGTCTCCGGGTGCTCCTCAAGGGGAGCCCCATGTAGAGAGCATTACAGTAGTCCAAACGGGAAATGACGAGAGCGTGAGTGACTGTGCGTAGGGCATCCCGATCCAGAAAGGGACGCAACTGGGCAATCAGGCGGACCTGATAAAAAGCCCCCCTGGCCACGGCCGTCATATGATCGTCTAAAGACAGCCGTGCATCCAGGAGGACGCCCAAGTTGCGAACCCTCTCTGAGGGGGGCAAGATCTCATCCCCAATAGCCAGTGATGGCACCAACTGGCTATATCGGGGTGCCGGCAGCCACAGCCACTCTGTCTTGGAGGGATTGAGTCTGAGCCTGTTCCTCCCCATCCAGATCCGTACGGCTTCCAGGCAGCGGGACATCACGGCAAGGGCATCATTGGGGTGACATTAGATGAGACTTCTATCCTTCTAACCCTGTTGTCTCAACATTTCTCTCTTATTAGTATTCTGAATGAATTGCTTGCAGAGGGTTTTGACATTTAGACCTTTAACATTTTTTATTGAGTTATAAAGTATTGTAAAATACAAAAGTAAATAGAAAAGCAGTGGGAAGAAAAGGGGGAAAAGAAGTGAGAAAGGGTATAAAAAAAAAGAAAAAGAAACATTAACTTCCGATTCTCTGTTGCAGTAAAATAAGGCACTAACATCAAATCACAACTTTTTGCTTTTTCATAATAATATGAACCAGCTATTTGTATAAAGATCTACTTGGTAAAACCCAAAATCAAAGTTTCATTCTTTTCCACTTCAAACATGAAATTCAGAAGTGATCTCCAAGTGGCAACAAGGGTTTTTATGAAATTAAAGGATAGACACTTTAGGATATGTCATAATGTTATGGTCAGAAGTTCCTTATTGTTCAAGACAGTTTCACCCTCATAGAATTCTTCTGAAAAGCGCTTATCATAATTTCCTTAATTATTATACAGGCAACTGAACACAAGACTGCCCTTCCATCTAGGACAGTGATGGCTAACCTTTTTTCCATCACATGCCAAAAGCAGGGAGTGCGGGGGGGGGTCACGCACACAGGTGCCCACACCCATAATTCAATGTGCCCAACCCCTTGCACCTGCATGTGCAACCCCCTTGTGCTCCCCCAATTTTGGCATGCAATAGCATAGTAGGCCCAGTAGGCCTGTTTTTTGGCCTCCCCAGGCTCCAGAGGCTTTTTTGGAGCCTGGGGAGGGTAAAAACGGCCTCCCCTGGCCCCTTGGAGGGCCTCCAGAGGCTGGAAATGGCCTGGAAGTCCAGAAAATTAGCTGGCTAGCACACACATGTGCCATAGAGCTGAGCTAGGGCAATGCTCACGTGCCCACAGATATGGCTCCACATGCCACCTGTGGCATGCGTGCCATAGCTTCACCATCACAGATCTAGGAAATGCCAAAAATTAAAAAAAAATACTTCTCAGCATATCTACAAAAATTAATCTGTTTTTTAAGGCAAATGATGAAAGTTTTTTTAAAAAGTAATATACTAAGATAGGATCATGTTATAACTTTAATTCCAAATGTATCTACAAAGACACATTTCATTTTAAAAATACAGGAGTAGTTTTTCACCACCTCGGGAAAATTCCACTTGTAACCATTTCATTGCACAAATATTAGTTTCTTTAATTTCTGCCACCATAACACATATCAGAAAGAGCTTCCTCAAATACACCCCTATGGCAGGGATAAACACTGACAGCATCTAATCTATCTCCCCAAAGAGCTTTGCATCAGCAAACAGGCTTTGTGTTCATTTCACTGAAGCACGAAAGAGACAACAAGCATGCCTATCAAATAATCACACTTAACTGGACTCTCAGCTGCCTTAAGTTTTGAGTCCAATTATGGGAGTCTATGATTAAACTGCCTGTCATCACAAACGTCAGATTTCATCTGCCTGAAGTCTCAGAGAGAAGCAGATCAGCAGAGTAATAGAGCCATTTATATCCCAGATTTAAAGTGTTTGAGCATTTGCTACTGTGCAGAAATTAGGGTACTAAAGTGAGGCGGCTATGTAGCAGTGCCAGATGTTAAGTTATTGGACTCAATTGTACTTGCTATTAAATATGTTTTAAAAGCCACATGTATGTCTGTCTAGAATTATCAACAGCACCATAACAAAACCACAGCCATAGATCCCACAAGCACAGGTACTTTACGCAATTAGTAAAGTGCCTGTGCTTGGAAAAAGGAATGAGACAGTTTTACTCAAGAATCCTTGAATATTGGTTTCTATAAATTTTAAATCGTTTTGTCCACAGAATTTGGTTTTTGATATCCCTTGATGGGCTTCACAAAGCATTTGTATGGACCATTTCTGCAAAAAAAAAAAAAAAAAGTGGGCTGTTCAAGCACAGACAACCTGAGAAAGCCTCAAAGTAACTATGATGTAGCTGCATCAAGGCTTCTAGGAGGGGCACTTCACTCACAGCAATGCATTTTGCAAAGTGCCGCTTTCAAATGCTCAACATAACCTCAGAACCTAATTACTTGCTGAATAAAAGCAAAAGCATGAGAGAGTTGGTGAATTTCCAGGCACTCAGCCTGAGTCCACTTGTGTTATTCAGGCTAGTGATGTGATGGCAAGATCCCCACCGCTCATCTTGAAAACCATTTATTTTTTCCAAGCTTTTCAACCGTGGAGAGGATCTGTCTCATGAAAGTTTAGGAAAACCAGATGGGAGGAGAGGGAAATCACTTCTAACGCTAAGCACTCCACCTTTTGCTCCTCTTGCAGAAAGACAGGCTGTAAATCAAACAATCAATCAATAGGGCTGAATCAATCGTTCAACTCCATTTCCCTTCTTGCTGTTTTACAGCAGCCAAAAGAGGAAGGAAGCGCACTTGTCTCCTCTAATAATGAACAGGTATAAATGATATAGAAAAGAAAGGGGTTTTTTTTCCAATTTTTCATTCATCAAAAAAATTGAATTAATGCACGTGTCTATACCTGTAATCTTTTAAAATAGCATTTTTAGGATATGAAAGGGAAACGGGACTTCATTCTTGCTTACCTCTGTTATAGTAGCTGCACATTAATAGTGTGAAATAATTCAGCAGCAGGCAATTTGTTTGGGCGGGGGGGGGGGAGATATTTGGAATGATGAGAGCATTTGGTCCATTTTCACAAAATGGCTGCCACTCTGGATTTGACTAATCATAATCTGAACTAGCCTCTGTACCAGGTTCTCTACCATTCCAGTTGGATATTTGTGAACCTGAAGGTAGCCTCCAAATAACTAGGAGTAAGCATGACTAAGCAATTCTTACTTCCCAGTTTTGATATCACACACATACACACACACTGACACACTTTTGTGGTTTCCAGAACCATGAAATACATACATTCCTTTCCGCTTTCAGATGGAAATTCAGAACTCACTTAGAAGTGTTACAAGTACAGCAACACCCAAGGGAAATCATGATAATTTGAAGTTATCAAACTTAATGGGTAATCTGAGGTCCTATTTCAGTTTAATTTATGTTATAAGTGTTCTAAAATAGGAACATAACTGTATCTATCATAATACCAACTTGAATTCCACATCCCTTGGAATAAGATTAGAAATAAATTTAAGAAATAGTTGAAATGTGGAGCTATGTCTGCTTGTTGGCTTGGTCCCAGAAAATGGAATCAGAATTTAGAAGTTTGCATATTCTACCAGTACTTAGGCAGAAAGACTTCTCAGTGGCTTTAGAAGAACTTTGCCAAGAGGCCAACTATAGTTGACAATTATATGGAAAGCAAAATATGATGACCAGTCCAGTGGTGAAATCCAAATTTTTTTACTACCGGTTCTGTGGGCATGGCTTGGTGGGCGTGGTGTGGCATGGTGGGCATGGCAGGGGAAGGATACTGCAAAATCTCCATTCCCATCCCTCTTCAGGGGAAGGATACTGCAAAATCCCTATTCCCTCCCCACTCCTGGGGAAAAGATGTTGCAAAATCATTCCCACCCCACTCTGGGGCCAGCCAGATGTGGTGTTTTCCAGTTCTCCGAACTACTGAAAATTTCCGCTACCAGTTCTCCAGAACCTGCTGGATTTCACTCCTGGACCAGTCCTTGAAGAACCGCAGTAAATAAATCTTTCCATGATTGAATGCATGGAGGTGGGAGGGTGGGAGGATAACTTTCCTGCCATAATAATGAATTAAAGCTACATGAGTATAACCTTCAATGAATTTGTAGCTCAGATTTTTATTGATTGCTACTCTTCTCCAGAGTGTTTTTCAGTAATTCTATTTCTACCACAGTTTTTCTTCTTCTTCCTCTCTCACTCTCTGCCTCTATCTTTTCTTCATCACCCCCACTTCATTTTGTCTTTTCACCCCTTTCTCCCTCCCTTGTACTACATCATCTGGAAATAATACATACATTCTTTTGATGCTTCAGGTTGAAATTCTTGCCTGCCACGCTTTTCCATGGCAACCTGCAGGGAAGGTTAATTGATTTGGGAAAGTATGTGTTTCCTTCATACTGACAGTAAGGACTGACTGAAACATGCTATCCCTTGCAGTATTGTGCTTACCAAGACTAACCGGCAATCAATGTGGCTTTCAGCATATGGAATTGCTGGTGCCATTTCTCCGCACCCCTCCATTGTCGTCTGAGAACATCATATGCCAATTTATGCTCATACATAACACACCCAGCTAACCAAATAGGAGAGATCAAATCATGTCATTCTATCACGATTCTGCGATCACCCACTGTGAAGTAACAAATACCACCAGCTCACATATTCTCCATAGAAAAAGAAAATAAAATAAATTGCTAATGTCCCCTACTTTTCAGAACTCATCTTGGTATGTGTGTATTTGCCTGGTGGCTTGCAGGAAGATCTGCTGAAAAAAATGTCACCAAAAACAGTGAAATTTTTGAGGAGTTTTTCAGCATCATTATTGCTGCCCATCTCTAAGAGAGAGCCAGTCTGATGTTGTGGTGAAGGCACTAAGCTAGAAACTAGGAGACTGTGGGTTCTAGTCCTGCTTTAAGCAGAAAGCCAGCTGGGTTATCAGTCACTTACTGGAGAAAACGGCAGAGCATTTCTGAAAAACTTGCAAAGAAAAATGCAAGGACTAGTTCAGGTACTTGTTAGGAATCAAATACTGACTTGAAGACACCCATTTTTTAATATATACAAAATAGATTCACACCAAACCATAGTCCTAGATTTCAAAATCATTGGTCAACTGGGGAGTACATTGGTCAGTCAGGTATAAAAATGCATCCAAGTAGTGTTCCCTCTTCTTGTCTATCTGTTGTGACTTAGGCTTCCTGAGTCATTAAAACACACGAGTAGTCCCAAAAACCTCTTTTATTGCAACAGCTGTGAATTATGTTCATTCACAACTGAATCCCAATTAGTTGCAAAAAGTCCTTTAGGAGAAGTCCTTCGGGATAATCGCCAACGTTTATCTCCCCTGACACTCTGCCAAAGACCTACTTGGCAAAGCCAAGCAGATTCCAGAATCAAACAGAGATGCCGACTGGGAACAGAATTAACAATGTTGCTTTCCTGCAAAGTGCTCACATGTCTTTGCTCCTCTTTTAAACATTATGGGGGCGGGGGGGCAATCATCTCCAGGCCTTACTCCTGAGTCATCCCTTTTGTTTTAACTGTTCGTGCCTTCTGGCAGCTCTGTACATGCAGACTAGGAACAGGAACTCCTCCTGTTCCTCTGCCTCTCTGCTGTCCGATTCTGGAGGCTTCTGAGTCCGCGCATCACTCCCAAACGGCCCTGGCCCCATCTCTGCGTCTGACACAGAGCCCTCATCCGGGCCTTCTCCA
The DNA here is from genome assembly GCA_030761175.1 of Masticophis lateralis. Lineage (NCBI taxonomy): Eukaryota > Metazoa > Chordata > Lepidosauria > Squamata > Colubridae > Masticophis > Masticophis lateralis. The sequence goes on from JAUDYJ010000002.1 coordinate 73,217,153, forward strand.
GATGCCAGGACTGGCCCATGTTCCTCCCCAGCCTCCTCACTGTCCAACTCAGCTACCAGCTCTGCAGGCTGCTGGCGGACCACAACACTATTGTTTTGTTTGGTACTTAAATTATCAGAGCTTTCACAATCAAGGTTGGCTGCAAAATCATCAAGGCACCACTTCACTAAAGTACAGTTCATCTGGTCAATTTATTAAAACAGCAGAAATGGTAGCAAGCAACTGGACCTCTGCTGGGAATTTTAAAACAGTTTTAAAATGTAATGAAAACAATCTTTTCTCCATGTTCTAGCTCTCTCTCTTAAGGTTTTTTCCAAAAAGGCTGTTGATGGTATTGTGAATGCCAGCATGCCTCTGTATACATAGGTCATCGTTTCTCAAAATGTTGGTTGTGAGACAATTAATTAACAGTTGTTCAAGAGTTCCTTCCAAACAAATGTTTCCAAACAGGCTTGCCAATTTGATGCAGAAGCATGCTGAATGCAAAGCAGGGTGACAATTTTGGAGCCCTGTATCATCATAGTTGATACACAAGGTTCTGTGTTCCTACTGAGTTCATGCTGCAGTGTTTGCCATTTAAAAGAGGAGTAATTATGTCAGGAGAGCATGAAGATTCTGCACAAAGCTCTGATTTTCCCTCTATAGGAGGAATGTACAATGGAGGGAAAGGGGGGGAAGGTTGTGAGGGAGCAGAGAGAAGGAAGTTGCAGGAGTGGACGAGGGATTTACAAACTATAGGGTTGAAGGGAAAGAATAGTTGGGCTGTGACTTTTACCTCAGTGTGACTGTGCTGGCAGATACAGGGTCAAAAACCATTTACAACCTGCTGGGGATTTTGCAAGCTGCAGTATTTTAAGAAGAGTATCTGACGCAAGGCAAGGGAATGCTTTTTCTCTCCCCTCCACCTCCTTCTATATGTCAGGAATTATGCAAAAGTGAGCAAGTCCATTTTTACCATTGAAATGATCATTTTATTTCTTGCCCATAACTAATGCAATAAAATCATGATTTTCCCCATAGAGTGACACATCCAAATATCATGTGCCTCCAAACATTAAACTACTTCCCAAAGAATGGCTTACAACTGGAAAAAAATGTTTTTTTGTTGGTAATTATTTTGTAAAAAAAATGGGTAGTTAGTAGAAACATAGAATTCAATACATCTGTGAGATTATTATATCTGAGATATCTGAGATCATTCTGAGTATCTTGATCCAAGATGTGGGGCTAATCTTAGCATATTTATCAAAGACATATTTCATCACAACCTCTTAATTGTAAATAAATGAATTAATAAGGTTCAACCTCATCTATATATAGCACTATTTATATTGCATTTTTAAAGTTTTGCTGATATTAATAATTCTATACTGCATATCTCTCCCCAGCTTTTATATTCAATAGAAAAACTCATATTTTTCTCCATTGAAACCAATGGTCTGATTTTTCCCCTTTATGAGGGAAAAAGTTTTTGATAGCACACCTTTAAAACAGGTTTTTTATATGAATGCTTATTCTCCTAATATGTGGATTGAGATATTTTATCTATCTTTTTGTTTGGTTTTCAAATTTGTACCCATGTCCTCCCCAGCAATGCCAGCCTGCAGCAGTTGGACAATAATAAAACTCTTATCATATCACAATTAAAAATACTCTGGTACTACTTTAAATGAGGTTCAGCTTCTAAAATTAATTTTTCAAATTAAGTTTAAAGGTAATATAGTGAGTAAATACTGTAAGTCTTTAGTTTTGAAATACTTTTAATGGAACCCTGTAGCTACATTTTTTTAAGCCCAAGACAAAAAGCATAATCCATATAAATCACAATGATAAAACTTAGAGGCAGACCTTATATAATTGGCACTAGTTTTATGATGAAGTCCAAGCAGTTTCAGTGCAGATACAACTTGGTTTGGACCTAATGCAGTAGAAACATGAAGCTGCCATGTGCTGGAGATGAGCCGAAATAAACCTGGCTTCCAAGCTTAGTGATAACTAGATTAAATTGAGCCATTAGTTAAAGATAGAACTGTTAGATTGACTGAATAAATATTCTGACAAAATAGATTGCTTAGGCAGTCTTCTTCAACATATGTCTCTAGTGTCTGCTGGACTGCAATAATTATATTTTCCAGCTGATAAAAGTGTATTCAAGTTGTAGTTCATCACATCTGGATTGCTTCAGCTGGAAGAAAAATAGCTTTGGGCATTTGAGGAATCTGCTGTTTCTCAATCTGAAAGCTGCTAAAAATTGTCAAACGAATAAATCCTCAAAGATACGCTGGTGTGAGCTTGCTGTACAAATGATGCTATGATATACACATATTGCTATATTTCATGTTTCTGGATGAATGCATGTTATGTGTTGTTAGTTTTAGTCTCCTTCTGTTTCCTGCAGGAATATCTCAATGTCCTAGGAAGGCCCATGGTCTTGGCCGGAAACAAAGCAAAGCAGGTTCAATGGACCAATGTCTATCAGGACGCTTTAGTAAGGAAAACAGCTCTATGAAATATTGCAACCAGATTTTTTTTCTACTTTCATTTGCTTGTGTAATTCATACATTGTAATACGGTTCAGATTAGATCAGGGGTGGGCAAATATGGCCCCTTTATGACCTATGGACTTCAACTCCCAGAATTCCTGAGCCAGCTTGGCTGTCTCAGGAATTCTGGGAGTTGAAGTCCACAAGTTGTAAAAGGGCCACATTTGCCCACCCCTGGATTAGATAAATACATTTAGTGTTCCATATCCCTTCAGATTCCTAGACCTGTTAATCTTGAGATGGTTTCTTCTCCCCATTTTCTTCCCGATCAAAGTCTAACTGCTCCACTCTTCAATATTATGAGTTAGAAATGCTATTATAAATCTGAATTGGCGAGTTAGAATAATGCCTTACAGATAATGCCATATTTTACTTGTGTTATTGTTGTTGTTACTTTTTTAGGGCCTGGGTTTAGTGGTAACAGGCACTCTGCCTGTATTTAATCTCACTGATGATGGTCAGTCTCGCGGAAGCGGTGAATGGAAGGTATGTTTCTACTTTGCAATAAGCTGCCACTAAAATCATATTGGGTGGTTGTTGTTATGCTGTCATCCCCTTTGCTCCACAGAGAATCCACAATATTCCTTGATTTTCAGCCAAGTAGCATCCTCAACTGAAAATAATTTTTCCTGAAATTGGTTTTAGATTGTTATCAGATCTTCTTGATGTATGTTGTGAGATGGATGGATGGACAGACAAAGAATAAGATACTAAACAGATACAATAGCCTTTCCCAATGGGGTGTTTACTACCCTGTTTCCCCCAAAATAAGACATCCCCTGATAATAAGCCCAAACGTGCTTTTGAGCGCATGGCAATAAGGCCAAGTGCTTATTTCAGGGTTCAAAAAAATCTAAGGCAGGGTCTTATTTTCAGGAAAACATGGTAGATATAACTTAAGAATTCTGGGGGTCATAGTTCAGCATACATGGAAGGCACCAGATTGGAGAAGACTGGGATAGAGATGCTGCCAATTTTCCTTGGATTCCACTTAGAGTACTTATAGTAAGCCAGCAACCAACCATGTTCTTTTCCAATATTCATACACTAAAAAGATTACAGTTAGATTCCCAAACATTTTTGTATAACAGAACTGTAAACAGAAGTGTTTCTTTTTTTAAACATACTCAGTAATATCCCATAATATCATTTTGAAGCTATATCATATATCAGCAAGTAATGGAGAACATTCTCTTACATATGGTACATGAATTGGTGCCACAGTACAGGAAACAAAGAAGAAAATACAACAGGCAAAAATAGTACACCAAGAAATTGTCCTAAACATTTATAATCAGTTTAGGGGCAGGTATGAGGAGGGAATGTAAAAGCATGTAAGCATATAAATGATGTTAAATCTGTCCAGAATGGCAAACATGTGAAGGAATATTATTACAACCAAGTAAGAAAAAACTCTCCATTTCATTCATTTACATTGCTTGTAAACTAAATTATCCTTTCACACCAAACCTATTTTGACAAATATCTTGATGATTCCATACATTTGATTGGAATACAAGTAAAATTACTGAACACAGTTTGCTTATTTCATCATTAATATAAGTTGAATTTTTTATTTAAATGGAAAGAGTTTAATCATATTTATTAAATTTGTACTGAACTGAAATGGATCTCTTTGAGATTCTTCTTAGAATATGTTTGGCATGTGATACATTTTGTTTATTGAGGGAAAAGCCAAAATCATGTATTATTGAAACAGTAGAGATCCTATATAGGCCTAAATCAGTGGTGGGTTTCAAAATTTTTTACTACTGGTTCTGTGGGTGTGGCTTGGTGGGTATGGCATGGCTTGGTGGGCATGGCAGGGGAAGGATACTGTAAAAACTCCATTTCCACCCCACTCCGGGGGAAGGTTACTGCAAAATCCCCATTTCCTCCCAATCAGCTGGGACTTGGGGGGCCAGAGAATAGATGGGGCGGGGCCAGTCAGAATTTTTACGACTGGTTCTCTGAACTACTCAAAATTTCTGCTACCAGTTCTCCAGAACTGGTCAGAACCTTCTGAAACGCACCTCTGGCCTAAATGCTATTGCTATTACTATCAAATTTAGAGTTAATTGTTGAAATGATGAATGGCATGAATTTATATATTTTTAGGATATTTTTCATGAGGAATAATTTATGCCTATTTTAATGGCTCTTCTCTGCTGTGGCATCCCATGGAAGAGAATCTTCTAAAACTATGACATTATTGAGAGCAAGTAATGATGTGTTAAAAATACACTTGGACCCAAATTAATTATGGGATATGTAAAACTAAAGCCTCATGAGGGATGGTCAACATATGGCCATCTGTGTTATCAGATTGAAATTACTGTCATTGTTTATCCATACATAAGACAAATAAGGCCCTTTCCTGAATATGAAGACAGGTCCTTCATGCCCTGATCATCTCTCTTTTGGACTGTTGCAACATGTTGTACATGGAGCTACCTTTGAAAAGTATCCAGAAGCTTAACCTACTACAAAATGCAACCACATGGACAATTTTAGTCACCTAAAGGAGGACACATTCAGTCCCAGTTTGCTTCTGGCTTCAGTTCAAGGTGTTGGCTATGACCTATAAAACCCTACACGGCATGGAGCCAGACTACCTACAAAGCCATTTTTGTCCCATTACATTGTCCCATCCCACCCTATCAAGCAAGGAAGGTTATGTTGTGGACAACATCAGTTAAAGAAGTCCAATTGGCAGGCCTAGGAAGAGAACTTTCTCTGCTGTTGCCCCACCCTGTGGAATATTCTCCCACCCCACCCCACCCCTCCACACACAGATGAGACGGGCCCCACTCTTCTAGTCTTCCCAAAAGGAGTCAAAACCTGGCTCTGCGGCCTCTCATGGGGAGCCCAAAGGAGCATGTAATAATGACAAATAATATTATTGCTAGTTTTATTAATGCAGCATCAACAAATGCAGTGGCTATATATTCTATCGCCTTACATTACAAGGCGAACAAGTGCCACTAAGTAGATCACACATTTCTTTTTCTCCCCAGTGGGTAGATTCACAGCATGTCTATAGCAATCCATCTCATCTGCCTTATGCTCCAACATCCCTAGTTGTTTAGATTTATTAGCAGCAATAGATCTGCCATGGCATTCTATGTCAGCTTGCTTTTAAGCAGGCAATGATCTGTTTCCCAACTAGGTAAGTGACAAGGCCAAAGACCAAGCCATTTATTCTCCAGGGAGCCTGGTTATGGCCTCATAAAGCAGCATGGCAGCTCCATTGAAATGAGTATCCCATGCTGCGCCATTTAGTCATTGATACGGTGGCTTCTTGCAGGTGTCTGTTTTAAGGGGAAAAAAGTACTTTTCTTTAGAAGAACCCAATAAAGGCCGGCTATTCATTTACATCAGTCATTGGAAAGGGCCAGGTTTCTCCAGTACTATGGTATGACTCCCAGGATTAACATGTTTTATGCCATAACTCAGAAAACCTAAGTGCAAGATGTCCAGTCCTCTTGAAGCACAATGCTGAGAATCAGAAATTCCTTTTCAATTTGAGCTACAAACCAGGCCAAGCCTGGCTAACTTGGACCACTGAAAGGGAGAACAGTGCAAGTAAGAAATTCATTTTCAGACTGCATTTTTCTCTGCCTCTGCCTTGCAAACCCTGGTAGAATATTACTGAAGGATATTGATAATGGTAGGTGCAATTAGATATTTCCATCAATGTTCATATAGGAAGTGGGTACAACAATCTTCCCCAGCTTTTTCAGACATCTAGTATTCTGGATCTCTTGCTTTTCCAACCATTTTGTAACCTTAAAGAGAGGGAATAAAATATAAATGAATTTATAACTGCTGTAAAAATTGGAATCCATTTCTTTATTTTATCTTTTTCTTTTCTATCTCTTTTCTTTTATTTCTGTCTTATTTACTTATCATTTCTCTTTTCCTTTTTTCCTTTTGTTTTCTTTTCTTTACATTTATGTTGTTTATATTCCGCAAAAAAAATATTCACTAAAATTAATTTTTAAAAGGAACTATCACAGTGGTGAAATCCAAACTTTTTTACTACCAGTTCTATGGGCTTGGCTTGGTGGGCGTGGCAGGGGAAAGATACTGCAAAATCTCCATTCCCACCCCACTCTGGGGCCAGCCAGAGGTGGTATTTGCCGGTTCTCCGAACTATTCAAAATTTCCACTACCGGTTCTCCGAACTGCTCAAAATTTCCACTACTGGTTCTCCGAACTGCTCAAAATTTCCACTACTGGTTCTCCAGATCCTGTCAGAACCTGCTGGATTTCACCCCTGATCTATCACCTTCCTCACATCATACACATAATGGAACTTTTAATTTTAATATTTTAGTTTAGTATTGTATCAAGAATTTGAAATAACCAACATATATAATAACAAAGGAAATGTCCCAATCAACAGCTGATAATTCCTTAATCAATTACTTTGAGAACAGGATCTTCACTAGTATTGTTGGAAAAATAAGCCAATTTACACATAGTCCAAGAGATATTTCATTCAGAGCAACAGTAGTTGTGGAAACTTAGCCATAACAACCACCCTATGTTATCCTAAATGGAATGGAAAAGATGTAAACCATAGAGCTGCTGCCAAGAGCCAAAGTATACCACTTCTTCAGTTTGACCACAGCACAAAAGGCAATGAATTTCCTTGTTTCTGTATGTAGTTGAAGCTCTCCCAAAAATATAATACACCTGCTCTTTGGAGAGGTGTGGGGGCAGGGAGTGTTGCGACTAGCCGTAATATTCTTCTCTTCCGATTTCCTTTCACTGGATGTTGTTTATGTGCAGTTCTCAGAATTGCTGAAATATTAGAAGAAAAATATGACTCCAGAGACTTCTGGGACGCCACTAATAACTGATATACAGAAAGGTTATGATCTAGATTCAGGTGATATTTTTAAATTAATATATCTAGAAATGCTTATGCAGACAGTAAAATACCATGACATAATGTTCCTACAATTGAGAAGAACATACAATTCAGATTTGTACTGGAGCATAGGTGTAAACTTGGAAGAGGTGCACCAGGACCCATAGCACTTGGACTTCTCTAAAGAAATATATCCTCTTATTCTAAGCTGGGCTGCCAAGCTAGACGAGTTCAGGCATCAATAACAATAGCATTGCTATATACCGTTTCATAGTGCTTTACAGCCCTCTCTAAGTAGTTTATTGAATCAGCATATTGCCCTCCAAAATCTGGGCCCATTTTACCGACCTTGGAAGGATGGAAGGCTGAGTCAACCTTGAGCTGGTTAGGATTGAACTCCTGGCTGTGGGTAGAGTTAATCTGCAATACTGCATTCTAACCACTGCACCACCATGACTCCTTAGAACAAATGTGTCATGGTGGTGCAGATATGGTTGATATATCCTAGGTTTCATTTTGATACACTGTGTCCTCTAGCTCTCTGTTCAGCATTAAAACTGACAGACACTCCTATTGTGATATTTTACACTTTCTTTTGCTATAAGAAGAGGTTTTGGAAACTTATTATTTCACAGCTCACCTTGCATCTATTCCCTTCAGGAAATTCACACATCTTCTCCCAAATACTAGAGCAAAATTCATCTTGTGAAAACATGTTGTTCTTTCCATTAGTTTCTCATGTATAATTACGTGCTGTCTACCTCTAGTATTTGAACAGTTCAATTGTAAAATGTAAAAATATACGAGCTGATAGTTGTATACTAACTAGACCAGTAAATTCTGTGGAGGAAGTAGGCATGACACACTCTATCCTCTTTCTCCAAGTCAGTGACCTCCAGTGAATTAAAACTGCGGGGATTCCCTGTCAGGACAGTTCAAAGAGTGGTGAGCGTTGCCTTAGACACAAACAATAGAAATCAATAGAGTCCTCATCCCGACTTGCACAACTTCAAATAACAGAATAATGAATGATGTAATGAATGAAACTGTCGTTGTTGTTTATGTATTTTCAGAACCAACTCATCCTGGGTGTTGTGGGGATTGATGTGGCTCTAAATGATATCAAGAAGCTGACACCACGATACAATGTGAGTAGGGAAGATGTTATGTTCCTCAAACTCTATCATTTAAAAAAGCAAGCGGGATAGGAAGAGGGGCGTTAGTTTTCCTAGGAGTGTCCTCCCTCAATTCTCCACTTCGCCCCCAAATCACCTTTCATCCTTTTGATGATCATCACTGAGGTAAACTGAAATCCTCTCCTTTAATTTAGAAAATGTGATGGACCTTTATTCTCTGTTTGGATTGGGTATTAGACAAGCAGGAGGTGGGTGACACAGAGTATCATGGTAAAGGAGCTTTGATGCAACTCCATTCTGTCCTTTTGAGATATAATCTGTTTCTCTTCAGGAGGATTTTCCTTTTTTTTTTTTGTCTTTCCATCCAGTTGGGGGCTAATGGCTATGTATTTGCTATTGACTTGAATGGATATGTATTGCTACATCCAAACCTGCGACCTCTGGTAAGAACAAGTTTGTGCATATCAATGTATATTCAAAATCATTGAAAAAAAATTGTAGTCATTTACTCCATCGTGTTAGCAGCAACCACAAAATAGACAGTGTTAGAAAGACAATTCTTGCTCTTTTTCCATTTTTTATCATGATGAGCTCTTAAATTTCCCTCCCCAAACTGACTGCAATAAACTTGTCCTCTTTCATTTTTCCTGGAAAGATATTCTTGTTATTATATGGATTCTGAATATGCTTGTCCAAAGGTGAGTATCTCATACTGCCTGGATAGGAATTAATGAGTTGGGTGGAAATGCTATGGTGGCAATTTGCCATTAGACTGAAAGCGTATGCAAACAGCTGTCACAAACAAGGGCACCACTCACATTTTAGCCACCTCTAAGTCACAGATTGATTACCATATGCCACCATCTGGCCAGAAAGTGAGCTTGGCAATTGAAAATATCAGTACTCCTGTTCTGTAGGATGTATAGTTGCATATACTTATTATTGACTAATAATCAAAGCTTGGCACAGATGTTTATAATGGATATGTGAAATGTAGCACTCGTAAACTCTATAGCCCAAAACTTTTTAATGAATTAAGCATCATATTCTTTCCCTTCGCTGTGACTTTGTGAACTCTCCCTTCACCCCTTCCAATCTATCTATCTCTTTCATTCTTTGCCTCTTTGATGTTCATTTCTAGATCCTTGGGTTTCAACTTCCTGAAGGATTTTTTTTCTCTAATCTAGTCTGGTGTGAAGCTTTTCTTCCAGAAAATTCATCTTTCCCTATGTCCACAATAGTAGAACAGACTTGCAAAGCCTGTCTTTAACCAGAGGCGGCCAAACAAACACTCTTATTAAGTTGTATTTGCAACCCTTGGGATAGTTTTCATGCAACCTTGAAATCCACACATCATTGTCACCAAATCTGACAGCACAGTTTGCTGCAAAAATTTTAAAAAGAAATGGTGGTGAACTTTTGCTTTTCACACTTTAAATCCTTTTATAAGGCTTAATATTTTCAGCACTTTAAAGTTTGTCAGCTTTCTTGGTTTATTGCTTAGCTACTTTCAAGGTGGGGGATGGTTACAGGGAGATAGTTGTATTTAAAATGTCTGCCTTGGCCCACCTTACTCTTTTGATTTAGCTGTGTTCTTCTTGGGAGCCTCACCCAATCAGCTTTTGGCATGGAGCCCCCTGCATAAAGACAAAGTATGGTGTCATTGACTCAAAAACAGATTTAACTATTAAATGCATTATAATGTCAATGAGCATTATAACTGGTGAGAGATTTTCAATGTTTAAATTAGGTTTGCAGCCAAAGGTTTAGCTAATTACATTAACATCAAAATATATAATTTATCCTTTTTTTAAAAAGTGGAATTTTGAGGCTATAATCTTATGGATATTTCCCAGGGTCTGAGTTCAATTTGGCTTTGCTAGATTAAATGTGAAAATATACATAAGATTGCATGATGATAATATTCTCCTCAACTAGTTGCCCCATGAACACATTTGCTCATGGGTATCAAGTACAAATTAGCCACCATAGCATATGCTAAACCTGGCAATCCTTGAAGGAGTAAGCTACCTCACATGTTACAAGTAAACACACAGGGAGGACTTACTTATTTTCCTCAGCAACAAAGTGAGAAAAGATAGCCGATTTGAGAATATACATTAGACAAAAACAGCACAATATCTGCTCATCAATTAGCCATAGCAGAATTATGGTGTTTAACTGGATTAGGAAACATAGAAGCCATCTCTGATTATGGAATCTTTGGTTCAAGTTCCATAATATGAACGTCATGTGTAAATGACAGGAGCTACTGAACTGGATGTTCAATTAATCATTCCCTTTGTCTTTATAGACATGGTTGTTCTAACTTAGTAGCATTGATGATGACTAAGGATGGTGGGCAGTTTGAAATTCAGATATTTGGGGTTTAAATAATTGTTTTGGCTGTAGGGTGGGATTCTTTTAAATCCCACCCTAAACACCCTAAACACATGAGCAAAAATGCTCATGTGTTTAAAGTAGAAGAGAAAATATATTTCTGAGAGTCACAAAGCACCTATTGGCTCATCTTGACAATATATGCATTTCTTTCTTTCTTTCTTTCTCTCTCTTTCTTTCTTTCTTTCTTTCTTTCTTTCTTTCCTTTCTTTCCTTTCTTTCTTTCTTTCTTTCTTTCTTTCTTTCTTTCTTTCTTTCTTTCTTTCTTTCTTTCTTTCTTTCTTTCTTTCTTTCCAAGTATAGAAAAGAATTAGCTAGACCCCCTTTATGAGACATTACTTGTTCGGGGATATTAACCAAAATAAAAGGAGTAGATGAAAGCCTTGGGCTAATTTATCTCAGGAGAAGTTCTGCATTCATCAGAATGGAGTAAAAAGAACAGGCTTCTAGCTCAAATACTAGTCAGATAAATCTGTCATTGAAAGGGCAGCCAGAAATTAAGGAATTGAAAAATGGCATTGATCAGAATGAGATACATTTCATTGGCAGAAATTTCCAGCTCAGTTCATCAGCCTTATTAATAGGCAGATGTGGCAGAGATGGATAGAAACCATAACAATTTTTTTAGTCACTTCACTGTGACTCTGATCAATAACAGTTCAAATTACTCAGCATGGTAAAATCACCCAAGGAACAACCCAATTCCTTACATTTTGTGCGTGTGTGTGTGTATCTGGTTTAAATCCAAACAACTTTTAATAGAAATGCCTAATTTAAAGTAGTACCTTGTTCTTTCAACTCTAGGTAGAAGACATTATTTTGGCATATGAATAGAATATATCTTTCCAGACACTTGAGAATTTAACTAGTTTTGATTGCTCCCAAATAACAATGACGAGCTCTTATTTTCTTCATTAATTAATTAATTGATCCAATGGCATTCAGACTTACACTTGATAGAGTAAAGATTGAAAAGTGACTAGTAAAATTTTGTCCTAATAATGTGGTAGAACTCTATCTTAATTTCTACTGTTGATATCCTGTTTCATTTTTGCATTTTTCCTACTTAGAAATCAGATTATAATCATAATGTTTGGTACACCAAAACCTGGTTTGGAATTTTCAAAGCAATAAAAACAGTTTTGTCTTTGACATCTTGGTATTAAGTGCTGTGTTAATATCTTTAATTCTTTTTGACATTTTTTTTTGTTACCTCTGCTCATGGATGAACCATTTTCATTTATTCTAGGGCATTTTACTTTCACTACGTACCACTCCCAGCACACTCCACAACTTTCAATTCCAATTTGTATACAAGATTCTATAAATCAATCTATTCACTTTTTGTATGCTTTTTATAAATCAATAAAAGTACAATATAATGTCTCACTTAAATTCATGTATTTCTTAGTGACCTGCTGAAGAGTCAGATTAATTCCTTTATCTTAACCTATATTGTTGATATATTGTTTTAAAGTAAGGATAGCTTGCCTTATCTCTGAATCAATTCTAAGTATCTTACAGAAAAATAATTAATTTTACAATTAAAGCTTTCTTTCCAGTTACAGCTCCCCCTACATCTAAAACTGAGATTCTTGTGTGTATATGGAAAAGTTCTATTTACTCCCAACAAAATACATTTGCATTTTGTAGAAAATGTTTCAGTTATGAACTGTCAACATCTCTCATTACTGAACATCATACTTTATAACAGCATTTATACTGCATATACTCTAGCCCTGCCTTATGCTGGGTGATCTTGGGCCAGTCACACTCTCAGCCCTAGGAAGGAGGTAATGGCAATCCACTTGTGAAAAACCTTGCCAAAAAAATCTTCAGGAACTTGTTTTGGCAGTTGCTAGGAGTCAACTTTGGATAGTGAGATGGACGGCATATAAATTTAATAAATAAACAAACACTGACTTGAAGGCAAAAATAAAAACTCTGTCAAGACATAGAATAAGGATTGTTATGGCATGCTTCAGGTGAACAGGATGATAGTCTTGAATTCTCATCTCATTCACAATAACCATCACTACTTTGGGGTTATTCTTTCAGATCATCAATTTTCAAGAAGCTGTAACCCTGGATTTCCTTGATGCTGAACTAGAGGATGAGAACAAAGAAAGGGTAAGCAATCACGATAGATCAGCTCTGCTTTATCTGAGGCAAATACATACACAGAGAATATGTATGTATGTGTGTGTGTGTGTGTGTCTATATATATATATATATATATATATATATATATATATATATATATATATATATATATATATATTTGTTTTCTGAGGTTTTCGCGGGTGTTTGTATGTAGGTCTTTGGTTATTCGGGTCTTCTCCCGCGTAGAATTGGAAGTATCTTGGCGACGTTTCGACGAAGTCTCATTCGTCATCTTCAGGCTGGTGTTCTCGGCTTCGTTCTTCCTGAAGATGACAAATGAGATTTCGTCGAAATGTCGCCAATACACACCCAATTCTACGCGGGAGAACACCTGAATAACCAAAGACCTACATATATATATACGTATATATATAAAAGGTAAAGGTTCCCCTCGCACATAAGTGCTAGTCATTCCTGACTCTAGGGGGCAGTGCTCATCTCTGTTTCAAAACCGAAGAGCCAGTGCTGTCAGAAGACGTCTCTGTGGTCATGTGGCTGGCATGACTAAATGCCAAAGACGCACGGAACGCTGTTACTTTCTCACCAAAGGTGGTCCCTTTTTTTCTTTTTTTTTAATTAATTTTATTTATTTATTTAAAAATACAGACAAAACAAGTAACAACGAGACATACAAAACATGTAAACAAAAAGTCAAATATACATCTTGTCAAAATTATCGCAACTGTAATTATTATATGTTCTAATTTGTATTTTTGACTCCTCCTTGTTTTGGTCTTTTTGATTCTGCCTAATTTTGTAGTTCACTTTTGACCTGCCTTAAATAATTTGTATTCCTATGTCTATGTTTGCCTCCTAGTTATCTTTTCTCCCTTTTCTATCTCCCAACCAGATGTACCACTTTTCCCATACTAGATAGTAGTCATGTTCCTCTTTATCTTGTAATTCCTTAGTGAGTCTATCCATTTCTGCTTTTCCATGATTTTACTAATTACTCTATCCTCGGTTGGTGTGTCATTATTCTTCAATTTTCTGCAAAAATTATTTGTGCTGCTGTTATTATATGTATTATTAAGTATTTTGTTTCCATATTGACTGTTTATTATGCCTAGTAGAAATGTTTCTGGCTTCATTTCTATTTTTTGTTATATAATTTGTTCTATTTGTGTTCTGATCATTTGCCAGTATTGTTTTGCTTTTGGGCAGGTCCACCATGTGTGATAGTAGGTTCCAAAGGTGGTCCCTATTTTTCTACTTGCATTTTTTACATGCTTTCAAATGCTAGGTTGGCAGAAGCTTGGGCAAGTAATGGGAGCTTACCCCATTATGCGGCACTAGGGATTCGAACCGCTGAACTGCCGACCTTTTGATCGACAAGCTCAGCGCCTTAGCCACTGAGCCACCACGTCCCATACATACATACATACATACATATATGTTGTGTGGATGTTTGGATAGTTCAGGGGTGGGCAATTTGTGGTGGGTGGGGTGTGTTTGAGGATTGTTATGTGTGTTGGACCTGGTCTTTGGGTATTAAGTGAATTTCGTTGTATGAGTATACTGTGTATACACGTACAATGACAATAAATAAATATATACATGTGTCTGTGTCTATGTCTATGTCTATATATAATTTGTATTAACATTTATATAGTCTTTCTATTAAAGTAGCCTACAACAACCCCAAAAAAATACAAGTGCTCCAAAAACTATAATAAAATTACTTTTAAAAAAACAAAAAAAGATCCTAATAGCATTGAAGCAATCTTTTCTCAATGCAGAATAGTAAGATTCTACAATGTTTACTTTTACAAATCTGGGCATCAGATTTTTTTCCTTTGGCAAATTTAGTGCTACCCTGTCATAACAGGATTTTTGTAGTGCTGGTGATGGCAGCTTGGAATAATTTCTTCATATATACAGGTAATCCTCAATTCAATTTGAGGTAATCCTCAAAGTTACAATGGCATTGAAAAGAGTGACTTATGACCGTTTTTCCCCCTTACAACTGTTGCAGCATCCCCATGGTCCTGTGATCAAAATTCAGACAGCTGACCACTGACTCATATTTATGACGGTTTCATTGCATGTCCAGGGTCATGCAATTAGCTTATTCAATTTTTTGACAAGTGAAGACAATGGAAAAGCCAGATTCACTTATCAACCATGTTACTAGCTTAACAACAACAGTGATTCACTTAACAACCATGGCAAGAAAAGTTGTAAAATGGGGCAAAATTCACTTAAGAAATGTTTCCCTTAGCAACAGAAATGTTGGGGTCAATTTTGGTCATAAGTCAAAGACTACCTGTACTTGCATAATTATTTCTTATATTCCTGTATAGTAAATTACATATGGATGTGTATGTGCATTTATACCATAGTATGAATCATGCACAAATGCAGATTCTATCCTGTTATGAGATTTTCTTGGGGTTTGAACAGAAGAGTTTAAAAAGGTAACTGTAAGTGCTACCACTGATATGTATCCCCACCCAACTTCACAGCATTTTCTGTTCTCCCATCTTTAGATTCGCCGAAGCATGATAGATGGAAATAAAGATCAACAATATATTAAGACTCTGATAAAATCCCTTGATAAGGTAAATATGTTGAACTTTGAATCTGAACTGCCAGATTTCAAAAAGAGTGGTCCTTTATTGGAACATATCAGGAGCAGGGAACTAGGATATGAAAAATATGTCATGAAATTATATGAGAAAGCCTTCCATGGAATTCAATCATTATTTCATTTGGCCAAATCTCTTTAGACCTGCTTTGTTCCCACACCTGGTGTTAAGGTATCTGTGGAGATCCTGTTGAGTCTTTTATGAATGTTGGGAGTGTTGTTTTAGTCTGTACAGTCATCAGTTTTTTAACATGTATTAGACATATTGTAAACTTCCCAGAGTCTTTTTGGAATTGGGCAGTCTTAACATTAAAATGCATTATAAGCAGGACCAGCTCAAAAGATTTCATGGAAATTTCCAATATATTACAATACAAGAACTAGGTTAGTAGTTGGGATTGGTTAGATTAATGGAATATATGCTTCACCAGTTCTTTAATGTTAATCATGATATACATTGGTTTATTTACCATTTATTTGATGAAGAATGAAATGTGGCCAAGAATCTTTGAAATTAGCTAATGTTTTTCATAAATGTAATGAGCAATATTTAGTCACTCATTCCTTTTGACTCTACAGAGATACGTTGATAAAGTTCATAGAACCTACACTTGGGCACCTATCAAAAGCACAAACTACAGGTAAGGAAGTAGCCAGGAAAAACACTCCTCCATAAGTGATGATTAAAAGAATACTTAGGAAAAAATACTTCTAAGAGACTTCTTTAGAAGATAATGCAATTCTCTGCTGATTGAAAAAAGACACCAGAAATTCATTCTATTTCTTTCTCGCTCGCTCCCTAAATCTCTCTCCTGTGTTCCTCAGAATTTTATCTACTGTGTCAAAGGTTTACTGATTGGCCATAATGTCTTTATTTAAACAGATAACCTTTTAGCACGTTGCAACATTCAGCCAGTCTTTCTTAGTTTGGGAAACTTAGAAGGGCTGGTTCTGGTGAGTACTTGGGAGGAGATCCCCTTAGGAAGCCAATATTTAAGCTAAACCCTTCATGGATTACTGCCTTGTCATGGCGAAGGGGCTTGCGTAGTATGAGCTATGCCATGCAGGACCATCATCACCAGAAGAAAACAATGGTGCAAACTATATTTTTCTAAAGAAAACTAAACAGAACGGTCCATATAAACCAGGGCTGTCAAACTCCCAGCCCATGGGCCAGATACGTCATGCCACACCCACGCCCGGTATAGCAAAGGGGGAAAAAGTCCCGATACATCACATGATGCTGCCGCAACAATGTGAGTTTGATACCCCTGATATAAACCATCAGAAGTCAGTCTAACTTAAAAGTAACTTTACTAAGGTTGATAGTCAATATTAGCCAAAGTGATTATAACATAATGGCTTAATCTTTTAAGTTATTTTGAAATGCTGTATTTTTCACCGAACTATAGGTTTAGAATTTAATAGTAAAGTCTGTCAAAGTATTTTTTTGACACTATTCCTTTGAAAAGTGAGTCAAACACAGCACACTAGGAGCAATTCTGATACAACAACTAGTCAGTATCAAATAGTGTAACAAATGTGGTCATTGGTAGTTATTGAGTAAGTGCTTTAGGAGGAGAGGAGAGTTGACCCTTGATGTTTTTTGACACTTCTGCTCTAGAGATTATGGTATCATCCAGCTAACACTGTGGAAATAAAAAGCCTCTCTTCCTTAATGCTATGTCAGCACAGCCATCTCTGGTTGATGCTACAAATGGCTGGTGCCAGAAATATACAGTACCAGATGTTCTTTGTGGGTCTGTTCATTTACAGTATATTATTATCCGTGCCCTTAGGTCTTGAAGGGTAGAAATAAAATCTGGGAAGAAGCATCCATTGATTTTTTTTAAAGCATAACACTTTTCCAATGTATATGTCAGTATCTTCCTACTGCAATGTAATAAGAGGGAGCTATCTATTATAATATCAAGATTATATCATGTCTGAAGTCTACAACCAGAAGCTGTTAAGTGAGGCTGCCATCTAGTGTATCATTGTTTATTGCAAAATCTGAATTTTTCTAGGAAAACCAGTTTATCACGAGATAGCTCAACAAATATGCAGTTATTTCTAATCCAGTTATCTGAGAACCATGCATAGGATAAGAAAAACTTTGTCTGCCATGAATTTTTGTTTATTTGGATGAATTCTTGACATGGAATGGCAAACTGATTCTCCTGGGAAAGATATTATAAACTTAACTTCCTCAAATCTTCGCTTCTAATTCTGCTTCCAACAAATACCTTTAAAAGATACTGGTTTTATTCTTACCTGTATTTCATTCCTGAAAAAGACAGGCCATTCTGAGATTCACTCTTGAATAACATCAGTTCATTAAACGTTCCTTGTACAATTTGCAACATCCAACACTTTCATTTAAGGCAGGTGTCTCCAATCCTGTTCCTTCCACATATATAAGTCTTCAACTCTGATGAGCTCCCAAGCCAATTTGTTGCTTTAAATTTTCCATTACTATCTTCTATTCAGACTGTTTTCATCACCAGGGTAACTGCTTTGGTAACATTGTGATTTCCCTTTTTTTTCCTTTTCCAGTTTAGGTCTGGTCTTACCGAATTACAGCAGATCTTACATCCAAGCTAATCTAAGTGACCAGATTCTCCAGGTGAAGTGTAAGTATAGGTTTTTCTTTCCTTCCTGTCCTTTCACATGCCCCGTGACCCTAAACCCACCAGCTAGCCTAAGGATAATTTTCAAGAGAAAGCCAAATGCCTAAATGTTAAACACTTTTTAAAAATGTATCAAATTAAAAACAAATTCCTACCCAGAGAAGAAAAGAAAGTTTCATTTTATTTATGAAAGAATAATGCAGGCTTCCCAGAGATGAAACGATTTACCAGATCCCTTGCAATGAACTTTTAAAAATATCCAGGGGAGATGAGGTCGAGTTGTTGCTTTATATGCTTTTTATGTGGTAGATTATAATAGCAGCTGGTTAATTTGAAAACTGGGAAATTTTGCATGTTTCTTTCTGTTTTGTTTAAATTTGTTTTAAGCCATCCTTATTTTTATTTAAAGTTTGAATTTCTTTGCTTGTTTCCTCACTAATTTACAATTAATCTCTGTACTTGTGTGTTTGCTTCCCCTTGTGTGTGATCCTGGGCTCTGCTCTCTCTCATCAAAGGGTGTGAGGAGCTTCCAAGGGAGTTTTTAACATCCTGTTCTGAGTGATTCTGCCTTTTTCTATCTGTGTCTGTCTCTCTGTCTCTGTAATTCCTCTTCTTTCTCATCTTTCTCTCTCTCTCCCTTCTCCCACCTTTTGTACTCCATACTCATGCTATGTTACTTATGGCGGCTAAAAATTTTCACCTTCAGGGATGTTTAAAGGGATGCTATTCCTTAGAATGTGTGCTGAAGTATGACATATTGATGATTCGCTTATGCAAATAGGTTCCAAAATACAGGTAGTCCTTGACTTACAACCACAATTGGGAGCAGAATTCCCATTTGCCAAACAAGGCATTTGGTAAGTGAATCATGTCCAATTTTACAATCCTTTTTTGCCATGATTGTTAAGCAAAACATTGCAGCTATGAAGTGAATCACATGTGATTAAGTAAATCCGGCTTCCCCTGTTGACCTTATTAGATGGGAAGCCAGCATGAAGATAGCAAATGGTGATTACATGACCCCAGGATGTTGCAACCACCATAAGTACAGGCTGATTGCCAAGCATCCAAATTTTGATCACATGATTGTAGGGATGCTGGGACGGTTATAAGCGTGAGGATCAGTTGGAAGTTACTTTTTCAATGCCATTGTAATTTCAGTCACTAAACAAATGGTTGCAAGTTAAGGACTACCTATATATAGGCTCTTCTGACCAAGACTGGATAGAACCATCAATCACAGAGTGGTCTTACCCCTAAACGGACTGATCCAGCCCTGAAACACATCATTCCAAATGCTCTGGATAGAATATAATATTAATCAAGCCTACACCATGTATTTCTTGAAATAGTTAAAAAAAATAGCTGATTTTGCATATCTCCAGGCTGGACCCTGTTCCAACTTGCTGACTTTTAGTTAAATATCCCAAAGGTGCTTTTTCAAGAGGCAACTGGACTTTCTAGTTTTTCTTTGAAGACATTTCACTTCTCATTCAAGAAACTTCTTCAGCTTCATGGATGAGAAGCTGAAGGTCTTCAAAGAAAAAACAGAAAGTCCAGTTGCCTCTTGAAAAAACATCTTTGGGACAACCATGACCTGGATCACTGAGGAACTCCATAGACATTTAGTTAAATTAGTTTTAACCCCAGTTGCAGTCCTATTCCAGTTTACTTGGGAATATTGAAAACCCTTTCAATAAGAATCTCTTTAGAAAAAACTTTGGCACTAAGAAGAAATAATGTGAACCATCTTTCTTCTGCTATTTAAGCAATCACTCCTCTTTGGAAAGAAAAAATAAATAAAGATCATCTATTTTAAAGTTGGGGGATGTGGGTCTAAGCTGCTTAAAGGGCTCCTACAAAGATGAGGGGGTCAAACTATTTTCCAAAGCACCAAAAGGCAGGACAAAAAAGAATGGTTGGAAACTAACCAAGAAGAGAAGCAACCTAGGACTAAGGAGAAATTTCTGAACGGAGAGAGCAATCAACCAATGGAATAACTGGCCTTCAGAAGTTGTGGGTGCTCCATCACTGGAGGCTTTCAAAAAGAGACTGGATAGCCACTTGTCTAAAATGTATAGGGTTGCCTGCTCGAGTAGGGGGTTGGACGAGGTCCAAGGTCCCTTCCAAGTCTATTATTTTATGTTCTATGCTTCTAGTGTTTTGTAGGAGCATTTGGTGCAGTATTCACAAAAGGTTGCTTTGAAAAAAATTGCCATCCCATTCCTTCCAGATGAAAAGTTACGTTATAAAAAAGAACTACAGCAAAGTCTCTTCCCTAGCATGGAAACTTTGTACAAATATGTTTTTCATATGGGGAGGGTTTTCAAATATAGATTAACAGAGTTGGAAGGGGCCTTTTAGGTCATCTAGTCCAACCTCAGCCCCCTCAAGCAGGAGACCCTACACAATTTCTGACAAATGGCAGCCCAATCTTTTCTTGAATAGATAATTCTCTTGTACAAACCGATAGGAATTTTTGGTAGGATTATAGCAGCAAATATAACTAAGAATCAGATGAGGTTTCATGTATGTCTGAGGCCAAGAGACTTTCCAAAGAGCATCTCTCCTTAACACCTAGGACACAGTCCGTCTGTGCACCTAGAGGATCCTGCTCCAGTGTAATGTTATATAGGAATGACCTTGGGAGACAGGGAGAAGAGATGATTTCCCCCCCCCCCCGGGTCAGATAAGGGTCAGATAAGAGAAGTCATAGCCCATACCTGCTTATTGGGTGGAGAATGAGGTGGAGAATGAAGCTCAGAAAGGACCCCTTCTAAGTTCTCGGGCTTTAGAGCAGAGGTGGGATTCACTTACCTTCCCTACCGGTTCGCAAATGTGAGCATGCGCACATGCGTGCTTCACTCGAATGCACTACCTCTGAGGATGTGCACAGCCTACACAGTAGTCGCACATTACATCCTGGTAGGTGGGCAGAGCCTCCCACAGTCGCCGCTACAGGTTCGCACGACCCGGACAGAACCAGCTGAATCCCACCACTGCTGTAATAGAGGTTTGCAAGATTGATGCCTGTGTTCTCAAGTGGAACAGTCAAGAAACATGGCCAGATGAGCCAATTGTACTTTACTGTCAGACTACATCTACAGGATCTTGCAAGTCTAAAAAGACAAATCTCCCATCATCTCCTTCACAACCTGAAAGCTTGGGTAGAGGTTCCTTCTGAGTGTTTTTCTTCTTCCGTCACACAGCTGTTGATTATGCCCTCTCTTATCCAACAGTTCCCATCTTCATCCTATCTCCCAACATCGCTCCCAAATACACCAGAGGTAATTCCCAAATTACCTCTGCTGGCCATCTCTGACTTTATGTGTTTTTTCTCTCTCTCAAATGAGGCCTTAGGTGGCTACACATTATATAGCTAGTCCTCAACTTACGATCACAGTTGAGCCCAACATTTCCATTGCTAAGCAAGATAGTTGTTAAGTGAGTTTTGATCCATTTTACGCCCTTGCTTGCCATAGTTGTTAAGTGTTAAATCAATCACTGCAGTTGTTAAGTTAGTAACATGGTTGTTAAGTGAATCTGGCTTCCCCATTGACTTTGCTTGTCGAAGCTCATCCATGCTTACATGATCCTGGGACACTGCAACTGAGCCAGTTGTGGCTGAATTTTGAACACATGATCGTGGAGATGTCGCAATGGTCAAAAGTCAGTTATTTTGGTGCCATTGCAACTTTGAACAGTCACTAAACAAATGATTGTAAGTCGAGGACTACCTGTAGTTGAGATTACCACTAGCATGCTAAGTGGCACTATATCAGGCTCTGGCCTTCAGGTTTCTGAAACCAACAAATGAATAATTCAAATCCAGTCATGAAATTAGAGGAAGAGCTTTCTAATGACCCTCACCAGACTAGGTTGGCAGGATTTATGCTTCCCAGGTTCCTTTTC
Source organism: Masticophis lateralis (assembly GCA_030761175.1). Lineage (NCBI taxonomy): Eukaryota > Metazoa > Chordata > Lepidosauria > Squamata > Colubridae > Masticophis > Masticophis lateralis. The sequence goes on from JAUDYJ010000002.1 coordinate 73,239,403, forward strand.
CAATTAGCAATAGCAATAGCACTTCAACTTACATACCACTTTATAGTGCTTTACAGACCTCTCTGTAGGTTTACAGAGTCAGCATAATATTGCCCCCAACAATCTGGGTCCTCCTTTTACCGATCTCGGAAGGATGAAAGGCTGAGTCAACCTTGAGCCGGTGAGACTCAAGCTGCTGAACTGACGGTAGCCAGAAATCACAGAAGTATCTTGTAGTATTGCATTTCAACCACTGGGTCACCGTGGTTCTTCATTAAAAACCAACCTGAAATAATACAACCTGGATTTGGTCCTCAACCTCCTCGATTCCAACAGTAGCTACTTTATTTAGTGTCTATCTAACTTAATATTGTCACTGTAGTGCCTGCCAAAAGCTCTGCCAAATTTCAGGCAGACGCCAGTTCCAGTCCTGCCTAAAAATTGTACCGAGTGTCTTTTGCACATGCATAAGTGTGTGCTTTCTGCTGTGAAGCTGCAAGCTTTCTCCTAAATGTCACTTTAATGCGCAGATATTTATTTCTCTTCAACAATTTCTGTCACTGTTGGGACGATGTTCCCTCATCAGGAAATTACATGTGTCGTCCTGGCAGGTTTTTTGTTTTTTAAAATTGGTCATGTTTCATAAACTATGTGATTTCCCCTATAGTTGGCACTATAATGTCAGGCATGGTAAAAGACTTCCAGCTTCCTTTGCAGAAGGAAATGTGGATTGCTTTTTTAAAAAAAATAAAAAGAAAGTTTTTTCTGCCATATAGGGTTGATTCCAAGCTCCTGTCCTATTTTTGCCTTTCACTGAGAATGGCCACATCTTACCCATTTGCCAGATGAGCTCAGGCGTGGCCCACTGCCCTGAATTTCTCTCCCTTCGTTTCCTCTCCTTCTGTCTCAATCTCTGTGTGTGTCTTTTGTTAATCTTGAATTTTGCATGGTCTGCTAACTCAGTAAGAACATTTATAAATCAAGACTGTTGCAAACTGTTGCTACTGAATTCCATTTTTATGTTGGTTATATAATATATATCTATAGATCGAGTTATATCTATACATTTTTATTATTTTCTTACTGTGGCCTTTTGATTGGTACTTTTATTACTATTATTATTATTATTACTATTATTTTGGCTTATTTCTTTTTCATGTCGTTTTTTGCAAGAGGTTTCCTTTTGGTATGATTATGATACACAATATTTTTATTCAAACAGCAATTGAATAAAATATTGTTTGTACCCCCTTCCCCCTTTCCACCCAAACCCCTTTTTTGTTTTCTGTTTTTTGTTTGTTTTTTCTTGCTTTCTCTCTCTGATGGATTCACACAGTACCAAGCAAATTGAAGGGCAAGTATTTTCAGTCTTAGACCACTCCCCTTCCACCACCCCCTTTTCCTCACCTGTGTCCAGTAACCCCCACCCTCACTCCAGACCTTCACCACTCTCCCTTACCACCACCACCTGGCCTGCTTGCCCATTTCCTTGCCCGTTTGCCACGCCTAACCTTGCGAATCACCACCAAACTCTTCCCCTCTCCTTTCCCCTCCCCCTCCCCTTACCCTCTTTCACTCTTTATTTGGAAGCAACATGTCTTGTTATGTTCATAATAGCTTCACCACTACTGATCTCCCCACTCCTACCCTGTGCATTGCTCAGAGATTCAATCCGGTATCGTTAAAGATGAGCCAATTCATATGGAACTGTTATGTTTGAATTCAATTAAGGTTTTTGTAGCTAGTTTAAAATTCCTGCTCTTCTTCTTCCCTGCAAAAATATCTCTTCCACCCTTTCTGCTTTTTCCTTTCCCTTGCCTCACACCTTTCCTACAAATTTTCTTACCCTGTCCTTGTTCCTGTGCTTACCTTTCTCTTCAAGACAACTCAACCTGAATGGAACAGGGCTGTGCAGAAACCTCCGGGTTCAGAAAGGTTTGGAAACAGAGACCAATATCACTCTCTCAAGAAAACATTTAAGCTCCTCCAAAAGGAGAGGGGGAGAAGCTGATCATCTCAAGACGAGTCCAGCTTGCTCGCAGGCCAGAATTTTTGAAGCTAAAATACCATAATCTCCACAATGGGCATCATCATCATTAGCAGAAATCTTCGAAAGAGATTTCTGGCTATTTATTATCTCAAACTTATTATCTTTATTAATTTAACTTTATTATCTCAAACTATTATCACAACCAGAGATGGGGGGTAGTCGAATGATCATGTTGTGAGCATTCAGTCTACTCAGTTCTCCTACTCGCTTATAAAATTTTTGAGGCAATGTTTTCAAAACTCAATGAATAGGAAGGGCAAGTCTGAAACTTTCCATCCTCTACACAAATCTAAACTAGTGAAATAGGGTTGATCGTTATAGATTTCACTTGCATCCTCCTTTTCTTGTACATCAAACACTATAATAGCACTTTAGTTTAAATACAGACTAGAGGTTGCATACTTCAGTACTCCATATAGCACTTAGCAATAGCACATAGACCTCTTCATAATGCTTTGCAGCATTTTCTAAGAGGTTTACAAATATCAGCATATTTCCCCCAACAATTTGGGTCCTCGTTTTACTGACCTCGGAAAGATGGAAGGCTGCGTCAACCTTGAGCCGGTGAGAATCGAACTCCAGGCTGTAGGCAGAGTTTGCCTGTAATACTGCATTCTAACCACTGCACCACCATAGCTCCTATACACATGTACCTAAGTGTAATTTTTTTTTTTAAAAAAAGATGTGGTTATATTTTATAAAAGAACTAATTTAAATAATATACTTTACATATTAAGGGCCTCTGTTATGAAAAGAATGTATTGTAGAAGTTGTACCTAGAGAACCAGCTGTGATAGGAAAAGAAGGGGGAGTGAATTTTTAAAGCCTGTTCAGTAGTAAAAACAAAACTATGAGGTGGGGAACATAGCAGCATTTAACAATCTATTTCATATGAAACCAATATTTGGAAAATTTATTCCATCAAAGTAAAGAAGCAAAAGTAATAAAATACTACATATTTTTGGTTACTTCCATAATTCAAGATCTCCAGAGTCAGTACCCATATAAAAGTGAGATGTATGGCTTGAAATGGCATTTAATTAACACAAAATGCAGGAAAGCCCCAGAGGGAAGCTTCTTATTAGACTGATCTGTTCGATACAAAAAGACATGAAGCTGAAATGCCTTGCAATAAATATAGGTTTCTCATTTGACTCAAATTTCCCTTAGATACAAGCATACCTACAATCATGAGTGAAATTTCCTGGGTTCTATGCTTATAGTTTTGCAGAATTTTGTGAGGTTAAGCAAGTCTCAGGTGTATGGAAGTTCAGCCACACTGGCTGGGAATTCTAAGAATTGTAGCTCCTAACAAAGTTGGATAGTGCTCAGATTGGGAAGCCCAGCTTAAGCACTTGGCAGAGGAAATTGTGCAGGTAGATAGGCAAAGATATGTCATGTAAAAAGACACTGAGAAGAGACCCCAGTCGAAATACACAGCTGTAGACTGTCACACTAAGACATTATCAGTGACTGGATCTCAAGCACAAGAGTCCTCAGCCCTGTTCTATCAGCAATGAGCTGCCTGCTCCTGACCCTGTATTGGCAATGCTGATGAAAATAATTACTTAGTGTTTTGTATTCCTTTCCTCTTCCTCCTTTCATTGGCTTGTTTCCAGACCCTGCCTTATAGTCCTGTTCGAAAACAGCAGTCCAACCTATGGCTGTGCTGCCCTCACAAAGGGCCACATACATCTTGCAATGCATTGTGGGAGATATGGGAGGGAGGAGAGGGGTTTTGAGGGTTTCACAGTCCATCTGTTTATACTGATGCATTCTGAAGTGCATTTTGTAACTAATTGAAGAATACAAGTCTGGTGAATTTGATTGATCCAATATGAAAAGTGAATGGGTATCTTTCAGGGAAAAGCCTGCAACAGCTATCCCTCCCTACTCTCTCTCTCTCTCTCTCTCCCTCTTTCTTTCTTTCTTTCTTTCTTTCTTTCTTTCTTTCTTTCTTTCTTTCTTTCTTTCTTTCTTTCTTTCTTTCTTTCTTTTTCTCTAGACCAAAAGAGATTTAAAAGCTGATGGAGACTTAAAATACTATACTTTTCTCTAGAAGGTAGATATAAAATACGCAATTATATTTGGGTAGAATTCTTCACCCAGAACCTAATAATATATTAAAGGTAAGCTGCCTTTATATACATTACAGGAGACAATGTTGCTGAGTTCACACATTCTGGCTCTTACACAGTAGTGTGTAAGTATGAGGGGTGTAAGTAACCGTGGTTACACCTGCAAAGAACCATCCTGAATTGTGGCAGAGTCTCCAGGGAATTGGCTGCAATTCCATGTGTGGCTCTGAAGAAGAGCCAGACTCAACTCCAAGTTTCAACTCCATCAGTAGCCTCAGCCTGTGTTCTTTTCTTGCCCTTGAATGTAAATGGTACAAAACTATTCGGTTGTTGTCATGCATTACAGACTATTGTTGACTATTAGCTATTGTTTAGTCTGGTATAGGAGACCTGTTGAAAGTAATGAAGATAATCTTAATGGAGATAGGCAAGATCCATTATTGTTAACCAGAGGAAAACCATCTTAAGTCTACCTCAAGCTGAAAATATGAGAAAGGCTCAGATAAAGGCTTAATTCACATGAGTGTGAAGAGGAGCAGGGGTACAGTACAATGAGATTTGCAAGATTGTTGTCAGCCCCCCATCCATCCAGATAAATCAAAGCAGGAATCAATTTAATAGGAAGCGAGTCTGATTATGCTGTACTTCCTCTCATACTTACATGAATTAGTAAGTATGCAACGCAAAGTACGATGGCATTCATCTTCTCATTTATTTGAGCCTTGTTCTTAGTGACATGCAGACATACCAATGATCAATATAAGCAAAAAGGTTGCAATTTACAAATGATTGCAAATATATTTTCTTTTTTTAGTGAACTGGTCTGTTTCACGTTGGAAATATCACAATTATTTTCATTCTGATCAAAGCAAGATCTTGCTCTTCCTTTTTGGTTATGCCTATTAAGACCAGCAAGTCCCTCCTATTTTTTTTAATCATTGCTTGGCATTATTTTATATTCCTAGAAAATTTGGGGGAGGGGGGGTTGTTTTCATTTTTTTAGCTAAGCCATTAATTTAGAATAAATTCTTCTGTGCAGTCAATTATATATGTTTGCAGTCTTGCTGCCAAGTGTAGAGTGTTAATTATTGCTAAATGTTGTGGCACCATAGGGACTGTGATTAAAGTGCCAATGAGCCTGGCAGAGGTTGATGTTTGCAGATTGGATTGGCTAGAGGAGAAGATAATGAAGGATTTGTTAGGAGTTGAAGATACAGGCAAATTTCTTAGTCCTGATCTTAATGAATCAGCCTCACAGTGATCCTTTTTTTAAAAAACTTTATTACTTTTTAATACCAAAATAATCCAGATTAAAGAATCACGCATCATATGATTAGGGGTGAATAGATGGAACTGATATGCATTCTGTAATTTTCAATAAAGGGAGATAATGAACCTATTCCATTTAAATAGTTTGTAGTCGAATACTTTGTTCTGGAGCAATGTAGGGTTACTGAAAAGAGAAACATGATCCAAAATGATTGTTTCTTTGATAAAAAAATGCTACCTAAATATTAATTTTTTGTTACTTTTAAAGAGCGGCATGAATATTTTTTTAAAAAAAAATAAACCAGGAGAGCAAACCATACCACGATTGTTTTCACTTTTCAGTCTGTTAGAAGCACATTGGAAATGTCTTTTCTTCTGAAACATTGAAAACAATGGGTGAAAATCCCTGCCTTGTCCTGAACTTCTCTGGTCTTGCAGCAACAAAAGTCTCCTCACCCTCCTCTCAAGTCAAAAGGGAAAGAAAACAAAAAACACAATAGCCAGATTAGATCCAATTGCCAACCTTCAGTTATTATTTGAAATATTATTGAAACCCAACGCATGCCTAGTGATGCCTTCTTAAATGATGGATATGAGCTATCCAGAAAAAAGTTCAACTAAATTATGCCCAGGTTAAAATTATTATTTTTTATTGTATCAAGATTCCAAAGGGAACTATTGCTTTAAGATTATTCTCTGAAAGAACCATAAAAGCGTAGAAAACTGTCTAGACTGAAGCTCTCGGTAAATCTGATCAAGTAGAAAATTGGGTACACTGTTTTGGTTGGATCAGAGTTTTTGGATTTATTTCAGTCTGAATCTTGGACAGAAGCGTGAGAGAATCAGTGAGTTATGGATGTTGATTCTCCATCAATAACCATTGACAGCAGCAACGGTGGTATAGTTCCGAACCACTTTTCTAGAGTAAAAGCTAAATAAATTGCTATGCATTGCTTTTTTTTTTCTTGTCTCACAAATTGGTTTCAGAAATGGTCCTGGCAACCATTTTCTGTGAAAATTGGTCAAGGAGATTCCACAGGATTTCGTTTTGCTTACCATACTTGTTAAGAATGACAGTACCGTACATGAAAGTGCTGCACGAGGTAATTCAAGGATTTAAAGCACAGTAACAGCATTGTGATGATTGCATTCAGTTCTTTTTCTCTTTTTTTTCTCATGGCATCATTTATGGCACAGGCTTCCATCAGTTATTCCTAGAGGTCAGGAACAAAACAGATGAAGATTATACATAATTCGATGGAAAATAATAATGCTATTGGACAGATGTCCCATAATGTGTAGAAGGCATGTCAATTCTAGTTTAAAAAACTTTGTTTCTCATAAAAATAAATTTTTAGTGGAACTCACTCATTTTAGCAAGGTCATTTGGCAGAAGCAATGATAAAGATGTTTAGTTTAGTTTAGCTGAGCTGAGCTTATTTTAGTTTATCTTAGCTTAGTTATGTTTTAGAGGCCACTAAAGCATATCTTAAATTGAGTTTATAATCCTATTTACCTGAAATATGTCTGGGTAGAACATATATAGCAGGGTGTCAAACTCAGTTTCATTGAGGGCCGCAACAGGGTTATGTTTGACCTCAGGGGGCTGGGGTAGGCATAGCCAGGGTGGGTGTGGCTAGCTTGACATCACTTGTGTTGGGGGCATCTGTGGCCCGAGTACTCTGCCAGCGAAAATGGGCTCCCGAGCTCCATTTTCGGCTAGGGCAGCCGTCTGCAACCCGTTATCAACAAAAACAGAGCACAAGAGGGTACACACGATCCTCCCACACTCTGTTTTTGATGGCAGAGGCACTGCGGGCCAGTCCTTCGCTGTTTCCAGGATGGCCCTGTGGGCTAGATCTAAGCATCCTGTGGACTGAATCTGGCCCACAGGCCTGGAGTTTGACACCTCTGATATATAGGATAATATTATAAAACACAGAATTCCAATAAAGTATAACAGTACTTCCTGTCCTTTTTTCTCTTTTCCCTATAACAATAGAAATTCAGGACATTGGGATTCTTTTATGTTTGTTTTATGCCGCAAGAATTCTTAACTTCTCTTTTTCGGATAGTGAGAATTAAATGTGAGGAAACTTGCAAACTTTCAGAATATGATAACATCTGGCAAGTATTTAAGGAGCATACCAAAAACTTACTGGAAATTAATCAGCTCATAGAAAACCAAATAACAAAATGAAAAACATTTGTAATGTACAGATTACAGTATAGGCATCATTACTTTTTTGGAAAACTATGGATCCTGTTCAATACCTGTACTACTACTAGTGAGTACCATTTGCATATTTTATGCTAATTGTGTTAAATATATCTTTGGTCCTATTTTGCTGTTCCAAAGTTATACTTTAATAAAACCCTCTAATTATTTATTAATTGATTCAGTCATTTATTCATTCATTCATTCAATTCGTATCCCAGTTTTTCTTGGAGAGCTCATGGTAGCTTATATAGGCCTCTCAATTTCCATTTTTCCCAAGAAAAAACTGTGAAGTGCCCCAAGTCATCCAGTTTTCATGCCTGAAGGTGGACTTCAGTGTGGGTTTCTCTGCTCCTAATATAACACTTTATCCCAATAACATACCTGTTCCTTATTTTAATAAATAACCATTTACTGATAAAAATGTACAATATATCTCTTTATATCACACTTTTATTATTTTTATAAGGCGGTAAACATACTAATACTTCTTCCTCCTCTTATTTTCCCCACAATAGCATCCCTGTGAGGTGAGTTGGGCTGTGAGAGAGATGGTGTGTTTGGTCCAAAGTCACCCAACCAACTTTCATGCCTAAGGCAGGAATAGAACTCACAGTCTCCTGGTTTGTAGCCTGGAGCCTTAACTATCAGAGCTCAATATTCTCTTGGAATATTGACCATGTTTAATGCTCCACAGTTGATTTGATTACATAAGTTACTTCTATGGAATTCAGAAGGCTGTTGCACATTCTCACCAAGGAGGGATGGCTGTTGCAGTGCTCTGAGAACTCTTGTCTATTAGAAAAGACAGCGGCTGCACTCTCTACAATGCATTGTGTTTTACCTCTAGCTATGGGTAAGTCTTTGGTTGGACTGTCTTCATAAAGGACCCTGGTTTGGCCATGTTGATGCCTGAAAAATACTTTTTCTTAGAAAATATTGTTTTAGTAACTCTCTTTTTGTATGAGCAGAGCATGTGATTTCTTTTCTTTGTAATTTCATAATAAGAGAGAGATATCCACATGACCTACTAAACATACATATATATATGTGTTTTTATATATATAAGTATGAAGATATATATGTGTGTAGGTATAATTATATATAGTCCCAAATCAATATTTATATATACATATCTATACAATCTGCCAAATATATTTAATTTAATTACAGATTAATATTTAATTACAGATTATGGAATTTTAATTATATATGATTAACTCTCCAAATCCACTCAGTGTTGACAACTTATTGGCTATCACTTTCTTCTGGTATGACTTGAGCACCCAGAGTGTATTTTCTCCTTTCTCTCTTGTTAAAACGAGCCAGTGGTTTTGCCTCTTCTGTTTATTCCTGTCTCTTTTCTCTTTCTCTCTCCCCCAGCCCCATTTCCTCTTGCTCTGGCTCTGTCATCTTCTGAAACCGAAGCTGCCTTCTTCCCTCATTTCAACTCCCCGCCGCATAATGTTACCTTTCTGTTGCAGATTTTGAATACCTGCTGCCAAACAGCTTTGAGTCCGAGGGACATGTATTCATTGCTCCAAGGTAGCTTTGTGTGTGAGCTTGCTGAGGTGTCCATTTAACCACCGATCCTGGGAGTGGTTCAACTCCCCTTCCCCAACCCTTTTTCCGTCCCTGCCACACCTTCAGATATTCTACTCCATCACTCCTGACCCCTTTGGAACTGATATACCTCCTCATTGTGCCAATGTCTTGATCATTTCTTCCTTTTTTTGTGTGTCTGTCGTCTGCCTGTGTGCCAGTCTCGGGGACTATGATTGCCGCCACCTACACTACATTGTGCTACCATTGGCGGCCGGCAGCATAGCTGTCCCACCTTCTGTTCACTCACCTACATAAGAAGAATATATATGTGTGTATGGCTGCATATGAGATACATATGTAGCACACATATATAGGTATAGTTTCTGAAAATCCTCAAAAAAACCCCAATAGACAGCCATGTTTCGATTCTATTGAGATCATGATATTGTGTAAGGAAAAATTCCACCAAAACATCTCTAAATTAGCCCAGCCTAAGAAATCATATTGATCAGGACTACTTTTATTGTGACAGCTGTAATAGTAAAAATCTTGCAAGTCTGAATGTGCTCCCTCTTCCTCACTTTATCTTTGTGTGAACTAGGGAGGGGCTTGTCTGAGATGTTTCCTTATGTTATTTTCTTTGTCTAGGTTCAAGCCCCTCTTATCTGATTGTTGACTTAGTAGCAGCATTTCTTCCTGTCCTTCAAGGCTATTCCCTTTGCCCTCTACACAACGTTACTATTAGTATTATATACTAATACCATACATTAAAATCACAAACTCTGCATTTTGTTACCCTTACTCTATCAAACTTTATTCTTCTTTCAAATTTAATTATTTCAAATCTACAGAACAGAACATTTGTTGCCAAGTCCAGTGATCAGAATATTACATTGGGCTAGGGGAGGTTTACATTCACAGAATAGTTTGGGGATAAATCTGGAGAGGGCAAGAAATGTAGAGTATGTACTATCTAAGATTTTTTTTGGGAGGGAGAGACAGAATTCCATATTCCATAAATAAATAATTCTTTTAGATTTAAAGGCAGCACAACATCAGCCCACATCTCATAAACTGGTGATATATTTGGCATCCAGATCAGGGGTCAACTCCAGCAGGTTCTGACAAGTTCTGGAGAATCGGTAGCAGAAACTTTGAGCAATTCGGAGTACTGGCAAATACCACCTCTGGCTGGCCCCAGAGTGGTGTTGGAATGGAGATTTTGCAATATCCTTCCCCCAAGAGTGGGGAGGGAATGGGGATTTGACAGTATCCTTTCCCTGCCACACCTACCAAACCATGCCACGCCCACAGAACCGGTAGTAAAAAAATTTGGATTTCACCACTGATCCAGATTGCAATGGTAAAATCTATTTGGCTCCCCCAACCACAGATGGCCAAATACAAATAACGATGGAGCTCTTACTGTATATCTTCAATACTTCTTTAGAAGTGGGAAAATCAGAGTCTCAGGAAAGTATGCCATGCTGTCAGAAAAAAAAACAACCTTCTGCCCAGACTTTTAAAGATGCAGTAAACTGGGCCTCTTCTGGTAACTCAGGCTCCAATCACCGTATACACAGTAAGAAAATGGAAGAAATGCCATTTTAATAGCCTTTTTACAAATTCCGCTTTATATAAGGCATTATAATACAATGGATATGTGACATTCCAACATTTTTTAAAGCCGCTATGACATGTATTAATCCTAAAAGCAATCCTATACATAAATACTTAGAGGTATTCCATGGATTTTATTCCCAGGTAAGTATTTATAGGATTGCAGTCTTAAAAATGCATGAGACTGATACAAGATTTTTTTAAAAAAATTGGGAAAAGGAAACTATCCCTCCATAGAATGCTGAACCAATCCAAATAGCACCATTCTGTACTGGTCTTTATTGAGCAGGGATGCTTAGAAACTAGCATTCAACTGTACTTCTTTTCTTTTTGGTTTGAAAATTGTCACTGCTTTTCAAGCCAAAAAAGAAAAGTCTAGATTCAAGTTCCAGATAACTCTACCTGGATGAATGAGGAAGTATATCTTATTTTCTTAAATTCTGTTGATTCTAGTTTAGCAACTTCAGTGAATGGGGTTCACTGACATTTGTTGCATTCAGTGCTTTGCATTTGGAGTTGATAGTACACAAGGAGAGATGTAAAATTCCTAGTTTTTAATCATTTAGGGCTACCAAATCTGGAATACAAAAATCCAGATAGCTACCATAGGCCTTTGTCTTCTATGTTTCTTTGCTGTCATCGTTTATTGGTTATCTGAATTTTTGAACTCCTGATGTGATCACCCTATTATCATTACTAATGGGTAACTTTTTCTGCACTGAACACTATCCAGCATAGAAATACATGATTTTGTGGGACATATAAACCATGGACAACAGTTTATGTTCAAATTTTTAGGTTTAAGATTTTTTTGAGAATATGTCCTTTTTTATATAGATGCATAGTGAGTCATAAAATAAAGGGGAAAGTCTTTTTATTATCCTTCAGCCTTCCCCAACCTGATTCCTTTTATATTTGTTTGTCCACACCTCCCCCCAGTGGCAACTAAGATGACCAATATAGCCTTATTGTAAATTCTACGAGGTATCACATAGTCCATTGGAAGCTATCAGAGGTTAAGAAATGCAGATTTATGATTATATCAAAACAAACAGGCTTCTGTTCTAGCAAGCATTCATTCCTAGTGATTACTTATGTCATTTCTTTAATTCCAGCTACAATATTTATTAGCCTTTCAGCCATTATAATGCTTGGCAATATGCTGTGAAGTCTCATCATTACTAATATGGCCAATAGTCCATGGTAATTTTCAGAAACCATATATCACTGATAATCTATTTCTGGGTGTACAAGCACATATATCTGTACATATCTGTGTAGATACATAGGTGGATAAAATATTGTGTATATGTATCTCTTTATATATATATAATATATATTTAATATATACGAATATATATATATATATATTCGTTCAAGAAGCAAAATAAACTGGGTGGCCCAGGATTTTATGTTGCATTAACATACAGTGATGGAAAATCGAAAGGTTATTAAAGCTAAATAAACTTGTATTTTATTTCTATGAAAAAGTTGTTAACAAACAACTGGTGACCATCAAATCTTATCCAGCTACTCTACAGAATATATTTTAATTGGTTCTGCTTTCATACACATTCATTTTGTTAGATCGAACAAATGAGATGCATACTGGAGCTGCTACTTGGTTCAAACTCATTAATTCTCTATTTGAACCAACCTTTTAAGGGACTTACTGATTTTGTGCCAAAGATTCCTGTGCAACATAGCTAAGTAGTTTTATATACAGAATGTGTTCCATTTATACATGGACAGGCATTTGCATTGAACCCACTTTTTGTGACAGATGCCTTAAACAAATTACACCCATCGCTATCCCCTCAGCTACATGGCTGTTAAAAGATACAGGATACTATCATCTGGCCACCTGGTGAGATGTCCCGTGTGACATTTGTCATGAACCCAGAAAAATCACTCTCTAAGTTGCAGTCCCTATCCTGTTCTAAATTATTTCTTAATATTTAATTCTGAAAACTACAGTATAAAGAAGCAGGAACACACACACAAACACACACACACACACACACACACACACACTATTTCCAACCCCAGACTTTGGTAACTGACAATGCAAAACCTGGTTTGATCATGCAAACCAGGTTTCATCAGTTGAATTCCGAAGATAATGGCAAATGGTGATGGGAACAGGCCTAGTTTTGTTATATATCTTTACAATTCACAATGGTCTATATCTGCAGATGCATAGACTCACAGCAAGGTACAATCTTACAGACAAGTTACCCATTAAAAAGACCGAGCTGATAAATAGTTTAATATATAAAGCTCAGTACTGCATGTGCATATACTCTTGCAAGCAAGTGCCAGCACCTATCTGTCTAAATGAAAGGTACAGATATGTCTACAGTTTCTATATGTGTCTGTATCAGTATTTCGATGCATAATCTTGGAGTAAAGCATGGCTGGCCATCCTGTTTTCTATTGCTATGGTGAAGAGCGATTCACTTGTAACTGTCCTGACAATTGCTGTGCATTGTGGAATCTTGTTTTATTCCACAAGTAAGCCAGATCTTTAGTGTTTTCTCTCATATGTCCCTCTTCCACTCTTTCCTATCCTGTCCCCCACTTTCTCAAAAAGTGGAGTTTCAGAGAAGAAACATTTTTCATATTTAATATAAAGTCAACTAAACATGGGTGACTTTTATCCTCCTCCACCCCACCACACCCAAAAAAAAATTAAAAAGGAAAGAATAGTGACACCGATTTTAATTATTGGGTTGGACTGTGACCACAATAAATGAAGAGATCATATCTAATGAGAGCATATGGTAAGTTGCGCAATAGGTGATGAAATAGATATGAATTTGCTAGAGTTTGCAACTTTGGCCTTAGCATCTTTTAAGGGAAACCAAATTCTGAATCAAAACATTATAGATAAGACAATTTTCTACTCTTCACAAATCATTGAACCTACATTTCTCCTCTTTCCATTAAGAGAGAGGTAAGTATTTTTATCCCTCATTTAAAATCCCATACCAAGACCAAAGAGGAAAAGCAAGAAACAATGCAATTGTGCATCCAGATTCAACACCTCTCAAGATAGTAACTCAGGCTCCAATTACCAAACTTGTTAACTTGTTGTTTTCTCTAGGATTTTGTCCTGCTTGATTCACCAATGCTCCTGACTACACTTGAATTGGGTAGTCCCAAAGATGCTTTTTCAAAAGGCAACTGGATTTTGTTTTTCCTTGAAGATATTTTGCTTCTCATCAAAGAAGCTTCTTCAGTTCTTTTGAAAAAGCATACCTTTGGGGCAACCATGACTTGGATGACTAAGAATCTCCATAGATGTTTGAACTGGGTAGCATCCCTTGACAAATAGATAATACTACATGCATATTGCATATAAACAGGCACAAATACACTGGTATATGATTCGGACTGCAGTTGGTGCCATTCAAGAAGTCAACCGTCTAATTAGAATGAGTGTCTTCCATTTAAGTTGTATCTGCTTAACTCAAGCAATCTATTAAGAAAACTATACATAAGAAAGACATTTCCATCCTGGATACATTTCATAACGCTGCAGCAATCAGATAAGTGAAAGAAAGATGATAATCCATCTTCACAATATTGATTCAACTCTTCCTCTAATTTTCATTATTAAACTAAAACTACAAATATATTCAGTAGAAAAGAGAGAATGGTTGTGGACTGAATTAATGGGCAAAGGAAGAATTAACATTTTTGTCCCCTTCCTGTCAGTTCTCCTTGGCTTCCCAAATTTGGAATCTTCTGCTGGCTGGAAATTATGGAACTTCCCAACATGTTAGGAAGGTGCCAGAGTGGGGTAGTTTCATTAGCAGTATTGTTTGATGTTACCATGATACAGCCAATCCATATTTGGAGAAATAGGCTCTGCCATGTTAATTTACAATTTCACCTTTTATCCATTTACCATCAAAAATCTGTTTGGAAGAGTTTAAAGAACAAGAACTGATATCACCTCTTTTTTTTTTTTTTTTTTTTTTTTTTAGAAAACTGGTTGATATCTATTGCATTATCTTAGACTAACTTTTACTGTTAGAAAACAATTATACATAGATATGAAAAAAGCAGTGTTGAAGCAATGGGCAGAGGTTTCTTTCTGAATTGCAAATAAAGCAGTCAAGCCCTATAACAGAATCGTGTCAGAAAGGAACCTTTAAAAAGATGCTGAAAGTGAGTGTAGAAAGATAGCTGGAATGGTTTTAGTGAGATAGATCTTAGGCTGTATAAATTGACCCATTATATCAAGTAACTGGCACTGCATATACCTTTTAGCTTGGAGATAGCTATTACTTATCTTCATGCTTTTAATAGGGTTTATTTGGGGATGCATACAATCTAAATAAAGTGGGCAAGAGATAGTCCCATTTTGGAGACAGTAAAGAAATTTACCTTTGTCCCAGATTAGCAGTCTCACTTACTACCTGCTATCAAATATCAATACTAGAATGAAAAAATAATAATATTCACAGCTTGAGTTCTGCTGCTCCCTCTAGAGAAGTGGTGGGCTTTTTAGGTCCACATATTGATCAACCTCCATTACTGACAACATTTACAACTGACCATCCCAGCTCAGAATTCTCTTGCAGCAATCCCTGGAAATCCACAAGCTCCCCATTGCTGCTCTAAAAGGACCAGATACCATAATATAAAATCTGCACCCTTAGCATCTCACTGAGGAATCTTGCGGCTTATATATGGATCCTCCTTTTTAAAGTGTTGCGTTCCTCCCCCTGCCCCCAACTTCATTGTGAAAGCTACAGTGAACGCTAGAAGAAAGAGTGGGAGAGGGAAGAAATGAGGCTCTTTTCCAATACTTGATAAAAATAGAGGGGTTTTTTTATAACTAGCACGGTCACGCTTCTATATAAGTACCATGTTGAAAATCATAGTGAAAACTGATGTCTATAGAAATTCACAAAAGCAGATCAAGAGTTTAATTAAGTTGCAAACCCTGGAGGAATTAAAGTAAGCCAGTAAGTTCTTAGAGAAATAGAGTGGCACAATTATTGCAGAAATCTGAAAATACAGTGATGCATAGTACTACCCAGTGCTATGTGCTGTACTTTAGGTGGCATTAAGAAACTATTCAGGTGGTGTTTTATGACATCGGTAAATAACAGAAAAGAGTTATGCCACAGGTTTTTATATAGCCAATAAATTCCCAAAGGCTTCCTACTGCACTTTCATAAATTGACTTTGTATTATTTTATAGCTGCCTGGTTACTCTTGAGAGGTGCTGTAACACCAGTGTGAAAAGGCCAAATAAAAGTCTTTCTCAGCAGACTGTGAGCCAGCATAAAACCCATTCATACAATCGCCCCAACTCTCAAAGACTCACTAGTACATATTATACACAGATTTGAAACATACTAGATTCTTACACATATATCTTTCTCTATCCATATTTAGATTTAAGACATCTATAAAAATAAAGGTTGAGTAGCCCTAAATATTGATGAGATGCACGTTGAACGCAAAATCATATTTCTGAGCAGAGATGGTGGTGGTGAGGATATGACTCATTAAATAACTCCAGTGGTGGGATTCAGCTAGTTCGCACCGCTTCGGGAGAACCGGTTGTTAACTTTCTGAGCAGTTTGGCAAACTGGTTGTTGGAAGAAATCATTAGGCAGCGAACCGGTTGATAAATTACTTGAATCCCACCACTGAATAACTCCACATATTTCCCACCTTCATTGTCTTAACCATACCCAGCTAGTTTGAGTAGCTGCTTCACCTGTGCTGAGCACATGATTAGGCCAATTCTGAGAGAAAGAAAACTAACCGCAACTTTTTCATCCTTCCAATCAACAAATCTTCCTCGTAACCCAGAGAATATTGCAAAGACCTCAACCTGTCGGATAACAACACTGAATTCCTGGAAAACTTTATTGCCCTCATGGAAAAGGTGACGCCTGACTCCAAACAATGTAAGTACCCCAAAGGCCTGTGGTGGACAGAAAGTCTCATCCCAAGGAAGCCTTCAGGTTTTGTGAGTGAGAGAACCCAGGCAAATCCATTACTAAGCAGCAATGGATTAATAAATAAATAAATCTACTTTTAAAGGTGGGGGTGGGGCAAAGTTGCCAAAAATAGGCCATTTAAATAAAGATTCATGTTTGTTTAAATAAAGTGTTAAGATGTGTTTCTTTTGTATCTGGGAATTGTTATCTTATGGTAAGGTGGATTTCATAAAACAAGAATGTAATTCAACTTTGTAGCAACCTCCAGATGCATTGGATTACAACGTCCAGAATTCCCAACCACTGGGGGCTGTTCTGGAGAATATTTGATTGTGAAAGTCTGTTATAAATGATTAGCCACCACAGTTAAGAGTTGTAATGTAGCCCTGTACATGTATAATCAGTTTGCCCAAATGGAATCGATGGGACTTATCTTTTAAAAAGTATGCAGTCATTGGATAATGTTGCTTGCCAATCCTACATTTGAACATAGACATATCGACTTCTTCAGGCATGATCTGGCTGGAACCAGGTCACATTTCATCAGAGGTTAGAGCTCTCTGAGTTTATGACTATAAGATGTCATAAGATACTTCATTAAAGCAAACCCTACATTACATAGCCAGCCTGATTTCTCAGTGTAAATTAGTGCAACTAAGCAACTAAGAAACAAGAGTCGTGGTATTCTCTTTCTTTATGGACAGGTATTGATCAAGTATCTTTTAGGTGTTAAAAATATGTTTCTCAAGGGAAGTGGCTCAGTCAATCCCCTTCCATATCTGTCAAATATGGAAATGTAGTTTTACCATGTTGCTTTATTATGCTTAGTATGGCCGAAAAGAAATATGACAATACTCTAGGAATCTGCCTCTGTGTGCATAAGATACAGAAATACATTATTTACCATCTCCAACTCAGAACAGCAAGAAAAGCCAGAGACCTGAGCTTTCTGACTTCCGGTACTGAGAAGAGTTTCCAAAAACATTGAGAAATGTATACCTTTTTTTTAAAAGGCAGTTTAATACTGCTAAAGAATTTAGATTAGGGCATCCTGAATCCAAATACCTGAATAATGGAGAGATTTGGTATTGCATTCAATTGCCTTTTTGTGAGTAAAATGGTGAGTGAAGAAATTCTAGTGGCTATTCAGGTAAGCAAACTTCTGGTTTTGGAATATTTGTTCTTTCTGTTAAGGTGACAACTTCCTTCTTCACAACCTTATCCTGGACACTGGAATTACACAACAGCTGGTGGAAACAGTATGGAAGAATCAAGATTTAAGCACGTAAATAAAACTTCCAAGAAATGCTAGTGATATTATTCAATTGAGTGCAGATTAATTGCATCTTTTTGTAAAGCGGTTTTCCATGACAATGTAAAGCTTTCAGCTGTGTTAATATAAGGTAAATTACATGGTCTGGAGACCATGTTGAAAATTAATGGTAGATGGGGCTATACAAATCTTTTGAAAGGGGTGATTCAGAAGCTCACGTGAAACATCTCTCTTTTAATTTAAAAGATGCAGCTCTTTTAAAACAGCTGCATCTTTGCCTAGGCTTGTACAGATGCTATATAAACTGCTTCTTGTTGATCTCTTGCAGCAAAAAACTAATTCACTATCATGTGATCTTATTTCAATGATTGTCAGGAAGGTGGGATATTTTGAGTGTGCCACCCTATTCCTAAATTTTCACTTTGATTTCTATCTTACTGCAGATATAGTCTTCTAGCTGTGTTTGTTGCCACAGATGGTGGCATCACCCGTGTTTTCCCTAACAAGTAAGTTTTTGTTGTTGTGGTATTGTGATCGATAAACATCTGTGTAGAGATAAATTCAACTTTCTTCCTTTTGGTCTCTGCAATCCATGTTGGTCCTCTGGAAATCATCACAGAATTACATGTATGGTCTATTTTGTGACTTCCTGATATCAAAACCACTTTCCAGATTCTTCTGAGTAGGTCAAAGGAGAGAGAAAATTGGTGGGTCCCTGGCTGACCACCACTGAAGAAAGACAGCATTGAAAAAAAGTTCACTGAAAAAAGCCACACATTTTTATTTCCTCTATATGTTTTTTTTAAATGTGAACAAGCCTTTTGTTTCTGCAAGAATTTTGAGAATTTTGTGTCTCCTACAAAAGAAAAACCAACACATTACTTTTGGACATCTGAATTGTGATATGAAATTGAAAAACTGTCCAAAATCATGAGATTACTGTGACTTGTATCCTGTAGGAGACAAAAATTTGCTGTGTTAACTACCATTTTCAAAGAGTATTCTTACTGATTTGCCTTAAATGCCTAAGTGCCAGGCAATAAAATTACTTAACACTTCCCAATCCAAGTGCAACATTTTAGGGACTTCATAAATATCCTGATATTTTATATGCTTGGAAAAACAAAAATAATAGATTTGTCAAGCACTCAGCTTTATGCAAAATGAAAATTATTTTATTGTCCCAGTTAAAAAAAAAAGTTGATAGGATTTACTTTGGGATTTTTAGTTTTAGAGCAGATTTCCTCTTTAAAAACTCGTTAGAATTTTTATGCATATACTTGATTTTGCGCCTACATTTATGAAAAATGAAATTGATAATGTTCTATGGGTGTGGTTGATTTCTATGAAAGAGCTGCTGAAGATTGGGAAGAAGACCGAGAGCCCTTCAATGCCAGCTTTTATCGAAGGAGTCTAGATAATAAAGGCTACATCTTTAAGCCTCCTTATCGAGATCGTAAGTAAAATCTTGCAGAACAGCGCTAGGCAGTTTTGGTGTATTTTCAATTTGGATAGTCTTTATAAATATGATACTGCAGGAGATTGCAACAAAACTCTTGTTCAAGCTAGTTTGCATGCTGACTTAATCCCAGGAGCTGAAGTCCACATATCTTAAAGTTGTTCAGGTTGAAAAACACAGTTCTATAAGAAAACTCTTACCATATTTGATCTCTGATATGCAGGGGTATGTTTCAGGAGTGGGGGAAGGAAGCATTCAGTCATCAAATCATGGGGAATAAATTGCTTTGGCCTTATTTATATTTAATAGTACTTATTTAATTTTTGTCATGCTTGTTGTCAGAATTTGATAGATTTGTGATAACGTAGAAGCCATGAATGTAGCTTAAGATCTTAATTATTAAATAGCAGAATCGAAGAACCTTTTATTTTGTTGTTAAAGTGAATTGGAAGTAAGCATTGGCAGGAAGACAAATATTTATGAAACCATAAAAATAGTTCATTATCATATTGTTTCTTCTAGCCCAAAGAGTTTCTTGTAGCAGTCATGCAGTATTATCCATCAGAAAATGCTAATTTCTTTCCTCTTTTCTTTAAATAGCCAACTACAGAGGATCAGAGCCAGACAGCAGTGCTGTTGGGATCCTAGTTAGCACAGCTGTAGAACTCAATATAGCAGAGAGGCATCTGAAGCCAGCAGGTAAAGTAATCTAGAGATTTCTTCCAAAGATCTTCTATCTTATTCTATTCTATCTAACCTGCTTTAGTTCAGCATAGGCTTTCTGGAGCTCTACAACTACAACCATCCCATATTTCCATATACACCTACCACTTCCTCTGAAATGTGAGTTTCAGTACAATTATGTTAGACAGCTATCTTCTTGGACATAGCCGATGTGTATATAGAATTTGTGCTGGTTTGTGTAACTCTTCGTGTTCTTACAGAAATATGCCATATAAGAACAACAGAGGAGATTTTCAAGATAGCCTAGAGACAAAGTCTAATCTAATTCATAAGATTATTTAAGTATACAAATAGATTTTAAACTTCAATATTATCAATGTTTTGAAAGTCACTAGGTTGCTCATTTATTGCTTCTGAGCTGGCACAAATTCTATAGACGTGTGCTAGATCTGAGAAAAATAGGAAAACTCTGTAGATCAATAAACAAATGTGTTTACATTCATATTCCTAGATTAAACTTTCTATCTGCAAATAAAAAATAAAATTCTTTCTCCTCCCCAGTGGTTGGAGTAAAACTTGACTTGGAGGCCTGGACACAAAAATTTAAAGTCCTTGCTAGCAATCAAACAGATCAGCAGAAAACACGAAGGGTAAGTAATCTCTCTCTCTGTGTGTGTGTGTGTGTGTGTGTGTGTGTGTGTGTGTGTGTGTGTTGCATTCCTAGGAACAATTCTAGGATCTTGACTTTTGAAAACAGCATGATTAGAGCTATAGAATTTCTGTTTTCAAAATAAATAAATAAATATTGCATTACTATACAATAAAAGAAAAGGAGGGAAAAATTAAAATATATAAAGGCAATAAAAGGACAAAATGAAACAACAAAAATGTACTATATTATATGTCCCATCCTAATATTCTATGTGGCTTGGTTGCCTTTTATATTTTGCCTTTTATATTTTTATATTGTATATGTATTAAAATTGTAGGTTGGGTGAGTATTGCTTGTTTTTATGCTCTAACTTACCCAGAACCATGCTGTTTCTGTTGGGTGGCCTTATAAATCTTATTAAAAATAAATAATAATACATACAAAAATCATTCAGTTTAATTTTAAACACCTCATTAAGCACGTATCATGTACCATATTAATCTTTTCATTATATTGCTACAGAATCAATTCATAAAAAGAAAGCAAATATGTATTGATTATTCAAGATAGTAAATGTGGGATTAACGTGCCAGTCCAATAGTTTAGTTTATTTTTTCCAGCTCCCATGTTGATAAATTCATAATTCTTCATAGTATGATACGTTTCTGGTATATAAATCAAAAGTATATTCACATATTTAAAACTTATTGAATTTTGTAAAACTGTATAAACAAATGGATGAATATCAAACCAACCAGCACAACAGCAAGACAATTAACTCTTTTTAAAATAAAACACTTTGTGGTTTTAATAAACATGAAAATGGAATTTTTTGTATTAGTCTCATGATAAGAAACATAGTTAACTGTTCTGCCCTCAGCTATGTACCCCAAAGAACGCAGCACACACAAACTCTATACAAAGCTTATTTTACTCAAATAACTTAGTCTTTATCAACCAAAGGCTGTTAATAAAACTGTCTTAACAGCCTACCAGAATTCTAAGGTAATCACAGTCTTACTAGAGTTGGCAGAAAGCCCAGAAATAATTTTGCAGAGAATCCAGACACGAAGGAGATTGAACTAAAATTGTTCCCTACAGTTTGCTGTAAGCGGCGTTCCTCCTTAAATAGGCTAAGGGAGTGACCAATTACTCTCGAGGAGACCTCCTCCTGAGGAGCCACTCCTGCTTTTTGGCAGGTCTGCGCACCCATGCATTGCGAAGAGGCTCCTCCTCTTCGTCCTCTTCACTTAAGGGAGCTTCTGGAGGTTCTGAAGGCCCTGGCTGAATACCTGCCTCTGACACCACATCTTCTCCAGCCTCCTCACTGTCCGACTCGAGCGCCAGCTGCACAGGCTGCTGGCCCAGCACCACACCAGTCTCCTCATTGTTGGAATCAGCTACAATCTGCACAGGTCGCTGACGGCCCACAACAGTTAATATTCCCTATATAGATATACATTTTCTAAACCATGTAATCTCTAGTATAGAATAGGAGTCCCCGATCTGTGGGCTATGGCCCACTACTGGGCCATGACCTATTTGCAACTGCGTGGTATGAGTGGCAAGCCAGCATATGTGTGCCATACGTAGCCCCACCAGGCGAGTGGCGAGCGCCAGAGCAAGCAGCTCCACTTGGGCGAGCGGTGGGTGCCTGCGGCTGGCAGCCCCACTCACTCTCCTGCCCCTCACACAAAACCATCCCCTCTTATCCGCTCCCCCCACACATGCCAGGCCACCAACCTTGAAAGGTTGAGGAACACTGGTGTAGAAAATCGTACACTAATAGTAATAAACTCCTCTAGCTGTTTTCTCATCTTAATTTTCAGCCAATTCATTTACTTCCTCTATATTTTTTTTCTTGCCATTTATACATAAATGAATCATCTGGTCATTAAGACGATCTTTGCTTGTCAGAAGTTAGCTGGGAAGATCGCAGATGGTGATCACATGATCCTGTGATCCTGCAACCATCATAAATACATGCTCTCTCCCCAGGTTTATATGGAGTTTTTCAAATATCTTCATTTAAAGTCATTTAATTGGTCAAAAACTAAATTTTGCTACACTAACTGGAACCAGTAAAGATCTTTTAACACTAGTAAGGTGTATTTCACTTAGCAAATCACAGCTTAAAAGGTGGCAAACACAACCAGAAAAAATTTACATTTCCAAATATATTGGAATATTGAGTATAACATTATATACAGTATGAAATATGCCTCATACTGTATATAACTTAGTACAGCATTACTGTTATAGAATGCAGGTAACCTCTGAAATTATCTTGGAAAGTTTCCTTTCTTACCATTCTTATCAATCCATAGAAATGTCAGAAAGTGATTATGAATGATTTACAGACATAATGTGGATTTAAATAAATCAGTGCTAAGATTTGTCTAGAATTCCCTTAATTTTCTTGCCTTCTTTTTATGGTTTGCAGTGTGACCTCTCCACAAGCTGTGAGATGGACTGTGATACTAATGACAAGGTAAATAGCTGCAACATCATTGCATGACTCCTTCTGGCCCAGGAGACTATGTAAAAACCCACTTGATTTTTAAAATTCAGAAAGTAAGCAATTTAAAATTGACTTCTGGAAATATTGAGTAGGACTGCAAAAGTTACAGTACATTATGATGCCGAGGACAATGCCTTCACCACTCCACAAAAGCAGGCTTTTTGATATATCTGCTGCCCAGAGCAACTAATGTAAAAATGTAAACATTGCCACCTGGGATACTTCTTTTTTCAAATTGACAGTGCACAGTAGGAGTTTGTGATTTGGATTGCACATTCAGAAATTTATACCCCGTCTCCTGTTGAAGGCAAGGATGTTGCTTTTGCTCAGTCAATAGGCCATCCTGTAATAAGCTTCCTTGTTTGTATATTTATTTGCTAGGCATCCATGCTGCTACAGTCACATCTGGCTCTGAAAGGTTTACAATAGAATAGAATAGAATTCTTTATTGGCCAAGTGTGATTGGACACACAAGGAATTTGTCTTGGTACATATGCTCTCAGAGTACATAAAGATACATTCATCAAGAATCAAGGTACATCACTTAATGATAGGCATAGGGAAACAGTCAATATTACTCTTAAGGATACCAGCAACAAGGTTACAAACCTCTATCATTGTAATCATTAAAAGCAGAAGCTTTATACAAAAAAGATTTCCCAGTGTCAAAGGATACAGGGAACCCGTATACACAATCACACACTAATGCACACTCAGAGAGACAACAGTAACCATTCAGAATCCAAAGTTCTACTGAGAACAATCAGGTCTTGATGGCTTTACAGAAAGCTAACAGGATAAGGACCCATCTGATACCAAAAGAATATTCTTCTGGAGAAGGGGCAGGTGTGACTGGTGTCCAAGATTGAAAGGTTAACGATGGTGCTATCTTCACCCATTTACACACCCCTACCTTGCCATTGATTCATCGATTTAAAACCAGCCATGAACTAGGCTAGAACGTGCACATCTTATGCTACCTATGCTTGGGTGAAAGTTGCAAAGGCTTCATGCTCCCATTTGCCTGCCTTTTAAAATTGTTCCTCCTTATAACTTATTCCTTTGATGGTGACTTATGATCTTCTTTCTTCTTGCTCTCAAACATACTTCCTTCTGATCTTGTGCCTTCAACAATGAATACTCTTGGTTTCACATAGAAGAAACCAGCAAATCATTCAGCGAGCCAGCTAACCAATAAAAATAAATGAAAGAAGGGAGGGGAGAACTATTTATTTTAAAAGTGGATTATAGGAAAGAGGGGGGAATCGTTCAACTGTAAAAGTAGATTGGAGAGCTACGTTTTTTTTGTTTGTTTTTTGAATTAGGACAGGAAGTCAAATGGATTTTAAATGTAGTTTGAGAGCACTTTATTTTAAATGAAGGTTTAAAGGTATGGGCACATGCGTGTGTATGACTGGTAGGGATGTGCATTTCAACCCTATAGGAGTTGCTGTCCTCCCATGTAAGTCTATGGGTCAACTTCCCTAAGTTGAAAGAAGTAAGAGATAGCAGTGCCAGATCACTACCCTGTCTGGATCACAGGAAGATGTTTTGTGTGTTTGTGTGTGTGTGTGTTTGTTTGTTTGTTCGTTCGTTTGTTTGTTTGTTTGTTTGTTTAAGCCTTCCTCATCAATTTACTCTCAGTGGATATCAGTAAGAATTAACAATAAAACATGCATGGTACAATACTCAAAACTAAACAATTATATAAAGAATTATAATCACAAAATACATCAAGAAATCTAAAGTCAAAAGACAAATGGATAGTGCATTCAAGATTCAAAGTTTCTCTTAATTCAATTTTTAATAATATCCTACAGCTAAGTAAGCTGAGAGCTGTGCAAATTCCAAGGAAAAGGGTGTTTAAAAGCATGTGGAGCAAAAAGGTGCAATAAAATAAGGGAGAAAAAAGAAGGCCAGTACCCTCCTTAAGCAAAAACAATATAGCAGCAACACTCCATGTCATTGCAGCCTCCCACTCCCTCTTCCCATGTTGCAGGATCTGCTTTGTGTGCTTATTGATGATGGTGGATTTCTGGTGATCTCCAACCAAGAAGACTACAAATATCAGGTGAGCTGTTTTTTTCTTTTTTTAAAAAAAAATTATGTGTGCTTGCTTCATTTCACAGTGATATTTATGTAATTACCAAACTTATAGTTTTCAATAGTCTAATATAACTGCCTGTTTACTTAATACAGTTCATTCACTGATTATTGTTTTCTCATATTTATGTATAAAATGTATGACCAATAATATTTTTACAAACAGCAACATGATATAGATATTACTGATGATTGTTCTTTTTTCCTGTTCCATATTCAGGTCGGAAAGTTCTTCAGTGAAGTGGATGCCCATTTGATGTCTGCTCTCTACAACAATTCATTCTTCACACAGAAAGAATCCTATGACTTTCAATCTGTCTGCGCTCCAGAAGCTCCAAGCAACACAGGAAGTGCACCACGTGGGGTCTATGTAGTGAGTCAGGATTCCATACTATCAGATCTTACCTGATTGAAGCATTGCGTATACAGGTGTAAATATGTTTCACGTCACTGAATGACAAGTATTTAAATTTACAAAGTAACCAGTGAAGGGGGAAGAAGAAGGTAACCTTCTCCCCCTCTAAAAATATAAATCAGAAGCCGGTCCATTTGACTGAGGAGGATACTATCAGTTGAGACAAATGGAACTTTAAAATCTCTATGAATGACCAAAAAGAAAAATTCAGCAGGGAAGAATGCACGCTACTTCCCCTCTTGAGTTAAAAGTAGGATATTTGCCACAAACAAGTTGTGCCAGACTAACTTCATCAGCCTTTTCATGGATTGATTAACTTAGTAGACCAAGCCAAACTGCCATGTCTCTATTGTTTTAGGCAGGAGAACCAACTTCCATCTGTCCCCATTTTTTGGCACTGGTAAAATTTCCTGTTGTTCGTCTCTGATTATATGAGACCTTACACAAGTTATCCTATTGCTACTCCTTCTCCATTCTTCTATTCAATTGTTTTAAAGAACAAGGGTGAAACCTACTTACCTTCCTTACCGGTTTGGAAGCGCACACATCACACGTGCAGATCTTCTGTGCATGCACAAAACCTTCTGCACATGCGCAGAAGGTAAAAAACACATTACTTCCTGGTTAAAACCAGGAAGTAATGACACCCGGGCAGGTGGGCGGAGCTTTGCTCCGCCATCACTACCGGCTCACCGAACCATCGGCCAAGATAGCTACCGGACCGGGCAATCAGGTCCAATCTGGGAGCATTTCACCCATTAAAGAATATGTTGCTTCACTTCAGTGCCCTTCTGGACACAAACATGTCACTACATGTTTGATAGCTGTAAAACAGCAGAGACATTTACAGGTTTACTAATAAAGCATTTGATAACCTTGCAGGACTACAGAAGGGAGGAGTGGCAAAGAGAAGCATTGCAGAAGAGATATAGCAAAATGTCTAGCACTATTTGAGGGCCAGAATCCACACATGTGAATGTGTAAATAATGAAGCACTGATAGTGGTTAGAAAAGGGCAACTCTGATATAACAAGGTTCATGGATACCATCTGGATTGTAAAATTGTCCCCTTCAAATAGACACCTATATATTTACCAAGACTGGGCATTCTGATCATCCAAGGGAATTCAAACTTGGAGTAGCCCAGCACTCATGGAAAAAGAAAATTAGGGATTGATATTTACACCATTAATACATGAAAAACAGCAGTTCACTGAGCTTTGATTTCCCAAGTACTACATTCACTTCCTAGTAAGAACTTTGTTCTGTTTAAGAGCATATTTCTTTATTTCTTTATATTTAGCCAACCATGGCAGATTTCTTGAACCTGGCTTGGTGGAGCTCAGCAGCTGCATGGTGAGTCTTCTCTTCTCTCTACTCCTCTCTTCTCTTCTCTTGTAGTTCATGAGATAAGCTACAGAACATGATGTAACAAAACATGAACCATTCTAGGATAGATTTCACAACCTGTTACTGAAATATTAATGGAATTATTTAAAATAGCCATTTTATTGGTTTTTAAATTTCCCTAGAAATCTACAAATATATATTTTTGTATTTTCAGGGTGGGGGGTTGTTTTCGACTTGGAGATGTCAAAAGAAAATTAATTCAAGGAACCTATTTTGTGTTGTGACATGCAGTTGTTTTCTCTTACAGTCTCCTAATTGTTATTTCTTTCCACAAGGTCTCTATTTCAGCAGTTCTTATATGGATTAGCCTATAACAGCTGGTTTCAAACAGGTAATAATCTCTATTTGTATATTTTTCTCAGTCCCCAAAAGATGAAATGGCAGGAGGAAGCATTATAAATTAACTGTACCTGGATTAATAAAGGAAGAGAATATAAAATTAAATGTTACCTGACTGTCAGTTGCTCCTTCATTACCATGTGACTGAATATGTTACTGCAATTGCTTGCTTGCTACAACTGAATGGCTCGGTCTCTCAAAAGCATCCCCCATCTTTATGTCTTTAATCTTGAGAAGCAGATTGTGACCTAGTTATTCTGAGTGCAGCTTCAGGGGGTTTTAGGGGCTCAAACATAAAATCTGCACACATAAATCTTCACCAAAGCATACTCCAATAAATCTGACCTATCATGACAAAAAAGAAAAGAGTGGAGCCATTAATAAGTTGCTAAATTGACTTCTGCAGTGGAAAAAAATAGCAGATGTAAGTCAATTTCACAAGGTGGATTAGTTGAGCAGGGGAACACATCAAGCTTTAATGTAGATTAGTAGAGGATGGCAGAACAAAAAGCAGTAACAAGGCTGATAGAAAAAAAATTCTCTAGAGTTCCCCATGCTGGCTAAGGAATTCTGGGAGTTGAAATCCACACATATTCAAGTTACCAGGGTTGAGAAACACTGCTCTAGACTAAGCAGAGAAATGTTATTCTTCTACAATAAAAATAAAATATAAGTATCTGCAGAAATAAAAATAAAAATGTTATACTTCTGCAACAAAATAAAAAATAAATGTCTACGTAGATGAGAAAAAAAATAGTAAGGCACAAGAGAAATATAAGATAAATTGTTGAATTTCCCCCCATACATACTTGCCCTGTTATCAGTAGCATTTGGCACAAGCACAGCTTTAGTAAAAGTCAATCCAGCCAGATGAACTGCTTTTTAGCTGATATAAGAAAGATTTTTTTAAAATTTTCATGCTTTTATTTGCAACTCATTATATATACTATGTGTGCAAACAGAGGATGTTTCAGCAGACAACATGGAATCCAAGGAGACCAGCTGCATCATGAAGCAAACCCAATACTATTTTAGTTCGGTTAACTATACCTACAACACCATCATTGACTGTGGAAATTGCTCTAGGTTAGTACAAAGAGCCCCTCTTTTTAGTAAACATTTTAAGACTCTGGTTCTTCAGCTCAGACCTTATAACTACAGGAGGGGAATGACCTTCTCCATCCTCAACAAGATGGACGGCAAATATATTTAGAGATGGATGGATATGGGGGAGAGGGAGAGGGAGAGGGAGAGGGAGAGAGAGAGAGAGAGATTTGAATGTGGTAACTGTGATGGCTGCTTCAGCAGCTGAAGCTCTTTACTAAGAAAAACATTCTATCAAAGCTCTTCTTTGAGGAGCACAATTCTATAAATTATGAAGGATAGAATAACAAGATAGTACTTCTTCTTCTCCTTCTCTCTCTTTTTCTCCAGGCTGTTCCATGCACAAAGGCTTGCTGGGTCTAATCTTCTGTTTGTTGTAGCAGAAAAGCCAATATGCAATCAGTGTGAATCCACAAAACTTCTCCAAGCAGAGATAAAAGGTATTGGTAATCAATTGTGTTCCAAATCAGTCACAATATAATAGATGGTATGACTATTATTGACTGATGTTTTCTCT
The DNA here is from genome assembly GCA_030761175.1 of Masticophis lateralis. Classification (NCBI taxonomy): domain Eukaryota; kingdom Metazoa; phylum Chordata; class Lepidosauria; order Squamata; family Colubridae; genus Masticophis; species Masticophis lateralis. The sequence continues at coordinate 73,268,608 of JAUDYJ010000002.1, forward strand.
GCTGTATTTTTTTTAATAAACATTACTTAAGATACATTTCCTACAAGTAGTTTGCTGATCAGATTATCACAAATAGTTTAAACATACAATAATCAGAGCTCAAATCCATTACAATTTTGTAGACCAGTGGTCACCAACCGGTGGTCCGTAGACCATTGGTGGTCTGTGAGAAAATTTTGGTGGTCCGCAGAGAAATTTTCGTATTTTTGCATTTTTCAGGTGGTGCAATATGGAAAAAGGAACGCAGCCCTCGCAGTCCGGATTGAATGATGCTGTTGTGGCAGTGGGGGAGGGGCCGCACAAGTGGGAAGAAATGGCGTTTGTGATGGCTGGAAGCTGCCGAGAGTGAAGCACTACTTTCATTTGCACAGCAACAGCATTCTGCCTTGGTATATTTGCGCCAGCCAGTGGCGCAAGGCAGCCCTCATCTCCTGCCGTTTGGGACTCAGAGCGGTAAATGGCATCTGGTCCGGGGAGCAGCTGGATTTTGCTCTCCATTGCGGATGCCAGATCGGCCCCCTGCAAGCTCTCATCTCTCGAGGAGTGTTCCCTGAAGCGGCGCTGGAAACTTTGGTCAGGCTGGAGAGATGAAAGCTTGCATGGGGCCGATCCAGTGTCTGCAATGGAAAGCGAAATCCAGCTTCTTCTCTCTGCTGTAAGTGCAGCATCAGGATTCCACCTTGGTATATTTACGGCGCAAAGCAGCCCTCGTTTCCTACCGCTTGGGACTTGGAGCGGTAAATGGCGTCTGGTTCGGGGAGCAGCCAGGTTTTGCTCTCCATTGCGGATGTCAGATCGGCCCCCTGCAAGCTCTCATCTCTCGAAGAGCGCTCCTTGAAGTGGTGCAGGAAACTTTGGTCAGGCTCGAGAGATGAGAGCTTGCAGGGGGCCGGACTGGCATCTGCAATGGAGAGCAAAATCCGGCTGCTTCCTGAACCAGACGCTGTTTACCCCTCTGAGTCCCAAGAGGCAGGAAACGAGGGCTGCCTTGCACCATCAGCTGGCGCAAATATACCAAGGTGAATGCTCATGCCACTCAAGTTCAAGTAGTGCTTCACTCCCACACTTCTTTCAGCCCTTGAATGAGAATGAGACAGAGAGATTGGCGGGGAAAGAGGGAGAGAAAGAGGGGGGGGGAGGGAGAAAGAGAGAATGAGATGGGGGAGAGAAAGAGAGAATGAGAAAGAGAGGGGGAGAGAGAGGAGGGAGAGAGAAAGAGTGGGGGAGAGAAAGAGAGAGGGAGAGTGCTTGAAGGACTGTGACTGACTGGGGGTCAGGTGCTTCAGCAAGCAGCGTGCTGAATTCGTATTAGTGGTCCGCGAAATTTAAAATTATGAACTTGGTGGTCCCTGAGGTCCAAAAGGTTGGGGACCCTTTTGGACTATAGACTATGTATATAGACTATGTAGATAGATCTAAAAGCAAATTTTGTAACAATTTAAGACAATCTACATTATATCAGACGAAAGGGCATCTGGTCCAACAATATACCTGCAGTAGTGGAGTCCTTGGTGTTCTCTGGGCTTAGTTGTTTGCTTGCAGACATTTTATTACTCACCTAGGTAATATTGGTGCTCAAGATACATATCTTCTCTTCTATTATACCTACAATAGCCAAACAGGTCTATGGAAAATCCACAAAAGGCCATAAACACATTCATGTTCTCCAACTCATCTTCCATAGCCAGTGATACTCAGAGATACATTACATCAGGTAGAAGTAATCCAGAGTTGTCATGACTAGTTGACAACTAGTCAATGATTAACTTCTCTGGAGGCCCAAGAAGAGGAACAAGGACCCTGCAGAACCACAGTGCCATGTAGGATTTTCATGCAGAATTTTAACATCACATTGTATGCAATTTATAAATATAGTTTAGATCAGGCTGAAGACAAACTGCCTAAAACCAGAGAGCTGCATTGAAAGACAGGAGCTATGTTGTCATGTATACAAGTACACACGTGTGCTCCCTTCATCCATCTCTCCCAAATGCAAGGAAAGCAGTTTCCCTCCTTCTCTGTCAAGCATCTTTTAGGAGACAAAATGAATCTAGTAAAAAGAGAAAGGCAGCAAGCAGTATTATTCAAAAGGAAGCGAGGACATTTCTTGTTCCATTCCTCTTTTCTTTCTCTCCCAAAGCACATTAAGTTGCTGGAGAGAGCTACATTCCAGTGCTCTCCTGTTCCTCTGCTATAAGGCAACCCAACAATCAGCTGAGCAATATACTTTTATGCATTACATTTTTTTGTGTAAGACAAGGTGCCAGGGAGTCAAACAAAAGACCATCTAGTGCCCGATCTATTTACTCCTTGTTTAGAATTTTTTTTTTAATTTCTATAGGAGCCCATTTAAATAAACTGACCATTGAGAATTTTTACAAAAATAGTACTTTCACATTTTTTTTTCTTCCACCAGCTACCATTTACATTGACTACAGACTTTACTACAGATAACTACAGCTTTAGAGAGAGGAAAACAAAAACAAGAGAGTGAGCAAGGACAGAAACCAATCACAGATGTAGGACTGTCTGGTATTTGAAAATGTAAAACAAAAATTAGATTGGAATAACAGTTCAATATTTGGAGATAATTTAATGTGTTTGTCAAGGTTCCAACTGAGGAACCCAAACAAGCAGGCACTGTTGAGACAATCCAATCTCTTAATGCAAAGCTTTATTGAGGACATCATTTTGGCACGGACTGAAGCAAAACCCGCTCTAGGGAATTCCCAGGCAACTCAGTACAATTAAAGTATAGAATCCTGCCTCTCTCCCCCGCCCCCCATTTGTGTAGGTCACATTATCCAATTAGGTGTCCAGGTGTTGTTGTGGGAAGATCTGGTGAACACTGGCTGAAATGTCCTTGGTTCTCAAGAGACCATTTCTTGTTATCATCTGGAATGCACCTACCAGTCTCTCCCTCCCTTCCCCCTGGTCTATTGGCAAGCTGTAAAACAGTGAAAACCAAAGCAGTTTGAATATACTTCAGAGCTTGCCACTGTTAGTATTTGTATTCTATTTTTTAATCTTTTTTTTTAAATTATTGTTTTATCAAATTTTTTTAATCTTGTAATTCACATCGTTTTAATCTGCCTAATGTTCTTTATTTTCTGCTTCATTTGCTTGACGATGCAAAGCTCCACCAGGAGATCGCAATCAATGTGAACTAGTAGAGAAGCCACGTTACCGAAAGGGTCCCCACATCTGTTTTGATTATAATATAACTGTAAGTAAAAGGAGGGATAACTAATGCGAATATACACACAAACACACACACATATAATATTAAGAATTTTTTAAGAAAGCAAAAACCATAGAAAATAAAAATAATAAAGACAAATAGTAAATAGTGAAAAAAAGAAAAAAAGAAAAAGGAGGGGGAGGGGGAAGGGGATAGGAAGAGGAAGAGGAGGGAAGAAAAGGGAGAAATGAAAGGTAAAAGCTGTAAAGAAGCTTTTTCCAATCTTGGCAGTCGTTCTATATACATTTGATTGTGCCTCTGCCTCTAGAAAATATTCACTTTTAACTGACAGAACAAAGGTTATTGGACTCTAGAACCATTAATGCAGCTATTCTCTTTTGTCTGTTTGTGAATTGTTTCTTTTTCTAAAGAAAATAATAGACTAAAAGAGAAAACAAGTGTGCATGACAAGAGGCATAGTAATGTCTGCACCCAATGCAATTTTGATGAGTTATTGAATGTATACATTGGTCTGGATGTCCTTTTAACCTCATTGTGGTTTGTTCTTTATCCTGAAAACAGTACAATTTATTCTTTTCCCACTAATGAATCTATGAAACAAAGTTTATTTCAGAATCCTAAATATTCAAAGCTGTTCTAATACAAGGAATAGAGGAGACAAAGCCTTGCATAATGCACAAATTTATTTGCATGAACATTTTGCTTAAAAGAAACAAAATTTAAAAATACGTATAGCAAGTTTCAGCAAGAAAACAAATGTGTGTGTGTGTGTGTGTGTGTGTGTGTGTGTTTTCTGAGGTTTTCGTGGGTGTTTGTATGTAGGTCTTTTGTTATTTGGGTTTTCTTTTGCGTAAAATTGGAAGTGTCTCGACGACATTTCGACGAAGTCTCATTCGTCATCTTCAGGCTGGTGTTTTCGGCTTCGTGTTTCTAGGAGCAATGTGTGATCGCAGCTGTTTCTTCCTTTTAACTGCTAGTGGGGGTGTGAACTGATTGGGTGGGAGCTTGGCTCTGTTCTGATTGGATGGAGGTGTGTTCTGATTGGTTGGGGGCTTGGTTGGTTGGGGGCACAACCAAGCCCCACCCAACAGAACACACCTCCATCCAATCAGAACACAGTCAAGCCCCCACCCAATCAGAACACACCTCCACCCAATCAGAACACAGCCAAGCTCCCACCCAATCAGTTCACAACCCCACTAGCAGTTAAAAGGAAGAAACAGCTGCAATCACACATTGCTCCTAGAGACACGAAGCCGAAAACACCACCTTGAAGAATGAGACTTCGTCGAAACGTCGCCAAGACACTTCCAATTTTATGCGGGAGAAAACCTGAATAATCAAAGACCTACATAAACATGCACACATACATTCCTTCATACACACACACACACACACACACACACACACACACACAAACATATATATGTATGTATGTATGTATGTATGTATGTATGTATGTACACTGTATATAACTGTGATGGCGAACCTATGGCACGGGTGCCACAGGTGGCACGCGGAGCCATATCTGAAGGCACACAAGCATTAGCCTAGCTCAGCTCCAGTACACATGTGCCCGCCGGCCAGCTGATTTTTGGGCCTTCTGGGCCCACCGGAAGTCGTGAAATGGGCTGTTTCCAGCCACCAGAGGTCCTCCAGGGGGGGTTGAGGAAGGCCGTTTTGCCCTCCCCAGGCTTCTAGAAAGCCTCTGGAGCCTGGGGAGTGAAAAATGGGCCTACTGTGTCATCACGTCCCAAAAGCAAGGGGGGGAGCATGCACACATGCGTGGGTGGGAGGGCACGGGGGGCATTGAATTATGGATGTAGGCACGCACATGCACGATTCCCCCGGTCTCCCCCCACTTTTGGCACGCAACAGCAAAAAGGTTAGCCATCACTGGTATATAAGTTTCAGAAAAAGCAAGTATTCTTAAAAAAATCTCTCTCTCCCTCTCTTTCTCTCTTGCTTCTCTAGGAAGACACCTCGGATTGTGGCAGAGGGGCCTCCTTTAGACCTTCCTTGAATATCTTGTTATGCTTGCAGTTACTTCTTCTCTATTTGACTGCAAGTCAACATTCACTGCCCTTGGCATTTTGCCTTTGAAACGCCCATTTAGCTTAACTCATCCTTTTTATTTTATGCACATTATCATCCCCTCCAGACTTGCTAGAGGATGACTTCTGCCTAGTCCCATCAATTCTGGCTGCACCTTGGCATTCACTCATGAGGATTGTTGCTTTCTTTACTCAGAAATCCAGAAGTTGTTCTTGGTTTTTTTTTTTTTAATTCTTTTTCTCCATCAATCCTTGCCTTTCCAGTGTCTCTGCACAGCAGGTTGTGCTAAAGAGAGCTTTGAGATGACAAGGGGAAGCATGGACCACCGTGATCTTCTCCACATGGAACATTCTTGAGCTTTGATTCATTATTCCCCTTACCACTCACTGAGCTGTTGGCCAAATACAAAGAACATGGCCCCATGATTTTATTTTTCCATTGAATCTGTGGAATTCTGGGAGACCTATGTTAGTTTTCTTGTGAACGACTTTTATTATGGTTTTAAAAGTATTTAATCAACAACACTGATGATACTATTTTGTCTGAAATAATGTACCTTCCCATTCCAATAATGAAAATTGCAGAAACAACACCGATCACTATAACCGAAAAAATGGAGTAGTCTTGCCAAATTGATTCTGTAACCTAGCAAACCTTTCAGCCAATTCCAGTAGCTTTTCAGACTCAAAGTAATCTTACAAGATCACCCCAATATCATTCCACCCAATTCATTATGAGTTTTCCAAGGCCACCGTTATCTCTGCCTTTCAAAAGGTGGATCCCATCTCCAATCAATGAATTATTTTCATCCTAAAGAGTTTAATGCAGATCTTTCAACATCTGATTTCGAAGCAATTACCCTGAGAGATTATAGTATTTATTGTCAGCAAGAAAGAAACATACACAAATACAGAGGATAACACTTGAATGTTAAGGTCAGTATTATTCATTTTAACTGTTTATTCTGTAAAAAGGACTTGAAAACCAAGCAGAGCAGAAAGAAGAGGGTGTGAAGATCCTTTTGTATACCATTCCAGTAATCCATGTATGGTTGGAGGATGCAGCAACTGAGACAATCTTTAAAAAATGAATAGCAAGATAGAATGCAATTATGGTTTAAATCCAGCAGCTCCCGTTGATTATTTTCCTGCTTCCCTGTTTCTCATTTGAGCCAATTGAAAAAAATAATATGAGCTACTTTAAGAGCTGCTCTACTCCCCAAATCACACTGAAATTTTCAGTTGGTAGCTCTGCAGTATCCAATCTTTAAGATAAGCCAATTATTGAGATGGCTTAGACAAAGATGAAGTCTTTTTTCTTCAGTTTCTTTTCTTCTAAACTTTAAAGAATATTGTCCAGCCTAGTGGAGGCAGCACTTTGTGCCAAACCAACCCATGAAGGTGATAGCCAAAGTTTGTCTTCATAGACTTTGAGCAGAAACCTAACTGCACTCTTTAGTGTCTATGTACTTGAGCTGGGGGAAGTGAAAATGTTCTGCTTCACAATGATGGCTGTTAAAATATCTGCCACTAAGCTCACCTCTGATGACTCTGCAAGCGTACATTTCATGTCTGGAATTATTTTAAGTGGTTGCAACGATTGAGGAATTAAAAGAAAGTATAATGCTATAATTCATCAACTGGCATCCTTTTTAAAAAGGCTGTTTTTAAGATTTATCTTGAGCAGGTTACTGGTCTTTGTGCCAATTAACTAGTGCACATATAGTAACAAATACATCTTGCTTCACATTATGAACTGAAATGCCTGCAGTCCCCTGACAATTCCAGAAGATCCTTCTCATCAGCCAAAATATACCCCACTGCACTGCCTCTACACTTGAAATAGTCCGCAAAGTGAGAAGAATCCTGTGTTTTGTTTTGTTTTGTTTTGTTTTTTTGTTTTGTTTTGTTTTGTTCCTGCTTGATGTTATAGGAGAGCCAGAATCTTCTGGACAATATGGGGAACTGCAGAACAGAATGATGCAACTTCATCAGGGAGAAGCTACTGATTGCCACACCAAGAACTGCATGGTTTTCCCCCCCTCTGGCACAAGGCTGATTGCTGTTACAAAAGCCTGCTAAAATATTATACACAGTGATGCGCTCATTTCAACTTCATATGCTCAGTTCTTTAATCCAAACTTCTTTTAATCCAAACATGCCACCTGTTATGAATTATTCAAGTGCTATGAATTTCATTTGCTTTGTTACAAGAAAATCTGGAAAGCAAACTGTAAGTCATTACTTCAACCTGAAGATTTCTAAAGAGGAAGACAACCCTGTTTGATTAACAACTTCAGATTATGTTTGAATCAAACTTCCTGTGGTTTTAGTGTCGTGATTTAGTACTAAACCAGAATTTTGGAGAAAAACCTCTTGATCTCACAACTCACATGTTAATTCAGCCTCTGCCATTTACAGTAGCCCACCAGTTGTTTAATTGCAAACAATAGTGTGTATACAATTGCTGAATGCAACCCATTCCTCAGCCAATACTGGAGGCGTATCAGACAAAATTATTTACTGATGTTCTTAGAAATAAGATTTCTGTGGTCCTCATAACATCATCTAAAGAGTCAAAAGCATAAATTTCTGTAATATTTATGGCTGCAAAGTGCAAACGTGTGGTGTTTGGACCGATTGTAGGAAAAAAAAATACTTGACAAATCTGGAAGTAGAACCAAGGGTGCACTTGCTTGCTTTTCAGTAAACTTTGCTCTTGAGACTAGGAAATTCTTAATCTCTCAAACACTAACTTCATTCAAATTCCTTTGTGTACATATAACTCTCCCTCAAGTGAATCCTCGTTTTCAAGTAAGCAGCTAAAAAGACTTCTCCTTCCAAGTCTACATTTTTTTCCAGATTGCTTATATACACAACAATTGCACTGGTGCTAAGGATAGTAGTTCTGCTTCATTGGCTTTGTATAGATTTCTACAGAAGTAAACTGGGAGATTATAAAGACATAACTAACTACATAACTATTATAAATCTAACACTCTGATGTATGGTAAAGATAGCACCATTATTCCTTGGGTATACTACCAGTGATAATCAATTGTACTGGTTGTGACTAATCTCTCAGAATCTCCCTGGTCTCTTCTGAGCAGAAACTACAAAATTGTGCCAAATTGTGTGATTGTTTTGTGTTGTGGGCAACTGTCTAGTGTGCTTGCTGAAAACCCCCAAATTCATTCCATGTTAGTCTGAGTAAAACCTCTTGTCTTCCTTATGCCACTTTGTCTGTGACTGTTTGGCTAGTGCTCTGGAGCCAGTATATATTCATCAGCAACAGATATTCAAAGAAGGAAAAGTTATTTAGAGCACAAAAAGTATACACAGAAATGATATTGGACCTGAAGTGTTTCTCGTTCATACAAGAAGCTGATTGGATAACATGGCCTTTCCCTGCTTTTGAATACCTTACCATATCACCACTATTAATGGCCATGACACACCTCTTGGTCAGCCACAAGACTCTTTGTTCTAGCTCAATTATTCAAGCTCAAAACTAAAATTTACTGGGGTTGAATTGGTATTCTTTTCATCCTTGACTTTTGGCTGGTGCCTTCCAAGCGGTTGTTTTGGGGGTTGTTTTGTTTTGTTTTAACATACCCAATGAAATTTTATAGTGACAGTGAAGCAGATTTTGATGTTTACATACATATACATACAGATGTGTTTATGTATGTAATAACCAAAGACAGATTTAAAAACATACCTTAAGTGATTCACAATGGTGCAAGTATATCTTGTAATTCTATGGGTTGTTGTTTTTTCCTTCCTTGAGGTGAGTCTGTTTCTAGATATCCTTATTTTAAGAGGATATTTATGTCGCAAATGAAAGCACTGCTTGGGTCCACTGGCTTCTTTTTTTTTCATCCTAGATTTAGAATCGCTTGCTTTAAAACACATTTTTAAAACTCCAGTCATGCATATCTTTAAAATAATAATTATTGTTCTAAGTCTGAAATGCCAAGAAATCTGGAGACAGCAGGGGAAAGATGCTTTAGTTACATTACGGGTTCTAGACAATTGCTGCTATGCCCAGGCAGCTTTTGTTACAAACATATAGAACTGGTTTCTCTTGAGCTTGGTCCAGATTGGATAAATCGATATACCTCCGTTGCCATGAGAGATAATGACTCTCAACTTTCAGAACAAGTGTTTCTCTGGGTATGCAAAGCTCTTGGAGAGAAAAATATGAGCAATGCTGATAACAGAGCTAACTGCAGATGACCACTTATGGAACAGTATTATCCTTTCTAATAATTATGGCATTTGTTCATCTTAAGCTGGAGTGCATTCACCTTGGTAAAAGTCTCATCATTTTTTAATGTCTGGGTGCAATTTTAGCCGAATAACCCCCTCACCATTAGTTGATTCTAGACTCAAGTTCAGAAGGGAAGGGTGATGGCAGAATGGACAATACTGGAAGTGAAACATAAAAACAGACCCTCAGCAGAAGACATATTGAACTTAACAGAGTATAGATATTGCCTTGATTACTACATATCAAACATGATTCAGCTTCTTCATTTATCAGTCAGGGAATCACTGAGTATCATGTCAGAGAAATGTTGCCCTGCCTCCAATTACTTCAGTTGTGATATATGCAAAAACCACTGGTTAGAAAAGAATTTTCTGTTATTTACCTATATGTTCAATAGTAATCCTTTCTCACATTTTTCACAACTAGTACAAAAAGGAAGCAAAGTTCTGAGTAAACTTTTCCAGAGTTAGAGAATCAGCATTTGGAAGATGAAACTGTGGTCCATTTTTCAACCCAAGTTGATGATTCCAATTTTGGGAGAAGGGATTGGGGCGGATGAGATCGATGTTTGTGCATGAGCTAATCATATTGCAATATGTGCAGGTCTGGACAGAAATATTTTGCTCTTTCCCTGCTATTGTAGCAAAATTTGCCTTCTGAAAATGAGCTCTTCAGATGTATATGTAAATATAAGCTGAGTTAGGCAACAACCAACTCTTTTGAAATGGTTGTGTAAACAGAAATTGGAATGTCCATTTCATATAATTTGTGTTATCTGAAGCATATCTTAGAGTCTGAATGGTTGGTGCTATGTCCCAGTCAGAATCACTTGTATATTGTCATTAAGTCTTCCTCCAGTCTTTTTTTTTTCCACTGATGATGGATGATGCTGATTGACTGATAGGGGAAGATATGTTGGGAAATAAGAAGCCAAGAGCATGACCATTTTGCTTCAATCACCTGAGGAAATCAGACATTTCACAGGCTGTACGAAAAAACCAAGCAAGAAACAGAATATTATCCAAAGCTGTTAAAGCAAATATAGTTCTAAAAAAAGTAAAATATGATGAGACTGGAAGAATTAAAATGAATATTCAGTTGACATGATAGCGTCAGCACAGAAAATCTCATGTAATTATTAATCATGCAAAGAATTATGAACTTGGATTAAGCCAATTTCCTGAATTCAGAGAAGTAGGAAAAATGCTTGGGAGAATATGAATCTTCAAAGAACAGCCTCTAGAGAGCAAGGGACTCTTATTTTGACCTTGTCAATCCCATTTAGAAACTTTTTTTCTAGAAAAAGTAAAAGACTCTAAAAATAAATTCCATTGGTCCTATGTGCTGATTTCTTCATATAAAGACCTATTAGCAGAGGTGAAATGTAGTCATTTTTCAAACCACCTAACATGCCTAATTCCTTTTAAAATCAGTTTGGACAAAATTTGCGGTAGGGTAGAGAGGTAGGAAAGGAAGGGGGAGATCCATGATCTTGACAAGATCTTGAAAATTTGATTCCAAAGTCAAGGACAAGGAGGCGATTACTGATAATGACAAGGTCATTTTGCTTGTAGCTTTTTAGTGTGTGTTTGGTTATGTATATGGGAACTGTGCTTTGACCAGATGGCTGGCTGTGTTACCAGGAGTGTATGTAAATCTGTAGTCTAGTTGGGTGCTGCTCATCTGAGAAAAAAAAAATGAAAAATATACATATCTATAAATATATATTATATTTTAAGTTAAGAAAATAAAATAAAACGTCAAGTTGCTCTTCTTATAGCTGCTTGAATCCTATTCCTATCATTCTTCACTTAAAAAGCTTTCTTCCAATAATTCATTTTTTGTTACATTATTTTTGTTTTGTACAGAAGAGTTGAACAATTTTAAAAAAGACTAAAATCTTTGTAAAATATTGTGTGTGTGATTCCTTGTAAAATATTTTCAAATTGTTTATTACAGAGGATCAGTTATTAAATAATGTTCATATTTTCACTTCAAATGCAGTGGGTTTTTTTCTTATTAAATGGTAAAAACAGATGGACAGATAAAATTCTCCTATAATTTGACAATTGCTGTTCCTGTTTCTCAAGATATAATTTTATTGAATGAAACAAAAAAATAAGACTCAATAGTTTTGCAATCTATTTGAAGTTTATTGTCATATTTCTGAAATGGGGCTTAATTTATGGTCCTCTGTTGGTTCCATATCTGAACAAGAATTGTAAAGCTCTTGTTTTCTTCTTACCATCAGCAAGCTTTGCAGCCGTAGTTTTTTCCCTTACTAATAACATAGACAGAAACAGAAATAGGCAATAGAATTATAACATGATCTTCTAACAATTTTCCATTAGTCTATAATAAGCACTGAGAGTTCCCTTTAAGCAACTTCTATTTTTTTTCCTTTGATATTTCTCTCAAAAATAAGAGCATCCTACTAATTGTCTTTTCCAGAGACTATGCCATATGCTGAAAGTTAATATTTGCAAGTCTGTGCCTTTTGTTTATAAGCAAACTTTTTTTAATGTACATTTCCATTTATACATATTTGCCAAACATGGCTGATTATATCACTGGTGAATATAGAAGGATATGGTTTCAAAATGTAAATACATCATATGATTAAACACTTTCAGAAAACAGAACCTCTGGGGTTAATTTTTTTTTTACATATCCCAAAAGAAAGGCCATTTTATAAAGACTGAGTTAAACTATTGTCAGTTTTGCAGATAAGCATGTGGAAATGTTTGACTAATATATATGCCTAAACAACCTTGTTTGTTATTTTGAACATACCAGTGTCCTGAACAGGCATTGATGGCACGATGGAGACGGCAATTATTATGCATTTTACAATTTCGTGATCTGGTTGTCACAGAGACAGAAATGGAGAATACATATACCTAAATAAAATACTTAAAACTATAAGAGAAGAAGCAGTGAGAATTCTGAAATCTATATTAATTCTCCTGCTGACAGATTATAATGAACTAAACAAATAATGGATGGGAAACACAGAACACCTGAATCAGATGCATTTGATCCACCTTTTCATAGATACCTATGACTTCTCTTGCTCCCTGCTTGCTTGTGCTCTTTTGATTTAGTTGTGTTACCAGCCTTCTTGTGTTTCTAGAAGCTTCTATTTTTGTACACTTTAAACATCCTAGAACCCTTGTTACATATAAGCCCCAACATAAGATACTTTGACTTTGGTATTGGGCAAGCTTGATGATCATTGGGCCTTGAATAAGAATAGAGTAATTCCCATAAAGAAGAGACTAAAAACTTTGGGACTTAAAACAGATAACACAATAACCTTATCTAGACTTGTTGGAATATTTCTTTCAGTATAAAATCTTCAGGTTATTATGCAAGTAGGGTTCAAGATATGCTGTGCAATCTCTTCTGTTAAATAATTAACTATTCCCTCTTCCATTTACCCAACAAAAGAATATGTTATGTATATGCATGTGATCTGGGAGAGATAAACATATCTCTAATAGAAAAATAAGAAAGCTGATCCAGTAAAGGAACCAAGTAATGCATAAAAATAAGAATATTATACTATATAGAAATACCTTACATCCTATATATTTTTCGGTTCTGTCCTTTACCTTAGAACTGTTTTATAATAGAGTAAATAACATTCTGGTGATTGCATGCTACTTGTTAAGGAATTCACAGAGCAACCTTAGAGTAGCAAGGGTGTGCACATGAAAGCAACTGAGAGCAGTTGCAAATAATCACAGCCAACACACAGATACACTGAGTTGTGTTTACTTTTAGGAAATAGCAATAAGGCACAGTCCAATAAACAGTCCAGGTCATACACAGATAAAGCAGTAGATAGTAAAACAATAGTCCAGAGATATTCCAATAACAAAGTCTTCTTACCAGTTGTTGTAGTCATACACAATAAACAGTAGCAAACACAGCAAATAGCAGTAACGATCAATAATGGTCAGCAAAGATCAGAGAGAGTAGCAGAGAGAAACTAACCATGTTTCAAGCTCCCTCTTAAGGATATTGGCTACAGAGCTAACCAATCAGGACACAGTATAATGCAATACTGCAATACAGTCTTAAAGCTATAGTGAGGTTTATATATTGCCAACCCAACAAGTTAGTAAATTATCATTTTTTAACACTACTCTTGCAAGATCAGGTAGTCTGATGCAGGTATGATCACAACTGAGCCCAGAATTTTTGTTGCTAAGTGAGACATTTTTTAAAATGAGTTTTGTCCCATTTTATGACTTTTCTTGCCACATTTGTTAAGTGAATCACTGCAGTATTAGTATTAGTAACACAGTTAATTAATCTAGTTTCCCCATTTTCTTGTCAGGTCACAAAAGGTGATCACATGATCCCACAACACAATGGTCAGAAGTGTGAAAAATGGGCATAACTTTTTTCAGTGCCATTGTAACTTTGAACAGTCACTAAACTAACTGTTGTAACTCAAGGACAACCTATATTATATATGGCTGCCATTTTTCTCCCAAGTACTTTATGAGATGCACTTAACAACCAAAACATAGTACTCAGTTTTATTGTCTCTGTCATTGTACCCAGTGTGCTTGATCCCTGGACTTTAAAAAAAGCTAATGTTTTTCAAATAGGAGACTCAAGGGTCAGCCTCATGTCTGCTTCCCAGAATGTCTGTGGCCCACAATTGAGACCCATTAGCATTCTTACAAAATAAACAGGATGCTTGGCCTATACTATCTGGAAAGGAGTCCATCTGCCTGGAAAAGACAAAGGCAGAAATGATGAGAGCAAGCTGAATGGAGCTTAAGGTGGGCTGCATACAGTCATTTGTTACTTCAGTGCTTTGCCATGGATTGGGCCTGATCAAAATGTCAAATGTAACCGATAGCCCAAACAGGTATTGATGCTAAGCTTCAAAAATTCAACTATTTATTCCAGTCATACAAAAATCCAACTTCCTTAAGTAACATACGCAACACTGGGGGTGGGGGTGGGGGTTAATCCTCCTGTAAGCAAGCATTACTTAGAAACTGTCAAGCCTAAACTAAAAACAAAATGTACCTGTCAAAATGCAACGTTTGATACCACTTGCTAGAAGAATGTCATTTCCACTCTATGCTCTCCATTGCCTATACTGTGGCATACCACTTTAAATCAGGATTGGGTTCTGATGATCAGCCAGTTGGAAGAACCAATAGTTTTGTGCCAAATAGCTGTGGAATTAACTAGGATCTAAAGACTTCCTTAGTTAAGGGCCACAGGGATACCGTTAAAAAGCACTCTTGAATATAAAAATATCAAAAGTTCTGAAATCTGGTCAGCCTAAGCAGTAGCAGCAGCTGACCAATAGAAAGGACTGGGGAGATTGCATGGTAAGTATGTGACTTTTTTCTCTCCTGTTCTCCCTAATGCCTATCCTTTAATATTGTAATAATACTTTTTTGATTAGCAAACTAGAGCATACCAGAATATAAAATGCAGAACAATGATAAGACCATGTGTAATCAAACAGAGAATCATAAATCATATTTCTGTGTCCCCTCTACAATTTACCTCAATCAGATCCATGTATGTAGTGTAGTTCTCAATTGCACTGTTTTATTCATATAAGGGACTGCGTTTTGTAGTATTTGGGTTCTGGCCGCACACAAAATATGGCATTTTAATGAATTGATCCCAATTCGCTGTTTGTTTAATGAATGATCCAAAAAATTAATCTCTCTCTTTCTTGTACAATTGGCATTCAAACAATGTATGAGTTATGTCCTAATATATAAATTCAGTATTTAAGTATTTGTCAAAATCATTGCCAGTCAGAATAAGATAGAATAAAGATAATTAGCTAGCCAACTGCTTAACTGACAGGTCACAAATGTATTTGTCGGGCTCTTCAGAGGATTATTCTGGCAAACAAACAAACAAACAAATAAATAAATAAATATTATTCTGGTGGACAAACTTGCTCAGATTCCTCTGAGTTAGGCTTGAATTGGGCATGTCCTGCTGAGTTAACCAAAGCACAATCCCATCTTGTAACATGAGAAAGTCCACAGGTCTTTAGGCTGTTAGCCTGATCCTGTGTTTTAAATCCATGTCATTCCTGGTTGGTGAAAGTCCAGATGCTGAGTTACCATCTATAAACGGTCACCACCTTTCATGGCATAAGGCTTGGTTACATGAAGGATTACCTGGCTCCCGTTATTTCTGCCCATCCTGCTTGCCTTCAGACATTGTGGGTGCTTCATCACTGAAGGTTTTTAAGAAGAGACTGGACAGTCACTTGTCTGAAATGGTATAAGATTTCCTGCTCGAGCAGGAGGCTGGACTAGAAGATCTCCACATTCAAGTTCTATTCCGATTCTGATTCAGTTAAGATTTGACAGGGTGAGCACACACTGTATTTTATCTATTAAAAAATGCCATTTGATGACATTAGCTAAGCACATCTTCTCTGTTGCCCGCAGTCTGGAATAGAATCCCTCTAGAGCAGAGCTGTCAAACTCCCGGCCTCAAAGTGGTTAGAATATTATATTTGCAAAATCTGAACAAGCAGATCATTAATAATTTTTACTATAGCAGCTACAGCTGAGCTAAATACTATTTGCCAGCAGATGGTGCAAGTCTGAATGGATGCTGAGAATTGTGAGGTTTGCCACCTTTCAGACTGATTGACCAATAGGTGGCAAATGCTAAAGTTTTACACTAGAAGGAGCTTTCCCAATGCTCTTTAAAACCCCTTCTCTTCACCTGTTGCCAGTCACTGAAGCTATTTCTCAATAAGCGCTCTTCTGAATGTCTTCTAACTCTGGGTTCAGAAATAGCCTGGCTGACAAGTAATAGATCCAGAAGGCTGAAAGATGAAGCAAGGAGATCTCCAAGTGCTTGGCATAACCCCTCTTCTTCACCTTCAAATTGTCTTTCAGGCCATTTCTAAATATGGATACAGTTCTCTTCTAAAAGAGAACTACAGAATTATTCATCTGCAAAAATCAGTGTTCAATAATAGGCTGGCTGAGAGGTAAAAAGCAGAGGGAAAGTATAGCACAAGATGGTGATAAATAACAGATGAGTTTTATCTCTGACTGGGGCTGCAAGAGGATGGTGAAACTGATAGATGGCTATGAGGAACAGGCACATTAGAGCTGATGATTCATGTAACTCTGATGAGTCAGCTGTTGTGACAATGCTAGGTTATGGCATGCACTCAAAGGAAAAAAGGATAGTGTGTACATGCAAAGCCTGCCTAAACACTGATTGATTAAAGGCTGATAACGAGAACTGTCTTGCATATCGTAACAGGCATAGAGTTAAGGTATAGAGTTGAAACTAAGCCAATAGAGTGCCTTTTAGATAACTCCTAGAGTGTCTATTAGACAATACTTCATGCTGAAAAATGTATAAAACATTGGTGAATCCTTTGTTCGAGGTCCCGGCATTTTGCTAGCTGGGACCCCTTTTGCTGAAGCTCTTCAATAAAAGGAAATTAACTCTGCACCTTGTGTCTGGTCATCTTCATTGGCTTTGGTGCCAGGCTCAGACCCAAATTTAGGGACAACAATCTGGGATTTTGACTGGGCTCTACCACACCTGGATTCAATTGGAGGGTACAAATGGCCAATAGGGGAGGACCCCAGATGGGTGAGAGTGGCTGAAAGGTATATGAATAGTCTAAAACAAATTCCCGATCAGTGATCAGGACTGTGTATTTCTGTATACGTCAGCCGCACCCAGTTACAGGGAAAACCCAGAGAAAATGTATTCTGTTTCTATCTATCTTTAGAACATATAACTCCAACTGGGCAGATATTCAGATATTGACTGATGTTCCAACACTGGAAGAATGCAGATTGATGAGGGGGGGAGGGCGCAATGGAGCAGAAATTAGAAAAAGAACATGATGATGATCCCCATTGGGAAGGCCGTCTCACAAACCTCTTAGAATGGGGGCTTATGACCCAATCATCTTCACCTTGGAATACCCCAGTGCTACTCATTAAGAAACCAGATGGCTCATCCATTTTGTCCAGGATTTGAGAGGGGTGAATAAGAATACCTTTACCCTCCATATGGTAGTACCCAACCCATATATCTTCTGAGCACAAATTGACCAAAAAGATGTAGTTCACAGTATTAGATTTGAAGGATGCCTTCTTCTGCATCCCATTGGCAAAAGAGAGCCAACCAATTTTTGCTTTTGAATAGTAAGACCCAATATCAGGTGTCCCCCATACAATAATCATGGACCAGACTACTGCAATGATTTAAGAACAGTCCTACCATCTTTGGCCAATGCCTGACTAAGGACCTTTACAAGCCATCATGGTCAAGGTATAGTCAGCTTTACAATATGTGAATGATTTACTTTTGGAAGCAGATACAAGAGAAAAATGTATAAAGGGGACTAAATTGCTCTTGAATTGGCTAGCGACTTGTTGCTATAGACAATACTTCTTTATCTCTTGCTAAAAAATGCATAAAAACTTGATGAATCCTTTGTTTGAGGTCCTTCCATTTTGCTAGCTGGGAGCCCTTTTGCTGAAGCACTTCAATAAAAGGAAATTAACTCTATGTCTGGTCTTCTTCATCAGCTTTGGCACCAGGCTCAAATCTGAATTTAGGGGCAACAATTGTGCTCAACTACTTGTAATAACCGCCATCATCATTGCTAACATCAGAAGCAAAATGGCACCTATTCATCCTGCCCATTAAGGGACATAAGTAACCATACAGAATTACACAAATAACTATGGAAACTGCAGAGACACACCATTGTAAAATCCACACACAAGCTAATGCTTTTCATAATAAAAATAAGAAGTAAAATACATGGCCATGAAAAAACCCTTAACAGCAGAAAGAGAAAAAAAAACTATACTCAATGGTAACACAATATGCAACTGCTGGAGCTTGGCTCTTTCCCAGTTTAAATAAACTTTCTGTGTGGCACACAACTACCACACTTTCAAAAGAGCATTAAACCCATATTATTAGGCTTCTATTAAGAAAGCTCCTTTCAAGCATTACAGCACCTGTTCCCTGGAGCAAGGAGCTTGCTCACAACAACTTTAAAAGGCCAGTAGGAGCTTGGCAGATTCTAACTTGACTGCTGGCCAATCAATCATGCAAGTTTAGCTGGGCATGCATGCTTCAGTCAGCCACTTGCGTGGCCCAATTCCAAACAGGCCATGGCCCAGTAGGGGCCGCAGCCCAGGTTTTGGGGAAAAAGTAGCAGGAGAGAGAAAACATTACCTGAACACTAAAACACTTAGGGACAACTGTAAACTGTTATCTCAGGCAGAAAAATGTTATTGGGCCAGATCAATGCAATAGTTAGGGGGCCAGTAAGACAACGTTGTGTTTGTAAAAAAATAAATACCAAGCTTCATGGTTTGGCTGTTCTAGCAACAATTCAGAAATTTTTTTAAAAAAATCTCTTTGATGAATTCAAAGCCAATCTTTCTAACAAGCAACTTGATAATTTAAGGCCATAATTATTCTATCGCCATCCCAAAGATACAGAATGTGAGCAAATTTAAGAAATTTAAGAGCTCTGTATTCTATTCTGCAGTGCTCAGACAACTTCTCAATAGCCATTATGCAAACCAGCAGAGGATATTATTTCATCATAGTAACTGTAGGTACTTCTGGAATATTTACAACGTTTCTTATGACATTTCATTACAAATATGAAAGAGAATGCCCTTGATATCCAGTTCCCTTCCAATTTTTTTACAGTAAAATACTGTAGTGCAGAATCAGATGATTGATTCTAAAATAACCTATTCGGGCATCATCAACAGACATAGTCACTCCCTGAAACACTTATCATGATGCCTCCATGTAGAAACTAGGAGGCTTTGAGTTTTAGTTCTTCATAAGGCATGAAAGCTGTTCCACTGCTGGGTGACTTTGTGACATTCTCTCTCAGCCAGATCCATCTAGCAGGTCTGTGGCACACTCCGAATTAGGCATTTCCAGCAGTTCCAACGCTTAAGAGCTACAAGTATGCTAAGAGGATATACCACACACACATCTGCTTATACTGATGGGTTACAATCATTTTAACAGGGAAACTTCTTGCTTGAAATTGCTCTTTATGGTTCCTTTGCATGTAAGTAGGGTTTCCCAGCTTGGCGACTTCTAGGCGTGTGAATTTCAACCAGGGGTGAAATCCAGCAGGTTCTGACAGGTTCTGGAGAACCAGTAGCGGAAATTTTGAGTAGTTCGGAGAACCGGCAAATACCACCTCTGGCCCCAGAATGAGGATTTTGCAATATCCTTTCCCCAGGAGTGGGGAGGGAATGGGGATTTTGCAGTATCCTTACCCTGGAGTGCGGTGGGAATGGAGATTCTACAGTATCCTTCCCCTGCCACGCCCACAGAACCGGTAGTAAAAAAAATTGGGTTTCACCACTGATTTCAACTCATAGAAATGGCCATACTGGTTGTACAATACAATGGGAGCTGAAGCTGAAACACTCCTGAAAATGGCCAAAGTTTAGAGACACTTCCAAAAAAAAAAAAAAAAAAGAGCTTGAATTTGCCCAAATCTGCCCGTGCAGAGCAGCGCTGCCTAATTCCTTCATAAACCAACCTTCCCTAAAACCGCTCATAGAGATCAATTCCACTTGGACTTAAATAGGACTTCACGGGAAACTTGTTACAAGACTGAACGGCTGATTGTGCTTCATTACTGGGGACCTTCCCCTCCCTCCACCCTCATCGACCCCCTTCTTTCGCGCGCTGCACCCCAACCTCCCCACCCCCACCCCCCATCTCTCGCGCGAGAATTTGGGTCCCAGTGCATGCCGGAATCACCCTTGCGCAATAGGTGAGCTTCCATTTCCCGTCATGCACCCGGAGAAGCTCACCCACCAAGTCACGCGTGCGCAGCCCTACCGTTTGTTTGCGTTGAAGTGCAGGCGGTGAAAGCGAGAGCGAGGCCGGCCTGGAGGAAGAGGCGGCGGCGGCGGCGGCGGCAGGAAGAACGCAGCGGGCGTGCCGCCGTGGGGCGGGGCCGCCGGGCGTCGGCCTCGAGAGAGAGCGACTCGGCAGGTGGGGGTGGGAGGGAGATCTCTGCTTCCGGCGAAGAGAGGCCGAAGCGAGGCCTTCCTTGGCAACCTTTCGCTCCTGCCGTCCGGTTGAATGGGGCTGCGAGCGCCTCCATCTCCTCCTCCTGCAAAACGGCCCAGTGGAGCCTTGGCCGTCTGTTAGGCGCTAAAAGGCCAGCCTCTCTTTCTCCCCCCGAGAAGCCGCTTTGGCTCTTTCGGTGGGACGAGGTGGTATAAAGGTGCTGCGGAGAAAGCGGCTCCGTGGCTCCAGAAGCGAAGGAAAGCTGGGTGCTGGGGAGCGGATGCCGTCCATTTCGAACCGGACTCCCAACTCCGTTTGGGTGCGATGTGGCAAAAGATGACGGAGCGGAGAGTGCGTTTGCGCTAAGGAAAGAGAAAAGGCTTCCGGGCCACCGGATCTTCATCCCTAAGCCAGATTCTTGGCTCGAATTCTCTGGACTGGTGGGACGGCCAGGGGGAAACATGAACAGATACCTGCCGGTCGCACGACAGCATTTCCTGGCTGTGTTAGCCAGCACCAGTGTAGTCGTGAAATCTATATGTGCCATTGTCATTTTGCTCTACCTTCTCTCCTTTGCTGTAGACACCGTCTTTGGACTTGGTGTGACCCCTGGATATCTCTTCCCACCCAACTTTTGGATATGGACGCTGGCAACCCACAGCCTGGTGGAAAAGCATATTTGGGATGTGGGCCTAAGCCTGGCCACTATAGTGGTGGCAGGGAGGTTGCTGGAGCCGCTCTGGGGCGCCCTGGAACTTTTGATCTTCTTTGCAGTGGTGAATATTTCAGTTGGGCTTCTGGGGGCCTTTGCTTATCTTCTTACCTACATGGCGACGTTCAGTCTGCCTTACTTGTTTTCTGTTCGCATTTATGGAATGCTGGGTTTCCTTGGCGGCGTCTTGGTGGCCCTCAAGCAAACCATGGGTGACAGTACTGTCTTAAAGATACCTCAGGTGCGAATGAAAGTTGTTCCCATGCTCTTGCTTCTCATTCTTTCAGTTTTGAGACTGACCACTCTTATTGAAAGCAACATTTTGGCTTCGTATGGTTTTGGGGTCCTTTCCAGTTGGATATACCTGCGTTTTTACCAGAGGCATAGCCGAGGGCGTGGCGATATGTCAGACCATTTTGCATTTGCCACATTCTTCCCTGAGATCCTACAACCTGTGGTTGGCTTGTTGGCCAATCTTGTGCACACCATCTTAGTCAAAGTGAAAGTCTGCCGGAAAACAGTGAAACGTTATGATGTTGGAGCCCCTTCTTCTATTACTATCAGCTTGCCAGGAACAGATCCTCAGGATGCTGAACGAAGGAGGTAATTTTTCTTGAAATATATCTAGGTTAAACTTTTATTTCATCTGTTGGAAAGGAAAAGGGAGGAACTAAGTGAACTATGGCTACTTTTCCAAGATAGAACTATTGAAAATAGTCCCTTTTTAAATTGAAGTTTTATATTTATGTGCCTTATGTATTTGAGAGAAAAAAAAATACCTTTGATTTATTGAGCTTTCTTGTTTGTTCGACTACTACTGAGAGCTCTGTCCGCAGAATATTCTATCAAAGATACCAATCCCCTTCCAATTTGATGCATGCAAAGCAAAAGTAAGAATGAAAAGATACATCTCTCCTGTTCCTGTGCATTTTAAAACAATTCCTTTTCTTTGCAGCAAAGGAAAGGGAGAATATTTAAACCAGAGCAAGAAGTTATAGTTGAGATTCAAGAGAATTGTGAATCCAGCTGAATTCTTTTAATGAGGCCTCCAACTTACTTTAGACTTTATATTGTCAGTATTGCCAACATTAGGAAAAGTGAGTTGTAAGAAAGTTTATTTTTAAACATAGATTTAAATAATTCTTTTTCAGACTTTTATGGAGTTACATATTTATATAAAGGTAATCTCACAGTAGTCAGCAGAATTAAATACTATGCACTGAGTATGTTATTACTATTTACAGCACTGTAGTTAAAATTTGCCAGTGGCAAATTGCAATTTGCAGTTTATTAACAGTACTAATTGCATTATTTAAACTTGCAAAGGACTAGGTTTGAAAATATAAAACTATTTCAGGAGAAAGCATTTGTAAGCTACTTCTGTAATACTGCTAAAAAAATTGCACGTGATTGTATACATGAAATCAAAAGGTTGCTTCTACATTGTTTTTTCCATAAAAATTATGTCTAAACGCTTAAAAAATGATCCATTGAATTAACTGGGAACTTCACACAAGTAAGTGAATGCATCCTAATTATATATGCATTGTTTAGAGTTTAAACCTGGCCTTTTTTGTCTAAGTATGACATTCACCAAAAAAATGTCTAAAAAGAGCCAAAAGGACATTACTTTGCAATTTATAGTCGGTAAAGGGAATTGTAGACTTGGAAATTCACAATACATCTGTTAGACTTCTGGTACACAGGTAGACTTCAACTTACAAACATCCATTTAGCAACCATTCAAAGTTAACAATGGCACTGAAAAAAATAACATGACTGTTTTTCACATGTCCGTTGCAGCATCCCCTTGGTCATGTGATCAAGGTACTTGACAACTGGCATGTATTTATGATGGTTGCAGTGTCCTGGGTCATGTGATCCCCTTTTGTGACCTGACAAAGTCAATGGGGAAGCCAGATTCACTTAAATACAACTGTGTTACTGACTTAACAACTGCATGATTCACTTAACAACTGTGACAAGAAAGTAAACGAGTAAAACTCGTTTAACTATCTTAGCAACAGAAATGTTGTGCTCAATTGTGGTCGTGACTATCTGTACATCTAAAGCAGGGGTGTCAAACTCTTGGCCCACTGGCCGGATGCATCACACACTGGCCACGCCCAGTTTAGCAAAGCGGAGAAAAGTTGTGATATGTCATGTGATGACGCAAGCTAGACCCCCCTGATCTAAAGCATTTTAAAACCCTGCCCTTTTTATTTAGTTCTGATTATTTTGAGTCTAAAATCTAGAAAATTTTGATGTTGTTCAAAAGTTTAAGTAACTGTTATACATTATACTGTTTTTCACCTCAGTGGGTTAATTGTATTAAAGAAAACATTACTTTAAATTATTATGTTGTGAAGTTAATATGAATGTAGTGGAGCAAAACAGGATAGAATCAGTTTGAGGAGTAGTTAATAGTTTTATTGTATAACA
This sequence comes from Masticophis lateralis, assembly GCA_030761175.1. Classification (NCBI taxonomy): domain Eukaryota; kingdom Metazoa; phylum Chordata; class Lepidosauria; order Squamata; family Colubridae; genus Masticophis; species Masticophis lateralis. The sequence goes on from JAUDYJ010000002.1 coordinate 73,292,355, forward strand.
ATATTAAACATTACATACCCTGGATAGGAAATGTAATTATGTAAAGCGAAGCTCAATATTAGAGTTTTTATTTATAAGGCTAAACTATTATTATCATATCTATTTTTAAAAGTTTAAAAATGTGACTTTTGTAGATGTGCTTTCAGTGTATTGCCTTTGCAAGCACTTCTGAGCTCTCTTGCATAACTATTTGATCTGTTGTAATTTAGATATTTCAGCTCACATTCTCTTATGCCTGTAGTCTAAATGCTTTCTGCTGTTACTGTGGTTTCTGAACAGTCTGAATACAAATGCAGAATAAAATCAGAGTTGGAGTACTTGTTCCTGTGTCATAAGGGAAAAAGGGGAAACTAGTTTTCAGTACTCTAAGAGAAATTTCAGTTAAAAGCAAATATATTCAGTGCACAGTGAACTATTTTCTTAGGTTTTAATTTTTTAAAAAGAAAATTGTTTTCTCCTTCTCTATTCCATTGTGATTTTATAAAACAATATATTCTGAATACCTTGCACTTGTGAGTCACAAAGTAATACTTGCAAATGCAAGCAAATTAGTTATCCCTTTTATAATTAAGGGAATTACTACAGTGAGAAGTTTGTAACCAGAATTGTTTTATGTCCTTGTAACATCATAACAAGAGCATTAAGCATAAATTTGGCCAAGAATGTTCTTCGACTGAAACCTCAAGCACTGGGGGGTAGAAACAAGTAGATCTCCAGCCCAATCAAATTAACATTTGTAGGTATTTAACACGGTATTTTCTATTAAAACTTTTATTTTGGATTGTTTGTGAGAGTCTTAACAAAGCACGTGTAGATTCAGTCAGTAACAACATCCTGGACTGCTTCATTATTATACCTGCTATCTTCTGAATTCCACTGTGAAAGCAGAGTTTGGACAACTGCACAGAAAGACACCCCAGAAATGCAGGGCCAGACTGATGAACCTTACCTTTCCTGCCTTAGAACAAAACAAAGGGGGTGGGGGAGCTGCCAAATAACTGTAAGCTTGTCATGTTCTCTGGTCCTTTCCTTAAGAGAAAGATCAAGATTGCATGGCAGAGCCACCAGTGCAAACTTTCTCTCACTTCATCTTTTCCTTGGAAAACATCAGTATGGAATGCTTGATTGTCTAGCAAAAGCTGTAGAACCCTTATGTATAAAACCAATCATTTTGTCATAATTAGACGAGATTGAATAGATTGAAATTTTATATAGTATATAATGAAGCATGTAGCCCATGAATCAGATTGCTTTAATAGATCAATAAAATAAGAGTTATACTACTACACTGTTACTCTTGTTCTTGAGTTATAGTATTGAACTGTTTATTTTTTAATAATTTAATAAGTGCATTTTCTTTAAACTATAAATACTTTGAAGCAACACTGCATTATTGTAACATGCTTTCCACCAGGGGTTATGCTCTTAAGAAAGGTCAAGTATCACACATCGGGACAGTGTCAATTTGAATAAGGCTATATTAAATGTTAACATTTTATACTGAAAGACGATCTATTTTCATACTGTTAAGAATGAAGACAGATACATTACTAGAGAACTGACTAATAGTTGTCATCAGTGAGTTGGCAAATGAAGAATTAAAGATATTAATAGATAATATATGTTAAATGGATATTGCTGTAGATATTAATGTGGAGGAATCTATATAGTGCACGTGACAAAACCCTCATAGTATGCATTAGATGGATGTGATGGGGGGGAAGAAGAATTGTTTTCAGTCTTGAGCTGTTTATATCCCCAGAGCTTTAAAGTGGTTTCAGTCTCTTCACTAACTAATACTAGAAAATTCCTGTTCCGTGGAATGCATGATAGACTGTTCAAACTTTGTACCATTTTTTTCATTCTATAGACAACTGGCTCTAAAGGCATTGAATGAACGATTGAAGCGTGTGGAAGATCAGTCAGCCTGGCCCAGTATGGAGGATGAAGATGAAGAAAATACCAAGGCCGATACTCCCTTGCTACCTGAAAAGAGCCGGGACTCTGCCAGTGTTGGAAAAGCTTCCAGCCAAGAATCCAGCCTCATTACCTTTGAAGATGCCCCCTCTCAGTTGTGACCATGAAGCATTTACATCTCCTGCCTGCTCCTGCATATCAGAGCTGCTAATGATCCTTCACCTGCCTTCCCTTGTAGCGTTCCCTGTTTTGCAGGAACAAAACACTATGCCTCCTGCCTACTTCCTCCAGCATTTGTGAGCCACCTGTGGTTTTGCCAGGTCTTAGGACTCTTTTGGTGAAAACTGAATTGTCGAACTGGCCTGAGAAGTTGTTTCATCTCTTCAAAAAGGTTTTGAAATTAAGAACTTCTCAGAACTGGCAGGGGAGGAAGGAAGATACAGCTCAATAAGGAGCATCTCCTTAAAAAGACCTATAAAATTTGCCCCAGTCTACAGCTGCCATTGTGGCTATTAACACAGTGCTTGTGTTTAGTTCCTTTAATGGCAATTCTGGTTAATCTGAACGGAGTCTTGTATTCTCCAGTGTGACGAATCTGCTCTTCTTTGAGTTCTAAATGCTAAATTATCACATAAACCCAACGAAAATATCACAGAACAACCCCTTCGAATGTACAGCATTCTCCTCGATTGCAGTTTTACTTGGTGGCAGTGATTGTTGTCAATGATTATTTGTCTTCTTTTTTTTTCTTTCAGAATTAGTATTTGATTAAATAAGCAATTTAATATTGATTAAATAAGCAAAAAAGATCTTTGTTACTCACTTTTATTTTCCAATATCCATGGGTTTCATAATTTTAAACCCTGCCAAATAAAACTGTTAAATTCCCTCTTGTAGAGGCAGCAGTTAAACCCTTTTAATAATAGTAATGCCATTGCTGATTTTTTTTTTTAAGTGAAAGGATGCAGGCTGCAGTTTGCTTCTAGATTGCCAGTTAATACTGGATAGGAAAGCATTGTCTGAGACTTTCCATAGGACTCCAAAAGGAAATTTGATTTGTTTTTCTTCACTTCCATTTACAATTATTCAAAGAATAAAGCAGCTTTTGTCTTTAGTGGGCAACCAGTGTATTCAAGGCACCACTGGGTTAAATTTTTGCCACAATAGGTTGCATACTACTACTACTATTTTTATTTTTATTTTTGTGCAGGAGACTGACAATTCCTCTGATGTCTAATTTTTCTCTTTGGTGAGATCATTAACCTCCTTTCCTTTGGGCTGAGATATTTTTTTATGTGGGGCAACAAGTTCTGAGATTTCTTGCCTTGATAGCCAACTAAAGGTGAAGAACTGGGTTAGGTAGTACTTAAAAGAATGGAAAGAGAATGTATGAAAATGTTAAGATAATTTTTAAAGAACCATGATTTTTTTTTGTCAACCAAGAAGTAAAACACAAATTTCAGTATCAATAAACAGTTCTTTCAAAGAGTGCCTCATGATTAGCTTTCTAAACCTCCCATCATTCATCATTTGACCATGTTAACTCCTAGTTGCAAAAGAGCTCACAAAATCATTTTCACTGTAATCAGTATTGTTAACATGAGGGGATGTTAAAATGCAGTAACAAATGTTGTCTCTGAAGTCATGCAAATTCCTGAACGTTGAGAGTCTTTTTTCTTTTGTAGAATTAAGCCCAGTCTGATCAAGATGATGTACATTCTTGTTCACTTCCTCATCCCATTTCACTACAAAAATCTTGCATAATGAACACTGTCCATTTTGAACCTGAAAGCTTGAGTAAAAAACTGAACCATGATATCTTAAAGTTCAGTATTTCTAACTGTAGCTATCTCCTAATTGTTTTGCTTACCTGATCTTTAAAATTTCCAGGATTGAATACCTGTCTACTTCTTAGGTCTTAAACTTAATGCTTCTTTACCCAATATGAATTTCCTATGTGCACCAATAAGAAAACCCCACTGATGAGTTGCCATCATTGTGTATTTGTTCTAAAAATAAAAGCAGAGAAGAATTAAATTGTCCTTACAGATTTTGAAATACTGCCATGTTTTCCTTCCACTGAATGTAAAAAATAATCTGCATGGAATTATTTTTGTGGAAGAAATTCACCTTGTATAATGCATTCCCTATAACAGCTATATTAAAAATGATGCTGATTACGCCAGGGTTATTCATAGTACCATGTTGAATTGATCATGTTTTAAGGTTAGTAATGAGGGAGAAATTTGCCAACTTCTTGGTGGAAAAGCAGTTCTCAAAAGTATACAGGTAATTCTCAAGATATGACCACAATTGAGGCTAAAATTTATGTTGTTAAGTGAGAAAGTTGTTTCTAATATATTTCCTATATATTAAAGCCAAAAATGTGAAAAGCTGGGACTCACCATCTGAAAATTAAATTCAGAAATTTGAGTTCACAGGCAGTCTAAAAAGTCAGAGTTGCTGGATTAATCTCTGACTAGAATAATTAGTATTGGATTTAATTTGAAAAGATTCAAAACTAGTGATTTTGTGCATGTACAAAAGGACTTTTGCAATTTAGATTTTAAAATCCATTTATAAGTCCTAAATGGATTAATGTTCTAAATCACTTTAAAAATCTGGATCACTTTTTGGATGGTTTAGACAACCTGGTATTTACCACACTGTAGTTCTGGATTAAATCTTAGACCAGGGGCATCAAACTCACGGCCTGTGGGCCGGATGTGTCATGCGCTGGCCATGCCTACTCCCATTTTAGCGAGGGGGGGAAGTTGTAATATGTCAAGTGACGCCGCACGTTTGACACCCGTCTTAGACCATTAATAAAAAATAAGTTCTTAATGAAAGACTTGGTTGACTACTGTTGACTACAGATTGACTACTGTGAATTAGAAATAGAGAGCCAGTTTAGTGAAGTGGTTAAGGTAACCCACTAGAAACCAGGACACTGAGTTCTAGTCCTACCTGAAACACACAAAACACCTGGATGACCTTGGGCCAGTTTCTTTCTATGAGCTGTTTTTAATTATTTTATTTCCAAAGGAATGGGGTGGGGTAGAGTAGAGTAGAGTAGAGTAGAGTAGAGTAGAGTAGAGTAGAGTAGAGTAGAGTAGAGTAGAGTAGAGTAGAATAGAATAGAATAGAATAGAATAGAATAGAATAGAATAGAATAGAATAGAATAGAATAGAATATTGGCCAAGTGTGATTGGACACACAAGGAATTTGTCTTGGTGCATATGCTATCAATGTACATAAAAGATACATTCGTCAAGAATCATAAGGTACAACACTTAATGATAGTCATAGGGTACAAATAAGCAATCAAATCGTATTAGGGAAGAAACAATAAATCGTAAGGATACCAGCAACAGGATTACAGTCATACAGTCATAAGTGGGAGGAAATGGGTGATAGGAACGATAACAAGATTAATTGTAGTGCAGACTTAGTAAATAGTATGACAGTGTTGGAATTGTTTAGCAGAGTGATGGAATTTGGGGGGAAAACTGTTCTTGTGTCTAGTTGTTCTGGTGTGCAGTGCTCTATAGCGTCGTTTTGAGGGTAGGAGTTGAAACAGTTTATGTCCAGGATGTGAGGGGTCTGTAAATATTTTCACAGCCCTCTTTTTGACTCGTGCAGTATACAGGTCCTCAATGGAAAGCAGGTTGGTAGTAATTGTTTTTTCTGCAGTTCTAATTGTCCTCTGAAGTCTGTGTCTGTCTTGTTGGGTTGCAGAACCAAACCAGTTATAGAGGCTCAGATAACAGACTCAATAATTCCTCTGTTATAATTAATAATCCAATAATAATATTATAACAATTCCTCTATTTTATTTCCAACGTCACCCCCCAAAAACAAATCAGATGAGACAAAGAGACATACCCATATATTGTTCCCCCTGTTGAACACTGATATATTTCAACAATAATAGTATTCTACTTGCAAAACAAGTCTACAATTTATAAACTTCTGCAGTTCTATTTGCCCAACTAATATGACCTACCCTCTAATTACTGTAAAAAAAAATATGTTAACAGGTAAAACCAACAACAAAACTAAACTTCAAAACTATGTTAACAATCTATTGTATTTCACATGCAGAAAGTCCTCTACGGCTTCTAATCAACCATAGACCACTGCTATCATTATCTTTAATCTGTCCAGGATCAAATTCGATTGATTCTTGAAAATATATGATGCTTTTCCTTAAAATTCTAACTGGAATCTTTCTCAAGGATTGCATCTCATTCCCCATAGTCATAGTCATTGTGAATATCTCTCAGCACTTGTTCTGAAATTTTTTGTGCCAGTTGGACTACAACATGTCTTTAACAGTTGTCTTCTGAGGGAATATAGTATGTCTATTCCACAATCCCTATTTATTTTCTTTAAAAAGTTCCGTTTATTGCTGATTCATATTGTTAACTTAAATTTGTGACCCTTTTGGCCTTCTCCAATGAACCTGCAATTCTCAAACAAAGCTCCTCTTACAATTCTGTCAGCAACAAATTGACTTCCAATCCATCCAATTGCAAGTCTGATTTAACTGTAATTATCTGTATCTGAGTATTGCCCATAGGTTGATTTATAACTTGTTACATGATCAAACTTTTAATCTATATTTTCATTCACAACTTGTAAGTTTAAAAGCATTTTTTTTCAAAGGCGTTCAAGAAGGCTTTGAAATTAAGTTATTCTGACTTCTTTCCTTTATATTTTTGTGGGCATTGTAAAGAATTACCCTCTCTTTAAAGAAAAAAAGAGAAGCCAAAAATATACACAAGCAAAATAAAGCAGCAAAGTTCTTTTAAAAATCGATGAAATACAAAATTCTTGCAGTAATCCGAGGAAGATATAAACCAAATCAGATCACTTTCACTACCAAGGGGGAAAAAACTTCCAAAATCTTGCCAGGACTAGTTCAGGCAATCATGAGGAGGTAACAGTGATTTGATGGCACACTCACATGAATAGGTAGTACTCTTACTGTTTTGTAAAATATTTTGGTAGTAACTACCATTGAGAAAATCCAGTAAAATGAATAGATAGCTATTTTGTCACTTAGTTGTTATGCTGCTATAAAAAGAAAGTTTTTTGATCTAGAATGTATTTTTAAACTGCCTTTATTCATTTCCAGGTCATTTCTTTATCTGCATAATTGCATCTTCAATGAAGCTTTCAAGGTCATATTTGAATAATAGGAGCCTTATTTGTTAGCATTAGCAACTTCTTTGATAGTTTAAGGTGGTTTTGAAATGTAGATTTGTTAAGAAAGCCAGTCATCAATTCTTAGCTTTGAACTGCAGCCACAGCTGTTCATCAGTCATACCTCTTTGACAAGCTTGCACATATTTCTCAGTATAGAAAAAGGGGAAAGGAAAAAACGTCATCCATTAATATTTCACCATCTTCCCATTGTTACTTGCCAGTCTAGTTCACACTGACATCACTTCTGTAGGGCCAAATGTATAGTTAGCTGCATTCCTTCTGTTTTATTTTCAGTAATTATTAACATTTTTAATTAGCCAGATAGATTTTTTTTAGATGTCTCCCATTATTTATCATTGGAAATTATGATTGTGCAATTTATAACTTCAGGAATTTCCAGCTACAGTATCTTGAGCTTCTTTTCCTAGTGTACCTAGCCATAGAACATTAACACCTCCCTGGTTTTATTAATATCAACTTAACTGAATTTTGGAGTACATTACGCTCATGGTTAGCTTTTCATAGATTGAATTGAATTCCTCCCAGGTTCCTGTATTGTACTAATTTTATTAGTGAATTTTGCTATATTGGCTGAGATCAGATTAATTCCCTCATTCCAGATTTGCATTCTGAAAGACGAATATTTTCAGCAATGCATTTGGGGAATTAGTTTCCATGACTGTGGAGTTTGTGTTCCTTAAACATCTGTATTTTGTTATTCTCATCTTATTTCCAATCATCATTTTAATATTTTACCTCTGCACTTTCCCATTTTACTTCATCAATATCCAGTTTACTGAATTACTTAAACTGGTAATGAAACCGGAAATCAGGACAAAAGACAATATTCCAGAGATGTCAGCAGGAACAAGAGCAGTCCATATAAAGATATCTCTTAAGGCCTGCTGGTTTTAAAATATTCAGCCATGGTATGAAGATTTTGCTAGTGAAGAGGTCAATATAAAATGTGTTAAATATTTTTATATATTGTAGTCAAATAGAAAATTCTTGATAGTTGGCAGCTCTGCTTATAATTCAAATGAACATCAGGAGTTGATGCTGTGGCCTGTTGGCTGCCAGCAAAGCTAGCAGCAAAGTTAGATGAGGAGGATGGGGAGCCTGGGCCAACTTTAAAGCCTTTGGAAGGCTCTGATGAGGAAGCAGGCTGTCTTCAGAGTCTGAGCTGAGCGAGGGGGAGGAAAACAACGGAAAGCCGGCTCTCAGGGAAAATAAGACATAGATGCTTGCTAGCCCCTACCTGGCTGGAAAATAAATAGTAGGGGTTTGGGAGTGGCCAATTTGTTTTCCAATGTACATCAATCATGTCGGATTCCTTTGCCAGAACTAGGTTTGTTGAGCCTAATTGCTCTGTATTTGAGGTGCCAACAGAATCTCCCTGCTGGGAAATACTAGGGAGTGAATTTGCCTCAGCCAATGTGGACAAAACTGTTCCTGCCCTGACTTAAATAAAAAAAGGGTTTGTGTTACTTGTAAGCAGTTTCTCATTGCTTGTGAACATGATATGTGAATTCATACACAGGCTCTAATGAACAGATTCTAATTCTAATCATAGCTTATCTGGCTGCTGTATTAAATTATTGCTCAATGACTTGAAAATAAGTTATTCTTAAAACATTGCAGCCATAATGAGTAATGTTCCTCTGAAATACAGGCAGAAATCTTAAAGGGAATAAGGTTAATAGAAATATCTGAGGTTGTTATGCTTTCACAAAATCTGAGCTATGGTTCTAATAATTTCTGTACAACTGAACAATGCAAAATCTATCTGAAGGAAGCATGATGGCAGTATGTCACAGTTGCTGAATTTTTAAAAAAATCTTTATTTCATTGCTCATAAATACAAGTTTCTTTTCCCCACTCCCAAAAGTTTCAGTGGTAGGTTCATTTGTTACACAGTTTGGTGGCATATATTTTGTTTTTGATGTTTTCAGATAAGTATTATCTCTGTTCCCTCTTATCAAGGCAGCAATCATTACTTGACCGGTTTAATGAGTAGATGCTGGGCAAAAAAATAGCATTAGAACCAGTTATAAACTGTTCATTGATGTTATCTATGAGACAATTAATCTTCCCTATGCTTTCAGTGCAAATACTAACTTTTTAAGCCTAGTGTGTTTTTTTTAACTATAATACTGTATGGTAAAATATATGTTGGAACACAAGTAGTAGCTGCAGATACCTAAACTGTGTACCACTGGAAATACAGGCATTTAGATGCTGCTTGAAAAGAGCATATCTCATACTCATTACACAATGACATGTGATAATATCTTAACAAGATCATCAATCTTTGTTCTTGCCTTTGCAATAGAGAACTGAATTAAATTTTAAAAATAGGACAGGAGGAGAATGCAATCAAAGCCTACATTGTAACTAAAGTTACCTGTGACCATGTCTTTGAAAACTATAGGACTTAAGTTAGTCTGTTTCATTGACTGCAACATGTGTTTTAAATACATCAGTATTAATAGTTCCTCTGTGACACAATATTATTTCCCCATTAAATAAGCTTTTCTATGATTATTTTTCTCCCTCTTTGGAAAGCAGGTGTTATCCTTTCTCAATAGTAGAATACAAATATATATTTATTTAAGGAGCTCCTGGAAGTAACATAAACAGTAACTATGGTTACCAAAATTGTTTTAACAAGCATTAACAAAATGTTTGTCAACAAACAAAACGTATTATGAGAGGTCAATTGTTGCTGATACCCAAGATAAAAAAAACAAACGCAATTAGAGTTGTCCCCCATTTTGAAAAGCAAAGAAAAAAGCATAATCTTTTTCTAAGTTCTTTAAGAACCTCAGCATGCTTGAGAAGTGCTTTGATGTAAAAATTAAAGATGAGTGAAAATGCTTTTTATGCACATATATTTAATCACATATGAACTTTTCTCAAGCTCTGTTTGCATGATATATCTTATTTTTTGGGAAAGAACTATGCATATGAAACAATTCCAAGTCTTGAGAAATGAGAAGATTTCCTTATCAATCAAGTCAATGGATTTCTGTCTGTAATTGCAGGATCAAACTATCTAGTACTATTATTCCTTACTATACTACTCAGATATTGAAAAGTTTGAGTCAAAATCAAGCATACTTTGCCTGATTTATTGAGCAGAAGATAAGTCTTTTTTTTCTTTACAAATCTAAAAGATGAGGTTTGCAGTCACTTGTGACAGATTCTCCAACTAGTTTCCTGTTGAGTTTTGGGACTACGGTTCCCATGACTCCAAGCTATCATCAATTTGCCATAAGATCCACTTTATAGAACAGAAACCTATATAATACAATATGAGAAAGAAGTTCAGGAGTTAAGTATTGTGGAAACTCAAGAGAAGAGTTAATCGTTCTTGCCTTTTGTGGTTTAAAAAGAAATTAAAAAGAAACCTGAAGGAGCATACTTTGTTAGCAATTATGTTAGTGCTATGGGATGGGTTCATCCATCCTGCTAAACTTGGTTTCTTTTAAGTTTTAACCATGACTTATAGAATAAACTATGGTGGCCTGGTACATAAAAATACCATAATGGTTTAATTAACAAACTTAAGTCGAAACAAAAACCAATCACATTGTAATTTAGCTTTAATTTAGCCAGCATGTTTTGAAACTTCATGGCTACCAACGCTGTCAGCTGATCCCCTCTAAATTCAATGCATACTGCCAAGGGACAGATTCAACTCATTTTACACAAGATCATCCCTGAAGCTGCACTATAAAGTGTTGAGAGAGATTGAAACAGTTCTATTTCCCAATCTTTTGCACATCTCTCTGGATTCATGGCTCCTTGAATTTTTGCCACATCTCTTCTTTGCATGGGGATAAGCCTTATTAGATCTTCACCTGCATATATAAACCAAGTGAATTTTCTTCTGAGTAAAAATGTGTATTTTTTAATCAGCATTCAGCCTTTATAATGGTACATAGCAAAGAAGAACAAGATAACTTGAGAGAAGGTTAGAGAAGAAATACAAGAGATTACAACAGGAGCTGCAAAGCAGGAGAAGGGAAATCGGGTACTCCCTATTAACTATTGGTAGGGAAAGAGGGATAATCAAATGTGCATTGTGAAAGTCATTCAAAACTCTGTGTGTCTTCAATATTTCTTTTATAATAATAGGGATAAAATAGTATTTTTCACCCTGCATTTTCTCATCTTTCTAAAAATAGTTTGTGCTTACTTCCTTACCCTTAGACTGGTGTTTCCAACCCTAGTCATTTTAAGTGGTGGGAATTTGGGTCCCAGAATGCTCTAGCAAACATTCTGATGTATTCTGGGAGCTGAAGTCCACACATCTTAAAATATTGAAGTGGGAACACTGCCTTAGATCTTTCCTTCCTTATTCCATCTTTTGTCTATAAAATTGTAGTAGCACTACAATTTACAATTATAGACGTACATGGCCATATCAAGAATAATCTAGATTCTCATGGATAACTTGCTCCTGGATAAGGATACCATATGCTTTCAGGGGACACATCTTTTGAAAACTTTAAGTGTTAGCAAAGTAAGCAACTCACTGATATGTTCTGCTAACTTTCCTATTATGCCATTAAGCCAGGGCATACAAACTGCAGAAATAGTTGACTGTAATTTAAATTCTTGCAGGGATCCAGGAATGTATGTTCCTCTTTTCTGCTTTAAATTAAACTGCCTTTTTATAGCTCTGCATCTTTTAACTGCAGAGCAGAAAAGTCAGAATATTGGTTGGGAACTGAGTTACAATAATCCCAATGTATCTAGAGAATGGAGGGACATTGGTTTTAAGTCATACCTTTTATGCTGAAGAGCTGTCTCTATCTTACAGGCTAACATGCATTTGAAATCCTTCAGGAGATGACAGTATTTGGGAGCAGGACAGATAGGTTTGAGTAAGAAAAATAACAGGTAAAGGAATATTCATTTTCTGAAGTTTTTTTCTTCACATTTTCCATCTGCACAAAGCAATTCTACTTTTTTTTAAAAAAAAATGTAAAATATATTATTAGCCCTTGATCAGCACATATGACTTAGCTAATATAGCTGGATAGGCTGTACCTTCACATAGCATGTGACTTTAAAAAAAAGAGGAAGAATTGACCATCAATGCAAAGAAACACTGAATACATTAAATAAAAGCCATCCTTTCAAAGAGGAAGTTTAAAAATGCCCATGCCTTAGAACTGAGCACGAATATGAAAACTAAGTTACAACAAGTTAGAGTTACAATCATAGATGTACATGGCCAATCAAGAATAATTTAAACCAGAATATATCCACTGATTTCATTCAGGGGGTGAAGGAGTACCAGTAGAGCAAAATTGGGCTCTTATACAATACTAATAATTATTATAGTTCCAGCAATAGGATTGCAAGAAACTTGGTTCAATAGCATAGGCATCTCTGCTATGGAAAAATTGAAGCAATTAAAAAAAATCCATAAAAAGTTAGAGGCAGGTAGAAAGAGATTCTTGAGTTCCAGTACTCCTGTATATAGCTATGGATTCCTTCCAGATAATGCAGAAATGCTTCTGGGATGCCACACAGATTATTTTACAATTGTTTTCAAGGCTGGATTCTTTTACGGTAGAGATAGGCATTGCTCACTTGGTTCATGATAACCAAACTAGTGAGAATAGGGCACAGCATAGATAGATACCAGGAGATTCCAGTCACAGTTGTGGAAAACCACAGGGAACACATGCCCAGCATCAAGCTGGCACAACCAAGTAGATACCCAATCAGTCCTGATGTGGCATGGTACAGTTTCAGTTTACTCAGGGTCCAGTTCTTCATTAGCTTGGGATAGAGCAGGATGAGTCCACCCATGCATTGCAGGCTAGCATATACCACTGTCAGTAAGCCAGTCTGGCCGTGCCAGGTGACAAAGTGCTCTTTCCCATTGAGGTATTTGTTGTAGCTGATAATCGCCAATCCCAGCAATGCACAGATGAGAGCAAGCAGCTGTAAAGCCCAGTGGAAGCGGACCTTGGCCTTACGGGAGAAGGACCGGAGGAGGGAGCTCTCTGGAGAGAAAGTCAGCAGGGCCTCTGTCATCAGGAAGGAAAACTGGGAGAAGGGAAGACAGAAAAAGACATAAGAGTTTCCCACATAAAGGTCAGCTGCAAAAAATATTTAGCAATACTTCATGCAAAAATTTGGGAAATTTAGCGAGACGCTAGTTTGTCAATGGGGGAGGCCTATTCAAGAAGATACAGCACATAACTTTTAAATGAAATTCTGCAAAAGAGAAAATACAGATTTAGAGAGACGGTATAGAGAGAGACTCATTCTTGAAACAGGGGCAGCAGAAGTGCTATACTATTTTTCCCAACTTCCATAGTGAAGAATACGCACCTGCTCCCTATTAAGTGCAACAAAGTATTCTACCTTTTTGCATGAAGAGCCAGCAGGTTGGACAACTTGTTATAAAAGAGAAGGTTGTACAGGTAGTCCTCAACTTACAATCAGTCACCTACCAGCTGTTCAAAGTTACAGCTGCTACAGTGACCCTGCAGTCATTCATCCTTATGAACAACACAGTGATACTGCAGTGCCCTCCCGCCTGTTTCCCTATTTCCCCACACACACTGGGTCCCCACAGGCCTTGGATTTGCTTCCCATCCTCCTCCTTACTTAACTTTCCAAGAACTCCAGAGCTTGAGTTAGGGAAGCACGGTTTTGTTGTTGGGGTATATCTTCCAAGCGGCCATATTCATAAAATGGCAGACACTTCCAGGGTTGTCCCACATGGAGTTGTTCATAAACTGGCAACTGCTTTTGGGACTGCCACACAGCCCAGCAATGAAGCAGTTTGTTCTGTTTACTAACATGGTCTGTGCAGTGCTGTGGAAAATGCCAGAGCTTTCTACAGCATCTGCGCAGTTCGTGTTAGGGAACCATAATGGATCGTTCTGCTACTGGGCCGCATTTGCCATTTCAGTGTGGCCACAAGGAACTGTGTTGCTAGGCAACACAGCCCAGCAGCAAAGCAATCCACATTGTGGCTGCGTTAAAATGGCAGCTGCATCTGTGACGCAGCCACACAGTCCAGGAATGCTGAGGGATGGTGTGGCATGCCCTCCTTCCCCAATGTGAGGTACAGAGTTCTGGAGAGTTTCAAAAGCCAAGTGGAGAATGGGGAATGGGCAGGAGGCCAAAGCCCTGTGGGAAACCAGTGCAGGGAGGGGGAAACAGGCCTGAGCGCCTTGGGGACCCCAAAGTGGAAAGTGGAACACCGAGTGTTTAATGAGGTGAAGGCGGCCTTGGGAAGCCTAGGGCAGGTGGGCATGAGCCAGGACTTCTGGGACCTTCCCCCTGCCCCCCATGGACACTCTGTGTTCCGCTTAACAATCCACAGTCATTTTAACAACTGCAGAGGGTTTGAGGTCATTAAGCAAGGCGCTCTCTCGACTGTAATAGGTATGCTATATTGTGGTCATAGGTCAAGGATTACCTGAATAGTTAGTTATTTGAGAAACAGTAACCAATAGTAGGAGGAAGAAGTATTATATATGTATGGACTGCTTTGAGTTATTTATAAAAACAATAAATGCAAGATAAAAAATCTAGAAAACATAATCTCATTTGTCTGGCTTACCGCAAGAGACATTAAGAAAGGATGCCAGGAGAACAAACCTGGAAAGAAATGAGGACAAAATCAGTCTCTGCTGGCTAATCATGGCTGAAAAGATAAAGTATGCTCCTTACATTCAATTCATTTGTTGAAGTTTTAAAACATCCTTGTGTGAGATAATCTGACCCAAGGTTTCTATCATAGCTGTGCCTATGCTGATACTGCATTTGGGAGCCCCTGGAGCCACCAAAGGTGGAGCCACCAAAATCTGGAAGCTAATTAGGGACAATTTTCATCCTGTTTTCAGATTGGGTACTTTTAAGGGTAGAAATAGCAGCACAAGGCTTTCATTCACATTCCTAAATTCTCCCAAATTAAGCAAAACAGGGTTAACAAGTAATTATTGCCCTTATATCCTTGTATCACTAATAAGATTTGTACAGCTAAGAAATTAAAGCGTAGCCCAGGACAGAAGAACTGACATGTCCACAGATTGTGAAGTACAGTATTAATATGTTGATTGAAAAACAAGTAGAACAATACTAAATATGCTAGTATTGGAAGCTCATTATTTGTGAAATAAATAATTCTGAGTAGTTCTTTCAAATATGAATCTAATAATCTCTTTAGGTCGAGGAAGAAATAAAACATGTCCATGGAGAATTTAAAAACAAAAACAAAACAGATTATTATGAAGTAAATTTTTAAGTACTAATTCATGAAACTTTATACTACATAATATTTATATTAAGGTAACACAACATACAGTCTCAGAATTAAATGTTAGTCAGTTTGGTCTAGTGGTTAAGATTCAAAGCTAGAAATCAGTAGGTCATGAGTTCTATAGTCCTGCCTTATCAATGAGAGCCAGCTGGATGACCTTGGGCCAGTCATTCTCTCAGCCCAATTCCCTTCAGAGTGGTTGTTGCAGGAAAAATAGGAGATGGAAACTTATTAGTTTATAAAAAATAATAAAGACAGGGTACAAATAAAATAAACATTATATTGATTCATAATTTTGTTTCCTGTGATCCTGCAAAATGATGTACATTCTCAAAATTCTTTATTTACCATGGAAAATGGAGCTTAATCCATGTTAAACCTTTGGATTGAAGGCTCTTATTTCACTGTCATCTTCCTTTCACTAAAAGAAATTGATTACCTTTTTTCGCAGAAGATACAGAACTATAACTAGATTGGAGGAGACACTGCAATGAATGGATGAACTTAGTGGGAGAAGCTCAGCCTGTAGTCAATAAAACAAAAGCAAAGGCTACACACACTGACCAAATTCAGCACAGGCAATGCAGTATGGATGCAATCCAATCATAATCACAGATTATTATTCATTAAGTATCCTTATGGCTGGAAATTGGGAGACCATGACTACTAGTCCCACTTTAGGTATGAAGCCAGCTGGACCAGTCACTCTCTCTCTCTTTTCCCTAGGAAGACAATTGCAAGCCACTTCTGCATACCTTGCCAAGCAAACTGCAGACTTGTCCAGATAGTCACCAGGATTAAACAATGACTCAAAGGCATGCAACACAAATATTGTAACTTTTTTCCTCTGAGAACTCAAGTAGCATTTATGAATGGGATCTTTCCCAACACTGTATCACAGCTATGATCCTATAAGATAAGTGGGGCTGAAGGCATGACTGGTCAAAATTTATCAAGAGAACTTCATAACTGAGTGGGATTTGAATCTAACTAGCTCAAGCACAACACCTTACCTCTCCACTCCACTAATTCTTTTAATTATACAGTATAGTTGAGGTTGGAAAATCCAGAGTGGAGTGTTGATCAAAATGGCTAACTAGAATTGCCAAGATCTAAGTCTAACTCAACCAGGGAGGTTATGGACTGATTTTCAGCCTGCCTTCCTTCTCCCCAGCCCCCATGCCCAGCTTGGACCTACTAGCTAAAGTCATCATCCAGAAGGACGATCTGTACTGTACAATATATCTTAAGCATTCCTGTCCATGTTTCAAATAACACCAAACGGTCCTCTCTTTGCTCTTTACTTACTTGATCCAGGTCTGGTGAGTACCACCATGACAATGGTGAATCCAAGGGAAACCAGGTGTGCGGCTGCACCAAAGACAGTCCTGAGAGTGTGGTAAATCTGAGATTCCGTTTCAACTGTCAGAGCCATGTCTTCTGGAATATGAATAAGACGTTGGCCTTCCACTGTCCACTAATTATCGATCTTCTGTGTTTACATGCAAAATCTATCAAGTGTTCCAGAACATCAAAGTGAGGGAAAACTCGAACACTACTGTCTTTAAACAAAAAAAATCTGCTTCAGGTTTCTCATGCTTCTGTCAATTATCCTGTGTAAAGAGATATTAAGAAAAGAAGGAGCAAAATAAAAGCATCTGGAAAAACCAAGAATAGTCTTTAGTCCTCAAGTATAATCAAAGAAAATCCTAAACTGTCAAAGCAGAGTCTTCATTTCCAACAAGGATTTGCCATCAAAACCTGGGATTCTGCCAGCAAGGAACTACGTTTTAGATATTTTTAGGCTCTTAATGTAATGTCATATCGTAAAATGTTATAATTCCAATTTAATCTCATTTCTCCCTCTTCTTTTTCCTGTTCTCATTTTGTATGCATTAAGCATATGCTGACTTTTGAGGGTTGGATGGATTTTTTTGCTTTGGAGGAAAAGGTTTTCTAAATCTTTAATATAGGGTGGGCTTCAGATTAAGAGGCTTTGGTTCCCTCTAGGAATCAAATTGACTAAACACACAGCACTCAAACTAAATCTATATGCCTGAAGAAACCCTAACTATACCACTAATGCTGATTTAGTTCCACTGTTTAGATTCAGGGAGAGATGGTGTTAATATTGCAATATGCAAGTATAGCAAGCTGTTGTAATCATTTTCTCCCACTGACAACTTCAACTGACATTCAGAAGTATGGGAAGCTCCCCTGACAGGGATTGGTAATAAACCACAAACCAATGCAGACAAAAGAAGGGAATCACACAGCCATGATTGATACATAAACCCAGTAGGCTTCCTTGTGATTAATTTAACCATAGTTTAAGAAACCCAATGTCAACAAATCACAGCTAAAATATGGATCGCTACTTTATGGTTCAGCAGGGATTATGTGAACATAGCCATGAATCACTTTTGTTGTATGCGTGGGGAGCAAAATATCCATCTCTTCAAATTGAACTAAGCAGTTATGAAGGCCTGAAGATCTTCCTTTCTGGGGCCTTTTCAAAACAAATATTGTGCAACACTCTTTTCTATGAATCATTAGCCAAAAAAAATTCATCCTCTACTACATTTCATTGCTAGTACACCATCAGAGCTTTCCCTATAGAACCCTAAAAAATTGAAACATTACTGTTTTGTTTCACTAGGAAATTATGATTTCTTGAAGAACAGCCTGCAGAATTACATGCAACCTTTACTACAAGTGTCTGTGGAAATGCATCTCAATCATAAACTATGAGTATGTTTGAATATTGTCAAGTTAAAGAACACAGCAGGGCTCATGTTCACATCTATCATGCTGTCCATCTTCAGTCGTCTGAGCAGCATAGAAGTAGATGGCAAACATTTGAAACTCTGAAAAATAACATTTCAAGATAAAACTCTTGAAAAATTGTTCAGTCACAAGCACTAATAGAAAACACCAGTGAATTGTTTTTAATTTTTATGCATTATACAGCTTGCAAGCTGTATTACCAATCTGTTTGCCCAATTTTTATTGGTTAGGATTATATAAATATAAATATGAAAATAATTTTCCCCTGTTCATGTTTACTGTTAAGTAATGGTAATTTGCCCAAGGCTACCAAGTGAGCATCATCCTGAGACCTCTATTGACATTTCAAAATCCATCCATTACATTATTTGCACCTGAAGAAATAGGCAAGCAACTTAAATATATAATCATACATGCATGAGTTTCTTACAAATTTTCATAGTGAAAACTCATTGCTAACTGAGAATTACAGTTCTATATATCCTGTAACAGCTATTTTGGAATCATACATTTATAATATGCAAATTCAATTTGCCACAAATTTGCTTTACATATGGGGATGCGGTAATAAATGAAAACAACCTGAGTGGAGAATTAAACTCCAAGCTTTGTAAGAACCTTAATTAAATAAAGCCATGGGATTAAAAAGAAATGAGACTGGAAGAAATTTGACTGACCTTAAGGCAGGTTGACCCTACCAATAGGCTTTTATATCATACCTTGTTCAGGTATGCCTAAACAAATAAAACATATAAGGTGCTAGCTTATTGGCTAGCTTCCTGCAAGATGCTGAACCATAAATAACACAACCCTCTTTTAGCCTAGGCTGTTCTCTGTAATACAGAATTAAGGCAAAGAGACACACGTCATAGCCTTCCTTTCTTTTATTTCAATGGCAAGGCAAGGCAAGGCTCCCTCTTGAGCATTTTGAAAAAGAAGACGAGGGCAGCCTGCACTTCGATTCTGCACCGCGTATCTTAGGGGCACAATCGAAAGTGGAGGTGGCTGCTAGAAGAGAGGAAGGAAGGAAACACGAGAAGCTAAGCTGTCTAAAGAGACACACAGCTCTCAGGACTCCGTCCAAAACGATGATGCACAGTTTGGATAATCATTTCAGGGAGAGGCAGAGAATGTGCCGATCTTCCGCCTCACCTGATCTGTCAGCACCAGGACACACATTCTCCTCGGATAAAGCAGCCTTCAGCTTTGCCCACCCTTCATCTTGCATTGCAACTGGCATAGGCGATAAGGTCTGTAGTACAAGAGGTGTGGAGAGATGCCTCCACCAATCAAGGACTACACCTAGGGTTTCTTTTTGCCAGAATGATAAGCGTTGAGTTCCCGGGGTGCTGTTTCACAAAAAGCATTCCAAGCTTTTTGGAAACCCCAGGCAGATCTGCCCTAATCCGCCCCCCGCCTGGAAGGCTCACGAGCCTTTGAGAAAAGCATCTCTCTCCCAGCTCCAACCCAACCGTCTTGGCTTGGGGAGATTCTAAAGAACTCACCTCCGCCGAGAACAGCAGCATCGCAAAGGAGCACCAACTCCGGTGGAAGCCGAGGAAGTATCTGATGCCTTTTGATTGGGCAAGTCCACCCAGCTTGTCATATGTTCCTCCTACCCTGGCGGCCGGTCTCTGCGTCTGAGAGGCTGAGCCTCGCTGCCCATCATCGGGGAAACCCTCTCCAAGACGGCTAACTACGCGACACGTGACAAGCATTGCACGTTCGTAACTACCCTTCGGGTCTTAGCTTTTAGTGCTGTATGGTTACCGGCGGCCAAGGTCGGGGACCACGTTTGCGAACGGAGATCTGCAGGAAGGTTGTCTGTTTTTTCCAGGACGCAGGCGCTGTGAGATTGCTCCCCACCCCCCCAAGCTCTTTCGCTCGCCCAGTTGGAGTTAGCTTTGCACATGCGTGCTTTGGCCGTGCTCTTCCGGTAGGTGCAGATTCTGTGGGCTGGTCTTTGGCTACCTGAGAGAGAGGAAGAGAGCGAGCGTGTGAAGGCTCCCGATCCCTCCCTCCCTAGGCACACTATCTGGCGGGGATTTTAGGAGTTTACCCGAACCCCAAGTTTAGGCAGCTTTCTGTTAGTTCAGGGAACCGGGCATTAAATAGGCCTTTCTTGAGCAATAATACCCTGTAACTTCATAGGCAGTTTGATTATTGACTAAAAAGGCAAGAATATCGCCTGATCTGTAAGTTTCTTCCACCAAGACATTTCCGTCAGCTCTTAAAAAGAAAAAACCGCTCTCTGCCAGAATTGTGGGAATCAGTTATATTTAAGGAAATGCGGACTGGCTTGTAATTTATGAACTAAAGCAGTGATTTGGCAATTTAAGAGGCATGGACTTCAACTCCCAAAATTTTGTGGAGTTGAAGTCCACACATTTTAAACTTGCCAAATCTGAAAAACATTGAATAAAGTGATGGACTATGGTAGGTAGATTAATCTCCAAGTGCTGTAGTTTATAAATGTATGCACGCATAAATGAGAAGATTAACAGAGAAGTTGTAATGAAAAACAGGGCACCTGTTTTCAGCCGATTTAGAAGATTGCTAAGTACAGTATAAAGCCATTCACAACTTGATGGATAGAGTGGGTAGACATATACCTACTGCTATTATTGAATATTGTCCTGCCTTCCTTTGGAAAATATGGGCCTTTGGAAATAGAAGGGCTGTTTGTAGATACTCTTTATAGTATAGTATTTATAGTATTTCTATGCTGTCAATGGGAACCGAAGAGTGAGAATGCTAGGGGCTGCCTTCAGTGTTGCTCAAAATAACAGTTTTGAATTGCATTTCACAAAATGCAATGATTACTCCCTCTGGCTCTTTTTGACTACGGGTGACTCAGATCTTGACAGTTTGATCTGTGATTCATTTCGTCTTCAATGAACAAGGATAATTCAGCAGTTCTGGTTTGTACAAAATTGTATATCAATCACAGACAACTCACATCCTGATTTATTAGTTAACATATACTAGTAAGTGAATTCACTCAGGGAGATAGTTGGGCTAGTCGTCCAGTGATAAGATAAATTATGCAGAATGTAAGCTTAGTACTTAGGTTACGTATAGAGTGCAGGAGGTAAGATTACAGAAATATTTAGTGATCAGTCTACTTTTGTGGAATTTGTTCCATATAGAAATAGGGCAAGTTCTTCCAATTGCTGCCTGGCCTGCTGAGGCCAGTAATGTTCCCTGCTGCATCAAAGATACTGGCCCTGACTTGGTCTGCTCCATTCTTCTTTTCATGGTAATTGAGACTGGAATTTCTGCACTAAGTGATGTGGTTGTAAAGTGAAATATGTGATTGTATTGCTTAGCAATGGCAATCCTGGCATACTCTGCAGCCCTCGTTAAGCATTGTAGGTCACTAAGTGAATCCCTCTCTGGTTTGAAGTTGACTTCCCAAGAACACGTGTAACTGTTGCTATTGCACTGCCCTCCGTGTTATACAGCATCTCTCCTGGCTGAGCTGCTGTATTTCATTACTAAGCTGGTGATTGAGACTCTGAGGCTGCTAGTTTTTGGGACATCAATTTACCAGCTGATGATTTTCTTCTTTTTCTTTGTCTAGATAAAACTTTAGCCTGCCAGAATGAAATCACCTTGGTTTTGTCATTGGGCAAAAATAAGTCATGAACAGTATATGCTTCTTGTAGTAGCCAACATACCAGCAGATGAGGTGGGCGCTGTGTTTCTCCGCATTCACACAGCATATTGTTATCCACTAAAAGCCTCCACTTAAGCATATTTATCTTACATCTAGACACTCCAGCCCTCAACCTATGCAGGGTCCTCCAAATAGTACAAGGGAGATCGGATTCTTCAGCCATATCCTCCTTTAACGTTATGCCTTCTTCAGTGGTCTCCTTTCTCCATTTTTCCATATGGTTTTGTTTTTGCATACCCTCAAGAATGTTTGTTCTTGCCATAAAGCTTTTCCTAGATGTGAGTCAGTAGGCTTGTGGCATATGTCCATTCAGAGGCTGGTGATATTGAGTCTGTGGCAACTCAGGAGTTTATGGCCACCATGATAACTGCAGACCTGTCCCAAGTCATCATGAACATCGTGCATAACAGCTCACGCTCTAGATCTGGATTTTCTCTTGGGGCAAATGAAATATCATCTGATTCTGGAGGACATTATTATTAATCCATTGCTGCGGTCAGATCACTTTCTGAATGTTTTTTTTTTTTTTGGCTCACTGGTGCCAAACTACCTGAAGAGCCTGTTAGATCAGCCTGCCCCAGATGACTATTGAACCTGTGTGATTAAACTATGTCATCTTATAGGATTCAGAAGGTAGGCAAATTCTGTTGCAGTGCCTGCACCTTTTGGAACTGTATCTCCCTAAAGATTCATGCAACTCCCACGCTTATGATGTTTAGCAAATTATTTAAAACCAGGTTGTTCTTTCAGGGCTTGGGTAGAATAGTTTTGGAGTCCTCTTTAGTTATGTTTGAGTGTTTTGTCCTTCCAGTTGGCCATGATTTCTTTTTTACTTTTTTATTTGTAAGCCACGCAGAGTCATGGGGGGGGGGGGGGAAGGGGAGGGTCAGGCCTTGAAATTGGATTCAAAGAAAATAAGAGTTAATTGTTTCCAGATGTAGCTGTTCATTCATTTCTGTGTATTTCATCTTTTATCAGTTACAACCATGGAAATCAGCAGCAGAATTGAGTGTATATTTTTCAGCGAATTCCATCCAACACTGGGGCCTAAAATAACGTATCAGGTCAGTTGTGCAAAAGCTACCTATCTCATTTGTAAATGTTATGTTCTTTTCTGGTTGGCATCAGTTGTCCAAGATTTTAGATTTGCTCTCTACTATTCTTGACTGGAGTTGAAGCCGAGACCTAGGAAAACATAGTGCTTGCCATTTATGGGGGGCCCTCCTTTTGTCGGGATGTCTTTCATCAAGTGTATCAAAGCTTCTTATTTTGCATCTGCTTGTCTATTTTTATTTCTGATTGCGTACTTTATTTTTGCAGTGGTGTATAAAATGTTTTTTCATCTTTGTTTGAAAAGCATGTTGCCATAGCTTAAAAATAGCTTTGCCCTAAAAGTTAAGGTCATTATTTATTGATTTGTTTGTCTATTAATTATTTGCAGCTCTGTCTTGTTCCTGCAGGTACCAGAGGATTTTATTTCCCGAGAGTTGTTTGATACAGTGCAAGTATATATCATCACCAAACCTGAACTCCAAAATAAGCTTATCACAGTGTGAGTATTATGTAGGAGCCCTGTAAGAAAAGCCTTACTTGATGAAGAAATACAATTGCTCAGTATTTTGGGTGCTGGAAAGTTAATTGTTTTCTCTCTCTTCTCTCCCCTGCTCCACAAAAATCCAGTACAGCTATGGAAAAAAAGCTAATTGGATGCCCAGTTTGCATTGAACATAAGAAATACACCCGGAATGCCCTGCACTTCAACCTTGGCTTTGTTTGTGATGCTAGAGCTAAGACCTGTGCACTGGAACCGATTGTAAAGAAACTGGCAGGTTATCTTACTACTCTGGAGGTTAGAAATAGCCTAAATATGATCCTTTATTCCTGCTCTCATGTATATATAGTATATTTTATTATACTTCATTTCCACTCATCCCATAAATACAACTCTGGGCAGCTAACAACACATTAAAACCATCAAGAAACAATATTAATATTAATGTGGGTAAAAACCAACAGTGAATGCCAATGATAAACCCAGACAAAAGTATCATCAAAATCCTCTCAGTGCAGCTTCTATTCTCCCAACCTCCAGAGTCTTCAGTGCATATAAAACCTGGAGCATATTCCAGGTCTTCAGTGCTTTATAAAATGCAAGCAGGGTTAGGACAGTCTAACCCTTGGGATATGATCTTCCAAGCAAACAGGAAGCATTGTGACAGAAAAGGCAACATAGATGCACCCTTGAATTCACTCTTCATTTTGTTTTCTCTAATGCTTAGCCAGTGGCAAACTTGATTTATTTTTAGGACCTCTAAGTCCTCGAGTGACACCTGATGAAGTTGTGTGATGAATATGGACTGTCATAGCTACCTCTTAGCTGATCACAACAGGCATTTCACTTCCAGTCCTTTGTACTCTGGAAACTCTTGCAAGCGATTATATAGTCTTATTAAAACTTGTAAAGTATAACCACATTTGTTTTTCTATACCTGCTACTCTGTTTCTTGCAGTAAAGTTGTACTATTCCAGAAGTATTCTTCAAACACTTATACTGCTTTCCTGGGGTACTTTGTGGGCTGTAAAAGTCAAATAGTTTTTAGCTTATTTCAAGACCCTTCATCTACAAATCACTATCTCTTATGTCTACCCTTTCGTTACTCTCTGTGACTGTAATAATGATATGCATGATACCCTAAGAGCTTAATTCTAATTTTGAATTTCCATTTTATTATTGCTATGAAAAATATGCTCAGGTTTATTTGAATGAAGTTGTATTTCCTTTTAGTGGGGCACACAGTCGGTCCATACTACTGCTGCTAGTAATAGTTTGATTGTTATTGATCATCGACTGTGCTCTTTCCTAGCTTGAAAGTGGCTTCATTTCCAATGATGAGAGCAAGCAAAAATTGATACCCATCATGACCATTCTACTTGAAGAACTGAATGCTACTGGCAAATGCACTCTGCCTATTGGTATTTTCACCAAGCATATTGTTACAAAATATATTTTGGAACAGGGCATATTAAAATTCAGGCTTGTGATTCTTGGGCAGATAAGACCATGGAGCACATTTAGAAAGAAGGACACTTATTATTTAGTGCTGCCTTCTCCACATCTATATGTCTCAATATGAACAGGTAAAGTAGATAAGAATATGATTTTGTGCAACAGCAGGAAGAATTATGTACCAGTGTTCTTGAGCATACAGTATATTGGAGTTTCTATTTATTTGTTGGGTGGTAAGGGAGGTGTCATCTTCCAAAGCAGTATTCTCTAGCATAGCACTTCCACAGTTCTCAGCTACAACCATGGTTTAGATCAAGGGTCCACAAAGTACCAAGAAGTGTTGCATGTTGGTTCTTTGAAGGAAGCTCTTACTGTTCTTTACAAATATACTCTGGCTCTTCTAAATTGACATGATTAAGGAAAAGGCACTAATTGTCCTTGTGGTTTTGCATAATTTGAATATTCCCACTAGTACTAAGGGCAACATGCTGTAAGACAATAAGGTGAATAGGCTATACTGTAACACCATCCTATTGATTTGAAGAGTGTCATTCTCTTGGATTATCTGATTACTCACTGGTTTAAAAATTGCTGTACATTCAACATTAAAATTTAATTGTGGTTGTAATGTGAGCACTCCCCTTGCACACCTAGTCCAATTATGCCCTGTAAAGTAGGATCTGTTATTGTTGTCCGATGTATTTCAATTCCATCAGGCATGTTGTGATAGTATAATCTTGCATTGAGATAAGCTTTGCCCCTTTTCATAGATGAATCAAACACCATTCACCTGAAAGTGATTGAGCAACGTCCTGATCCCCCCATTGTACAAGAATATGACGTCCCTGTCTTCACCCAGGATAAAGATGACTTTTTAAATTCCCAATGGGATCTCACTACTCAACAGGTTAGTGCAAAAAATTAGCTTATAATGAACATAGAATAGAATGAACGTAGAAGAACAGAGTTGGAAGGGACCTTGAAGATCTTCTAGTCCAACCTCCTGCTTAGGCAGGAAACTCTACACCACTTCAGACAAATGGTTATCCAACATCTTCTTAAAAACTTCCAGTGTTGGAGCATTCACAACTTCTGGAGGCAAATTGTTCCACTGATTAATTGTTCTAGCTGTCTCCTTAGTTCTAAATTGCTTCTCTCCTTGATTAGTTTCCACCCATTGCTTCTTGTCCTATCTTCAGGTGCTTTGGAAAATAGCTTGACTCCCTCTTCTTTGTGGCAGCCCCTGAGATATTGGAACACTGCTATCATGTCTCCCCTAGTCTTTCTTTTCATTAAAGTAGACATATCCAGTTCCTGCAACCGTTCTTCATATGTTATAGCCTCCAGTCCCCTAATCATCTTTGTTGCTCTTCTCTGCACTCTTTCTAGAGTCTCCACATCTTTTTTACATCCTGGCAACCAAAACTGAATGCAGTACTTCAAGTGTGCCCTTATCAAGACATTATAAAGCTTGAAATAGTCCCACCTGTGGATTTCACAATAATATCAACATTGGAGGAAGAACTTGCCTTCAATTTTTCCCCCTCCATGTCCACCACGAATTAATCTCCTGAGGGATTAAAACTCCGGAGGCTTTCCTCGAGGCTCTGGAAGGGCGAAAACAGCCTCCCCCGGGCTCCAGAGACCCTCTGGAAACGAGGCAATTTCCAGACTTCCAATAGGCCTGTTTTTTCAGTAGGCCCATTTAGGTTTTTCCAGTAGGCCCATTTCTCCCCAGACTCCGGAGCTTTTCCTTCAGCCCCCAAGAGAACAAAAACAGCCTCCCCCAGACTCCAGAGGCTGGAAATGGCCCGTTTCCAGACTTCTGGTATTTCTGGTAGACCCATTTTTCGCCCTCCCCAGGCTCCGGAGGCTTTCCTCAAGCCTCTGGGAGGGTGAAAATGCTTTTTGTCCTCTCAAAGCCTCCACATGGACGCTGCACTTACCTGGCATCCAAAACAGGCCGCATAGAGACTCCTGGGAGGGGCAGGGTGGGGTGGGCGGAACGGGTCCATCTTATCAGTTCGGCGAACCAGATATAAAATTAGCATCCAGTCCGAACTGGTTGAATCCCACCCATGGTCACATGTCCACAGGATGCTGCAGCTGGTCTTAAAAGCAAATCGATTTCCAAGCAGCTGAAATGGGATCATGTGACAGCATTGGGATGCAGGAAGGTAACTTCAAGGATGGATTGTAAGTATATTTTTTGAGATCCATCATAATTGGTTATTAATTGACCATATGTTAAGCAAAAACTACCTGTATTTTAGTTATCAATGGTAGGTTAATTGAAAATGGAATTTACCTATGCAGTTATTTGTGTGCACATGAAACAAATAAGTGAGTGTGCACACTCGAGTGAAGCATGTGGATGTAGATATAAATATGCACACATTCCTTCTCTAAAACTAGGTATTTGCTAAAATCTTTGTTCAGCAGAAAAGCAGCAGTGCTTACATATGGTCATAGGGGGAGAAATGTTAAAGTGAGGCAAGCAGCACAATCTTTGCCCATTTTCTGTATGCATCGTAACATTACACATTCAAGGGGGCTAAGGCTTGTGGCACAATGCTAAAATGTTGTTTTGCCATTCTAATAACAGCTGTTAAGAATCTGCAAATCCCGCTGCACAAAAGGAAATGGGCAAAGATTGTACCTAGATATTGACACATGTAACACCACTACTGCATGAGCTACACTGGCTACCAGTATATTTCTGGGTGCAATTCAAAGTGCTAGTTGTCACCTTTAAAGCCCTACATGGCTTGCGTCTGATACCTGGGGGACCACCTTTTTCCAACAGCCTGTACCCATCCAATCTTGGGGATTGGACATGCTGCTGATCAGTCAGCGTTGACTCGTGGGGGCTAGAAGATAGATCTTTTCTCTGTAGCTCCTGCTCGGTGGAATATCCTTTCAGAAATTGGAATGGCTCCAACCTTGTTAGCCTTTCATAAAACTCTAAACATCAGGCTGTGTTCCTGAACCTGCAGTGCTGAGTGTGCTAAGGGCGGTTATTGTCAACTGCCCATGTATCTCAGCAAACTTGAAGCAGCAGCTGCGTTTATTTTGGATGTTTTTAGAGGATTTTAGTTAGAGTTTTAAAATGCTTTTATTATTTTGATTGTAGTATATTTTTTTTAATTGTAAGCCTCTCAGAATCATTGATTGAGATGTGTGGCTATAGAAACTAAATAAATAAATAATTTTAAAACATTCCAAAAGCTAATGTTCACACCTGTCAATTCTGATTAATTAAGCAATTAGTAAAGTGTTGGCAGCAGACCTTAACTTGCCTCAGCCACCCATTTAGTTCACATGCACATGTAGTTCACATGCAACAGTCATATTTCATGAGATGGGCAGCTACATACATTTGATAAGCAAGCAAAGTGAAAGGGCTTAAGACACGCTTCCACTGAAATCAAATGGTCTTTTATATGAACATCTTCTCATTTTGTCTTTCTGATTTAGCTTATGAGGAAAAAAATGTTTGTATTTATGCATTTTTAACCTTACATTCATTGCATGCTTCCTCTCTCACATTAGATCCTGCCATATATTGA
The DNA here is from genome assembly GCA_030761175.1 of Masticophis lateralis. Classification (NCBI taxonomy): domain Eukaryota; kingdom Metazoa; phylum Chordata; class Lepidosauria; order Squamata; family Colubridae; genus Masticophis; species Masticophis lateralis. The sequence continues at coordinate 73,320,825 of JAUDYJ010000002.1, forward strand.
TGGATTTCGGCATGTTCAGAAAATATCAGCTGAAGCAGATGTGGAACTCAATTTGGTTCGAATTGCCGTCCAAAACCTTTTGTAAGTGCTAGGTGCACAAAAGAAAAGGCTACTGGGATTGATTACAGGAAAGGAAAGAAAGTGCTTTACATGACATTATTGTGACGTAATGTAACATATAACATTCCAGCAACCACTCTTTAACATCCTCTTTACATTGGATTCTTTTTTGATGGCTGCAGAATTTTTATTGTGCATTCATCTGATACCGTTTTGACCATAGTTTTAAAAAATCATACATGAAGGCTCTTTCCTAATTCTGCAACTTTAATCATCTTCCTAATATTTTCATAGGATTTAACTAACAGCTTTTCTCCACCTATTGTAAATTGGAGAAGTGGAAGGTTACCTTGAATTAATATCACATATCCAATCACTTGTGATACTGGTTTCTCTATAATTTATTTTCTGGATTTTTCTTTTTCTTATAATATACAGATAGTTTTCTATGTTACTTTCTAATATGTTTCTTTTTATTGTTAGATACTACAATGTAGTCACTCTTGTTTCAATACTTCAGGTGAGTAGAATGTGCATACAGTATGATGAACTGAGATGATAAAATATCAAGTTGATATATTGGCATGATTATGCATATAGAGCAATTGTTTCTCCAATAAGCCCTTCGTGCTTCAGCTCATAAGCTGATGAGTAATAAGAGGATAGGCATAAACACATGCATTTATAATCTGTTACATTATCGCAGGAAAGATTGTTGATCTCTATCTTCTACAGCTCTTGTATCTTTTTCAATTAGGCTTTAGTGAAACCCCAAAACAGAAAATTTGAGATTACCTAGTCCCATTTTAAATAAAAAGGGAAATCCTAGTTATCATACAGGATATTTTGATGCCTAAAAATCTGATAGTTATTAATGAAATGAGCAATCCCTGATATTTGAAAACAATATATCTCAAATACATGTCTTAGGGGAAAAAAGAATGGTTACCAGGGAAAGAATATGTATGCCAAAAATGTTAAGAGTTCAGCTACTATCTTGAGATGTCAAGGAAGGTGTCTTAGAAGCTGTAGGAATTCACTATTCTAACTCACCTCGCCCAGGGAACAGAGATGCTGCTGATGTTAGAAGAGAAAATTGACTTTGGTGCTCATCCACCAAATCAAGGCCTTTCGAGCATCAGAAAAGGGCAAAGGAACACTTTATTTCTTCTTTGAGCCAGACCTTCCCAGCTCACATTCTGTATCAATTAAGAGTGATCTGTCCCTTCATCACAAAAAAACCTGTGTATTCTAGAGTTCCAGATTTTAGACTGCAGATACGGCAGAAGTTCTGTGATCTCAGTGAGAAAATTCTATAACCCAAAAGGCAAAAGTTTGTTAATTATTACTATAACTTAATATACTATACTATAATGCTACCTGATTATATACTATTTGATTATTTCATGTAATGCTAAAATTATTATATGCTACCTGTTGGAATGCTTTTGATGAGTAATTAATCGGAATCCCAGGAGTAGCTAAAATGCTGCAACTCTGCCACTATTGACTGAAATCTCTTTTTTCCCTCCCATAGTACTCAAATGTTTATTGCACAACTCCTAAAGTTCAGGACCTAGTGGATGATAAGTGTTTGCAAGATGAATGTCTCTCATATGTCACAAAACCAGGTAAAGCAGCATGGATGGCTGAAAGTGCAATCCTGTTTGTATCTGTTCAAACTACATCCTTGGGAGTTGAGTTAAACTTAATTTCAGGAAAGTGTGTATTTTCCACCTAATTCAGAGGAACTAGTATAAAATTGGTTCTTTTCCTGTATGTTCTTCCTCTTAAAATATTTGGGAGAGATTGTGTAAAATCAAAGGTTATTAATATAAGCTATTTACTAAGCTATTGTACCATATATTTCCCTAAAACAATCATTTCATGACAGAAGTAGTCATCTGAATAATGTACAGCAGATAAAATTAATTAGTTTGCTCTTGGCTGAGTTTCAGTCCAAAATAAAAATCTTATAACAATTTAATTGCTGGCATTGCCACTGACAGCAGCAGTTCCATAAACTATATTTGGCAGTACAGATTAATTTGCATCCACCCTTGGAATGATATTTTTAGTCCTTATTTAGGCTAAATGCAATCCACATTGTAATATTGAATGCTGTTCTTATTTAATTTTTAGCTATTTTGTTGGTAGACATCATCTTCAGCAGCTTTCCCAATTTTGTTGTGTTGACTATTTTCTATAGGACACAAGCGAGCCAGTTTGAGAGATGTTTTCCAGCTCTACTGTGGACTGAGCCCTGGGACAACTGTTCGAGACCTTATTTGCCGCTATACCCTCCAACTCCAGAGAGTGGATGAAAGGTAGGAAAGCTTCCCCTCCCTTCAGAAAACCATAATTCAGCAACAATATATGCCACATAGAGCAATTAAAGGCTAAATGTGTCTGGTTTCAATCTAATCACTGTTGTCTTATCTACATGGCCTAGAATTTTGCTTGAGAGCTGTATTCATCAAACTACAATTCCTAGGGCTCTATCTAGACTAGTAGAAGCAGCACAGCTCAGCTTACTTACAATGAATATATATTTTCAGAAAAAATACATCCTTTTCTTTCTTCCAGCTGCAAGATCACATAATAATGGGCTAAATCAAAATATGAAGGTCCTTACTTTAATTTGTTTTCTATCCTATTCTTTTCAGTAAACCTGTGTGTAAGAAGAGTCTGGTTATTTGATTAGTAGCAGTAGCATTACTTAGTCGCATAAAATGACATTCTTGCTGCGTAAGTGTTCAGACTTGTCTTTTAGTATCAACTGGGCAAAGCATTTGTTCTAGAAAATTTAGAAACTTAGGGATGTCTGGAAAGAGAAATAATTGTCATGATCTGTTTGTGTCCATCAAACATGTAACATATACCTCATATACTGTTTGCCAATTGTGGCAGGCAGAAATTTGATAATTGTGTGCCTGTTGGTTGGTCTTAAATTGTCCTTTGAGCAATTCCTTCTCCAAATACTCATTAAATATATGAGTATGAAATGTATGAAAAAGGTTCTTATATTTTCACCTCTTTCAATATTTATATCAAAATTTTCCATGCATGTGTGGACAATAACAGTCCAAAAGAACACATTTTTGTACCAGAAATACATATATACCATTCCTGCGGATCTCAAAATCCATCCAGATAGCAAAAAAAGAAACACTGCACAGTGTCTTAAGAGCCGTGATGGCTCAGTGGTTAGAATGCAGTATTGCAGGCTAACTCACTGCTCACTTCAGGTGTTCAGTTCTGAGCAGTTCAAGGGTTGACTCATCCTTCCATCCTTCCGAGGTATGAGGACCCAGATTGTTGGGGGCAATATGCTGACTCTGTAAACTGCTTAGAGAGGGCTGTAAAAGCACTGTGAAATGATAAATAAGTCTTAGTGCTATTGCTATTGTTACTAAATATTTCATTTTTCTCCGAGCACATTTTTCTCTTGTTTAGAAAACTTATCCAGTTTGGTTTGATGAAGGGTCTTATTCGGCGGCTCCAGAAATATCCTGTAAAAATAGTTCGGGATGAAAGAAGTCATCCAGCTCGACTATACACTGGCTGCCATAGCTATGATGAGATTTGTTGTAAAACAGGTAAGGAATTATATTCCCTGTATTTATCTACTCAGAACACATACAGTAACTTATTAATAGATAACAAAGCAGAAACAAAATATTTTAAAAAGTAAATAGGAATAACATTATACCAAACAATTCTAAAGCCAGGACATTCTTTAGATTATTTGGAAATATAAATCAATTTCCTTATTTTGCCTAAGCAATAGAATTATACTAATGCTCTTTCATCATTATTTTTTACTTCTCTCTAGGAATGAGTTATCGGGAATTGGATGAAAGATTAGAGAATGATCCCAATATAATTGTTTGTTGGAAATGAGACTCTTCGAGACATGGGATGATTATTATGCCCTGTTAACTTTTAATTGGGCTGCATGAGACATTGTGGTGGCCCCAGGACTCTTCTGGCTCATGAAAAACAGCATGGCTTAAATTGTGGTAGTCCCTGGAAAAAAGTGTGGTAAATGGATTTGACTCTCTTTGATCAGCAGAGATGCAGAACCAGGCTTCTTTTTTTGTGGAGGGTGTGTTAAAACACACATAGCAATATAAAGAAACTTCAAAAGTCTATGATGTTGAGCAAGGGATAAAATAGTTTGAAAATAGTTTGGAAGGAACTGAAATGAAAAAATGCCTAGCAGGGGATGCTGTACCATAAATTCTCTTGCTTAATCTGTTGCTCCTCAGCAACAGCAGAAAAATCTATTCTGCTTATTACATTCTGGATTTTTCCTCCTAACTAATAACTTTATGCTTCTCTATCATAATATGCCTTCTTCTTTAACAAAAGGGATCTGGATGTCTCATACCCACCTGAAATCCTTTGAGTTCTGAAAAAGATCTGCAGATTATAAATAATGGATAATCATGCTAATAAAAAGCATGCACACTCTTTTTGGGAAGTAAAACTGGAAATACAGCTGCAGCATAGTTATATTTAATATAATTGGGCTAAACCTATTTACCTTGTATACTTTTCAAAACTACTGGTTGTGAGAAAGAATTATGGGCCTCTTCTATTTTATATAGCTCATATAAACTAGAATATTTTTATGTGGAAATTTAATGCAAATGCAGCAATTGAAAGGGAAACTAAATAGCAAAAATAAAAAAATTGTTTAGAGTCTCTAATTCATTATTTGATATCTTCCTCTTATAAATTGATTAAACTTTTCTATCTGAAGAAAACTTGATGTATATGTGTGGAATTTTGATAAAATGTGAGTGCTACCACAAACTGACTACTTTAGTAAAGGCAGACAGTGCCAAATACAGTTGGTCCTTACTTATCGATCACAATTAGGACCAACAACTTTGTCATGAAGCAATGTGATTATAAAGTGAAACATCACATGATTAATCACAACAATTACGGCTGCAGCCCTGAAACATGATGTCACATGACCAAGTGTGACTTCCTGCTGGCTTCCCCATTGATTTTGCTTATCAGGAACTGGCTGTGAAAATCGTAAATAGCGGTCACATGATTGCAGGACTCTTCAATGGTTATAAATGTGCACTGGTTGCCAAGCACCCAAATCTTAAAATGTCAAGCGGGGGAGGAGGGGTAATGCAGTGGCCACAACTTTGGGGACCAGTTGCAATCTCCTTTTTCGGTGCCATTGTAACTTCAAATGGCTACTGAATTAGTGATAAACCAGGACTACCTGTATTCATTTGAAACTATACTGAGGCCATTTCTCACAAGACCTCCCAGAAACACTTAATCACATTACTTAGCTGTCTTTTTTATGCGGGTATGTCATTTCCAAATACAGCACTGGACTATATCTCCCCTGTAATTTTCATTTTCTAAGAATGCTCTGTATACATACATACACATACATGAACATACATAGAGAATACAGAGGCATTGCTGGAAATAAAAGTGTTACTTGAGCAAATGTTGTTTGCAATATGCTAATTTCTCATTACTTTAAAAGTAAAGTATGTTAATGTCCATGTGTGCTATGCTATTTGTGAATACAGTAGCAAGTATATATATTTGGCAAATATATACATCTTAGGTGACCTGAAGTCCTGTAACAGTTTTACAAATTTTTTACATTCTATTACTGCTGCATTGTATTAAATTGATGTTGATTGATTGATTATGTGTCATGAATTTCAACTGTTAGCGGCCTCATAGATTTGCTGCTTGAGTGAATCTAAGCTAATGGAAATTATTGTTTTAAAAGTATATTTTCTGAATCTCATTTTTATTTTAGAGAGGTGCTCCATAATCGTTGAGAAGGAAAAGAGATTTGAGTCTAAATAGTATCTCAAATAGATCTTTTTGTGCTTTTTTCTCTGCCAGCTTGATAAAACTCAAGTTTGATTAATTTATGTTTTGGGGGTAAATAGCTGCTGAGCACATAAAAGATTAGTTTTGAATATATTATCATTTCAAGAAGAGAAAAGCCTCAGAATACTAAGGGAGTATTCTGATTTTAAAAAACTATTTGAGAATAAAAAGGATATTTTAGCATGCTTATAATTACAAGCTATTGTCAGGAATTAAAGATGTATAACGTCTACCGGTAGTTTAAATAAAACCTGACATATTTCTGTTTTATCCTGATTGCAGCTATATTCATATTTATACTTTCAACTCTTCTTTAAGGGTCTGCCTCTTGATGCATTTTGTTGTTATTGTTCACAATTCTGTAAGGCAAGTTAGGTACCCAAATAAATAGTTCCAAAAGATCGAAGTTATTTTCTGCATATGCATATGCTTTCCTTAAATCCAGCCAGTATTTCTATTTGTGGAAATTTCAGGTCAAGATTAGTGCTCCTCGTTTACGACCAGTGAGCTGTCAGCACTGATCATATTGGTATCATGTGCCAGGGTAGAATGTGATTGAGTAGTCTGCGGTTTATTGCTGTTGTGCAAGATTTGTTTCTTTACTTAACTAAAACAAAGCCAACCCTAAATAAAACTCGGCATGGATGAGGACCACAAGAGTTTCCTGGGCTCTTTCATACAGCCTGAGGAATTCTGATAGTTGAAGACAAAATCCCCACATTTTGTCGTTGCCAAGTTTGAGAAACATCAGCCTAAGCTAAGCAGGGAAGTCCAAAGACAGAAACAGATGTGTTCCATGAAATCAAGACGAGCCTAAATTTGCGAGAGGCTTTGTGTTCTGCAAACTTAAGTATTGTAATAACTGGTCCATTGGTTGATTTCCAAGTAACTCCCACCTCCCAAATGTCTCTGATATTAATTTATGGGCTAGCACGTTGAGCGAACCAGCCAATTAAATCCCTGGTGGTCGCGCTCGTAACGTCCCACGCCCAGCCGGCAGGAAGAAGCCGCCATGCTGGAGGGCCGCCGCTAGAGGGAGAGGCACCTGGGGAGCGCGCGCTCGTCACCACGGCAACGGCGTCGGCCTTGAGCTTGTCACCCGGCGCCATGGAGGATCTGTTGCCGGAGGTTTTGCTGCCGGGCGAAGCCGAGATCTTGGTGGAGTCGCTCAGGAGTTTCCAGCTGCGGGATATCGGAAGCCATGAGTACGGGAGAGGAGGAGGGGGGTGCGAAGGCGAGACAGAAGGTCTCGGCTTTGCCTCGGGGGTTGAATGTCAGCCGGGATTACGGGCTTTCCTTTCCTCGAGCAGCCCCCTGCTTATTCTTTTACAGAAATGGAAGACAAATCCATTTGCAGAAAAATCACTTGTTATGGCCGGTAGTTGTTACTTTCAAAAGACCTCAAGTCGTGTTTTCCCATGTATTTAAGCGTATGGGATAAAGCAGGAGTCTCCAAACTTGGCAGCTTTAAGACTTGTGGACTTCAGCTCCCAGAATTCTCCAGCATAGCATAGCTGGCTGGATAATTTTGGGAGTTGAAGTCCACAAGTCTTAAAGCTGCCAAGTTTGGAAAGGAAAAAACAAGTATTAGGAGCCTTGAAAATGGAAGATAGGAGGGAGGCTTGCAAGAGGTTCTGCTTGGAACTGCCCTCCATCTAAAGGGAAGATCCAAACGTTGGGACAAACCCACTTTTATATCAGTTCCATTGCTGCAGTTGGAAATAGGAATGGACAATGAAAGAGATATCAATGTTTATATTATAATGCAGGGGTCTCCAAACTCCAAACAGCCAGCTTTGCTGACTGAGAAACTCTGGGAGTTGAAGTCCACAAGTCTTAAAGCTGCCAAGTTTGAAGACCTCTGGGGTCTTAAAGTTGCCAGGTTTGGAGACCCCTGTTCTAATGGAAGAGAAAATGGTAAGAAATACCATCAAAGCCATCAATACCTGGGCCATCCCTGTGGTTCTATATATTTCTTGAATTGTTTACTGGACACATGCTAAACTGGATAGCCGGGACAAGAAAACTGATGACTATTCACTATGCATTAATTCCCTTAGTGATATTGATAATTATACCTGCCTCACAGAAATGGAGGTAGAGGTTTCTTTCAAGTGAAACAACTGCCGAATTGTCTGATGATGAAAAAGACAGCGTTGCATTGTCTGATGATGAAAAAGACAGCGGAGAACAAGCATTGATGCAGGTTAAAAATTTGGAACTTATTAAAAGTATAGGAAACTAAAAGTGAATATCAAAATAATGTAATAAAAACTGGAGCAGTATGCTGGCAACAAAAAGCATTACGTGGTCAGTTTCTATCAAAGATACAGAGGAAAGTGGATAAAGATAAAACCTAGCAATGGCTTATAACTGGAACATTTTAAAAAAGAAACTGAAGATTGATTTTGGCTAAGCAAAAGCAAGCTATTTGAATTAATGCAGTCAAGGTCAGAATTGAGGAAAAAATCATTAAAAGAGCAGATCATGCAAAGAAGCATAAAAAACCAACATATAGATTACACAAGAAGATTATAAACAATAGAATAGAATAACAGAGTTGGAAGGCATCTGAGAGGTTTCAACCCCCTGCTTATCTGACATATCACAATCAACAAAAGTATTAATTGAAATATCTCTAAAACTTCTACTTGCCCATTATTGCAATCACTGTTGCTTATTCACAATTTTGTTTGCACTTACCTAAAGTATGTTTCAATCCCATATCACATAAGCATACTTTTATTTGATCTGAGATCTTTCCTTCTCAGTCTTCTTCTACAGTAATTATTTCCCAAATTAGTTTTAGAAAGAGGTTTAGAGAAAAAGGATTTAAAGAGTAGAGAGGGCACTAGACTAACCAGTGCCCTTTCCCTTGGCCGAGAGATATCACTGAATGACTCTGAAACAAGGGTTGTGTATTTATTAGTGGAAAAATACCCTCCAAAGTGAATGAAGAGCAAATTCTGTTTGCTGTATTTCCACTAGGAAAATACAATATCTGACTGTAGCAAGCCAAGGAGTTACCTTTGAGGTTTTTCTCAAAATTGGATTACACTGGAAAATATAGGTGATTAAAAACAACATTGGCAGGGAAATATCCTTCCATTTACAGTAGGGTGAATTATGTAAGACTGTGATTGCAATAGTGGTTGTAGGGAAGTATTGGAATACCAGCCATAGACATGAACTGAAAGCTAACATACAATGACAATAAAGTTGTTATTATTATTATTTTACTGTAATTCCTAGGTGGCTACGGCAACAGCAAATGATTGAAAAGTTGAACATGCAAGCCATACTGAGTGCTTCTGCTGGCCATGAGCAGATCCTTATTGAGCTTCTGGTGAATAATGGCAAGGTATAATGAATTTAGCCACTTAGTCACAAGAAAATCATTATATTATGACAAAGGCTACATTAATCTGAATAAACATGAACTTGATTTGGATCAAAATCTCTTTTATTATTTATGTGTTTGGCACATAATGCATAGCTTTATACAGTTACTTTCTGGATCAATTTAATCTTACTGTAATCATATAAACATATACAGCAATAGCACTTAGACTTATATACCGCTTCACAGTGTTTTACAGCCCTCTCTAAGCGGTTTACAGTGTCAGCATATTGTCCCCAACAATCTGGGTCCTCATTTTACTGACCTCAGAAGGATACCTTTGCTTAGTTATACAAATTAATTGGCAGGATAGAAACAATATGCTTCGTTTGTCTATGGAGATTCTCAGTCATCCAGGTCATGGTTGTCCCAAATGTGCTTTTTCAATAGACAACTGGATTTAGTTTTTCTTTGAAGATGCTCTGCTTCTCATCCAAGAAGCTTCCTCAGTTCTGAACTGATGAGAAGTGAAACATCTTCAAGGAAAACCAAAGTCCAGTTGCCTTTTGAAAAAGCAGCTTTGGGACAGTATGCTTCGTTAGCACTTCGTAAATTTCATAACTTAACTACAGCCCTTTGGTTAAATTATGAGGAAATAATTCATCTGGAATGAATGGTTTTGACTATATACATAAACTATAACCCTACTGGAGGAAACATCATGACTAAGCAAACCTACTAATGACATGCATATAATGAGAGCATGAGCAAGATACAGAAATGTATTCCTTACAAAACAAAGTATGCTTCCATTATTGTTACAAATGATATTTCTTGTCTTTCTGAGTACAGAAATAGAAGTAAAATAAGAAAGCCTTCTACTTGGATTTAATTGGTCTCTATGAATTCAGGCATCAGACAGAAGTTTCCCAAGTCTATGTAATATGTTTTCTGTTATTTATGATCTCAACCTTGCAAACAGTATACTTAATTTATCCATTCTGTATAGATCCCAACTCTCATTGAAGAATTAATTACTGTGGCCATTTGGAAGCAAAAAATCTTCCCTATACTATGCAAACTGGAGGATTTCAAACCAAAAAGCACATTTCCTTTGTATTTAGTGGTATGTATGAAAAATGCTTTGAATCAGCCTTTGTATAATACTTGCTATTAAAACATTTCAAAGCTTCCCGTAAGATCTACTTGCCAAATGATGTTTCTGATATTTATTGGTTAGAGTAATAATGTATATCTAATTTTTAGTAAGAGCTAATGAAGGTCAAGGCATAGGGCATTCTTAGTTGTGGAAGTTCATTGACTTTCTGCCTCTTTTTTTTTCTCAATCTATCATAGAATTTTTACTGTGAAAAAATAGAGGAAGGAATGCAGTATAACTCCTGTTGAGTTTCTCAAAGAAAGAAGAATGTGAACCTTACAAACAAACAGATCTGCAGTATGTTGCAGATTATTTTCAGTAAATTTATATAAAAGATAATGTTGTCAAAACAGAAGCTGTAAGAAATTGAAGGAGAGTACCTCTTCAGATAATAGAAAATCAGTTTACGCTTTGGATTTCAATATATAATACAAGTTGGCTTGTTTTATACAAAGTAGAAAACATTCAGTGCAGTCTGTTTGGATAGCAAAAGCTCAGAACAAGGGAACAGTTCTGAATTCTTCCTCACACTTTGACAAAGAAGAGGAAGGAGAAATAACTATATTCACATTGTGTTCAGCTATAGCTTGTTAGGTTGTCTAATTCTTTTACTGTTTTTAATTCTATGCTTCCTGTGTAGCATTTATCTCAAGAGGCCGCACAAATGCAATATTTTTAATTTCTGATTCTATATTACCTTGTTTTCTCAGAATGGTAATATTTGTATTAATTTTTGGTTTCTCTCTGCTATCTCTCTTATTCAGCTGCGACAGGAAGCTTCAATTATTAATTTCTTGGAGACAGTATTTTTTCACAAGGTAGGCAATAGTTTCACAATGAAAATAAAAGTTTGAAATAAAAATTTCAGTTCATAATTTAGACCATTCCAGAAGAAACACAATTACCTGACTAAATTGTTAGTGCAGTAAGAATTAGAACTTCAATCTAGAAAACAGCTGCTAGTATAAACATATTTTCTTCTATTGCCTTAGTTACAGTGGTGGAAGTCAGCCAGTTCACACCACTTCAGGAGAACCAGTTGTTAACTTTCTGAACAGTTTGGCAAACTGGTTGTTGAAAGAAATCATTAGGGCAGAGAACTGGTTGTTAAATTACTTGAATCCCACCACTGCTTAGTTATATATATACCTTGCATTCCATCTTATTTTAAACAGTACTAGGTCCATCTACTAGTACTTTCTTTTCAAATAGAATGACTTTGAAATGTCTATTTGTATCTTGAGATTTTGGGCTGGACAAATTCGAATAATATTTCATATAATTTCATTCTAGAGACCAAAATTGACTATAAATAATCCTAATAAACAGGAGAACCAATTATACTTTTCATATTTTTAATCTGGTGCTCCCCAAACAATAAGGGAAACAATGAGTATATACATTCCTCCTTTGGAATTACCTGATCGGAACTGATTTAATGTGCAAGGTAATTCTTCTCAGGTCTTACTTGCCTGGCATTTGCTTGTTTGGAAACCATATTTCAAACTCAACAGCTTTGTTCATTTGCACCTAACCATGGCATAAACATACCCTTGACATTATTTTTTCTGCCATTGCCTTCATCCCATCTGCAGCACAAGAATGAGACAGGCATAAGGTACCTTTTAACTATATTGCTATTAAAATAGTATTTCTTCCATTGTTCTGATACAGCAAAGGCAGTCCTAACATGTATAAAATATATCTGTTAATTCAAGGGAAATTAGATGCCTCCAGTGGCTCAGAAACAGAGCTTTAGAGAAGAGGCAAGGATTGGTAATGGGGACAGCAATATTCATTTCACATTGATTCCAGAATGGATAAAGTTCAGTTCATCTGTGAGAAAAAGGTTGAAACTTTTAGATAATGTTAATGTTTCAAAGTAATTGATCTCTCCTTTTTGTTGAATTATCTAAATCCTATGATAATCTAGAAGGAAGGGACAAGATTCATCCTCAAACTTCATGCACCCCTGGCCAGGTTTCTTGCTGTTTTCTGTACTGTTATGATCACCCCTGAAAATCTTTCTCAAATAATTGCTCTTAAACTTTCAGTATCAATACCATTCCATTTTTCTTTACTTTGAGCGAATCCACAATTCATTCCTTAGCAATACAAAACCAGATAAGGTATTTTGCTGCCCGTTCGGAATACAAAATTTTGCATGCCTGTCAAGGTAGGAAGCTATTTTAGATGGAGAAGGAATTTATTGTACCAAGTCATGAGGTTCAAAATTATAATTGGCAAAGATTGTTTAACTGAGAAACATTTTTCCAGATAACTAATGAGTAGACTAATCTACCAGCTGAGACAAAATTAAAACAATTTAAGTGATCTTGGCATTTGCCTTCATTTTGGAAGATGTTTCCATAAAATATAGCTTGTCTTCTTTGTATAGGAAATCTGTGAATCAGCAGAGGATACCATTCTGGATTTAATAGATTATACCTATAGAAAACTGACCCTGCTAGCAGCTCAAAGTGCCAATGGGAAGATACCATTTGAACAAAAGTTTCAACCTGGGGATCTTCCCAGTCTTTCATCAATGCAGGTGAGTAAAGGATATTATCTCTTACTCCTAGGCAGCCACTCTAGGTAAAGGGAAAATATAAGATATCATAATTGAACACAGTCGCAAAATGTTCGGTAGCCATGAAAGAAAGTTTAAATCAAGTTTCTTCATACTGTGGTGATCTGCGAGTAGGCAGAAATGTCACAATCAATTAGCCTTCTTAAGAGAGAGTAACATAGTGCTCTCTCTTCCATCAATTTAACAGTATAATTATCTGCTTGTGTCTTATCTTCCACCAATTGAAATTGGCTGGCCTCAAACTTTCTAGGGTCCAATTTCCTAACATATCCATTGTATTTACATCCAATTGTTTATACAGTTTAGCTTTTCTCACAATTATACTCTTTCTGCTTGGCATTTTTCTGGCTCTGATCTTCCCTTCCAAGATAGAGTACTCTTCTAGAGAAATATTATGTTATGTACCCCATATAAAGACATTACACAATGTCACTATTCCATTTATTATATTTTCTTCCTCATTTTTTCTCGATTGTAAGTATTGTATATTTGTTTACCACAAATAACCAATCAAAAGCAATAATATTTGTTCCCTCATACAATTTATCCAGCACTTTACATTTTTCTTATGAAATTATCTTGGACTGAGGGCTTTTAGCAACACAGTTGAATGTCATCACATTTCAGACTGGTTCTTAAACTCTTAGCAACACATATTTTTTTCACAACTAAGAACATGCTTGGAGTTACCGTATTTTCCGGCGTATAAGACGACTTTCTAACACACAAAAATCTTCTCAAAAGTTGGGGGTCGTCTTATACGCCGGGTGTCGGTCTCCTGTAACCAGGCAGACCAGCCCGAAAGGCTTTGACGAGCCTTAAATGGCTCTAAGGAGCCAAGCTGAATTGCCTGCTGAGTTGCCGCTAATCAGCTGAGTTACACGCAAGCCCCCTGTAAAAGGGAAAAACTTTCCTTTTACACAACGCTGGCCATCCCAGCTGAGATTAGCAGGCAACTCAGCTGGGATCACCAGAGCTTGGATGGCCAAGCGCTGTGTAAAAGGGAAAAACTTTTCTTTTACACAATGCTGGCCATCCCAGCTGAGATTAGCAGGCAACTCAGCTGGGATCGCCAGAGCTTGGATGGCCAAGCGCTGTGTAAAAGGGAAAAACTTTTCTTTTACACAACGCTGGCCATCCCAGCTGCTAATTTTTGCCTGCTAATTGGTACTTAGCAAAAATACCCCCCACCTCCAGCTTGCTTACCTTAGCTGCTAGCCGCAACGCTTGCCTTGCCTTGCCTGCAATCCATTGCATCAGCAAGCAACTAAATCTCCCTGCCTGCTTGATTGCAGGCAGGGAGATTTAGTTGCTTGCTGATGCAAGCAAGTTGTGGACTTCAACTCCCAGAATTACTCAGCCAGTAAAGCAAAGCTGGCTGAGGAATTCTGGGAGTTGAAGTCTACAAATCTTAAAGTTGCCAAGGTTGGAGACCCCTGTTCTATTGGGTAAGTTTTTCCCCCCCTTTGGGAGCTTTAAAAAAAATAGTTAATTGGGGGGTTTTTTAGTTGTTCTTTTTTAGACCTAGGCTAGGTCTAAGTTTTAGGCTAGGAAGTTTTAAATTTAGCTTTCATATAAAAATAAAAATAAAATTTGTGCAACTTTCTGAGATTTAGTGTGTTTCTGTAGTGTTTCACTCTAACTACACAAACGCACAAAATATCACAAAGCTGTATGTGGAATTTTGTGTGTGTAAAGTGTGAAAGTGGTTTTTGGGGGCTTTTTGTGGCTGTGTGAGGTCCCTGCTTATTGCAGGGGCCATTTTGGGTCTAGCACAGCTGCTTTTACATTGTGGATGAGCCAGTTTACATTGTGGGTGAGCCAGTTGATGTTTTTTAATTTTTATTTGGTGTGCGTTGGAAGAGGGGTCGTCTTATACAGCAAGTATAGCCCAAACCCTATACTTTTACAGGAAAAGTTGGGGGTCGTCTTATACGCCCAGTCGTCTTATACGCCGGAAAATACGGTATCTAAACTCAAAATCAGAACATATATTTCTTTAACTCTCATGAAAAGAACAGTCACCCTATTACCATGCAGCCTCCTGGGTATTTAGATTTTGGGAGTAAATTGATATGGAATAACAGTATTGGCATTAAAAGAGGTTTTCTAGGAAAACCTTTTCAGAATTCAGAGGCCACTGCCATGGCAGCCCTCCAAATGTCCAGCCATTTTTTAAAAGTTTAGGAATATACAAAAGTATGAAGGCTATTGCTTAATGCATTGTAAGCCGCCCTGAGTCTCCGGAGAAGGGCGGCATATAAATCAAATTTTAAAAAAAAAACAAAACCTCAGATTTTCCTAGCTAGTAGGATTGTATTAAGGATCTTTTACTCTTTTCAGGAACTAAAGAAGCAAGCTGAAATGATGGAGTTTGAGATCTCATTGAGAGCTCTTTCAGTGTTCCGTTTCATTACTGATGTGATAGAGAGGTATGTTAACTTTCCATAAAAGAAATAAGGCATTTGGGAAAGATAATCTTTTCAATAGAAGAGACTATATGTACTGTAGCTCAGGGCTGAACTACTGAGTCCTTGGAACTCTCTGAGCTTGATTGTTTGTTTGTGGAGATTTTTTTACATTACAAGCTAACATCATCATTGTTAGTGAGTGTGGGGTTTATTACCTACTTACATACAGTAGTTTGTCCTGCCAATGTTGGTGGAGGTGTGGTATTCTCCTTGGTAGGTTGATTGTTTGTCTGGGGTTAATCCATGCTTATCTGAGTGTTGGCTGCTGCAAGGGATGTGTTCTTGTCTTTTTTTCCCATTTAAACTTTTTGTCATATCTTTTGAATGGTATATAAATATGGTTTATTTGTATTTATCTATTGACAGCTGATTTGTCTGAATGCCAAGCTTCTAGGAATTCCCTAGTGTTTTGGGATTTGGCTTGATTCAGGATGCTTACAGTTTCTCAGCTGAAATTGTTGTTGAGTCTGTCCATATGAGATTAAGTTTTCATAATGTCTTCTGACTGCTAGTTGACATCAATGGACATGCTCTGCTAGTCTTCTGCCTGAGTGTCGTACGTATTCGCTGTTACAATCCTTAAACTATATGCTGTAGATCAGGAATCCACAGCTCCAAGACACAGACCAGTACCGCTCTGAGGCCCATTGGGAACCAAGCCACGCAAGTGGTGCATGAAGCTTTATTTATGCATGCACAGGATTAGGTTGCATGCACAAAACCATTCCTTTCCCCTGCCACTGCTGCCACCACTGCCAGACTATGGAGCCAAAAAGGTAGGGGATCACTACTGTGGATGATTCCAGTTTTTGTGCTTGGACTCTTGGGTGTTTTGGTTTAAGTTGTTTTGGGGGTCTTTAATTGCCAATAAAGGAGAATATTTGCAGCTCGGTTGAAATGAGGAGTCCTTGGTCTGAACTTGCTTGTTTTCTTGAAGATGTTTCATTACCCAACTTAGGTAACATCATCAGGGCTTTAGTTGATTTACATGCTACAGAAATGCTATGGGTTTGTAATAATCTGTTGGTGGTTTCATACCTTGTGTTGGTTGTGTTCTAGTGGTTTGAAAGATCAGACACTTTTTACTAAAGTTTTATTTTGTTGGAAGATGTTATGTAGGCAGTCTCCTTCCTTTCTCTGGTGTTCCAGTTTTCTGCAGTGCATTTGTGATCATCTGAATCATGTTCTCACACAGTTCCTCTTGTGGGTGATGGGGTTGTTACTAAAGCAAAATAATTTGATTTCCATAGCATGGTATAATTATGTTTTATTTCTTATTTTTTATTAAAACCTGCATTAAAGGGAACTGCTCTCATTGTCTGGTCTGGTGGTCAGGATTTGATAATAATCTGGTTTTGGCAGTGGTTCTCATATTGACCAAAATGTTACAGAATTAGGATGTAACTATATACTTCAGTTTGTAGAACAAAGTATATATGCTATGATCAACCAAATTATCCTACAGTTTTGAAATAGCTCCTAAAAATAAGTATTTGACATTTAACATTTCCAAAATTGGGACATAATTTCTGCCTTATTTTTTATTGTTTAATGTGACAAAGGTCTGAATATGCATACCTTTACATTGGTATAAAAATTTGAACGTTTTAATGGTATTCTTATCAAAGTAAAGATAACCTTTCAGGGGTCAATTACCAACCGATAGTAGTAATAGGCCTTATATATAAAATCTGCAATGTTGAAAGTACTATTTCTGTGGTATAAAAATGTAGCTTTATATTTTGTCATGTGAATTCTTTTAATTGTTGAAACATTACGGAGGTATCATAACATGAGTGTAATTGGGATTATAATTTTGTCACATTATTGCAAATTAAAAGGCATTGTCAAACCTGAGGAAGAATGAAAATGGCTTCATTGCACAAAATGCACATGTGCACTACATTCTTTTTTTCTCATATACTTTGTCAGTTTGCCAGTAAGTGCTGTGACAAGAATGTTGAATACCCACAATTTTCCATGCCTTCTGGTGCAGCTGTTAGAGCATTGTCCTTGGATCAATCGTGAAGGAGGTCTGTATCATGTCTTAGAAATTCTATGTGTGCCAAAGTAATATAGTGAACATTTATTTCTATTTTCTTTTTTTTATTAGGAAAGAATAGATTTTTTAAAAATCTGACTTTTTCTGGTTGATACTTCTTTTTCCATTGACTAAAAGATTATCATGGCACCTATTGATTAAATTCTTGGTTGTTGCTGAATATAATTTAAGATTTTGAGATAAATTAGGAAATTCTTCCAAACCCCAAGACTTTTTAGTGCCATTTGTCCTCAGTGTTTCTATCAACACATATGATATTTCAGTATGTATAACAAATGCCTTTGTGGGTTATTTTTTAAAACAGTGCCTCTCATTCAAAGCAGAGGTTTTGGAAATGTGAGAACACATACAAAGCATATTTTCAAATCTTTAAAGCAGCTATGTCTTTTTATGGGTTAGATGTCTTCTTTGGAAACTCTTCCCAGCTATCACTGTACACAGGTGTTTGCATAACACACAAATGTAAACAGGTAGAAGTTGCATGAGTCTGAAAAAAGACATGGCTACTTTAATTATTCAAAAAAATAGGCTTCTGATGTAACTCACGTGTCCCAAAAGGCTTCTTTCCAAAAAATATGTTGCCTTATCATGTCCCATCATTTTTGGAAGGCTTTGCCCAACATCTACTATTTTCATTACTTTCTGAACTTTAGTTGATGCAATTTGTGCAGCATTTCATTTCATGTTCATTTCAGAAAATCTAAGCAGTGTAGTTGTCATCATGTGACTAGACCCAGTTTTAGAATCATTATTACATGGCCATTAAGCAAATCACTGCAATCTTTATGCAAATCCAGATTCCCCAATTATCTGCTTCTTGGAAATCATCTGGGAAGGTCACAAATCATCATCACATGACTATAAGATACTGCAACTATCATAAATTAGAGCTGGTAGCCAAACACTTGAATTACAGTCATGTGACTGCAGGGGTGGTACAACGGTCATATCTTTGAGGACAGGTCATAAGTCATTTTTTCCAAGGCCATCACTACTTTGAATTGTTCTTAAAGAAACAGTTGTAAATTAAGGATTTGCTATAAGTTGATACATTAGTCTGATGTTACAAGCAGAGAACTCCTTTTGTTTGAGAAAGATATATATCCAAGAGAAATATTAAGGGCGTCTCAAAATAAAATATGTGAAAGGCATTGATTTTAATTGAACTCTAAAGTTCAAAAGCCTCATATAGCTGACCTCAGAAGTTAAGCAGGGTCAGCCCTGCCTAGTATTGTATGCAGATGGAGGACTGCCTGAATTTCAGGGTTGTTAGCTAGACTTGAAAAAAAAATGCACCCAAAAAACCCAACAGCAACCTATATAGGTACAATTGCCAATAATAGCTTAATGAGAGTTTATGTTTTCTAAAGTTTCATCAAGAAATCAATGTATTGTTATATCTGAAAACTTTATTTCATTTCAGTGGAGAAGCCTTTTTCCAATATATATCCTTTAGATATGTTTTGACTCACTGATTGGGAATTCTAAGAATTGTAGGCCAAGCACATCTGGAGGACACTAGGCTAAAAAAAAAGATTACTAGGAAAATCCCATCACGTGCCTTGTGCTGAAAATACATTTTCAATGTATTCAGACCAATGCAGTTTTTATTATTTTATGCAATTGAAATATATTACCAGTTCCAAAGGGGATCCCAAAGCCCACTGACAAACCAATGTCTCCAAGGCTTTGTGGAAAATCTTATCTCTGGGAATGATGTTCCAAAGGGAGGGAGCCATCAAAGAGAAGACCCTTTTCCTATGTCCCATCAGATGTGTTTCCTTGATTGTTGGGGCTTGTAACATGCCCTGCCTTCCTACTCTGGTAGATGTTATTGAGGAGAGGTAGTCCATCAAATATTCTGGCCCCTAGCCATGTAGAGCTTTAAAGGTGATAACCACCACCTTAAATTGCACCTAGAAACAGGTGAAGTCGGCAACCAGTGCGGCTCTGGCAAAAGAATTTTTGCACATGTGTAAAGATGACACATATGGACTTGCATAAAACTATGGGGCAGTGGTGAAATCCAAATTTTGTTTCTACTGGTTCTGTGGGTGTAGCTTGGTGGGCGTGGCAGGGGGAGGATACTGCAAAATCTCCATTTCCTCCCCACCCCTGAGCGAAGGACAGTGGTGAGTTGCTCCCGGTTCACACCGGTTCACAAGAACTGGTAGTAAAAAATTTTAGTAGTTCAGAGAAGCGGTAATAAGATTGCCTGGCTATGCCCCCGAACCGGTTCCCGGCCCAGTCACGCTCGCTTATCTCGCCCACCGTCATTGCCCACATTCAGCCCCGGGACTCCGCCCTTAACCAGGAGCGCTGCCGCCAGTCACTCCTGTGCACCTGGCTGCCTGCCTTGTCACCACCACCATGAGGAAAGGCCCCAAAGTTGCACTGCCTGGGATCCACGGGGGCTGCCGCAGGGAGAAACCAGGTATGGGAGGCTGGATGCTGCCCAGAACTGAGCTTGAGGTTGGCAGGAGGAGGAACGTTGCCTCGTAGCTGGCTCAAACTGTCTACTGCTGCAGCCTGCTGCCATCCCCACTCCCCAGCCAGCTGCTCCTGTGTGAGAACCGCTGCCATCAAGGTGGTGGCAAGGATGGGCCATCCAGGGCTTCCTTGTCTCCCCGCCGGAGCAGACTTCTGGCATAGCCCCAGGCCTCTGGATAGAGGGAGAGAGGGAGGGAGGGAAGCCCTGGCCTGCTGCTCCTGCCGCCACCACCCCCTTGCCCCCAGCCAGAGTGGTTCTCATGCTGCCGCTTCTCCGGCAGCACCAGGAGTGACTGCCGGGGCAAAGAGGGCAGGGCAGGCTGTGGTAGCAGGCCGTTCTCGCCAGGTAACAGACAGGCTGCTCCTGGAGCAGCCAGGAGAAGGAGAAGCTGCCAGCAGGGAGGCGAGCCGCCCCAGGAGGACCGGAGGAGAGCGCAGCTTCTCACTCATGGAGATCTACCGGTGGGGAAGTGGGCGTGGTAAGAAATGCGCGAGCCAGGAAGCGATTATGCTCCCTGGACAGAGAGGGTTGCACAAATCTTTGCTGGAGTGAATGTGCAACCCTCTCTGGCCAGGGAGCATAACCTCTTAAGGTTGTAGAAAAAAAAGCTTTTAAAAGTTAAAAAAAAAAGTTGGCCACGCCCACGGAACCAGTAGTTCTGTCACATTACCCCCAACAAACCACGCCCACAAATAAACCATGTCCACAGAACCGGTAGTAAAAAATTTTAGGACCCACCCCTGGGGAAGGTTATTGCAAAATCTCTATCCCACCCCACTCTGGGGCCAGCTAGAGGTGTTATTTGCCAGTTCTCCGAACTACTCAAAATTTCCACTACTGGTTCTCCAAACTGCTCAAAATTTCCATTACTGGTTCTCCAGAACCTGTCAGAACCTGCTGGATTTTACCCCTGCTATGAGGGCATATTTATAGTACCTTCTTCACCTTTCAAGAAATGATATAGTTATAAGTAGTCCTCATTTAATGACTGCAATTGTGAGTTGTTAGTCACAATTGACACTTTCATTAAGTGAAACATCATGTGACTAGCTGATTTATGACCTCAATTCTGCTGCAGTCATTAAACGAATCACATGTGGTCATTAAAAATGACATTGTGTGACTGCAATTTGCAGCATACTGCTGGTTTTTCCATTGGTTTTGCTTGTAGGAGGCTGACTATGAAAGTTCCAAATTATAGTCAAATGACCATAGATGATATGATTGTCATAAATGCACATTGGTTGCAAAGTGCCCAAATTGCTATAATGTGAATGTGGGACACTATGACCTTCGTAAATTTATGCTGCATCCAAATCAGATCACTTGATCATGGACATGCTGCAACTGTTGTAAATTTGAAGTTCAGTCATAAAAGTACTTGTTCATTATTCTCATAAGCTTGAACAGTTGCTAAACAGTGCAATTGCAAACCAATGTTCTGTATATATAAAACAATATTCAATACCAAAAGTATTTTTTCTTATATTTTTCCTTAGGAAAATTGAAGAAATTTGAGAACGGTTCATGGTATGAAGTTGCCCCTGAAGACCGTATGAAGATGACTAAATTGGATGGGCAAGTGTGGCTCGCTCTTTATAACCTACTCCTTAGCCCAGAATGCCAGCGCAAGTATGAATTCAATAACTTTAACAAAGGCCAGCTCCTCAAGGTACAGGATTGCAAAACTGGCCGATCTTTTATGTGTATTTCATGTTTTCCTTAGCATGTTTAGACCTAATATCTATTTTTAAACAATATAGCAGGGAACAGGAAAGGGATTGTTTAATATTGCATCAGATGATAACCCTTCTCACTATTAGATGTGGAAAGATACACACACCCAGATATACATACATATACTGAACAACATAAATAAATTAGAATAAATATAGGGATGAAAGCAGTGGTGGGATTCAGCCAGTTCGCACCACTTTGGGAGAACCGGTTGTTAACTTTCTGAGAAGTTTGGCAAACTGGTTGTTGGAAGAAATAATTAGGGCAGTTTTTAAATTACTTGAATCCCATCACTGGATGAAAGCCTTAATAAATAGGTCAAACTGTAGTTCATTCTTAGATAATTAATAACAAACAAATTTTAACTGTGAAATAAAATGTTAAAAGCTTTTTAACTTAAGAGTCCCTAGGTACCATAATTTTGTTTTAGTACGCTACAGAAATAGAAAATAAATATGGAATGAAATATAAGATTTTTTTAAAGTATAGTATAGTTTTTATTTCATTTCTGCTGTTAAAGCACAAAATGACTATTCTATATTTATTAGTTGCTTTAAAAATAAGTTAAATTTTATTGAAGTCTTAACAAATATCGGTTTCTGAAATGTCTATCTCATTCTGTCAGTCAACTATTATCTATGTTCTTATTAATATTGTTTTCTTGCTTTTAAAGCTGTTAGCTGCCCAAAGTTTTATAGAATCAAGCTGTCTTTAAATTGTACAAAAACGTAAATGAGATTTAAAATGCAATAAATAAAAGAGGGGGCTTAATGCCCAAATCAGTGGCCGGGACATTGTCAGAATGGTGGAAAAATGCATTTTGCGGGGCATGACTTCTTAGAGGCCCCAACGCAGTAGTGAAATCCAGCCAGATCTATCCGGCTTGTGCGAACCGGTAGCACCTGCGGTGGGAGGCTCCGCCGAACCATTGGGATGTCATTACGTCCCATTTTTGACACTCTGCACATGCGTAGAAGGCTCTGTGCATGTGCAGAAGAGGCGTGCACGAGCGTAGTGAGCACGAGTGTGTGCACGCTCATACTCCTGAACTGGTCGCAAAGGTAAGTGCATTTCACCGCTGCCCCAGTGTTGACAGCAATATTGTCAGTCTAGTTCTTGTATGATTAATTTACACATATAATTTATTGAAGTGACATAATTTGCAAAAATGGCAAAATGGTCTTTTTTATTAGGGAGAAGACAACAGATACATTTATTAGTGTTTGAAACCTCTTTACAGGATTTTTTGCTAAAAACAGAAAAAAATGAAATGGAGATTTGAGGTAGAGAAATGAGTCTGGCACAGGAGAGATTGCTTAAAGTTCCCATAACATTTTTACAATCCAATTTTGTAATATAAAATATGCACGTCTCATTTAAAATGCTTTACAATATATTTTAGTTTTGTCTTGCCTCTGTTTAGCTTCGTGCCTTCCTGACCGATGTTCTTGTTGATCAATTTCCCAATCTTTTGGAGATGCAGAAATTCCTGAGCCATCTGGCTGTAACAGATCCTGCTCCACCCAAGAAGGACCTCATACTGGAGCAGGTAATGTGCATCACTGCTACTTTTGTCCTATTCTTACGTTCCACAATCCCAGAGAATATCATTTATGTATCTCTATATTCTGAATACATATATGACACACTAAAATACTGCATTATCTATTTGGGATTGCAAAGGAAAACAGTGTATAGAGTCTAGATATAGTAGCCATTTTACTTGCAAATATGTATTTTATTCTCTCATCAACAGAAGATGTATAACCGATGTTATTTTCACTAACTTTGCAGCAACTACAATAAAATTTATACCAGAGGGAAATGTCTAGTTCTCATGATTTTCCTAGTTTCATGATATAAAATGTATAGTTTTTTATCTTCTCTTTATTGAAAGTATATGGTGAAACTTTTTGTTATTAAGTTCCTGTTGATTAGTTTTAAGGAGGCTAATATTAGTTATTCCTCAAACAGGCTAGGATTCTAATTATAGAGCTTATTAAACATGAACGATTGGACTTTAATATGGCTTTAATTCAAACCATATTACAGTTTCTTCTTTTTACAAATGGGATTTGCAAAAGAGGTCCCCCATATATTAATACCCATCTATAAAATGGGATTCCTATTTAATCTAGTTTTGTCCCTGCTTTTTCTTTTCTTTAGGATGAATTTTCCCCAATATAAAATCTATAGTATTATATTTTTTCTTCAAATTAATGTTTATCATCTCTTATCTTAGTGCTGTGATGAACATAAGAACATAAAAATTTCAAAATATTTTCTCCCCCTTCTCTCTTTTTTGTAAAACTTTTCAATAAACCAAAAAAAAAAAAAAAAAGAATTTCAAAATATTTTTGATGTAGTATTTGAAAGAAATAAGTGTTCTTTTCTTTTATTGTCTAACAGGTTCCTGAAATCTGGGATCAAGTAGTCAGAAAAAACTCTGAAAAATGGCAAGCAATAGCCAAGCACCAAGTAAGCAATATGTTTAATCCTTCAGAAGAGGAGCTGAAAAGCCAGGCTTATGGGTAAGACTCATTCATATTCAGCTTCTTCCTCTGTCAAAGATTGTAATCATCACGATTATGAAGATACATAGAACTACTAAGCCTATA
Source organism: Masticophis lateralis (assembly GCA_030761175.1). Classification (NCBI taxonomy): domain Eukaryota; kingdom Metazoa; phylum Chordata; class Lepidosauria; order Squamata; family Colubridae; genus Masticophis; species Masticophis lateralis. The sequence goes on from JAUDYJ010000002.1 coordinate 73,345,242, forward strand.
GTCCACAATTTGAAAAATAAAAAATTCATTTTCCTAATTCAATCAAGTTTAACAATCATTTGCTTAATGTTGTATTCCAAAATCTTTGCCTTCAAAGGACGCTAAAGTCAATTTTATTGGTATCAATTCACTTTTAATAATGTTTTACCAAATATGAAATTAATGCGAGAATTACAATTTCTATTGTTGATACCACTGGATAATTGTTGCACTTATGTTTTATGAAGGCTTTTTTTCTTAAATCAGATGGGCAAAGACATATAACCTGGATGTAATGGAAGCTCTAATTGCAGATAAACCCAAGTGTGCAATGTGTGGCTCTGAGGCCACAAAACGCTGTTCCCGGTGTAGGAATGAATGGTATTGCAAAAGGTAAGTTTAAGACAACTAGTTTTCATGTTATCTTAAATCCTCCACTAATCTTACTGTAACATAGATACCTAGAAACAAAAATAATACCAAAATTTAAAATATTATGAACACTATAAGATTGAAATGTTAATTTTCATTTAGCAGATTCTTAATTTCATGATTCGTTTACTGTAAACATCTCATTAGCTTGAGCTCTATAAACAAATATGCATGTATATATGTGTGTAGGAATATTTTACATTTTAATAAATTACATCTAATTCTTAGGTTCCCAGTTAAAATAAAACCATATTTTATTACATTGACTTTGTTTGTTTGTGAAAAAAGTAGAACTCAGACTTACACTTTCTCCATAGTATGTTTCATAATTAATATTATCACTAATAATTAGGATACATGGAACATTTTCTCTTCAGTAGAACATGGACTCTCCTAAGAGTAGAGATTATCCAGAATTGGGTTATTCTTTCTGGTTGCTATAAGATAGAGTTTAAGCATTTACTCAAGTTACTATTGAGCTTTCAATGGAGAAACTTATACAAGTTTCAATGCTGCCTCTATAGGTAGTATGATTGAGATTTATTTTACTACATTACCAAAGTTATTTTCTCTCTTTGGTTATCATCTGACAGCTCTAACAGTAGAACATTAACTGAATAATGACATCTAAGGGGCTTGAATGTCCCTCAGAAGTTATGATGTATATTGAAGTGTGAATGTATGTATGTATGTATGTATGTATGTGTATGTATACATATATATATTTCCATTCATGTCTGCTTTAAAGGAATTGGAGCAACTAGCAATATTGCAAGGTATTTTTGTTTTGCTGCATCACTAGGAGAACAAACACACAACCAAGTGATGTCTTTCTGTTGCTTTTGATAGGTGTCCACACATCTGTGTGCAAGCATATATGTGCCTGTGCAGATATACTGGGTATGTCTAGTCTGATGAAAAGAAAGACTAGGGGTGACATGATAGCAGTGTTCCAATATCTCAGGGGCTGCCACAAAGAAGAGGGAGACAAACTGTTCTCCAAAGCACCTGAGGGTAGAACAAGAAGCAAGGGTGGAAATTAATCAAGGAGAGAAGCAACCTAGAACTAAGGAGGAATTTCCTGACAGTTAGAACAATTAATCAGTGGAACAACTTGCCTCCAGAAGTTGTGGATGCTCCAGCACTGGAAGCTTTAAAAAAGAGATTGGATAACCATTTCTCTGAAATTATATAGGGTTTCCTGCCTAAGCAGAGGGTTGTACTAGAAGACCTCCAAAGTCTCTTCCAATTATTCTATTCTATTCTATTCTATTCTATTCTATTCTATTCTATTCTATTCTATTCTATTCTATTCTATTCTATTCTATTCTATTCTATTCTTCTATATCCCAACTGTACCATTTATGAAATCATTTTTATGAATAAAAGAAATAATTTGACCCTCATACAGATATTAACAGTAGTCAGAAAAAATTCAGAAAGTTGTTATAGTTATCATAATCATTTATCATTACTATTTTTTTCATCTTTTACTCATCTTTAGAGAGTGTCAAGTGCAGCACTGGCAAAAGCACAAGAAAGCTTGCAACTTGATTGCTGATACGATGAAGAAAATACAAGAAGATGTACAGATGCAAGCAACATCCATTAAGTAATTCTGATGGTCAGAAAAAAAAGATCTCATTTAACAATATACAATTCAGAATGACAGAGTAAAAAAGGCCACCAGGTTAATAATTAGTAAAATACACAGAAAGCTTTTTTTTAAGCATTTGATTTAACAAATGTCAGCCAAATATCTTAGAAAAAAACACGATTCTTGAATTCTAGGAGATAAGCCTTAGTAGAGAACTATTTCTAGGGTCATTTAGCTCCCTTATGAATATCATTATCATTTATATATCCTAGATTTTAGATGAGCATATGCTGGAATGCTCAAGCATTAGTGTCAAGCTCTGAGTTTCTTAGAAATTTGGAAGAGTTGGTTATAAGGTTATAAATGGAGGTTGTTTTTTGCTTGTCACTCAAGCTTCTTTAGCTTCTGAGGCCTATTTTGTAGTTTGCCTAACGCTACATACCTTTCCTATGGTATATATGCTTAACTAGTATTTCTGCAGCAGTGAATAACAGCATAGGTAATGAAACTGACTTGCAAGACTTCTTCCTTCTTAAAAACAGAAATAGCTTGCAACCATTTGAGAACAAAAATCTGTGTCTTAATTTTAAAAGGGCCTTTTTGGTTTAATGATATTGCTAACTTAAAAGACACAGATTTCCTAAGCATAACTATTTCCGCATTGTTGGAAACTGTCAAAATCTGGTTTTGTTGTATCATTTTTTTCATTAGGACAAGAATTTTAAGATACTAGTTCAATCTTCTGCTTTCAGCTCTGTGAAATCACATTGATACATAAGTCTGGTCTGAATAATTTAGATATAATGAAAAATGAGAAGGGTCAAGAGGTTGCATTGTTGACTACACCACAGTTTCTGAATTATACAAGTGTTTGATTATATTTTTTCCATGTTAGAAGAACTGGCTTTGAGGGAAGAGAAGAGGAAAGGATGTGGTAAATTAAGAATTTCAGTTTACTGAGCTGTATGGTTTCACAGTTGATGGTATATCACATGACATTTTCCATGCTAGTGAGAAAGCTGACTCTGTTATTTAGTACTTATTTTGTTAATAAAAAACACTAATATTCTGCTATATACTCTATGAGTTTTAGTGCTCTGCTGAATAACTAATAATCTTATGCAAAAAAAATCACAGGAAGTGGAATACAATTCTAAATGGAAAACGTTTAATATCTTTTCTTAATATTTCTAAGATATTTAATAAATAACAAATTTTAGTTTACTTCTGAAAATCATAGCCCTCTAGTTTTTTTCTTCTAGCCAAAGTTGTGATTTTGAGAAAGGCATTTCTTAATATGCAGAATCCTCTTAAATTTGAATTTTGGAATTATATTTTTGCTCTATGTTCCATACAGTATATTTTCGGTATGCTTTCTCTCTTCCCTGCCTCCATAATATAGTCCAAGGTTTAAGTGCCTTTGGAAAAAAAAATTCTGAAATCTCAATGATTTTGAGGAAAGATGTCCGGAATTCCCTCAAAACAGCCATATTATTTTTTCCCTTCTACCCTGATTAAAAACAATGAGTACATTCTTTAAATAAGCAACTTGACATATTCCAGGCTGTCTCTATATGCTTAGTTTTTCATATTATGAAACTGAGATATCAATTGTTCAATAATGAATCAACTCAAAGTCTTCAAATGATATTATCTCTGTAACAATTATTGTTTTCAGTCAGGATATCCTTAAGTCATATGCATAACTCATGTTACAAATATTTCCTTCATTAATTTTCATTTTAGTTTTTCGTAACATATTCTGATTACATGCCTTATTACAGGAAAGCTGAAAACAAAAAAACCCCATATGTATTGTCTTGCTAATAGGTTTTTAACTAATTGGCAGTGGTAGATGAGCTGCTGGCCACAAGACGGGAAAATATTCCGGCAGTTAAATTTATGTTGAAAAATTGTTAACTCGGCTGACTTTAGACAACAGAGCCCTCCTTATTATCTATGCCTAAAAAGCTCCTCCCATGTAGAAAATACTGCAGTGGCAGAAGTTTTCAAAGTTCATTTGCTTTTCATAGTAAGTGCAAGGCACATAATGCAGTGCTATATTTATCTGACAGAAATTAGAGAGTCATGTTTTTTTTTCATTGTTAATAAAAGTTTCTTATTGCAATTGTGCATAGGTTTGAACTATTCTTTCATTCCTAGACATTCAGAATTGGTGTTAACATTATTTATATCCTGCCTTCCTACTAAATTGAGATGTCAAGGCAACTAGTTAAAATTAAAATGGGGGGGAGGAGTTTAAAATTAAATAAAACTGAAACTACTGTAAAGTTAATAAATAAATGACTGGTTAAAATATGTCTTATGGCTGCTCTAAAGGTAGAAACAAGGAATACTAAACACAGCTTCCCATGAAGAAAATTGATACTGCTGAAATTTGAAATTGTTGTTTCTTTCTTTTCTTCTTTTTTGACGGTTCCAATCTTCAAAAAAGGGGGGGGGGAATGAAATTGTTGTTTCTTATCCTGATGAAATATGCTTTTCAAAATAATACCATAAAATATTACATATGTATTGTTATCTGATTCTATCTGGTGCAGAATTCTGAGCATTTGAGGTCACAGTTCAAGTGGTGAATAAGATGAATTCTCTACAGCTTTAGAGCTGTACTTTTTCCTCAAAGTACAAGTAATACTCTGGTAATGGTTCTTCTAAATTAAACAAAACAACTTGGATAAGAGGAATGGATTTTAATGTTTGCCATCCAGAATGAAGAATAACACTAAATTCTCTTTCCAGTGTTACTGAGACCAGAATGAAGCTTTTAATTCAACGCTTGGCTGTTAAATCTCATTTATCAAAGCTTATACCTCAATAATATGTAATTCACCAACGAAGTTGAAAAAATGCTTTAAACATAGGTTTAAAGGAATTAGTTCTGAAACCTATCAGGCAGAGAAATGATCAGCCGAAGAAGTATGGAAGTTATTTCACTGAACAGAAGTCTTCAGCTGTATAACAGTCTGTGGTATAAATTTAATCATGCTAATGTGAAAATACCAGGCCAGCCAAAGCTTGCACAATTGCTACTTTCAAATGTTTAAAATAATAAAAGATAAGTAATTGCTCAATCTGTAAATGGAAAGTTATTTCAAGTCAGTGTCAGATTCTTTTTACATCTTTTGGTATAATCAAATTTACAGGAGTTCCGGAAATAATTTCCCTAATAAAATTTAACAAATTAAATTTTGAAAGTGTATTTATATTCATAAAGGTATTTAAGAGATTAAGGAGGCTGGAACTCAACAGCAGGAGAGAAACCAGGAGTGAAATCCAAATTTTTTTACTACTGGTTCTGTGGGCATGGCTTGGTGGGCATGGTGTGGCTTGGTGGGCGTGGCAGGGGAAAGATACTACAAAATCTCCATTCCCACCCCACTCCAGGGGAAGGATACTGCAAAATCTCCATTCCCATCTCACTCTGGGGCCAGCCAGAGGTGGTATTTGCTGATTCTCCGAACTGCTCAAAATTTCTGCTACCAGTTCTCCAGAACCTGCTGGATTTCACCCCTGGGAGAAACTATAATCTTTTTTTTGATTGAGTGTTCAAAAAAGAAGATAGCTTTATGTTTATAAAGTCTAAAGTTAACCATTATAAATAAGCCACTTTTTGACATCACAATGCAAGATGGGAGTGAGGACATGGAAATCTTCTCTGCATTTTGAGATTACAAACAGCTGCAGATTTAAGTTTTCAGGCAGGATAAAGATAAATACCAATAGTATTTATTGCTTCAGAGACCTCTCTAAATTTAATATTCCCAGGAAACAGCAAAAATAAGACAATTTCCAGTTTTTTCCAATGATATTTTTGGATTTGTTCAAATGGATTCTATTTCTCATAAGAGTTCAAAATGCAGTGCCTGGAGCAAGTGGAAGGGCCTGCAACCCTCATTCTAGCTTCATTCTTTTTCCTTCTTTTAACTTGGAGATAATTTTAGAAAAAGAGTAAGCTCAGTAATATGAATCTATGGCAACCACCATCAACAATCTTAAGGATTTAGCCAAGATTTTCAGAAAAACTTTTGCTATGAATGCTGACAAAAGCTGTATTTAGTAAGATCAGCATGAGCGATTTCCTCTATCATGAAGCCACACAAACCAACTCATACTATTAATTTACACCAGTGAGCAGGGCTAAATATATACTTACACTAATGAAAAATTCATTCTTTTTCCCAAGTTTGGGATTGAAATGGAAGGATTCACTTCTCTAGTCATTCCAGACGTTTATGTTGGTGAAAAGCAAGACGTCTGGAGAAGAACTTAAGGCATCTCACATACTATATAATATTGGGGTCTGCTTGCAGCTTCTGAGTACCATCAAAGGCACTCTTCATGACCATGAACTTGCTTCTTCTGTGTGCCCACACTTATTACTCTGATCCAATTTGGGATGGGAGTTTAAAATTATTACTTCTGTCTCAATTGTTAGGAATCATATAAGTGCATTGCCAATACATCAGCATTTTCAGTACAAAAAAGAACAATATATTTTATACAGAAAAATGGGGTGGTCCGTATTTTCCCTCAATAAGCAGATGCAAATGATGGAGTTTGACAGGAGAATGGGAAAGAAAAGATTTTTGAGCTTTAATTCATCCCTACAAACTTGGCCAAAAAACTTCTTATATTTCTTTTCCTCCTGAAGGAGTCTAGAATTGGAAATCTTGTGTAAGGGTTGCATTGGAGAACTTTGGAGGTTGAATTTTTTTTCCTTGCCTCCTTAATTTTTACAATGGCAAATAAGGGTTGAGAAACATTCTTTTATTATAATAATGCAAACTAGCCTCCTAAAAATAGATGCTATAGTATAGAATCTATTTTATGGCATTTATCTTATTCTAAAACAGAAAACCTTTTGTGCAGAAGTGCCTTGTTTTGCATTATTGTAGCTGGGGCTGGTCTCAAAAAAGTCAGTGGAATCTGATCTGGTGAGGAAATCTCAGGACTGCAGCCTAAAGTGAGAAATTGAGAAAACATATCTGAAGAAGGCAATGGCAAACCATTGTTACCAAGAAAATTATACGGATGTTTTTATGAAGTCATCAAGATTTGAGCTGGATTCAAAGAAGAGTTTACTTTTAATGGAAAATGGGAAGGAAGTTAATAGGAAACCTTATTTATATACAGTATACAGCAGAGATCCTAGAAGACTGAAGAGAGACTGGAAAATAATACTTGCAGAAAAGGAAAATACTTTTGAGCAATCGTTTTAAGCAAAGGCAAAGCTTTGTTTGCAGGCTGGAAGTGCTAATTTAGAAGTAGATGCTCTTGTGGTTTCTTATCTCAATAAGCAAGCAGCTAACTAAACCACTATGAATCTGAATGATAATCTGTTTTAAAATGCAGATTGCAAGTAATCCACTGAGATCCATTACTTAACATGTAAAAGTTGGAAGTATGATTTATAGGGTTTCCAGCTACATACTTAGCCAATTACTGTACCAACTGACAATTCTGAAAGCTGTAGTTCCAAGCATCAGGAAGGCCCCAGTTTAGGAAAGACTGGTTTGGAAAACCTTTGCACCTGGAAGAAGTTGTGCGCACACAAAGAGCAATATTTCATCTAATTTGCTCAGGTGTTCCACATAAAGCAAGCATGGTGGCTAGCCACTTGCAGTCTTAAGCAGCTGTCCTAAGAGAAAGGTAGCTCCTGTCCGCTTATGTCCAAATCAATAGTAGAGTTTGTTTTTAACAGTATCTGCTTGGAGACAGCAGGTGGGCACTTTGCCATCCCTGTTTCTCCCAGGGCCATACTGCTGGCTCCCTTTACCCAGAGCTGACATCAGGCCCCACCCGTTGCAAGCCACGCTGTGGTTCCCAATTTCCACCCCGCAGCAGAAACGCAGAGGGTGAGCCAAAGTCCAGCTTAGTAAGCAGCAGAGAAAGAGCAGGCAGGGTGGGACTGTGTGTGGGGAGGGAGGGAGACTGTAGCTTTCAACTTTCTCTACTAAAACTTTTTCTCTATTTCAAAGCCAGCCGCCCCTCCGCTAAAAAACCGCGGCGCTGTTCTACAGGATTCTTGCTCCCCTTCGCGCCTCTACCCCACCCTCCCGCCTCGTCAAGGGGGAGTTGCCTCGCTGCGAGACTACCGCTCTCCTCGAACCTGCGTGGGGCCGGTTCCTATGCGGGTGCAGTGCAGTCACTTCTTGTTCCGGAGGTGCCTTAAGGCGGGAAGTGAGGAGGGGGAGCGTCGGCTCCAAAGCTTCCGAAGCTTTGGGCACCGCCCGCGTCTTTCTCTCTCTCTCTCTCTCTCTCTCTCTCTCTCCCCTCCAATCCCATTGCTGGGAAGGGGGACCTGAATGAAAGAGGAGGCGAGCTGAGGCTTCTCCGCTGATCGTTTGAGCGCATTAAAAAAAAAAAAAGTTTCTGAGCAGCCCTTTTAAAGATGCAGCCCTAGTTAACACAACCGTCGCCGCCTTCTTCCCCAGACTTTTACGCGCGGGAGAAGAAGGCCGTTGCCGTAAAGCCCAGAAAGCCATCCCGTTTGTTGCAGGGAAGAATGGGGTGAGAGAAAAGGAGGACAAGGCTCCGCTGACTGAGCTCTGGCAAAGGAAGATCCCCTGTGATTTTGTTCGGACTGCTTCCAAACGGAGGGAAGGCAAGCGGAGAGCTGGAGCGAAGAAACCGCACGAGAGGGCAAGGATTCCGACGAGCTTCGAGGATGAGGATGGGAACGCCACCGGGCCCCCGATGAGGACTCCATGCGGGTTCCCAAGCTCTTGCTTCCCTTCCGCCCTCGGTGCAAGAATAGGGGCCATGAACCGTCCCACGCACCAAGAGATGATCGAACTGCAGAACCTGGGGCTGGAGGAGCAGCTGGACCTGACGCGCGGCCCGCGAGGCGCGGCCGACCGCCCCGTCCGCTTAGAGCGCGCCAACGCCTTGAGGATCTCGCCCGGGAAAGTGCCCGAGCTTTTGACCCGCGTTCGCCAGATCCGTCTCCTGGGCGGCCAGACCGATCCTAAATTAACCGAGGAGCTCGGCGAAGGACACCTTTTCAGATCCTGCACTCAGAGTCAACCCACTTGGTGCGATGTGTGCGGGGAGTTCATCTGGGGCGTCTACAAAAAGCGTCTCCGCTGCATCTGTGAGTACCGGAGCTTAACTTTTTCCAAGTCCCGTTCGCAGAAATTTCGGGGAGAAACAGAAGGGCGGGAGGTAATGCCCAGTGGACGATGCGTAATGTGGCCAATTGGGGTACCGTTAGCAGCTTTACAGTTTGGGGTAGGTTAGCACCGTTGCTCCTATTTCATCCAAAAACCGCCTCGGGTTCTTACCTTGTTTCCGGCTGAACTTTTATAGCCACTGAGTAAGGCAGGCAGATTCAGCAGGGGAAAAACTGATTACCTCTTTTTTTTTTTAAAGTAATCTCTTGTATTGAAAGTGCAGTTTAAGAGCTGTGCAAGAAAAACAAAATGACAGATCCCCTGAAAGTGGTATTTTGCATTGGTTCAAGATTTCCTTGAAAGCTGTGTGTTGGGGGAAATTGCATTTCCTAAAGACTCTGTATCCAGAGCAACTATTGGGCATGCAATACAATTAGGTCTTTTTTTCCTTTTCAATCTCTGTAACAACATTGGTGATACAAGCTGACTGTGTGCTGTGTGTAAGAGAATACTAAAGAAGGGGGTTAATTAGCATGTGGGCAGATGTGTCACAGTGTGTCTGTGAGGGTCTAGTGGGAGGACTGTGGTGCCTGTTCCCTGTGGAGCTGTTTCTGCTCTTCCCTTGTGTTTTTGTGTATTTGTGCACTGAGAAGCCCAGGATAGGCAGGATACCCTGTGCTATGGACTATAGCTATGTGCTATAGGACTCATTGGAGAGAGCCAGAGAAGAGCTTAGTATGGAGCAATCAGCAACATTCCAGAGCACTACCCAGCTGTTTCTCCTATAGAGGTTTCCTTTCTGAAAAATGTTTTGCCACAACTCCTGGCCACATCTGGCCCATATTTGAAATCAGTCTTCTTTTTGTAGGCTTTTTGTACAAAATTTGGTCCACTTTTGTTTGGATTTGGGACAATAATCCTGTTGACAGACAAGTAGTCTCTAGGTTGTTAACCTAATGTCTTTCTAGCATTTTCTTTTATTAGAAAGAATAAAAATATCTCTTTTGCTCTGTAAAAGCATATGAATGAAAAAATATGACATTATTATAATACAACTACAAATTAGGGTTTAGAAATTGCTATGAATTAGTAAAACAGGAATCTATTTAAGTCTAAGAGTACATGGCAGTATATATATTTACTACATTTTTAAGCTGGGACAAGTTTTTTAATTTGAAAACTGATTTGTGCAAACTTGAACAGAATTGGAATTTATATACTATCAAGTACAGTTCAGCAAAACAAAAGTTTTAAAAGTCCAGTGAGCTCTGTATTATTCTATAAATAAAAAGTTTCCAGAATTCTGCAATCACTTGCTTCCAAAATTGCTTTATAACTATAATTTGATCAGATCCACAGATAAACAGAAACTGCATTGTTCATGCTTTTTTTTTTAATCTCTGGTGGGAACAAGATGGGGATAGTGCAGGGGTGAAATGCTCCCGGTTTGGACTGGATTGCCTGATCCGGTAGCAATGGAGGTGGGTGGTTTGGAGAACCAGTAGCAAAAATCCCTGCCCCCCCTCCCCATGCCCAGCTGAGCTGCACAATCATTAGAGGCTTTTTTTTTACTTTTAAAAGCATTTTTTCTACAACCTCTTCGGCCAAAAAAATGCTTTTAAAAGTTAAAAAAAAAGCCTCTGATGATCGCGCAACTCAGCTGGGATCGTCAGAGCCTTTTGAAAGCATTTTTTCTACAACCTCTAAAGAGGTTGTAGAAAAGATGCTTTTAAAAGTCTTTAAAGATGCTTTTAAAAAGACGATCCCTGCTGAGTTACCTGATCGGCAGAGGCTTTTTTTCTTTTAAATGCCTCTGCTGATCAGGCAATTCAGCTGGGATTGTCAGAGCCTTTTGAAAGCATTTTTTACAACCTCTTCGCCAAAGAGGTTGGCGAAGAGGTTTTAAAAGTAAAAAAAAAATTGGCCATGCTCACCCAGTCACATTACCCCCACCACCACCAAACCACGCCCACAGAACTGGTAGTAACAAATTTTAGATTTCACCACTGGGATAGTGCAACCATCCTTCCTCTATTTGACCTCTTAGCAGTGGTGGGTTGCCCCAGGTTCGGACCGGTTCACAAGAACCGGTAGTAAAACTGGTGGGAGGCTCCGTCCACCAACCCTGACGTCATCAGAAGCTTTTGCACATGTGCAGAAGTGAGTGTGCATGCAGACCCATTGCAAACCGGTAGTAAAGGTAAGTACAACCCACCCCTTCCTCTTAGCGACCTTCAGTACCATTAGCCATAATATTCTTGAGGAGTGGTTTCAGAGGTTGAGAGTGGTGGTGGGGGCCTCTGTGTTGTCCGGGTTCACTTCCTTCCTCTGTAGCCACTCTCAGTGTTGAAAGGAAGTCAGAGGTCCAGCCCTCATCCCCTGCTTTGTTGGGTCCTGAAGATGTTGGTGCTCTTTCTGCTTCTGTTTAACATCTGCATGAAGCTGCTGGATGAGATCATACATCACTATGGACTGATACATGCTGATGACACCCAGCTGTATGTCTCAGCCCATAGTGAGTTAAGCAATGGTGTGAGCTCCCTCTCTCAATGCTTGGAGGCTGTTAAGGACTGGATGGGGTGCAATGGGCTGAATTTGAACCCCAGCAAGATCAAGTGGCTCTGGATTCAGGGTTCCTTGGTCCATGGAGATTTGCCACCATTGGTCTTGAATGGGGTGGCACTGCTCCAAACAGATCAAGTGCATAATCTGGGGGTTCTCCTGGAGTCGCAACTCCTACTCAAGGAGCAGGTGGTAGTTGTGGCCAGGAGGCCTTTGCAAAATTGCAGGTTGTTTGCCAGTTATACCCTTTCCTGGATCAACAATTTCTGTTCACAGTCACTCATGCCCATCACTCTAATCACCTCTTGTCTTGACTACTGCAATGCATTCTACATGGGGCTTCCCTTGAAAGGCATCCAGAAGCTCCAATTGGTTCAAAATGCAGTGTCCTATGTGGTTTTGTGCAGACCTCGGTGTGCACATATATCACCCCTCCTTCAGGAGCTACATTGGCTGCCGATTTGCTTCCAAGTGCAATTCAAGGTGCTGGTTTTCACCTTTAAAGCCCTCCTGGCTTGGGACCGTTATTATCTGATGGACTATCTCTTCGTGTTCTATCCACCCATTTCACTAGAACAGAGATCTTGGAAATATTTTATCCAACCCTTGCTCAGAGCAGAAATCCTCAGGCCATCCCAGATTAATGGCTGTCCTTCAGGGGTGGAATACCCAGGACTGTCCAAGAGGCAGGTTGTTAATTCCTTGTTCTCAATTTGAATCTCTAAAAAGCTTCCATCCAAAGGTTCTTACACTACCTTTGGGCATTATGGAGAATAAATCTGTACCCCTTTCTCTATGGCAGCCCTTGGAATTAGACAACTTCTATTAGATCTCCCCTTCATCTTTTCTTTTTTAAAACTAAATATAGTCCATTTTTTAAACTGTTCTTCATAAGATTTAGCATCCATGCTCCCACCATCTTTATCAGCATTCTCTGCATTCTTTTAAATTTCTCAGCATCTTTCCTAAATTGTGGGAACCAGAATTGAAAAGAGTACTTCAGGTGCAGTCTGTTCATGAGGCATAAAACTGAACTATCATTTCCCATCATTTTGATACTGCCTCTATTGATGCAACCCATTGCTCTTTTTGGAAGCTGCATCTAAATCATTTATGAAAATTTTGAAGAGCTGAACCAGGACAGGACTCCAGGAAACACCATTGGATATTTCCATCCTTAATGACATAGAACCATTAAGTCATACACATTGGATAAGACTAATCTATCAGCTGTGAATGCATCTGGCAATAGGATCATTCATCCCACATTGTTTTCTTTTATAAAGGAAGCTGTAATCAACTTTACCAAATGCTACATTAAAGCACACTTCATGCACAGCATTTCCTTGGTTTTCTAGTCATTTTCCAGAATGAAGGCAAATATATGTGTCCTAGGATAGTGCTGCAGGATCCAATCTGGGTCAGTCAGTAGAACCAGAGGTTTTGTCTTCCAAACTTTTGGACTCGTGCTGGAGCCCATCTTCAGGGAACTTCTCTCTAGCTCCCTGAAGATGGGCTCCAAGTGATTGACCCAGATTGGATCTAGTCATTTTGTTTAAAAAACCCACACACAGTAGGATTTATTTGGCATGAGCGGTCTGCAAATAAGCAGTATGCTTGATTATCATTTCTAGGATTTTCCCAGATACAGATGTCAAGCTGATATTTTCCCAAGTCCTCTTCCTTCCTCCTCCTCTTCTTTCTAAAGATTTAAAGCAGCACTGGGACTTCTCCAATTTTCTCACATTTCCCCTAAACTTCAGGAATTCTCATCATTGGTTCTAAAACCACATTCATTAGTTACCGTATTTTCCGGGGTATAAGACGACTTTCTAACATGCAAAAATCTTCTCAAAAATTGGGGGTCGTCTTATACCCCGGGTGTCGGTCTCCTGTAATCAGGCAGACCAGCCCGAAAGGCTTTGATGAGCCTTAAATGGCTCTAAGGAGCCAAGCTGAATTGCCTGCTGAGTTGCCGCTAATCAGCTGAGTTACACGCAAGCCCTGTGTAAAAGGGAAAAACTTCCCTTTTACACAACGCTGGTGCAGCTGGGATCGCCAGAGCTTGGATGGCCAAGCCCCGTTTAAAAGGAAAAACTTCCCTTTTACACAATGCTGGCCATCCCAGCTGCTAATTTTTGCCTGCTAATTGGTACTTAGCAAAAATCCCCCCCCCCCCCCAGCTTGCTTACCTTAGCTGCTAGCCGCAACGCTTGGCTTGCCTTGCCTGCAATCCATTGCATCAGCAAGCAACTAAATCTCCCTGCCTGCAGTCAAACAGGCAGGGAGTTGTGGACTTCAACTCCCAGAATTACTCAGCCAGCAAAGCAAAGCTGGCTGAGGAATTCTGGGAGTTGAAGTCTACAAGTCTTAAAGTTGCCAAGGTTGGAGACCCCTGTTCTATTGGGTAAGTTTTTCCCCCCTTTGGGAGCTTTAAAAAAAATAGTTAATTTGGGGAGGGGGGGGTGGGTTAGTTGTTCTTTTTTAGACCTAGCCATTTAAAGGCTAGGTCTAAGTTTTAGGCTAGGAAGTTTTAAATTTAGCTTTCATATAAAAATAAAAAAAAATAAAAATAAAATTTGTGCAACTTTCTGAGATTTAGTGTGTTTCTGTAGTGTTTCACTCTAACTACACAAACACACAAAATCTCACAAAGCTGTATGTGGAATTTTGTGTGTGTAAAGTGTGAAAGTTGTTTTTTGGGGCTTTTTGTGGCTGTGTGAGGTCCCTGCTTGTTGCAGGGGCCATTTTGGGTCTAGCATAGCTGCTTTTACATTGTGGGTGAGCCAGTTGATGTTTTTTAATTTTTATTTGGTGTGCGTTGGAAGAGGGGTCGTCTTATACAGTAAGTATAGCCCAAACCCTATATTTTTACAGGAAAAGTCAGGGGTCGTCTTATATGCCCAGTCGTCTTATACGCCGGAAAATACGGTACTTTAGCATCCTAGAATATTATCGATCCAGACCTGGGGATTTGAATTCATTCAAAGTTGTATGAATTATCTCATTAGTTCCTTATCTATTTTGACCTCATTTATCTCTCCCCTCACCCACACACATAGTGTGACAGATTGGACCACTTTCTTTATGTAAAAAGACAGGAGCAAATTTGGAATTAAGGAATTCGGCTTTTTCCCTTTTGTCCATTACTACCTCACTATCCTCTCCAACCAACAGATTGACCATTTTTATGATTTTCCTCTTGTTCTGTACATACCCAAAGTTCTTCTCTTCTTCTTCTTCCTCCTCCTCCTCCTCCTCCTGCCTCTGCCCCTTCTTTTTTCACACTTTCTAACATTCATACATTTCTCAGTGACTTATTGAAGAGCAAAAAAACTGGTCTGCTCAACCCCTGCCCAGGTTAAGCAATCAGGCATTTATGCAATCTTTACACATAATTTACACAAATTGTATAGCCATTCCATATGTAAAGCGTACTCATAGTTAACTTGCTTATTCTTGCATCTTTTATCTTGCCTAGTAGTAATGATAGGACTGGTTTGAACTTAATTCTATCTCTCTCATTCTCATATAAATGTTTACTATATTCCTTCTCTCACCCCAGCTCATCCCAAACTATTTGATTGGTTTTCTTGATTCTATTCAATTAACACTGTTAATTGGAACCAGAGTTTCTATCCTAAGTGATGTCATAAAGTATGATGTTATATTACTGCACCATTTAGTGACAGAAAACCTGCAGTATATTCACATGCTTGGGATTCTCATATATAATCACTTATGTTGTGGCAAGCATAATTTAAATATAAAACATAAATGTTGATATATAATCATATATACTGTACAGTACATATTTATAAATCATAAATATAAATGTTGTTATATAAAATTTAAAAGTTAAGTTTCCTTGTGCTATTGGACAGCTGTTACTTTAAAAAGGTCTGCTGACTATTAAGAAACATGAACTGGGAGGTATTTTTGAACTGATGTATTGCTGATGGCCTTATAAGTATCTCGTGGGCCAATGCAAAAACACATTGATGAGCTAGAAATTCTTTGTTTTGAAAAAGTAGGATTCATATTTTTTTAAGCAAGCAAACTTGTGGTCCCTATAATAAGATAGTCTTTGAAAATAGTTGGCATCCCTAGTTTTTAAGAACAACTCCTTCATAATTTCAGTATTACATTTTCTGTCAGATTACAATTTCTTCTTGAAACTAGGCTATTCATTGAATCATGCCTAGCCTCCTCTATTAACTGAAGCAGGATATAGCTAAAATTAAATTAGTTGCTAGCCAATCTGAAATGGAATATAATTGTGTTATACTTTGGTGCTCAATTCTGTATCAGAATCAGGCATGTATAAGGAAAAATAACTTTAAATTATTACTGAATCACACCGATTGGGACTGGGTGGCAAGGCAGCATATAGGGTTGTTGGTTTTTTTGACAGGCCAGGATAGAAGGAAGTTATGATCCATGTCTTATTACAATACGATGAAATAAGTAACAATTCTGTTGCAGTTTTTCAATATGTGAATGGAGAGTTTCATTAACAGAGAACTATTAATACATAAAACCTCTCTTAAGAATAACATAGCATATTGTCCGGTTCTATTTATTGCAAATATATATATATATGGATATGGACGTACTGTCTGGGTCCCTAATTTGCCTATTACCTCTTCCTTTCTCTAGGTTTTGTTCTTTTTTGTTTAGTAATTGGCCATGCCCCCATATCTTCCATTTTGTGAAAATTGACAAATCTGGTCCTTGATAGTGCCAGCGCGTATAACATATCCTCCAAATATGTCATTGGGGGAAGGAGGGAGGAATTAATTCTGATATAATTGTATGATCTGGTTTATGCACTTTTCTAAACTTTGTCTTTTTCTAAACTTTGCAACATATGTAAGTATTGGTTGATGCTGACTTACCTCTATTGGCCTCAACTTTCTAGCAACCAAGTAAAAGGTAATCACATCTTCTTTAAAATGTATCTGTACTCATTAGCAGGAATTTTATTCTGAGCCTGTCATTTTTCAGGATGTTTGCTTTGTGTACTCTGAACTTTACCCTGATTTTTTTATTTTTTTCCCCCTGACTTCCTTCCCTACTCATATGGGAAATCATTTTCTGTCTCTGGTGCACTACTATGCAGTAGATTCTATGCATTTATATCTCACATATATACACTGACTAATATTGTTCTGCAGAATCAAAGACAGTGTTTGCACAGTGAGTAAGGTGCCTTGATGACTTGATATCTTTCTCAATCTCTGTATTGATATAGTCATCTCTAATGTAAGATTTTTTATCCCATTGCTTGTTTGTGTAGTTAGTAGGCCGTAGTCCAGTATAAAATGTACTCAGCATACCAATTATGACATTTACCACATTGAAAAAAGAATGTATACAAGTTCCTCTGATGTGGTGGATGATGGGATTAAGTCATGTAATATCACTGGCAGAGAACATACAGTACCCACCAGACTCTTTGTTAGGTTTGTTGCAAGGAAGAAATACAGTTACTCATTTGGAAGTGATGTAATTTTTCCATATATCCAATTAAGTAAAGTAGATATTATCTCAAGACTATCTTTTTGTGTTCTAAAATCAGCAGATGTAAATAAGTCATATCTGTGTTTTAAAAGACAGTATGACAAATCAGGCCCATGTTAATTGAATTCAACTTTTTATTCCTTCAGTATCCAACCAGATGTTTCTGGAGAATGTATAACTAGCCTAGAATCACAATATCACCCTCTCATATCATCCATATTCCTCAGCAACTAACATTCACATTCAAGCTGTCTTTGATACTAATATAATTATATAAGTATCATGACATGACATTGATAGCTTTATCCTTTATTAATATGTCTACCGGTAATTGTCTTATATAGCTAGACAGCATTGTGCCCATTAGCCATTTTTATAAAATATGTATTGTGTGGCAAGCCAAATACCATGAGTGTGATAGCATATTTATAATTTAAAGTATAAGCTTTTATGAACTGCTGCTCACTTTATCAGATGCATGCTGTGGCTTGACTAATGTATTAATATTTCCTCTATACTTGGAGCTCTAAGGCCTATGAATTTAATTTGAGTTAGGACTCAGCAAGGAATATATATGCCACTTCTTTTTATAACTAACATTTATTCTGCATATTAAACAAATGAAACAATAGTACGATGTTACAATTTTATCAAAATTGTTTCATTAGAAATAAAAACAATTGAATTTAGAAAGTTTTTGTAGAAATGATTAGCTTCCCTAGTTTTGCATAATTCCTGAAATTCCTTAATTTTTCTCCCCATTATTCATCCTTACTCTATATAACAGTAACTATAGAAAAACCATAACTTGTGCGAGCAGGAAATTGCAAATGGATTCAGCATGCTCATAACCAATTTATAAGGTTTTGTTGTGGTGAAAAATTGGAGGAAAGAGTGCTTTATACATTGCCATGGGCTGTTGAAGAAAATATGGGATACAACTCTTAACAACCAAGCCATCTGAACATCCTACTGAGGAGTCCACTAGGTCTAAAAAAAATGATTTTTTTTTGGTCAGATTAACTAGTTTGAAACCATTAGAACCATACACATTTTAAAATCTAAGCTCATTGATGTTTTAATATTGGATACTCCAATTAAAGGCAAAGTAGAATATTTTGGTTTAGGACAACCAAGCCAAGAGTTTAACATAGATTCAGATTAGAATGTGGTATAATCTAGATATATGAAATACCACAGCAGGTGGCAGCACCTAGCTGACCCTATTATAACGCTGTGGGTCTTAATAGACCAGGTTGTGTTTTTTTTTAAAGGAGCCTTTGTACACAAGACAAGCATCCATTTGCTTTAATATACAAGCAAATGGGTGTAATTGGATATAATTCTACATTTTAATGGTAGTAATTTTATTCATAATGCAATTATAAGTGCAGTAAAGGCATAGAATAAAACCACAATCGATACATTAATTAGATACATAGAAAACTGACAGCAAAAAAAGACCTGGTGGCCCACCAAGTCTGCCCTTTGAATTTTGTATTTTGTTTCATTTTGTTTATTTTTATTGGATGATGAACAAGTTTACCCCAACTTGTTGAGGTAAAGTAAATGTTTAAACTCAGTTACTGATGATTGACCCACAATCTCCAGAGGAAGTTGTTTCCAAGTTTCAATTCTTTCTTTCTGTGAAGTAATTCTTTCTAACATTACTTTTGAACTTTCCTCCTGTCAGTTTGAGGTTATACCCTGTGTTCTTGATTAATTAATTATAACAGAAATAAAATAAGGAACCTCTAAATTAAAGTGTTCATGACATATAATATTAATCGCTGTACATTCGAAGTATTCAAAGAAAAATAAATATTAGTTTATTTTACAGCAACTTCACAGGAGCCAATGTAAAAGAAGGAATTTAAGACTTTTTAAAAAAACTTTAAGCACTGTAATCAAATTTTAAATGTAATACTGGCAGGAATCTGTTGCAGTGCAATGGAGCCCCTAAGTATAAAAGTGGCTATTCTAGTATGTAATAGATTCAAATGACCCTGGCATAATCCTGGGACAAAACCACAGATATCATCTGCACAAGATCAACCAGCAGGGTTTTCAAATAACCAGTGTGCATATCCAGTGTGCACTCAGTCAACACCATCAATCTGTAGTGGTATCTTTCTTAAAATCCCAATTTAACAAATGC
The DNA here is from genome assembly GCA_030761175.1 of Masticophis lateralis. Taxonomy (NCBI): domain Eukaryota; kingdom Metazoa; phylum Chordata; class Lepidosauria; order Squamata; family Colubridae; genus Masticophis; species Masticophis lateralis. The sequence continues at coordinate 73,364,626 of JAUDYJ010000002.1, forward strand.
AATTTTAAAAAGTAGGGGCATAATAAGATACAGAATAGGACTATTCTGGATGTGAAGCAAAGGAAATCTTAGAACCCGGTCAACAGGCTGCTATAATAATTCAAGTGTGACACAATCAGGGTACAAACCAAGAGCTTGACTCTCTTAGTAGTGAAAAACCACCAGATTCTGCATTCATTTTGTAAAAATAATGGAATTTCATATTTCCCCCATTTTTTCTGAATCCATATGGAAAAGTATGGATAATGATATATTTCTGGGGCAGTTTTGGAGAATGGAAGAAAAAGGAACAATATCATGATGATTCTGTTCCTCTCTCTATGGTCGATGTCGATGCCAATTCGTGTTGGGTTGGGGAGAGGGCAAGCACAAGCTCTTTTTGAATGGACTCTCAGCACTTTAGACTCTCCTGGCTCCTATTTAATATCTACACCAAGCCATTGAGTGAAGTTATTAAGAGCATAAGGTGCACTATCATCACTATGCTGCTAGTATCCAATTATACTTATCCATCTTTGACTGACCAAGCAATGGCTGAGAATCTGGATAGGGGACAACAGGCCTCGACTCAAGCACAGGAAGATGAGTCACTATGATTTTTAAGTCCCCTGTTCCAGACATTTTTCATCTTTGGTTCTGACTGTGGGTGCATTTCCCAGTCAGAACTGGTGTTTGGAAGTCCACCTAGATTCACTGCTCCTGCTTAAAGAGCAGGTGGCAGTTACAGCTAGGAATGTCTTTGCTCATCTTGGGCACAGACTGCATCCATTCTTGGACTGGGAGGCCTTGCTAATGGAGAGTCATATCTCAGTCATTTTTCATTTGGATTAATGTAATGTAATGTACCGCATGTGGGGCTGTCCTTAAAGAACATTTAGATGCAGTGGAGCGGCACAGCAATTTTTGCTATTTTTTTGTTATACTCATATAACACCAGTACTCTTCAGGTTGCACACAAGTTGCTGATTGTCATCTCTAAACCCCTAAATAGCATAGGTCAGTTTATTTGGGAGACCGCTTCTCTTTCATCATTTCTGCTCACTCCATGAGATCTAATAGAGAGGATGTTCCATGCCCTTCCATCAAACAATGTCCTTTTGGATACCAGAGTTGTTCCTTCTTGGTGGTACCACCAGCCTTATGTAGTACCTGTTTTTCCAGGCCTTTGGTAACAAGATTTGGGGAACTCTACTGTTGGTATTTTCTTTTTGTGTTTTTTCTCTTTTTATGAGTTTTATTATTTTATCTTGGGGATCAGGGGTTTCATTTGTGATTTTTAATTTCCATATGCCATCCATAGGCACTTTTCTGAGATGATTGGCCCTATAAATTATTTAAATAAATAAAAATAATTAAAACTCTTAAAGATAGCCTATTGTTGAGATCCTCACAGCTGGGCAGATCTGTAACACACAGATCTGAAAATCAAAGTGTGTCATATTGGGTAAGAACATCTGGAAAGTGTCAACGTATATGTGGTGGTTGAATTTAGAATACAGAGCCAGAGAGTTTATAAAGAGAATACTAAAGGACCCGATAACAAAGCTCAAGAAACAGAGTTCGAAGACTAGAAATAAAATGAGATATTCTGAAACATCCTTTTTTAAACACTTAATTTTCACATTTGTGAACATTTTTCATCTGACTGACTTCTTAAAACACCTACTATGCATGAGTTTCTTTCAGCTTGTTTTCACAAGTATTGTCAATTTTTTTCCTGAAGGTGTTGATATTTCCACATAATAGAAGATATCTCATAAATTCATAGGCAGAAAACTATGTAAAAATGACGTCATGAGGTAAATTCTGCCCTTATATTCTTCAGTACCAATATCTGATCATAGATTTTTCTATCATTATATAACCTGTCTCTCCACCCCAAAGTTAACTGTGAACAAGTATGTTGCAAACCATCATATAAGGAGATCATAGGAAAACTGAAGAAAATTGAACAAGCACATTTTGATGTTTGACTGCAGTCCATTCTGGCCGGTCTAAGATACAAGCACAAACTACTTGGAATGTACATACTGAGGAAAAAAAGCAATCAAGGAAGGCATTTTCTCTGGTGAGGATGGCACCGTGCCCTAGCACCATGTGATTGGCATTAGACATTCCTTTCAAATGAGCATATCTCCCATGCAGCAGTTACAGATCAATAAGCAGTCTCCTTCTTTAAAAATAAGGCTTTTATCTTTACAGGCAGCAAAGCAGCTGTCAAAGAAAGGTGATGCACTGGGATACAGAGGCTCTTTCAGGCCTTTCATTTAAAGCATGGGAGATCTCAATCTTTATTTGGCCTGCTGTTTTTCTGCCAATAATTGTCAATGGCTGTGCCCCAGAGTTTAGGCCTGCATGACACAAAAATATCAAAGTTGAAATGAAAATTCTAAAGATTATTAAAATAAAATGTTCATTAAAATTCCAGGGTGAAAATATGAGTGAATGATCAAAGGGTAACTTTGAAGTTATATGAACTGCCTGATTGCTTTTTTGTGACATTTCTTCTCTACCTTATTTTGTCCCTTTGTTTTTTTTTTTAAATTTTCCATAGACTGCAAGTTCATCTGTCACTACCGATGCCGTGCTCTAATCCGACTTGATTGCAGGGGTCCCAGATATAAAAATGAGCAGGATGAAGGCAATGAGCAGACAATAGAAAAAGACACTAATGTGGTAAGAAACAGTTTTAAATAATAATGCAATGGAAGGAAGAGGTTGCATTGTAATACTGGAATGGCAAGGAAAATTCCAAAATGAAGCAAAAGATCCAAGAATCCATCTTAATATTTTCTAGACAAAGGATTTCGCACAGGAAGTGAATTTCTTCTAAGTTCACTAAGAGCCACCACTAGATCAAATGGGTCTGTAGTCAACATAAAGCGAATATATATTGCACTAGCTGGTCTCTAGTACTGCTGGTCATGGTGTCTCGGGCTGCTGAGATCGCTAGTTTTACAACATCACAAATTACACCTGATTTATAAGCATTTATGAACATTCCCAGTAATAAGCTTAGTAATATCATTCCAGAAAAGTGGAGGGATGGGACTATCATTTAGATGACTGTCAATAATCCAATTTTCCTCTGTGAATTTTCCTAAAACAGATGGGAAAGCTTTATTGCACTCAGAAGCAATAATATTCTATTTTCAATACAATCTGAGACTTGGCAGAAGGCAAACAAGATCATAAATGTGTCAATGTGGTTTTGGAAGATCAAATTTCATCTTGTAATGGTGCTTCTGCTCTCTATAGCTGGAGCTTGATGCTGCCAAAATGACCCTGAGGTCAGGATTTGCAAAAAAACAAGCACCTAGATAGGCAATACCCCATCAGATCAGCTGGAAAGGTTCACTGCAATTAACACTTTGCAATCTAATGGAGCTATAGAACCATGCCACTTAGCAACATCACTCATACTCTGTTCCCAGAGGAGAACAGATTATCTAGCATCCCTTACAGAAATATATATCCAATGCTCTTCTATTTCTGTTATGCACTGCTGTATAATTTAAGTTACTGTACTACTTAAAAATCTAGTTGGTTTGGACTCCTTCCCTTTCAGTACTGCTTTACTCAGATTTAATTGTTTGGGGAACACTGCCATTTCAGAATGCTGGTTTGAAATTGCTTTTTAAAAATTTTCCTCCTTTTAAAGAACACTGTCTTAGCAGGCAAGAGGTTGTCAGATTTTTGCTCTTGCATTACTATTATACAATTAAAGCATAAGGTGTATTCATACATGCTATCAATGCCTGCAATCTGAAATAATGATCCCTCTTCTCTCTTGCCTTAAAATTGAGACTACAGGTAGTCCTTGATTTATGACCAATCTCTTAGTGACCATTCAAAGTTACAATGGATCTCCCCAAGGCTACTAACAACCAGGATTGCAGTTGAGGCAGTTGGTAACCGGCCCACATTTACAGCCATTTGCAGTGTCCCATAGTTATACAACTGCAATTTAAAACACTTATTGCCAGAAACTAGCATTTACTTCCAGTTTGATTTTTAAAAATGCCCATTGTGGATAATGGATTTGCTTAATGACCACATTTGTTTAACAACTGTCACAAAAAGAAGTTAAAGAAATCAGGTGTGGTCACATGGTATGCACTTAATGACTGGCACGACTCATAACCTTAATTCTGGTGTCAATTAGTCTTACGGTAAAGACTACTTATATTCAGTTTTGTGGTTTGTTAGTTGTAATCCAACCAACTCTTCCTGTCTTGGCTCTTATCATAGTGGTTGAGGTGCTGTCTTAGTAACCCAAAGATTATGAATTCCAAGCCTCCCTTAGGCATGAAAGCCAGCAGGGTAACTCTGGACCAGTCACACCTGGTCCAACCTACCTCATAGGATTGTTGTGGGGAAAAATAGACAGGAATATTAGGAATATTAAGTTTGCCACCTTGAGTTATATATATATATAAAAAGAGTGGCATAAAAATCTAATAATAAAATAGCAAGTTTTCACTATACAGTGAAAAACATGAAATTGATGTAGGATTACAATATCATTCATCCATTTATATGCTATTAAAACTATTGTTCATGTAACTTTTTAACTGGGCAAAATAGTACATGATAGGATAATTTTTCAACCAAGGTACCTCCAATGGCTTAATTTACAGAATGAGTCCAAAATCCGGGACCCATGACTCCCATTGAATTGAAATTTAGTAACTTGTATGAAACATTTTAAAAGGGACGTGGTGGCTCAGTGGCTAAGACGCTGAGCTTGTCGATCAAAAGGTCGGCAGTTCGACTTCCGGTGGCGCCTTCCTCGTTGGCGGCGGGCTTTCCATGCCCGCCGGTCTCTCGGCGCGTTAGAGCCGCCTTACAGCAGACAGGCGGCTCGAAAAACCTGCTCCTTGACGGGAGGAGCAGGGAGAGCTTCTGGGGGTGAGGTTGAGCCTCCTTGAGCCACCCCAGAAATTTTTCCTTGTCCTGGGGAGGGCTCAGAGGGATGGCTCCCTCCATACCCCCAGGGTATGCTCCGCGCCGAGAGGATCCTCCGCTAATTACCTAATTAGCGGAGCCAGACGCTGGGAGCAACACCACAATTGAAATGATAATTGGTGCAAGCTAGAAAAGAGAGAAGAAAAATTTAAGCAAGTATGGATTTTTTTCAACGGATTTTTTTGGAAGAGGAGGGGGGGAAGGGGGAAGGAGAGGAAGAAAACTGAAAGTTTTTAAGATGGCGACTGGCTCTGCTTGAAAGGAAAGTGATAGCGGAAATGGAGCGCAGAGTTTAGTCCTGAAAGACTTTGAAAGGAATATTTTGTTACAGACAAAGAACTTAAAGGAACAGAGGCTGATTTAAATAGATTTCTTCTGTTTTTTTTTTCTTTTCTTTTCTCTATTGAAGTAAGAAGGATTTTTTTTTTTTGGTCCTTTTTAAAAGTAAAGATGCCTAAACTTAAAGGAAGGGGTGGCTCCCCCTTGAATCAGATGAATAAAGTTGAAATGTCTCATTTGCAGAGACTTACAGAACAGGAGTTAAAAGAGTTAATTACAAGGTCCTTAGAGAGTGTGGTAGATAAGATAAAAGGATCACAGAAGGATCTCGAGGAACTGGTTTCTGGGAAATATGACCAACTAAATCAAATTATTGCTCAAGTAGCTTCAGATTTTTCAACTGCGGTGGCTGCAATGGGGAAGAAAGTGATTGAGATGAGTAGTAAATTTGAATCTCAGATACAAGAGTTACAAGCGAAACTTCTGGAAGCAGAGGCCAAAAACCATAATATTCAGAATGATGTTATTATGCTTCAAATTAAGGCTATGGAGTCTGCAATTAGACTAAGAGGGATAAAAGAAAACAACAGAGAAAACTTAAGAACAACTTGTGCAAAGGCCTTTGCAGAATTATTAAAGCTACAAGATGAATTAATTTTGGGTTCTATAGCGAAAGTTTACAGAGTTAACTCACGTTTGGCTAAACAAAGGAATCTGCCTAGAGATGTCGTTGTTTACTTCACTGATAAAAGACTGAGAGATGATATTTTACAAAAGTCTTATTCTGATAGAGTGCAGGTAGCAGGTACACAAATCAGGATTTTCAAAGAGCTACCATCGAAGGTCTTAAAGGACAGGAAAGATTTTGATTTTTTGGTCAAGGAACTGAAGAGAAGTAATATCCCATTTAGATGGGATTTTCCAGTTGGTATAATTTTTAGATATCAAGGTGTGAGACATTGTCTGAATACTATTGAAAAAGCAGAATATTTTTATCAAAATATCTTTAAGGGAGCACCGAAATATCTCAAGAATAAAAAGTCAAAAACAGAGTTTACAAAATGTGAACAGAAAGAAGAAAATCAGAGTGTGTTAAAACTAAAAGGAGAATTTGGTGGTTGTCCAGAGGATTCTATTATGGATTTTTTTGATGAGAAAACTGAACACCTCAGTGTCCTTGGGGGATTACAGGACCTTGAACTGCTGGAGGAAGATTCAAAAAACAAAGTTTTACTTCGAGATGACCAGCAGCAGAGGTCCAATACTCTTCAAGACATGGGGGGTGATGCTAATCGACAGGAACTAGAAGTCAATGAAGAAATCCGACTGGAAACCACAGGTGATAAATTTAAAGAGCATCGTGAATTGTTTGATACTGAATCAGAAAGCATTGAAAGATTTGGAAAAAATGGATTATAAAAATTCTTTTAAGATGTACAACAATTTGTTAAAAGTTCATTCTGAGTTGGACTAACTTTAAACTCATATATTAAAATGGATTATAAAAATTTTTACTATGAAGTTTATCCTGGATTGGACATGATATCCTGAGTCCTGATAGATTGCTGCAAAATTAGCAGCGATCACTGGTTACCCAATTATATATTTTTTGTGGAACTTATCTTCTAGGAGAAGACTATGAAATTGAAAATATCTTATAACCCGAAGGATTGAATTGCAAAGGGTGGCAGGATTTGAAATAATTTTAAAGGAACATCTGGGAATGCAGCTCTTAGTTGGTTTTTTCTTCTCCTTTTTTTTTTCTCAAGGCTTGAATGTTAAGGCTGCAAAAGCCTATTTTTAGGTATAGTATAAGTTAGCTTGAATGAATTTTCCTAGAGGTGTGAATATCTTCGTGGTTGGATTTTATTCATATAAAGTCACTCGGGAGGTTGTGTGGAGAAATGTTTTACTTTGCTGATGGGGGCAGCGGCAAGATGAAGATTATTGAAGCAGGATTTATGTAAGGAAATATGTTTGACTTCAATCAAACTGAAGAGAAGATTGAAATATGGATTATATAGACTGAGGAGTGAATTAAACAAAAGATAATTTTCTTAATGACATAACTGTGTGATTATAACTATATATGCATATATATTTCTTATGTTTTATGTTTTTGGGGGTTTTTCTTTAGTTAAGGGGTGTAGTTAGGATAGAATTATAATGCTGTTCTTAATTATAATGGCTATCAATGGTTTTTTTTTTATTATAATATTGTTTAAATATATTAATGTCTGGTTTTTTGTTTGTTTTTTTACTTTTGTTCCCCTTCTTTCCTTCTTTCTCTTTCTCTTCCTCTTTCGAAATTTGTTTAATTTAGAATTTGAATATTTATTAATCTTTTTCTTTTTCCCTTGTTCTAAATTTTGTTTTTTTTTAACTTGTAGTGGAAGTCAGGGGGGGATGGGGAGGGAAGGGGCTGGGGTTGAGGGAGGATGGGAGGGGTTGGGGAGGGGGACTGGGGAGGGGGGGTGAAAATGGAAAAATTTCTGTATTGTAAAACCTTTTCAATAAAAAAAAAAAGGTCGGCAGTTCAGTGGTTCAAATCCCTAGTGCCGCGTAACGGGATGAGCTCCAGTTACTTGTCCCAGCTTCTGCCAACCTAGCAGTTCAAAAACACGTAAAAAATGCAAGTAGAAAAATAGGGACCGCCTTTGGTGGGATGGTAACAGCGTTCAGTGCGCCTTGGCATTTAGTCATGCTGGTTACATGACCACGGAGACGTCTTCGGACAGCGCTTGCTCTTCGGCTTTGAAATGGAGATGAGCACCGCCCCCTAGAGTCAGGAACGACTAGCACATATGTGAGAGGAGAACCTTTGCCTTTACCTATGAAACATTTTATGACATAAGATTATAAAAGCTTATGACATAGTACAAAATATCCTAAAACATTTCTTATGCTGATGTTTGACTATGCTATTCTGGTTCAGCATGGGCTAGTTTCAAGGCAGACACAACTCTGAAGGCATTGAAGAATCTGGTAAGGAAATATCTCTTGAAAGGATAACCCAAAAGGTCATGGGTAGTCTAATAAGTATGAAATATGTATATATTGCAGCAATAGTGCTAGTTCATCTTCCTCTTATTACAGAAAAACAGCCGAAGATTTGTCTATTATTACAGCACTCTAGGAGGTACTGCAAAAATTTCTACTTTTCCTTTTGAGTTTCCTTCTGAATCCTACAGTTGGTAGACCAAAAGAAAAAAATTGTCCTACGGCTCTGATTCTTCTTTCTAGCGAGCAGAAAGGAAAATCAATTCGGTTAAAGAAAGCAAGTAAGAATAACTTGGTATTCCTCAAGCTTGCCGCCGATCATCGGAAAGGGAAGGGGGGTGGGGCGGGGGGGAGGAAAATGACTCCTATTCCGCGGGGGCTGGAAAAATCGCGTTGAAGACAAAAGCCAGCAAAAGCCGTGACGCCAACTCGCGCGCTGGCTACTTGGACGATGAAATCACCCCCCCCCACTCCCAACCGCCCTCACAAGCAGGAAACGGGCGGGGCTCCTGGCTTGAGAAGCAGCAGCAGACGGGCTCTCTTACTCGTCCAATCAGCAGGCGGGCGCGGCCGCTGTCTACTTTTCAATCCCAACGGCTGCAGGCGGGCGTGCAAAAAAGAGGCGGAGCTTCCTTCGCCGCCGGCTCCTCCTCCTTCGTCCCAAGCTTGTGGCAGAGGGCGAGCGGGAGCGTCCGTTTGGGCCAGCCGGGGTCGAAGGGGAAGCCATAAAGACTCACTCAAGCCTCCTTGGCGGGGTCGATTCAGAGGGGCTCCATTTAATCCCCCATTGCCGAGAGGAGGAGGAGGAGAATCGATTTTCCCGTGGCTCGAGTTCTCGGGAGTTTAATTGTTCGTGGCGTGGCGGAATTTTATGAGTTGGTCGTAGCTCCGGCAGGGGACAAAGGGAGGCGGCGAGTCAGTGGGGTCGAATAGGAGCTTCTTGAGGAACAGCGGCGGTGTGAGAAGAAGCTCCCTGTCCAGCCGTGCCCCGCTGCCGCTCTTCCTCCTCCGGCGAAGTAGATTAATATAGGGCATGAGGGAAAGTGACGAGGCGGCCACTCTGTCCTTCGAGATGACTTGGAGCAGCACGACGAGCAGCGGCTACTGCAGCCAGGAAGACTCAGACTCCGAGCTGGAGCAGTACTTCACGGCCCGCACCTCGTTTATCCGCAAACCCCACAAGGAAAAGGTGAAAGACTCACACGCCTCCACCCCCTCACCCTCTCTTTATTCCGAAACGTGGCTCTTCTCCCAGCCGGGAATCTCCGGGAAAGCTGGTGGTTTACAGTGTTTGTTGCGCTAGCTATCCGTTACAGTCTGTAGTTTGCGGTGAAGAGAATCGAGGAACACCTGGATCTTGTTTTAGCTTGTAGGGTGGATAATTGCTAGAGTATTACATTTCTTACTGGCTTATTTATATTCTTTGCCTGTAATGGGCATATTCAGTTAAAAGGACTTTGCCGACCCTGATTTTCCCCATCCACCCTAATCTAGTTTACCCACAAAATGACTTTTGTGCAGTGTAGTGTAGTAGTAGTAGTAGTAGTAGTAATAGTAATAGTAAATAACTTTACTGTCATTCTATGTGTATACACAGTATACCCATACAATGAAATATTAGACAACAGTTGCTCTCTAAAACCAGTAGCTGAATCCAACCATGGTTCTTTAAGGGTATTTTATTCTATGGCTTGAATATCTGCATTACACCCAATCAATTATTTGTTTAACCATGCTATAATATGCATATGTAATAGCCATGGAGTGCCTGTTTGTGTTTATTTGCTACTGCCTAGTATCTGTTAGTCCGATGAACTTTTCTTTTTCTATTCTTTGAATGGAAACATATTTGTTTCCTATCCTGTAAATTACATGGCCAGCAGTAAACTTAGGAAATCTTATTCTGTATCTTAATTTGGTCTGCATGTTTTTGTTGTTCTATGTGCTAATACAATTATTCTGATCTTTCATATGATATCAATAGAAGTAGGAAAAAGGAAACTGAAAGTCATGAAGATAAGGAACTATGCTTCATTCAATAATAAATCAGTACTGTACTTATGTAAGGGCTATAATTATAATTATAGCACGGTGCTATAATGTAGTGGTGTAAAGGATCATTTGTAAAATGTTTTCTGTTAATGGATTGTTCATTGATGGAGGACTGGAATGAAGGTACTTTTGATAATGTGATGCCACCAAATTATTCCTTTAGAGTATTTCTAGCTTATTGGAAAGCAGTTCACAGGTTCTGTAGGCTTTCAGAGATTAATCTCTGGATTCAGATATTAAAATGGTTTGGAAGCTATTGACACTGCCATTTGTAGTCTATAGTTGCTATTTGCATAGTTCTGTTCTGTATTGTTTTGTCCTTAAGCTTATATGGAATACTTTGAGAATATAATGTAGTGGTTTATTGAATTTAGAAGTTTTAGGGAATGTCTTTATTACCATATGTTCACATAATTATAAAGCAGTACATATTCTTGCTGCATTTTCTTTAGGGACATAAACTGGGGCTAAGGGAGACAACACAATAGAGAATGGTTGTTTTGGACTTGGATAGGAAAATATTGTAGAATAATAGCTTTCAAATAATTTTCCTTTGCTATGCTATTGTGTCACAAAACAAAATATAGTATCTAGTTTACCTAAACAACCAGCAAAAGCAGTTACGTTACAATTATCTGAATTGAAGGAGTGTTAAAAGAAGATGGCTTATCTTTAATTTGTACTAACCCATGATAAGGTCATCTTCTTCATGTCTTAATGAGTGATACATCAATCAGGCTTGTGGTTTAAAATATGTGAACCAAGTCTGAGCTGTTACCATTATAGTAACTGGAGCCTTCCATATAAGGGAAGATAATGCTGCTTATTTCTGGAGGCAAAAAGTCATTTAATTCTGGCTTAGCTTTCAGAGGATCTCATTGCATTGGCAATCAATAATAGGCAGCAAAATTATCTGTTAGAAATCCATAAATCATGGGTATGGACACCTTCGAAAGACATTTAATTGAAAGATAAAAGAATCATAATTAAGGAAATATGATAGAGCAGAGTTGTAATACAGCCTGCCTGAATTAATAAAGAGGAGGTTGATAACACAGTATATAATACCTATTAGTGCTCAGATCTAGTAGCAAGTCAGGCTTGAGAAGTAGAATTACCAACTCTGAATCCATCAATAAAGGATCTGTAATCAGTGTGATGTTCTCACATAATCTAATGTGCCATATGAGGTTTAATTTTGTAAATCTCCACTAGCATGACTTGTTCCTTTCCAGAAAGAACATGTCTATCTTGTTTGACCTGTACTGGATAGAGGTAATAAATGAGAAGTCTGTGTAATAAGCCTAAAACTGTAGGCTGACAAAGAGTTTCCCTAATGAGTCTGAAAACTGTAGGCTGACAAAGAACAAAAATGAATGGGATTTTTACTCATGCCCCTATCCCTGTTTTTAAAGGTATGGTGGTTAAGATCAAATAATGAATTCTGTGTACCCATCCTGAAAGAGATGAATGGAGTTGGGATACAGAGAATAGCATTCTTTGTAGACGTCTCTCTCTGACATAGCTTGACCCCAAGGCCAGATATGTCCCACCTTGGATATTTTTCCATAAAATGGTAAAGACAGTTCTTTTTGGAGGAGGGAAAGGCCTGGTCCATTGGCAGCAAGTTTTGCTGCTGCCAGTTTTTATGAATACTTTTGTTATAATTGTTTTATTGTCTACTATTTTTCTGAATATTGTATGGATCTTTTATTATTTTTTGTAGTATTTATTGTAGGCTGCCTAGAGGTTCAAGAATAGGCAGCATACAAACAATTGTAAGTAAATAGTAGATATGTTAATAACATGCTTCCAAGCATCCCAAATCCAGTGAAATTCATTTGAAATGAAACTCTGGGTAACTTACAATCAGGAAGAAAATCTCATATACACGTTAAAACCCATTAGCAATAAAACCAATAGTCAAAATTGTTCTTAGTCTCAATTGCTCCCTTTGCTAACTATTGATGATTTATGCCAAGTCTGCCTTAGTATATTTTAGGAAGATTTCAAAATATTGAAATCTTGAGGACCCAGTTGTGGGGGCAATAAACTGACTTTGTATAAAATATACAAAAGTATGAAGGCTATTGCTTAATGCATTGTAAGCCGCCCTGAGTTTCCGGAGAAGGGCAGCATATAAATCAATTTTTTTTTTAAAAAAGTCTCTTTTCATTTGTGATATGGAAGTCACTGCAAAACTGGCTGAAGTTGACTCTAACTTGCTTTGTGAATGTCTGCTTAATGTCATATTCTGATTGTCACTTCTATTCCATATGAGAAAGGAATTTTCTAATATAAATGAAGGCCTTGGCCTACTTTATTATTTCATTTGATATGTCCTAAATATAGTCCAATGGATATTTTACAAATAGTTCCAATGTTGATTTCTGGTAACAGAAATGAATGGGGAGAAGAAATGGTAAAAATTCACCCTGGATTATAAAAAAGGAACCATTTTGCTTAACTCTCTTAAGATAACCATTTTGCTTTTATCAGAAATGACCCAGATATTTAATGCAGAGTGTAAACAAGTTCCCAGTTGGAAAGAGAAGCAATTACATTGGGAAATGGGTGGGTTTTTTATTATAAGGTGCCATTGGAAGTATATTTGACTAAAAGCCATAGTTGCATATATAGTAGTAAGTGGTTTGTTACATAGAAGTGAGAATTGTATATATCTGGAAAAACATTAGAGTAAATGAACTGAGGTATGAATGGGGTGTCAAGCACACACACACACACACACACACACACACACACACACACACCCACGGCTAAAGAATATATGGTGTTGAATCAATATAGATTTAATACAGATATGAATGACCAGAAATGCTAGGATTGTCAGTGCTAAGTAATGCAGCCACTTGATATTATACTTTACAATTTCATCACTTAGTCTTGGCAATCCTGGTCCCAATTGCCATTATAACATAAGAACTATCTGTACAAAATAAATATATGAAGGAAGAGTGAATAGGTCAGGAGAATTATTTCTATCCTCAAAAAGAAAGAGAAGTTTATAGAACAAGAGACAGTGTTTGAAGTGGGCTGTTGATGTGATGGAAGAGGAGTGTCAGGGTTCCGATGGATGCCCTAATTAAATCATGAGCCTCGAGCTCATATCAGATTATATGCATAGAAAAGGATGAAGAATGTTCTGAATAATGTTTGTGGAATACACACACACAGAGAGAGAGACATCTCCCTAGTGAATAGTGATAAATATATTTCAGTATTTATTTCAAGAATAATAGTTGTATTAGCTATGACAGCACATATACAAAATTGGAACAATACAACTGGCAAGTTCTTTTGAAATAGAAATGGTACGTTGGTAGTTCTCAATCAGTGGTATGAATATCACTTACATTCAGATACAAAAATAGTTTAGATGTAACACGGTAAATAATAATGCTTTTAAAATAATACCTATAAAAATGTAAATGTTTTGTCTTTAAAATAATGGCATTTTGTTTCTACTGTATCACAAAACATTCATGCCATATTAACATGGTCAATGAGTATTTTCATAAAAAATGACAGTTATCCATCTTGGGTCCTAGAGGCAGTTCTGTATCATGTAAACAGGATATCCATGTCCCTGACATGCTGTTCTTGTGGATGGGTGGGATTCTCTATCCTACCCAGGTCATAATTTACTTCATTGTCCCACCCTTATGGATTTCCTCTTGCTCTTTTCCACAGGATGCAACATTTTGCTCATTAGATCAGATTACTATGCCTGAGAAATCCTCTTTGCCCTTATACACTCAGCTTCCTGTAAGTCAGTTGTGGTTTAGGCTTTAATGGATTTCTCATACTTCATGAAAATCACTGCAGGATAGTGAGTTTATTAAATTTATTAAAAAGCTAACTGTTCCCTCTTTTCAAGACTGGTTTAATTAATAGACTAAAAAAAGAGCTAATAAAACAAAATTGCAAGAAAACACGTGGTTGGCTTCAGTAGCATAAATGCCACATTAAGGACATGAGCCAAAACAAAGTTGATTAAATATATAGTGAACCTTTTATATATGAATGGGAACACTCCAATCTACCATCTGTGTGCAGTCTGAAGCATATTTCAGATCCCATACCCTCTCACTTGCAAGAGCTGATGCTCTGGTTGGCTTTACCTGCACTTTTCCCCTTCAGGAAAAGTGAGGATGTCAGAAGCTTGCAAAATCTGATACTCAAGAACACTGCAAGCGATTGCTCCAGTTTAGTACATTCCCTGCTTAAAGACATTAAGTCTTGTTTTCTAAAATCAAATTGTTTGATTAGGGAGAGAAATGCAGCAGAAGACAGACATTTAAGCTATTTATTTTCCTCCCTGACTGATAATTAGGTTCCACTAGGTGGAATAACTATTCTCCATCCTTCTCACATGTACTCATATTTTGGAACTCCTGACTTGGAATAGGTTTTTTTTAAAATTAATTTTCTTATCTAAAAAAGTATCCCAGGGCAGTATATGAAGACTATCCTCCATGTTCACCTTCTAAAATATTTTCATGATTTTAATTTAATGATTCACATAAAACAAAAACATATCCTTGGGATGGAAACTGTTCAGATATGTTGATAAAATGGTTCTTAGATGCCACTTGAGAGAGTGCCAGAGAAAGATAGTTTCTCTGCAAAAGTGGTGCTTCTGCTTTCACTCTTTGCATGGCAGGATATTATCCTGAAATCTGTGACACCAAAACTACTTTTTAGGCATAACCAATCTAGATGTTTTTTTAACACGGTTCTTCATTCTATTTAATATGGGTGAATTTTTTGGTGATTTTCTTAATAATGATCAGGCTAAGAAAAAGAACCTCTCTCAAATAAACCTTGTTAGTCTATAGTTTTGGCACCTTCTATATTTACTTTACAAATATAAGGGAATTGGCAATAAACAGATTGGTGATAATCCTTTAAAAATACTGGAAATCCTAAAGAGATGGACCTCTCAGGAGTCTTGATTACATTATTTTATGCTGCTCTCATACATTGTAAAACTCTTGTTTCAGTTGGAAAAATGGCATATAATTTTAAGATAGTCAATGTTTTACTAGTAAATCCTTAAGATAAATGTCTTGCTAACAAATTCTTCTTTTTCAGCTCTTCTGTCTACACTTCAGCTTGTTTTTTCATTATTTTCAAAATTTTGTATCCCACCTTTCCTCCAAGGAACTTTACGTAATTTTGTGTCTCAACAGCTGTGCAGTAAACTAAACTGATTTGCCTAAAACCACCTACAAGGATTTTAATTTAGGATTATCACATGCAAATATTGCATTTGAATCTCTTTATCAAACTGATTTAATTATATAGAAATGGTTAAAAGTTTTTCTGTTGTCTCTTTCATATGTATACCATACAATTTTAAGCATAAAACTATGCATGTCTTGCCTCTGAAGGATTCTATCTGAGGAAATGGGAGCCAATCACATAAATCATTGACTCATGTGCTTACTATTGTGATGACATAGGAAATGATTTTCAGTAATCCTTAGAGATTTCCAATTGGTTTTTAATGATCTCATCTGGAATTTCCCACAATCTCCCATCCTCCACTAGAGAATGCCAGCAGGAAAGAAGGCTGATGCAATCAGAAGCAAATAACTGAAAAGCTGGGAAAGAGAAACTGTAGGGTTTTATTACACTTGTAGGCAAAAGTTGTTTTATTTGTGCTGTTCTCTAGCGTGAAAGGTGAACATGGAACCTGAAATGTTCTTGTTAACCTAAAGTATTAAATTTATAGAATAGAAATTCCTGTATTAAATTCTTAATTTAAAAAGGCTTTTAAAAGCTTGTCTACTGAATCTTGTTTTTCTGAGTAATATCTTTTTATAACAATAGAATTATGTATTGTTCAATTATTAGCAAAACAAGGTACAGTTATTCAATGATGACTGACCAAGAGCTTCTCAAGATAGTTGCACCTCGCAACACACAGATTTATTTATCCATCCTGCTATTACAAAATTGTAGTCAGTAGCTATGTATGAGACATCCCATTATCTCAATAAATACAATTCAATCCCCAACAATTAAATACATGATCAATCCCTCCCCCTAATTTAGGGACCAAGGCTTGCCTAAAAAAGGAAGATCTTTATCATCTTGAATGCAGCTGTTCCATAAGTAGGGACTGCCATAAAATAAATCTTACTTTCTGGTCTACGCTTTTGTCATTTTCTGCCAATGCAGGCCTTAAGTGCTTTGTCTAAATGTTCTTGCAGGATGGGCTGATTCAGACGGTTCCTTCTACAGATTGTTCCTCTGTCCAGGAATATATATCTCATTTCTGTCTACAAGTCCTCACTTAAAGTTAGGACTGGGAAATTTTTTTCATTAAGTGACATAGTCATAATGCACAGTGTCGCATGACTACTGCTTTGTCGAAGCGTGAATCAGCCTCGGTCCCCTCCTGAGGAAATTGTAATTAATTAGAGGTGAATGGATCTTGTTTTCCATGGTGTATACTCTCAGAGAAAGAAAACCCGAATGTATTCTTCTAAGAAACATTTTATTTTAAAAGTAAAGAAACCTAGCTAACTACATCTTACCGGCAGTTTATCACAGAGACGGAGAAAAGAAAAGAAAAGGAAAGTCAGGAAGTTAGAAAAGGAAAGAAAAAAATGTGGACATGTGCAGTAGCTTCAGAAATCACAAGACAGTCTTATCTTCAAAGATAAAGTTCTCTGGCAAGCTACTGTAATGTTCAGAATGGAGCCTCAGCTGGCCAATACAAAATAACGCAGTGACAACCCCTTTGTCAGTTGAGCTGACATCAGGTATAGCCATCAGTTAAGGCACATCTTCTTACACAGATACTCGTGCTGAGCTGCTGGAAGCAGTTTGTTGAGCATATCAACAATCTGATCATGTGTACACACATACTGCAATTTTATAAAACCTTGTTTCACTAATTGTTTGATATTTTTATAACGGATGTCAATATGTCTGGACCTAGAACCCGTGAAACATGAGTCAGAAATATAAACCACAGATTCATTGTCTTCCATCATGGTGATTGGTCGAATCGGGTGTGTCCAGATATCTATGACCAAAGCATCAAATCATGTTAGAGAATTACATGCATCTGAAACACAAGCATATTCAGCCTCAGTAGATGAACAAGAAACAAAAATCTGTTTTCACACATGCCAGTAAACAGAACATCCATTTAAGAACATCATATAATCTGAAGTACTTTTACGTGATTTCTTATCACTCGTCCAATCAGAATCTGCATAACAACATAATTCTGCATGATCAGTATGTGTTGGTTCTAACAATAACATCATATGTTTAGTGTGTGTTAGGTATTTCAATAATTTCTTAACACATGACCAATGAAACTGTTTTGTCTTACCTATGTGTCGGGACAAGAGATTAACACTAAGTGCAATATCAGGTCTAGTCCAACTACTGATACATAATAGTGACCCAATAACTGAACGATAAAGTGTTTGATCCTCAAATTCAGGACTTGATTCATGTGCTAAATTGTGAAAATCTGTTTGCATGGGTATGCATCCTGTATTAGCATCTTTCATGTTGCAATGATGCAAGATTTGCTCAATTTTATCCTCTTGTGAAAGACTAAACCCCTTCTGTGTTTTGACAATCTGAACACCTAAATAATTGTTAACGTGACCTAAAGATTTCAATGTGAAATATCTCTGCAAAGCTTTAGCAAAATTCTCACTCATCTGCTTATTTGGACCAATATAAACAATATCATCAACATAAACAAGAACTATCACATATGTATTATCAGATCTTTTTGTAAACACGCATTCATCAGTTTCGGACTTAATAAAGCCCATTGAATTTAGTTTGTCAGTAAGACATAAGTACCAGATTAAACCAAATTGTTTCAGACCATAAAGACTTTTGTTTAGAAACCAGGTATCCCTTTCTTGCTGTTGGAACCCTGGAGGACAGCACAATCCAAAAACACCTTACACCCCTTTAGATCCAAACCTTTTGCGAACTCTGGCATTTTCCTAAGAATACGAAAACTGGCATGCCCTAATCTTCTATGCCACTTATGGATACACCTCTAATGCAAAGGTTTACCAGTTAGTGAATTTTCAACATTAACAGTTTTATGAGGAACCTCAGGCTTGCTCTGAGCAACCTGTTTCCTAATTTTCTTTTTGTTGGCTTTAGGAGCCCTTGGAGTAGCAACAGGATCTCTCACTGGAACGTCTCTCTCTGGGCCTGTGCACTACTTTTTTGGAGTCTGTATACTTGCCTGTGCTTGCGGTTTAGACTTTGGCTTTATGTAATAAACACCACCAATTAACATGGTTTCAGCAACAATATCTCCATTTTTAACTATATAACTTGCTTTCTCGAGGTGGTGGACCTGGAACTAAGTGACTCTGACTAAGCAAATTACTATTTGCTGTTGGTATATAAAAAACATCAGGAATTAATGCATCAAGCTCTTCAACGTAAACAGTTCCTTTTCCTCTGACCTGACAAGGATGATTGGAAAAAGAATAAAGTTCATGTAGTTCAGGTTCAGGCTCGTGCATCTCTGTAAAAAGTTCTTTTCTGTAAGTAATATGCAATGCTGCACCACTATCCAAAGTCCACAGAAGTTGTCTCTCGTATTCTGGACAAGGTTGTGGATCGTTGGTTAAAGCCAATGTGGCGAGTGGAGCTTGCGGATCACGCCTGGGACCACAACGACCTTGTCTTCCGCCTCTGCCTCTACCTACTCTGGAGTCTGTTCCTCTGGGCTGGTACATGATGGGAGCTGAAAATTGTTGGGGATAATCCCGGGTGGCATGTCCCACATGATTACAGATGTAGCATCTTGGTATCCTTGGAACGTAGGCTGTTCCTTGGAAGGGACGCCTCGCTGGAGCTCTTGAAGCAAAACATCTTCTCAAATGTGGAGTTGCCAGCATAAACGCCTCTTCTTCGGTTAAAATTCTGCATACATGATCCATTGTGTGTTGAGCAATGGGCACTTGATTAATCTTTGTAATGGTATCTTTCCATTCATAATTCAATGAGTTAATAATAATGCTGATCATTTGACAATCATCAATATTATAGCCTCTTTCACCCAAATCCTTCCTCATTCCTTTCATTTTAGTTAAATGTTCTCCAATATATTCACCAGGTTTTAATCTCAAACATGGAACTCAGACAAGATTCAATTGAAACAGGCCGGTAGCATGTTTCTAATTGGGCCCAAATTTGTTGGGCAGTTGCATCAGGTGGAAAAGTAACCTGCAATTCAGTATCCATGAACATCAATAATGTTGTGCATGCTTTAATATCTAAGTCTCTTATTGCAGGAGTCCATGGCTGGTCAGGAGGATTAAACACCATGCAATGGGTACCTTCTCTATGGAGTAAAAGTTCAACCTCACTGATCCATACTTTATAATTTTGTCCTGAACGCTTTAATTTTGAATCACCAGCCAGTGGAACAATAGACGATGCCTGTTGAGGAATGTACACCTGAGGTACTGGCTGTGAAAGTAAAGGCACTTGTGGTTGAAGCTGAGGTTGTGTACTTGAACTTGTGGTTGCTGTACTTGAATCTGTGGCTGCTGTATTCTGGCTGCCACTTGTGCATGAGCTGCCATATTAATATGGCCTGCTGGAGAGACTGGCACTTGTCTTTGCTGCATTAAGCGTTGTCTAAACGCCATCTAAATTAGGAATTTGGACAAAAAAGTCATCAGCACCACCAGGGGGTGCTGAGTTGAGCCTGAAGACTTGATTGAGTTAGCTTTGCTTCCCTATCAACATCATGTGAAATCTGAGAAGGGACAACATCACTAGACACATATGACGTGTACACAGCTCTCTGTTCTGATTTGCCTGACACAAAACCCTCCTGGGGGAGGGGCTTTGACTTCAAAGGAGAAGGCAAAATGGTGGACTTAGGAATTTGAAAAAGATGAGAGTCCCGCTTATCTGGTTTAAGTATAGAAACAAACGCTTTTGCCTTCTGCAGCTCATGTTCCGGAAACTCTATTTGATCACAATAACTTCGCACAGCTTTATCAAGCAGAGTTTCTTCAGGGCTTAAAGGAATTTCTTTTATCTCTTTGGGTAAAGGAAACCCAGCCGCTTATGGAATTTTAGGTTTGGCACC
Organism: Masticophis lateralis; assembly: GCA_030761175.1. NCBI lineage: Eukaryota > Metazoa > Chordata > Lepidosauria > Squamata > Colubridae > Masticophis > Masticophis lateralis. Next base: position 73,385,057 of record JAUDYJ010000002.1, read on the forward strand.
AAGCCTTTCAAATTCCTGGGCTTCTGTAGAGAATTCTTCAGTAATTAACTGGGGGCTTGAAGAAACATAAGGGGGTGTCACTGACCTCAGCACGTCTTCTTCGGGATAAGCTGTCCCAACAGCACCTCCAACATCACCTTCCTCCAGTCTGCTTGCAGAAGCGAGCGATGTTTGAAGGGTTGAAAGCCTGTGTAAAATTCTTTTTGCTTTTTCATTAGAGGGATCAGAGAGATTTATGTTTTCAGCAGACTGTGCCCTGTATTTTGTTTTCTTTTTCTTTCTTGGCATATTTGCAATAAATAATCAGCGTTCTGCAGTCGCTGAAAAACTAAGCTTAATAGCCTATTCGCTTATCAGTTGAGTAACAGCCAAGGAAAACAAAATAAATCAAACCATCCTCCGCTACCATTGTCGAAGCATGAATCAGCCTCGGTCCCCCCCTGCGGAAACTGTAATTAATTAGAGGTGAATGGATCTTGCTTTCCATGGTGTATACTCTCAAAGAAAAAAAACCCGAATGTATTCTTCTAAGAAACATTTTATTTTAAAAGTAAAAAATCCTAGCTAATTACATCTTACCAGCAGTTTATCACAGAGACGGACAAAAGAAAAAGAAAAGTCAGGAAGTTAGAAAAAGAAAAAAATGTGGATATGCGCAGTAGTTTCAGAAATCACAAGACAATCTTATTTTCAAAGATAAAATTCTCTGGCAAGCTACCGTAATGTTCAGAATGGAAGCTCAGCTGGCAAATACAAAATAACACAGTGATATGCTTAGCCACAGAAAATCTGACAGTCCTGGTTATTGTCATTAAGTGAATCACCATGCATCATTAAGCAAAGACTTCATATGGTGGCCATTTGCAGCTCCTGCCACAGGTCTCATTGACTTTGCTTGCAGGACGCCAGAAAGATCACAAACAATGATCATGGGACCCTGCAGTGTCATAATTGCGAGTTGGGTGCCCAGTAACCATGTGACAACAGGGACTCTGCGACTGATGTGAGTACGAGGACTATTGTAACTAACACTCATTCAACATTCGTAAATTTGAGCGGTTGCTGAATGACTAGTTAAACAAGGGCCATCTGTATTTGGGCAAAGAGGGAAACTGCTCTCGTCCTTCTCTCCTAAAAGAACTATAATTATTTCACAAATTGGGTGATTAACTTTTATGAATATTGTATGCCTCCATATCTGGAATTTTGCTCTCCTTTGATAACTCCCTGCCCCATTGTTACAATATTGTGAAAAAATCTTAGAGATTAATTATCTTGCTTTAAAAACAAAACAAAATAGCATGTGTTTGTAACAATAACATACAAATGTATTCAGAGACATTGTTTTCCCAATGTCTTGCTATGTACAGCAATAACACAAAACAAGACTTAATGTTTATAGGCAATGTTCTATAGCATGCCTTTTGCCATCTCTTTTATGGCACAGCATTAGAGAAATAAGAAAAAAATAATGATAAGGTAGTAATTAAAACATAAATTTATTTTATATTGGTATAGCCCCAACAAATTTTGCAGAAATAAGCCTCTTTAGTTCATGGTTATCTTTACTTAATGCCAGTTTTGTAGCTGCTGGGAATTTCAGGTGGTAGCAAGATGCTGTAATTTTCAGGAGTAATTTTAACTGTTTCTTCTGGCTTTCTTGTGGTAATAGAACTCTGGCTGGCAGCTTGCTGCATACTAATCATGAGACTAATTAACTTTCATATAATTGGGTTTGGTGTAACATCAAACAAAGGTGTGGTGTGTGATTATTTCAGTTTCTCTTGTTACACCCAATGATTATACCAAAGGATTTTGTCCTCTGCTTTTTACAGCTGATGCTGGGAAATGTGAAATTGCTTCAAGAACTACAGCTCGGCACAATGAGCTCACTCATGCCTTGAGTGAATGAAAGAATTGATGGAGTAAAACATAGAATAATGACTTCACCTGAAGTTTGGGGGAGCTGGGGTTGGGGTTTGGATCTCAATATCATATTTCATTTTACTATCCCTCACTATTTATACTATTATAGTTAACAGCTATATTGTCCAAAGGGGAATGTATACTGGTACTACGAAACTATTGTTTACATATCTAGATTTCCAAGAGAAGCTTAGATTTTGGCAGAAGCGTTTTTTAACAGGGCAGAGCCTTGGTTCATATGCTATTTCCATTGTAAATGGCTTTATTAGCATGCATCTAAACTACATTTTGAATCCAGAAAGTTTCAAAGAACAATTTCAGTATTAACAACAGCTTCTTAGAGATTCAGAAATATATTTATCATTTAAATTCCCCTTTGATTTAATCTGTAATGCTTATCCTGGTTAAATGAGGCAGGGGAAGCTGTCTGTAGGAAGCCTGAAATAAGATTGTATAAAACTTGTATAAGATTGTATAAGATTGTATAAAAAATGAAAGTACTGATAAAGGATATTATAGCATGCTCACTAGAAAGTACATATACATGCCTATATTGAGAGGCTCTTATGTATTTCAGCTTGGCTTTGGTAGACATATTCCCTCTTTCCAAAGGTAATAACAAGATTTTTGACTACGCAGATTGCTGTAGTAGTTGAAAGCAGTGGCTTACCTCCAAATACATAAACTCAGTGTGGGGGAAAATATACCTGCTTTCTTCTCTGTAAAGGAGGTTTCCTTGGGCATAGGTAATAGCAAAAACAACTGTAAAATGATATTGGAACTTCCGCTTGGAGGAAAGGCCTCTGCTATATAAGAAACAGGAAGAAAAGTTGAAGTGTGTGTATATGTATACTTTACCTGTGGGGGAAAAGGATGTTCCCCATTGATACTGTATAGGAAAGAAAGTTTTTGGAGTAAGTAAAATGTTCTCATTACATTACTAAAATAAAGCGGGATGAGAAAGACCAATAAATCTTTCTTTTCAAGAGCTGTGGTGGCGCAGTGGTTAGAACGTAGTGCTGCAGGGTAATTTTGCAGACTGCAGCTGCCTGCAATTTTGCAGTTCGAATCTCACCAGGCTCAAGGTTGACTCAGCCTTCTATCCTTTCGAAGTCGATTAAATGACCCAGCTTGTTGGGGGCAATATGCTGACTCTGTAAACTGCTTAGAGTGGCCTGTAAAGCACTATGAAGTGTTATATAAGTCTAAGTGCTATTGCTATTTTTCTCTTGCATTTTATTTTTTCTGAGACTGATAGACTAATTAGACTAATCTAAATTTATTGATTCTTCTGCAGGATGAACAGATTGATTGGGAGAAACCTATTCTGTCCCAAGCTGACATTGAACAAAAAATAAAAGAATACAATAGCCAGATAAACAGTAACCTCTTTATGAGTTTGGTAAGTTTCAGAACAACTGTAATTCAAGGCCCCAATTATATTTCTATGTCTCAGCAAGAGAGCCCCGTGTCTTCCCTTAAACACTAACTTAGTCATTTAAAATATGAACATTGAAATTATTTCATAGTTATAATTCCTAGCTGTTTTTAGCAAACAAAATAAAAATTCCATTCAAATCTTTTCTTCCCAAATGTTGCACCTATGACTTTCTTCGAGATAATTTTTTGCTGGCTTCTTTGCCCAACTCAGCTGTTCTTCTACTCCTGCAGAATAAAGATGGGTCCTATACTGGCTTCATTAAGGTACAACTAAAGCTGATCCGTCCTGTGTCAGTACCTGCCAATAAGAAAGCACCCTCAATCCAGGACACTAGGAAGAGTTCTGTGCGCAGCCAGTCTGTAAAGCGCCGAACTTCATTCTACTTACCAAAGGATACAATCAAGCATCTGCATATAATTTCTCGTACACGGGCCAGTGAAGTCATTGAAGCCCTGCTCAAGAAATTCATGGTTGTTGACAATCCCCGCAAATTTGCCCTCTTTGAGAGAACAGAAAAAGATGACCAAGGTATTCAATCTTTCCTTTTGAATTTCTTGAAAAAACCCAACATGTAACTCATTGTAAATTGGATGTATCTTAGGGACCATACTGACCAGGGAATTTGCTTGGTCAGTACACACATGCAGTGGGAAGATGCATAAGAAGTCAAGGGCCCATGTAACCAAAACAAATCCTTCTGTGTTACAGCCCTCACCTTCTGGAATGCTTTCCCACACGAAGGTAGACATACCAGCTTTCTTATGGGACTTCCCCAAGACTGTTAATCTTATTCTTCTTGAATAGGCCAGTAGACTGGGAGAGTTGGGAAGTTTTGAGGATAGGACAGTGCTTTTTCCTTTCCTCTCCTCTCATTATGGATTTGCTGTAATTGTGAATCACTTGAACTGGGCAGCAAAGGAATACTTTTATGAGGGACAGTGTTTTGCTTTATTTAAGCTATTAAGAGTGATAGTATAAATATCAGTGTGATGGTCAAAATATTATGTTTGCTAAGCAACAAAATAATTTTGTTATTTAGATAAAATAATTGTTAAGTGCGTTTTGCCCCATTTTATGACCTTTGTCACAGCTGTTAAGTGAATCACTGCAGTTGTTAAGTAACACAGTTGTTAAGTGAATCAGATTCCCCATTGACTTTGCTTGTCGGAAAATCACAAAAGATAATCACATGACTCCGGGACACTGTAACCATCATAAATATGAGTCAGTTGCCAAGCATCTGAATGTTAATCAGGTGACCACAGGGATGTTGCAAGGGTCCTAAGTGTGAAAAATGGTCCTAAGTCACTTTCAGTGCCATTGTTATTTTGACCAGTCAGTAAATGAACTGATGTAAGTTGAGAACTATCTTATGAACTAAATTCATATTGAACGAGTTTAAAAAATATGAAGTTGAGAGTAAACAGACCATAAACTACCCAGGGCAAATTTATTTTCAACATAAAATGAACAAAGAATTTTAATGAAACTTAGTGTTCGTTTAAGAGTGTTCTTGTTCTTGTTAATTATATATCAGGGCTGAAAGACAGCTGGGAAGAAAAAAAGTCAAATCTTTAATTTTTTCCTGCTGCAAAATTCCCTTGTGAGAAAGTTTGTAACCGATGTATTAAAAGCCTCTTCCCAAAAGAGGTAGATTGATTTGTCTACTTCACTTAAATCTGCTACCTGGAAGACGCAATCATTCATATTCTTCTTCTTTCATGTGTCAGTATATATCCGTAAGCTTTCTGATGAGGAGCAACCCCTGCGTCTCCGACTACTTGCTGGTCCTAACGAAAAAACACTCAGTTTTGTTCTGAAGGAAAATGAGACTGGTGAAGTCAATGTGAGTATAGATATTGATGTGTCTAAAGCTTATTGTTGAATCTGTGTGACTAAGTACAATTAATTACCTTGGCATTAGGACAACCTCCATAGCTATTTGCTATCTAGCAGCTTTTGCCTTGACCTCAACAGAGAGAATGGCACTGGCCTTGATCTCCTAGTTCTAGTTGCATGGTTTTTAACAAAAGTGTATACATCTGCAATGTACAAAGTGTTGTGGTGCAATGTTTTTTGCAAGAAAGCTGCCCTTTTTTTGAAAATTATAGCATACAAAAAATAATAGTACAGAACAAACAAACTTGACTATTTCACAGATGTAATAACCTTTAGATGACTTTTGCTAAGAATCATGTATATATGAACATTATAGTATTGTTGTGGCTTATTTTATTAAAATGAAAGGATTTTTGTGCCACAGACCTGAATATTAGTGTTTTACAAGTATTATAATGAAAATTTTCAAGAAAATCTTTACATTTGCTTGAATTTAACATTTACATAATGCTGTTTGTTTTTGGAAATCTTGAAATCAAAGATGGAATCCAGTTACATTTTGGTAATGATAAGGGAAAAGACCATATCTTGAATTTGAAATGCCATGTTCTGAACTTGAAAAAGCTGCTCTGCTTTTCCAAAAATCTTAATAGCTTAAAATGGGTTGGGACGCTTCCAATAAGGTCAGAACAGCTATTTTGAGCTTGGTTAGGCATTTCAGATTTGAAAATATTTGCATATTCCTAATTTTGAGAACTAGAAAAAGGTCTGTTTCAGAATGTTCCACAAAAACCCACAGTACTGTTGTATTTTATAATGAGGAACTAAACTGGCTAGATAACAATTTAGTATACTAGAAGTTGTTTTGTTGCTGCTTCTGTTAATATTCATTTATTCTATCTGTTTAAGAAAGTTAAATTCTGATTGCCCAATAAAGTAATTTTAAAGCCTATAAAGATCTGCATTGTGTTTAATGACTCATTGACATAACCTAGTGACTTCAGCCAGGGTCATTATTTGAATCATATGATGACATTTATTATCTGATGGGTATTGTTATGCTTCCTTTGTGTTAGGCTGATTTCCTGGTGAATTCAGGGATGTAGACCAGGGGTGAAATCTAGCAGGTTCTGGAGAACCGGTAGCGGAAACTTCAGTTTTAGAGAACCGGCAAATACCACTTCTGGCTGGCCGCAGAGTGGGAGGGAATGGGGATTTTGCAATATCCTTTCCCTGCCACGCCCATCAAGCCACACCACGTCCATAGAACCAGTAGTAAAAAAATTTGAATTTCACCACTGGTGTAGACATATAGTTTTCTTGGTAATAGCACAGAAGTGCTTTGCTATTGCTTTCTTCTAGGAAGTCTATTCCAAGTTACTCTCTTCTTTTTATGACCCTCATCTTCCCCTAAATAATCTCATCTACATGCTAACAAGACCCAATCTTATTTACCTTGTTTTTCGGTGTATAAGTCGCACTCCCCCCCCCCAAAAGAAGTGGGTGGAAATATCTGTGTGTCTTATACACCAAATATTGCCGAAGCCCCTCCCACCCACCAGCCCCCACCCTTAGACCTCTACCTCCCAGCAATTTGCTTTCTTGGAGCGAACAACCTGATTCAGCACAAGCAGCTGATTGGCGGTTGGATCTGCATCCCGGAATACTGCCTATCACCTGTTCCAGGCTGTGGGGATCGCCCCTGTTCATTGCTGGCATCGCTGCTACCACTATCCCTGCCGCCTAGAACAGGCTGAAAATAGGACGCGCAGAGAAAGAAAATGGGATGCATGGAGACTGAAAACTGAATGTGCGGAGGCCAAAAACGGGGCACGCGGTGGCGATAGGCAGTAACAATAGTGATGGGTGATCGCTGCGGCCTGGATTAGCTGATAGACGGTATTCCAGGAGGCAGATCCAACCACAGCTGCTTGTGCTAAATTAGGCTGTGCTGAAGCTGACCAGGCTGTTTGCTGCAAGGATGCAAATTGCTGGGAGGCAGAGGCAGATTTTTTTTTCTTGTTTTCCTCCCCAAAAGCTAGGTGTGTCTTATAGTCTGGAGCATTTTACAGTTTGAAAAATATGGTAGTTTCCAAATCCAGACAGTTGTTCAAATGCTGCCATCTTCTGAGATATTCATAATAAATTTAAATAAATACTTAAATTTAAGTATTTAAATTTACTAAATACTTCTTCTTTCTGCATTAAGAAAGAACACCAAACTGGACATTATTTAAAGCCATACTCAAAGCTGTTTTGTAAGCTGTAGAACAGGAAATTACCAATTTGCCTTCTACTTTGATTCATATCATACCGTTGTACTATTTTTATGTGTTTCTTTTAAACATGAGCCACTGACAAAGGGTATATTTTGGTTTTGCATAAGAGATATAGTGGTCCCCTGCTTTTTCTGTGCCGAACCTTTTGTTTGGATTAGTCCTTTATTTTAGATTCTAGAAAAATAATGTAAAAGGTGATGAAATATATCTCTATTCGTGGTCGTACTCGTAAGCTCATCATTATGATACAAACACATTGTGATAATTACTTCAATTTCCTTGATTTTTGTAGTGGGATGCCTTTAGCATGCCTGAGTTGCAGAATTTTCTGCGTATCCTGCAGCGTGAAGAAGAGGAGCATACTCGGCAGATTCTGCAGAAATACGCCCGTTGTCGCCAAAAAATGCAAGAGGCTCTAGCTTCTCGCACCCCTGGTTGAGAAAATGCTATATCCCACACCCAGCACTCCAGTAAAGAACAGATGCCAAAAGCAGTGAAGCCAAGTAGACTGCAAATGAAGTGATCCTTCGACTGTCTGTGGGATGAATGTATCTGGAGGTGGTGGGGAAGGGACAGCAGGGATGTATGGATCTCTTTGTGAGCCTTTGATCAGTGCATATGTGTGCTCCCTTGGAGTGAGTGGATAGTAAATGATGCATGCATGGCACATTTGGATCAAATGAGAAAATAAAAAGGTGTTTGCAGAATGTGTCTGAAGATGGGGATTTTAGGGCAATACTATAGCACTGTTACTGGAAAAAGTGCCAAAAAGCTAGTGCCACTTTTACAGTAAAAGACTTGCTGAGTTATGTTTCTCTGGGATTGGAATCGGGCAAGATTTGTGGGTAACTTAAAAACAACTAGAGTAGCTTTGAATCTAGAAGTATTCCAGGAAGAGAGGCATCCATGGCACTTTTCTTTAAAATACAAATATTTTTATTTTTATATAAGGTAACTAAGATTCCTTTTAAGGGACTAGTCTAATACATTCAGCCCTATCTAAGCTCATCTTTAGTAGGAACTTCATGGTCTGATTAAGTGAAATCCACTGCCTCTCAGATGAAGTCATTGCTAAGATTTATCATGCAGAGAAATGGAGACTAAAGTTTGCCTTCTCTCAGAACTATAGAAAAGCAATTGACAGAAACATTGATAGTGGAGAAAAACATTCTGCCAATATCTCTCCTTTATTTTGTTTTCTTAATGGAAAGATTGGAGCTAGCTGCTGAACAAATCTCAGAACTCAGGCTTCTCTTCTGCTATAATCATAGCTTTGAGTACTTATTTTTATATGGGCACATGCATGACTGAGATCTTGATGTATGGCTGTGGAACATCTTAGTTTTGGGCAGAACCTAGCAGGAAATTTCCTAAGTTGCTGCTCAAAACATCTGTGGTTTGGGAAGCATTTGTACTGCTATAGTAAGTCTCTGGGATTTAGTTGTTGAATAGATTTGTCAGAGTATTGAAAAATATTTAAAAAATAAAACCTAGGCCTCTGCCACATCTGAGGAATCTTGTTTTAAAATTGTTAACTGTCTTGAACATTGAATGGGTTAACTAGGATTGTTCATTGTTTTGAAAATTGAATAATAAAACATTTGGGGGGATTGATTAGGTTATGAATGATACTGCTTATATACCAATCAATAAATGATTCAGGGATGAGAAATATTTGGTGTAATATTACTTTCTTGCTCAAAGTTTATGCCTAGAAATGGCAACTGCATATAATGTCACATCTCTTAGTTCCTACAAACCATATTCATACTGTGTGTTTTAATCCTGATCCTCTGCCATCCTTGAAACCCAAAATTGATGGATGTGCCTAAAAATTAGCTGAAGGTTTGTTTATTTCGGAAAAAAGCCATTTAAAAAACTCAGTTTAGATTCTGACTGAAGTATTATTGCCTTTTGTAGACTATTGAGAGACAATAAATAAAATGAATGCTACATCTTATCTTTTTCCAACTAAGATAAAATTTTGCAGCAAAACAACTACTGTGCTATGTTGTTCTACATTGCTGCATTGATGTACCATGTTTCTTTTATATGGTGGATCTAAATCTTGGTCTTTTATCCAAACCCTGTAACTTTCAAGTGTTTTTAATAGATTAATACTTGTTATAGCAAATACATGTACAAAACATATACTATAGTAGGCTACTTCTGCATAGCTAACATTCTTTCCAATGGAAACCCCTTTTGCCATATTTACCACGGAAAAGGATCTGAGATGCTTACCTTGTGGAATTAATCAGCTCAGCTGGAACCCCTATGGCATCATGGATATAGAAATAGTTGTGATCTGAGAACATCTTCCAATGTGAAAGAATCCTCAAATCCTCTATCTTATCAATATTAATCATTTGCCACATTTCCCCATTATGAAAGAATAAAGCTACTTAAGACTTATTTATATACCCACCATCTTATTTTGCCTATATCAAATAAACATGGCCTAAAGTCTATAAATTATTGCATAAAATTTGACTTTTTAATTGTTCTAATATACAAAATTATTTCATATACTCTCTTGAAGGTTTGGGCAAATGGTGGTGTGGGTACTAAATAAACTGGAATTTAAACCAATTATAAACAATATGCAGTATTTCCTGTGCAGATATTGGTGAAATCACATGTAACATATTACCAAGTAATATGGTACAACTGCAGGTATTATCAACTGCAGGTATTATTAAAATTACCTTCTGGCAGCACATCTTACTGTAGATGTATAACAATAGACTGGGGCAACCCATATTTAGCTTAAGTCCAACACAGATTCAATTATGGCTCTAACTCTCACCTCAACTCACCTCACTAGGATATAAGGACAACAAAATAAGGAATGCCTATCTCCTCCGGAGCTCCTTAGAAGAGAGAAAATTTACATGAAAATTATTACTTATATTATGGACTGCTGATAAACCATATCTCCTATAACAGCTTGATTCAAATGCCTGGCATGACCTTCGTGGGATGATCATTCCTTTATCCAAAATATATGAAATAAAATAGCATTCAAACTAACACAAAAGCACCCTAGCACCCTGATACAATAGATGACTTTGAATTATAAATGGCTTGTGTTTTAATAGCATGGGACAGCATTAGAAAATACAGTGTTCTGCCAAGACTCTCCGTAGCAATCGGATACTGTGTCTGCTAAGAAAAATACGGCATTCTAATCGCTCCTTATCAAACCGTCCTCGCGGGCCTTTAAAAAGAGGCAATTCGCTTGAGCGGATAACGGGACATCTTCAAATCCCTCAGCACGATTTCTCCGATCCGGCCCGCTCGCAGCCGGTTTGCAGTTAGCGTTATCAGTTCCAAAGCCAACCGGAAGTTGCGATTGGCGTATATGCGCTCGAGCCCTTAACACAGCGCCTCCGCCTCAAGAGAGGAGTTTCGGAATGGGCGGTGCCGGAAGTTGCGCCGTGGGAGGGGCGAACTTCCGGCGCGAGGAAGGATCCGTTGCTGGCCTCCGGGGATCGTCGGGCGCCTCGTCCCTCCTTTCGCGGTCATGTTGCTCCTCCTGCTGCTCTGAGCCATGGGCGCCAGCGGCTCCAAGTCTCGAGGCCTCTGGCTCTTTGGCTCGGGTGGGCCAGGCGGCTCCGAGAGGTCAACGGGCGATCAGACGCTGGCAAGAGCTCGGGGACTCTGCTCGGCTACCCCCTTCGTCTTCACCCGCCGCGGGTAAGAGGGAAGCTCGCGGGGGGGGGGGGGGGGGACGGGATCGGATGGGCTAGGCGGTCTTCCAAGCTCGGCTTTTTCCCTGCCTCTGCCCCGGGCATCGGATTTCAAGTAAGGAGGGCGGCGGCCGCTTCCCTCCAGATGCCCTCCTTTGCTTCGGTCGCTCGTATTGGCGGGTGGGGGAAGGAGATTGAAGCTGCCCATCTCCCCGTACTTCTCAGTCCTTCATCCGACGACCTCTGGGTGACCCAGAGACCACCATCGGAGCTCTCGTTTCGGACAGGGCCGCTCCTGAGATGCTACTTTGGGAAACCTGGCCCGGGCCTTGAGCCCACCAGTTCTTGGGCAACTCGGTTCTCGGGAATGCGCTACCTGAATCTGTGGTTACATCCCCAAACCCCCAAAATTTTAACCTTAGACTGTCTACTGTTGACCTCACCCCATTCCTAAGAGGTCTGTAAGGGACATGCATAAGTGCACCAGCGTGCCTACCGTCCCTGTCCTAAAGTCCCTTTTATTCGTAACCATCTTACATATTCATAATCATGTTTATACTTATATCTGTTATCTTACACATATTTGACAAATAAATAACAATAAAATAAAACTCCATGAATGACGGTGATGATGTGCCAAGTCGCTTCCGACTCTTAGCGACCACATCAATTTTGTCCGTGACCATCTGTCCTTAACTTGGCCTTTCAATGGGGCATTCATTGCCACTGTGACTGGATCCATCCACCTGGCGGCTGCTGATCATCCACTTCTTCTCTTCCTTCCCTCTTTCCCAACCTTAGAGATTTTTGCTTACTCAACAGTGAAAGAATAGCATAGAGGTGCTGGCAGAAGATATGATCTATCTCGGTTGTTAGAAATGCCTCAGGAAAAATAATAAATCGATCATTTTGCTGTGATAGAAGGCAGAAATGCTCTGGAGATAGGAAACAAATGACCTTGCTTCCTCGATATTTATTTTCTGCAGAATATATAGTGCACTTCATATGCATAATTTAAAAAAAAAGCCTCCATGAAAGTTCAGTGGAGGAGAAAGAGGTAGGGGCACTTTAATTTAGAATATTGTTGCAGGATAATTACAGCTGCTTGAGAATTTTGATGATCTATTATCAGTTGTATTTATTGAGAGTGAGAAGTCTCAGTTTATAGCTCTCTTGTTCCAGATTGCTTGTGATAATGGCTTTTTACTCTGACATCGATTCACCATCTGAACTCTTTTGCAGCCCATTTTGCAAAATCTTTGAAGAACACATCATTCATAATTCAGTAGTTTTTGTAGTCCAGATTTAGCTCAATTGTCAGGAGCAAAACCAGTTATAACTGTTAGCAGGCAGGGAAATTATCTGGATAGCAACACTTCTTAAAGAATATTAGGAAAAATTGGGATCAAATGTCCAAAAGGGTTATGAAGACGATCAGAGGACAGTACATCAAATCTAATGAATAGAGAAGATCGAGAAATATTTAGCACTGAAAAGAAAAAGCTGAAAGTAGGGAGGAGAAATATAGTAGAACTCTTATCTGAATGCGCACTACAAAAAACTCCAGTGCTTCATCATCCCGAAGATCAGAATAAGGGATTTAAATTATAGTACAGAAAAGCAAGTTTCTGAGCTGAATTTTGCTGATACTAAATGGGCTTAACAGTGAAACTTAATGCAGAGATTCAGTAATTTCCTTTCCTTGGTTGTGTTTCCTGGACAGCCATCTATCAGGGATGCTTTAGGATTTGTACATTGAGTCAGCTGTTGGATTTGTTAGTCCTTCCAACTCTATAATCAGACAATTCATGTTACGTATAGGCAAAAATGGCTTGTCGGTCTCCCTGTTGATTAAATTAAGTTAAATTTGTCAAAATGCACAATTTTGAGTTATGTGTAATTATGGCTGAGAGTTCCTAAATGAAATGTCATTGCAGTCTGACTGCAGCATTTTACTTCTCATTTGTATATGCTTGACTGTACCGGTTTCTTTCTCCAATTCTCATTCATTTTGCTTCCATTAATTATTAAGGCAAAATATAAGTCAGTTTCATTTGAAGTTGCAAATATGGAAAAAACAAATGTAAACGTCTAATGTAAACAACTTCAGTTATCTGAACATCGTTATACTGCAGAACCCAAGTTTGTTAGTGAAGAGCATCTGCAATTAGATTTGGCAATATTTTAAACTGTTTAAGTGTACAGTTTGAAGCAGTCAGTTACCAGAAAAAGTAACTTACATGTATGTACCAAATGATGATCTAAAACTTCCGCTGAAATACAGGTAGCCCTCGACTTACGACCACTATAGAGCACAACATTTCTGTTGTTAAGTGAGACATTTGTTAAGTGAATTTTGCTCCATTTTACGACCTTTCTTGCCATACTTGTTAAGTGAATAGCTGGAGTTGATATGATGGTAACCTGGTTGTTAAGTGAATCTGATTTCCCAATTGATTTTGCTTGTCAGAAAGTTGCAAGCGTTGATCACATGACCTTGGGATCCAGCAATGGTCATAAATATGCCCATTGCCAAGCATCTTAATTTTGATCACATGATTATGGGGATGCTGCAAAGGTCATAACTGTGGAAAATGGTCATTTTTTTCCAGTGCTGTTGTAACTTTACAGTCATTAAATAAACTGTTGTGAGGACTACCTATATAAGGAGACCTTTTGGAATTAATCCTCATTATATTGGATATTTATGGTATGCATACTTGTGGTATCTTGTCACTTAAATAGTTTTTCTACTTTTTCTTTTTTTAAGCAAATACAAAAATGTGTAGTTTAAATATCTTTGAAGTATTTCACATTTCTGTAAATATATTTGAAGTTTTAAATGATAGATTGAGACTCAAGAGGAGTCTCCTCTTTCATCTTAGTGTTGTTAATGAGTGTCATATAAAATGGTAATTATCTGCATAAGTTTTATTGAACTAGAATATGATGAGAAATCATAGAACATGACAAGAAGTGATGCACAACTATTGTTGTTTGTTCCACCCTGCAGCAAAATCCATTTGAGACTTCATCTTTTTATTTGAAATCAATGTCACTATATAAAGTTTGTTTTAAAAGTATGTCTCAGTCCTCCTTAGAAAATCAAGATTTTTTAAAAAAGAAAAACGATCATACAAATATTTATTTATTATTAAATCTGTTTGCCCCTCATCTCACTGCGAAGTGATTCTGGGCAGCTTACAACATTAAAAGCAATAAAACCATACACACACACACACACACACACACACACACACAAAACATACATACATACATATATACATACATACATAACAAAACACATTAAAATAGTTTTATGACTAAAAGATGGAGATGAAGGGAGTAGGATGGGAGGTAGATGGGATCTGCTATTGATCCATCAGCCACTTCCAGCGTGAAACTCCCTAATTGAGACTCCTGTCAACTGGCAGAGCCATGTCTCCAGGCCCTTAGGAAAAGTCAGGAGGGTAGAAGCAGACCTCATCCCAGGGGCACGATGTTCCAAAGGACAGGACCCACATCAGAGAAGGCTGTTCTGGAGACCACCAGCTGGAACTCCCTGACTGACAGGTGTCTGTAGCATGCCTCTGCCGGTATGGGTGGGCAGAGATCAATCCCATTGGGATAAGAGAGTTCCTCAAGTAACCTGGACCTATGCCATGAAGGGCTTTAAAGGTAATAACAAACACCTTGAATTGCACCCAGAAGCAAACTGGCAGCAACTTTCAGAGCAGCAGTATAACGTCGGCCATTTTAGTAGAGGACCCCCCCTCCCAAACTGCCACATACAGTTGTAGCTTCTGAATGCTCTTCAAGGGTAGCCCCATGTAGAGCACATTGCAGTAGTCTAGACATGAGATGACCAGGGCTTGAATGGTTGAGCACAGGGACTCCTGATCCAGGAAAGGCTGCAACTTGTACACAACCTGAAGTTATACAAAGGCTGTCCTAGCCATGACTGCCACTTCTTTTTCAAGCAGGAGCCATGAGTCCAGGAAGAACCCCCAAGGTGCGAATCCGGTCTGCCTGGGATAGTGCCACCCCATCCAGAAGTCAAAAGATGTCAGAGTCCTAGATCTTGAAGCTCCATGCACTTAAAGCCAATTTGTTTTGCTGTGGTTCAGCCGAAGCCTGTTCGCAGCAGCAAATGCCATCTCTCTTACCTCCTAATGACAGTTAACATGATCTGTACACTGCTTCATCATTTTGCCTTTGGTTGATACTTCCTTTTCAAATTTTCTCATTTCCTTTCAGCTCTATGTATTATGATGAGGATGGTGACCTTGCACATGAGTTTTATGAGGAGACAATAATCACCAAGAATGGGAGGAAGCGTGCCAAGCTCAAAAGAATTCACAAGAACCTGATACCTCAGGTAATGTTTATGATTGTCTTTTGGATTCAGACTACCATATTTTTCGGAGTATAAGACGCACTGGACTATAAGGTGCACCTACCTTTTTTGGTGAGGAAAAGAAGAAAAAGAAATCTGCCTCTGCCTCCCAGCAATTTTGCCTTGTTACAGCAAATAGTCTGCTTTACTTTCATTTTCGTTCTCAGCATAGCTTGATTAGCACAAGAAAAAAAAATCTGCTCCAGCAATTTACCTCCTTACAGGAAGCAGCAGAGGCCTGCGCAAAACAGCTGAGAGTCGGGAGGCCGATCCAATCAATTTGTGCTAATTAGGCTGTGCTGAAACTGAAACACGCTGTTTCTTCTTGCTGCTTGCTGCAAGGAAGTAACTGCTGGGAGGCAGAGTCCAAAGGGTGGGGGCTGGTGGGTGAGCGGGACTACATTCAGGGTATAAAACGCACCTAAATTTTCACCCCCTTTTAGGGGGGAAAAGGGTACGTCTTATACTCCGAAAAATACGGTAAGACTCAAAAACACTAAACAAGATGGTTTGAACCAGACTTTTCAATCTGGTCATCTTCACACTTGATAGAAGCTCCCAGATTGTGACCTGGTATGCACCAGATTAGGGAGAACTTGATTAATTTCTGTATTTTGCAAGGCTTGTGTTTTGTATTGCTGATACTATAGAATTTATTGTAAGAAAATAAGAGCCTTTGAGATTGCTTTCTGCCATATGAGAAAAGATGTTTGATTCTGCAGCAGAGATTTTGAAGCTGCTGCAGTTAGGAGTCTATTTCAGCCTGCTTCCTCATCAGGGATTTTTGCTATACTTAAAATATTTATTCAAAATGAAATATTGTAACTTTGATATTGTTGATTTATTCCTTTGAAGGAATAAATGCCTCATTTATGAAGGTAAACCACATAATCTTAAGCATAAACAGATCTTTAGAATATTCCATATTTGTTTTTTAAACAATCCAGATGAAACCCCAGAGACTAAAAACAGAGAACTTAAATCTATACTGAATAGGCAATTATTACGGTAGAGTGCCTTTGTCATCCTTGAAAGTACTTTTTGGGGAGGGGATGGGGGGGGGATAACTTGATTTGGTTTTACTTTGACCAAACATTGCTCTTCTTTTTGTAGTGATCTATGGCATATATAAAATATTTATTTTTCTCCCTGGTCTCCAGCTAGCATGCCCAGAGGAATGCGTAGTTAATTGGAAATGCTGTCTCTGCATCCAGTATCAGACCTAGCCTTTGAAGGCCTGTCAGTGTAGTAATTCTACCACCGAAACCCGTGAATGCTTTCCTTTTGATAACTCTATACAAACTCAAGATCTTGAAAAACTGTTTTGCTCTTTGAATAGCATTTTGATATTTTGGATTTCAATAACTTACCATTTATAGTTTAAAAATAATATTAAAATAGTGATGGCACAACTTTTTTTAAAGATTTTTTTTTAGTTCTGTTGTTTTGTTTTGTTTTGTTTTCCATAAATAACTCAAGGTGGTAAACATACATAATACTTCTTCCTGCTCCTATTTTCCCCATAACAACCACCACCCCCCGTTAAGTAGGTTCAGCTGAGAGAGAATGACTAGCCTAAACTCACCCAGCCACCTTTTAATTCCTAAGGCAAGCCTAGAACTCACAGTCACCTAGTTTCTAGGCCAGCACCTTAAGCACCTCAGATATTCTTCAGTTTACGCAGTTGAGGCCTGGTTGGTGAGTCATGCCCAGTTTTACAACTGTTTTTGCCATAAGAATCACAGCAGTAGGAAGTGAATCATGTGGTTGAGGGAATCCAGCTTTCCCCCCTTATCTTTGCTTGCAAGACGCTGGCTGGGAAGGTCACAAAGAATAATCACATGATGCTTGAACCATGTCAGTGCATGTCAGTTGCCAAGTGCCCACATTTTGATCACCTTTAATCTTAGGGGAGTTGCAATAGTTTTAAGTGCAAGGATCAGTTGTAAGTCACTTTTTTCAGTGCTGCTGTAACTTTAAACAATTGCTTAACAAATGGTTATAATGCAAGGTGTATCTGCACACCAAACGTTATTTTGTTTTATACTGTGGTTTGTTATATCTATAGAATAAAACTCGCATAAGAGTATAGTTTTGTTTCCTGTACTGTATCAAGCTTTCTCAAGCCTATTTTCTGAGGCAGCGCTGGAAGATATTATGTTTCCTATGGGAGAATCTTGCAGACAGGTTTTAATGCACTTTTATTTAGCTGTGTTCATTCACATTCATTGAATTATTCACTGGCCTTCCTTTTTTTCAAATGGGTTTTTTGTTTTCTTTAAAAAGCTGGACATCTTTCTTGGGTAGAAAATAGCTGAATTACAGAATGATGTGGATAATAGTGATTAGAACCTCTAAAGTAGTTAAAAATGATATACACAGCTGTAGAGAATTGGGGGCTAAGCAAACTTTAGCTTGATAAAGAGATATTAATCCTCTTTGTTAATATTTTTTAGCCCTACTCTTTTCCTTTTATGTGGTTGCCAGGAGTAAAAAAAGGCTTGATGGCACATAATCACTCTCTTCTCTGATCCTTAATATTTGTTGTTTGCTCTGCAACCTGCTTCATTAGTCAAGCTCAGGGATGAACTTCACTAGTGCAAGTCACATTAGAAAGAATTGTGCTTGTCTGATCACAATAGTCTGGTCCCTCTAGTGATAGAAGTAAGCTGTTCGATGAAAATTTCAAGGGTCTTTCTACTTTCTGGTCCTATTCCTCAGTGTCTTTCTGCAGATAAATGACCACTTTTAAGTCATCTTTAGTCGAACGGTATTGCATGTCTTACTTGCTTTTCTAATGTTTTCAGATTTTTAGTTATGAGCAAGACACTTTTTTTAGCACCAGTCTGTCTTAGGTGGGGAGATCATCGCATCCCATTTCTTGAAAGTTAATTTTGGTGACATTTCACTCACACTGTATTCTTTGTTGTTCCAGGGCATGGTGAAACTGGAGCACCCTCGGATTCATGTGGACTTCCCTGTTATCATCTGTGAGGTCTGAGCCAAGAGAAAGTTACTGTGTGCTGTCAGTACATCTTATTCGCCCAGTTTTACTGCACCTCATGTAAACCATGCTAGGCAGCCACATGTCCCTGCAGAGGATGAATTGGGGGCACGAACAGACAGCGGGCTTTGATGCTTCTCTGCTTGGAGCAGTGACAGCAACTTCGGCACTGGGCACACTTCTGACTATCAGGCATAATATTGTCTAAGGATGTATATTAGTGGGACCTGTGTCAGATGGGAAGTCAGGCCTTGATTAGGAGCCTACTCAAAATTTCCTTCACTGAGTCAACTAGAACCTTTCTAACAGCTGCTCATTGATGCTTAGGGGGCAGCAGATGTCAATTGTCTTGACACTAGAGGGCCAACTTGCACTTTTGTGGGAACAGATATTCCGCGTGATTACCCCAGTCAGCTTTTACAAAAGTTGATAACTGACATTTCAGCCTATTTCTTCCAAGATGAGTAAAGGTGAGCAGAAAATTTCTTACGCTTCTTTGTCCACTCACTCACCCGCTTACCTTATAAGCGTAGGCTGAAAGACTTAATACTCGACTATATCTTTATGGAGGCAGGGAGAGTAATGTTGCACTTAATAAACTGTTCAAAACAGAATCATTTTTGAAGTGGTCGTAGGAAACAGACCGACAAGTAGGTTGTCCTCTCTTTGTTATATTTCCCTTGGGAGTTGCACTATTTCCTTTGCAGGTTTCATTTTTTTGAACTTTGCAAGATAGAAGGTGTGAAGTAGCATCCAGATATGAAGCTTTTCTGTTAAAGCGCACAAATAGATTATATCTTAGGAAGCATTTGTCTTATAAGAGGGCATCCTTCCCTCACCTAGAGCCCTCCAATAAATGCTGGAGCACAGTGACTGTAGGGCTAGTGATTTTGCTAACTGGAGCTGATGAGATTCATAATCCAGCACCTCTGGAGAGCCCCATGTCAGGAGAACAGACCTCTCTCTTCATTCTTATGGTAGAATAACTTGTTCCCATATTGGTTTCCCATGTTGCACATGGAGAGCCTCCACCTTTGGTCCTCCATGTGTTGCTGAATTGCAGATTCAAGCATCCTCCGCCATCAGCCATGTTCTCTGGGATTGCTGGAGAGCCAAAGGTTTCCATCTCTTTCTTAGGTTATACTGTCTCTACTAAGACTACAGTACTTTGGTCAAGATGTTTGCCATCTAATTTGGCTTGTGCATTTTCCCCTTCATCTCTCTCTGCCGGCAAATAATAACAAAATCCTGTGATCTTCCTTTGGCAGACTCCTTGGATTGGACCAAGTAGTGTCTGATAGGGGGAGAATGCAGCACAATTGAAAGGAGAGCTACATCTTTTCTATTTTGAAGGGCCTTACCCTTCTCCCTGATGTATGAATGTGGAATGTTTTGCTATGGTACTGATAGCTGAGCAGGTACTGAAGCAGTATGCCTACCTCTTCATCCCAGGCTTCTTGCTTTCACGATGTAGACCTATCTGCTGCTGAGAGGTGATCAGGCAAACCCCATTAAAGGCACTCTTATAAAGAGGCTTTCATATGCAATGTACAGCCAAACGATCCTTGCCTGCCTGCCTTTTTACCCACCCATCGGACTTGGTATTAAGCTTTAAAACTGGAATATGGGTGGGTTCATTGCACATCATATTTCTTTCCCAGAGTGTGTCATTGCCTTTCTGAGCACTTCAGGCATTGCTACCTCAATGTTCAGTATAATTAGCTTGTACACAGTTGCATCGCAATATTAATAAGTTAATGTGCATCCTTTCATCTCCGCCCATGCAAATAAATCATTTTTAAGCATTAAAAGCCTAAGTAGAAGGGCCACGGACTGCATACAGAAATGCTGACAGAGGTCTACCTATTCACCACCTTATCTTTGCTCCTCTTAGCTATAAGTCTGTGTTATATATTAGGATTGATACTTGGAGCATAGTTCCCATTTGTTTCCTCAGTTGCTGCTGCTTTGCATAATCAGGTTATGAGTTTACCAGTTGTATGATTGATTACCTGTGAGTAGAAAGTGTACAAATAGCCAACACCCCATTATGTAGTGAAATCTGAATTTTGATTCACTTTTAAAGTGAGTAAAGTGATAATCAGAATCTGACATTTCTGATCTTTATTAGGGAAGGAAATGTCATTGCAGTGAAACAAGAGCATCCTGTGGATCGAGATGAGTTTGCAAACTTGCTGGACCAACAAATGCTCCCATCTCAGCACGATGGTCCATAATGAATCATAGGTTGTCATCAAGGAGCTGAACTATGCTACTTCTTGAGTAATTGAGCGGAAGGCTGCTTATTAAGAAGCTTACCTCAAAAGTAGGTCGGAAGAAGCAGTTTGCTCAGTGTTGGGTCATATTTTATCTTCAAAATGGAATATTCTCCCCAATCTAGAGATTTTATTCATGGGAGACGGTGGAAGGCTTGTTGGTTACAGTCTTTCTCGTATCTACATTTCTAAAATACCTGTTCTTTATGTTCTTCCAGTGGTTATTTTTTGAGCAAGCAAATGCCGTGATCAGAAAAGTACTGTGCTATGTTGGGTTTCATTTTCCTTGTGACTTGCACAGCAAGTTTCTCCCGCTATTGTTTTGACTGGCATCTAAATGGAACCTCTGTGCAAAGGAGGTCTCATTTCTGCCGAGCTTGACATCTCCTAAGCTGCAGTAGATTCCCAGGAGAATATCGGCAGCTGACATCTCTTCAACTCTCCAAGGCCATCTCCTTGCTTGTCCACTGTGTCTCCAGCTGTGCAGTTGTTCTGCTGGGATTCTGCCATCCCTCTCATCTTGCTTTCTTTAGCAGCTCGGCTCCTCGTGCAAATGGCAGCTGTGATGAGGGAGAGGGCTTGTGGAGACTACTTTATATAGGATGCTGATACTGTGAAAGCAGATGATGGTATATAGACAAAAATACTGATATATATCACTATCTTTGGAATAAGCGAAAAGCTCTATTTCATTTTAATGGTCCTTCTGTGCGTGTGGTTGTGTAGAACTGAACCCACTGGCACTGCCCTTTCTGTTCTTGTAGCACACAGAAAGGAATCCCGGAGGCAAACATGTACAATATCTATTTCCTCTGCCTTGAAGTGCATTTGTTGAATTTTGTTAAATTTCAATAAAATTGTTTGTATATCCCAGAACATGCCTATACTTGTGATTCTGTTTGTTGTTCAGAAATTCAGTTACTTCTGACTCACTATGACCCGCGAGACATCATTCAATTAAGTCTGTCAGTAACTGCTTCTTTGAGTCTGGTAAGCTCCAGCTTGCATTATCGGCGCTAGTATATTAGTCCCCTGTCTTCCATTAGCCATGGTAATGGCCTTTTTCATTACTGGTTGGCCATTTGAGATCTAAGTAAAAGTTAACGCTGGTTTCCTTGGACATCTCTACCAGTAATGCCACCACTGCCACTTTTAATGATCTTCCTAATTTTGGCACACACTGACCATTTATTCTCTTTGAGCTGTTGGGTTAGGTTAAAGCAAAAGTTCCAGAGTCATTGAACTAATATTGTAATGGTGACAGTAAAGGATCAGAAAGGAAAAATTCAAGTTCAAGTCTGTTGCGGGATGGTCTTTGTGTGTGTGTGTGCCTTTGGGTAAGTGTTCATTCCCAGAGACTGCATGAATGCGTCCCTGCAGTTTTCTTGACAAGATTTCAAAAGTAGTTTGCCATTGCCTCCTCCTGAGGCATGAGAATAAGTGGCCCAAAGTTACCTAGCTGGCTTTGTACCTAAGGTAGGTCTAGAATTTATGGTCATATGGTTTCTAGCTCAGTGTCAGAACCACTACACCTAAATGGCTCTCTGTTGTGTTTAGAAACTGATTTTAAAAATTCCTTGCTAAGGTTTAAACCTCTGTGCTGTGGCTTCCTATGTAAATCAGAGGAAGCCAAATGTCCTATTGCAATAAAAAGTGAGCTATACACTTATAGGAGACTGGTTACCCATAATACTGTAGGAGTCATCAGCAGGCCACCAACCAAATTGAAGTCTTTCAATGCTCCACTCTATTCAACAGTTGAATAGAGATAGGGTCATACATGACATGGGTTAAATGCTTCAACTCATGAGGTGGTTAAAAATTGAGGAAAAATGTGGTACAAACCACTATCAATTGATAATCCTCTATAGCAGCGTTGTCAAAACTCACGTCACGGCAGTGTCGCATGATGTATCGGGACTTTTTTTCCCTTCGCTAAATCAAGTGCAGGCATGGCCAGAGCGTGACACATCCAGCCCGGGAGTTTGATAGCCCTGCCCTATAGAGTATGGGAATATTCTGCAGACACAGGAACTGAGCCCTATGAGTTGGTTCATCATGTGTGGTAAGGGCACTTTTCTTGTTGCAAAAATAGAATTAAATAATTGTGTGTGTCTTTATTGGCCAGGAACTTCCTTTAAAAGGCAGTAACTTATGCACAAGTTTACCTTACAAGGTGGCATCATTCTGTTTCACAATGTATTTACATTTGTAGAGCCATTAAGGAAAATTATGTAAATCATCCAGATCTGAGGGGGGAAATGCAGTCTCTGTGGTGCTAAAAGATGGGATCCTTTCTGTGTCCACCAGATGGCAGAGTTTAGCTTCTTTTGAACAGGCCCTCCATATTTCACAGAGGATCATTTAGTTTTTCAGATTCATTTCAGGGTTACGAGAAGGAGTGTGGTTTGGCTCATCTAGCCTAGACAATGAGTGATTTGTTCCAACTTTGCTCTGTCCTGTGATATTTCACCCTCTGCTGAAGGGTTTATTTGGAATTGCAAAAAAAAAAACTGACTGAAAGCCATCTGCTTCTGGCTGCTGCCTAGAGAATCTCACTGTGGACATACTTCTTGGAAGTGAATATAGTTGTGATCAAAACAAAGTTGTGAATAGGACAGCACTTTTATCAAATAAACAGGCCTTTTGAGATATTTCCTTATGGAAGTTGCAAGCCCTCATTGTGATGTCAAATGTCAGATGGATTCCCTTTACAGGGATGGGGGCCCATATTCAGTTAGCTTCCGGTTACACAGAAAAAGGCTCCTTGGCTTAATAAAAGCTGCTGTTGAATCCAATACATTACAGCAACGATTCAGGAACAATACATGCTCCTTATGTCCAACAGAACATAACAGAATGAACTGTTGAGTCCAAGCTGATACGTTGACTATTTATCAAGTAGAAGGCAATATATCAGCGTTTATGCCAATTCCAGTTTACATGGACATCTTTCAACATTTTGTTGTTGTTCTTAATGTTTGTCCCACTGAGTTGCAGGGTCTGCTTGTTTTGCACCAAACTTACTATTCACACAGCAAACTTATTAAAGCAAGGTGTGACCAGAAATTTTCTTTTACAGCCAGCCTGGGGCTGATCAGGGCTGAGATGAATGACTGGCTCAAGGTCACCCAGCTGTGTTAAGTGCATAGGAAAAGACTAGAACTGGGGTTCCCCACTCCTAGTCCCACACTTAACCACCACTTCATACTGACCTTCTGTACTACCTTCAATACATTACAACTAAATTGGACTTCTGGTTTATATTACAGCAAGATCAGATGTGAGTAGCGGGGCTCCACGAACTCGTGTCAAATTCTCCTCAGTGGAGGGCCCCCCCTCCCAAGGGGCTAAAGTCACCCTGTAAGGGTGACAAAAAAAGGAAGGGCACCCTGCAGGTCTCCAGCTGGACCCAAGGATTTCCTCCCATCCAACGATGAAATGGAGAGGCAGCCATTATGGCTGAGGTGAAGCTGGGGCAGCTGAAGAAACAAAAAATGTGCTGGAGTGGTGTAGATGAACAGTGATTGGAATTGGGTGCGGTGATTCTCTTTTTACCTAGAACCTAACCATGAAAAAGAGATTCTGAAAGGCTTGTTTAAGCGGCGAATAATTACAGAGAGAAAAATTACAGACCCGAAAGAAAAGGAATTAAAGGGATAGCGCAAAACCATTAAAATATAGAAAGATTGGTGTTTCAAACTTTATTGGCAATATTTTGGTAAGACATTTTAAATTTTTGTCTGAATATTGACTATCTGCAAAAACTTAAATAAATATTTGCTAGTTTTTGTGCAATGTTGAAATTTAAGATTAATTTAATTTAATTAATTCAATTTATATGCCGCCCCTCTCCAAAGACTCAAGGCGGCTCACAATACATTTTAAAAAATCATTATAAAAAACATTTAAAAATTAAAAACATTAAGAACATTAAAAACTCATTCACACTATTCATGGCCGGATCTTGCCAGATCACAAGAGCAAGATCAACGGCCCAGGCCTGCCGGAAAAGCCAGGTCTTTACCGCTTTTCGGAAGGCCAATAGGGTGGCGATGGTCCGGACCTCAGGAGGTAACTGGTTCCAGAGAGCTGGGATAGCCACAGAGAAGCCCCCCCCCCGCCCCCGTGGGCCTGCCAGCCGGCATTGTTTAGCTGACGGGACCAGGAGGAGACCAACTCTGTGGGATCTTACCGGTCGCTGGGAGCTATGCGGCAGAAGGCGGTCTCGAAGATAAACTGGCCCTGAGCCATGTAGGGCTTTAAAGGTAATAACCAACACCTTGAATTGTGACCGGAGACCAATAGGGAGCCAGTGCAACTCGCAGAGAATTGGTGTAATGTGGGTGTACCTAGGTGCACCCACGACAGCTCCCGCGGCTGTGTTCTGGACCAACTGTAGTCTCCGAACACTTTTCAAGGTAGCCCCATGTAGAGCGTATTGCAATAATCTAACCGCGAGATGACAAGGGCATGAGTGACTGTGAGGAGAGCCTCCCGATCCATGTAGGGTCGCAATTGGTGCACCAGGTGAACCTGTCCAAAGTTCCCCTACCCACAGCTGTCAGATGTTGCTCTAATCTTAGCTGCGAATCTAGGAGGACACCCAAATTGCGAGCCCATTCTGAGGGGGACAATTTCTCCGCCCCCCCGAACCAAGGATAGACAATCAACATAGTCTTTAGGAGGCAATACCCAAAGCCACTTGGTCTTGTCTGGGTTAAGTCTGAGCCTGTTGACTCCCATCCAAACCCTCACAGCCTCCAGGCATTGGCACATCACATCCACCGCATCACTGAATTGATGTGGGGTAGAGATATACAGCTGGGTATCATCCGCGTATTGCTGATAACTGACCCCGTGTTGTTGGATGATCTCACCCAGTGGCTTCATGTAGATGTTAAATAGGGGAGAGAGGAAGCCTTGATGCACCCCACAAACAAAGGGCCTAGGGATCGATCTCTGACCTCCTACCAACACCGACTGTGACCGACCAGAGAGATAGGAGGAGAACCACTGTAAGACGGTGCCTCCTGCTCCCAGCTCCCTTAGTTGTCCCAGAAGGAAACCATTGTCAATGGTATCGAAAGCCGCTGAGAGGACAAGTAGCACCAAGATGGAGGAATGACCCCCATCTTGGGCTCACCAAAGATAATCCATCAGCATGACCAAAGTAGTTTCTGTGCTGTAGCCAGGCCTGAAGCCAGACTGAAAACGGTCTAAATAATCCATTTCCTCCAATGACTGCAGGAGCTGAAGTTCCACCACTTTCTCTACAACCTTTCCCACAAACGGTAGGTTGGAGACTGGACGAAAGTTCTTTAATTCTGCTGGATCCAGGGAAGGCTTCTTGAGGAGGGGCCTTACAACCGCTTCCTTTAATGGTTGTGGGAAGGCCCCTTCTCTCAAGGATGTGTTAACTAAATCCTGGACCCAGCCTCGTGTCACCTCCCTGGTGGCCAAAACCAGCCAGGAGAGGCACAGGTCTAACAAACAAGTGGAGGAACTCAATGCTCCTACAGCCTTGTCCACTTCCTCAGGAGACACAGGGTCCTCCCACACAATGGGACTAAGACCTACCCCCATCATCTCGGTCAGATTTGTCCAATCAGTGTCCAGGTCCATCCGAATCTGAGCGACTTTATCCGACAGAAACTGCACAAACTCCTCAGCTCTACCCTGCAAGGGCTCCTCCACTCCCCCTACATTAAGGAGGGAGCGAGTCACCCTAAATAGGGCAGCTGGAAGTGAATCAGCAGATGCAATAAGTGTGGAAAAATGCAAACATTTTGCTGCCCTTATTGCCACTAAATAAGTCCTAATAAAGGCTCTTAAGAGTGTTCGGTCAGATTCGGAGTTACTGGTCCTCCAGCATTTATTAAGATGTCATCTACTGGTTTTTAATGGAATATATACTAAATTCCTACAATCTTGGAAAGTACTGATAAGACAAAAGAAAAAAAGTGGAAATAAATAACATCTGGAGGACTGCTGTCTATCTACTGTTCTATATCTGTCTACTTCATGGTTATTGGAGGTTTAATTCTGAGATTATGGAAGACATCTAAAGAAAGCTACTTTTAAATGCCAGGATCTATAACTGAATTTACAGAGTAGATTAAAAGAGATATTTGGAAATCTTCCTGGATTACCTAAATGGAAATTGACTAACTGTGGGACACAAAGAACTATAACTATTGCAATCCCCTGAGGAGCAATACTAGGATTGAGCAAATGGTTTCTAAACTGGCTTTCTGAACTCATAGACAATTGAGACTTTGGGGCGGTGACAGACTACTGACAATATTGAGCAATATTTGGACCTATCAAAATAAGACATGATGTTGCACCAGGGGGAGATGACTGGATTTCAAAAAGAAATGGTGTTGATGCTTCAAAGTACTGATGATATGTTGATAAATAACCACAGGGAGATAAAAGACTTAATGCATGACATTGTGGGGAAATCAGAAAATGTTCAACAAGGGACAATGAATAAAGATCACAGGAAATAGAGGAGATAATAGAAAGACCAGAGGAAAAGACAGAACATAGAATAAGACAATAAAGAGTTATAAATCAAATAAGGGACAATATATATTAAGAGATCAAAAAATGGGATTGGATAAAAAGAAAGATAGTTTTGAAGAGAAGATAGGGGCTTAGGCAGAACCTCCGGAGGTACAGCAGCAAGGGATAGTAGAGATGGAAGAAATATTTGGGCTAATTAGTAAAGATGTAGACAGAGACAAAGACCCAAGGGAGAAGTTTGGGAGGCAAGTCAAAAAACGAATAAGAATTGAATTACTAAAGCAGGCAAGAGATGATGGTTAGAAAGGGAATGCTGTTTAATATAAGATTGGCTTTATTGAGAGCTAGAATAAAGGTAGAAACAAGATCAAGGAGGAATATTATTATACATATTTTTATATTATATACTAAAAGTAATAGCTAGATGTAACAATTAGATGTTGAAAGATGGTAGCACTATGTACATGTAAATACTATTGTGATTGTTATTAGAATGGCGCACAAAAACACTGAACAACTAATCAATGAAGGAACACATTCTAATACAAATAATAATACCACAATTATATAAGAATGATTAATATAACAAATATTATTAACATTACTCTTATTTGTATTTAAGTGAATGCTACCCAGATCCCTCACTGTTCATATAATGATACGAGAGGGCTCGCAATTTGGGCGTCCTCCTGGATACACGGCTGTCCTTGGAAGAACATATGATGGCTGTGGCCGGGGGGGCCTTCTATCAGGTTCGCCTGATTCGCCAGTTGCGGCCCTTTCTGGATCGGGATGCCTTATGCACAGTCACTCATGCCCTTGTCACATCCTGCCTGGACTACTGTAATTCTCTCTATATGGGGCTCCTCTTGAGGAGCACGCAGAGGCTCCAACTGGTCCAGAATGTGGTCGCGCAGGTGATTATGGGGGCGACTCGGCGCTCCCATGTAACACCTCTCCTGCGCGAGCTGCACTGGCTCCCAGTGGTCTTCCGGGTGCACTTCAAGGTACTGGTTACCACCTTTAGAGTGCTCCATGGCTTAGGACCCGGGTACTTACAAGACCGTCTTCTGCCACCGATAGCCTCCCACCGACCAGTACGCTCCCACAGAGAGGGCCTCCTCAGGGTGCCGTCGGCCAGACAACGCCGGCTGGCGGCCCCCAGGGGGAGAGCATTCTCTGTGGGGGCACCTACCCTCTGGAACGAGTTGCCCCCAGAGATACAGCGGATCCCTGACCTATGCGCTTTCCGAACTACCCTAAAGATGTTTTTGTTTCGTCAAGTCGGGCTGGCCTGACCTACTCTTTTAAAAAACTGTTTTAACTCAATTACTAAAATCAGGGGTTTTAATATAGGGCTTTTAACTATGGGCCAAATTGATTTAACTGGATTTTAATACTGTTTTAAATTTTGTATTTTTGTATTTTATTTGCTTGCTGTCCACCGCCCTGAGTCCTTCGGGAGAAGGGCAGTATATAAATATAATAAACCTAACCTAACCTAACCTAACCTAACCTAACCTAACCTGATATTGATGTATATCCAAAAATACAAAATATATAAAAAATACAACTAAATTGAACAGGGTCTCTTTATTGACCTGTAGTGTTTATATAACAGATCTATTAAAAATCATTTTAAGTGGTTATTGTTTAAATATTAACTATTTAAGGTATTTATAAACTAGTTGTAATGAGGTAATTACAACCTCATGAAAACTCTTCTACGTTCTTGGTTGTTTAAGCAGTAGCTATATGGCCACCATCATAGATGCTGTCATGGGGTTTTCTATGGTGGCAATGTCCAGATGATCTTGAGAGACTGCTTTAATTCTGTGGCCAGTTTCACACATTGCATTATTATGACTTATTTGATTTGGGCTTAGATGTTTTATAAGTGTAACCACTTGAAATTCATTCACTTAACCAGGGTTAAACAAATTATGTCTTAACAAACCTTTGCTCAAAACAGAGCTTGCAAGGCAATCAGTGGTGGGGTCATGACAGAATACTTTTCTGGCAAAGCCTACCAAGATACCAGTTTGATGCAAAAGTCTCTAGAGCAACCTTGGCAATTTTAAGATGTATGAACTTAAACTCCCAGAATTCCCCAGCCATTGTGGAATTGAAGTTGAAACATCTTAAATTTGGTAAGGTTGAGAAACAGTGCTATAAAGTGTTAAGCAAGAGAACAGTTGCAGAACATTATTTGAGTATTCTATTAACACACTGCATTTGCCTTTCAAAAGAGGAACAATAAGGGCTGGAGGAATGCTATACAAAGCTCTGACCATCTAACAACACACCCTGCAGAGGGGACAGAGTCACTGAGGAAGGGAATGGAGGAGGAGTATGAGGCTACAGCAAGAGAGAGAATTGAAAATGTCTGGAAAGAGGCTCACATGCACCAAACACAAGGCTGGAAGAGAGAGAGACCTCAATACAACTGTATAGAGACCACCAAAAGCAACTTAAAATATATTGTAAGCTTCCACATTTTAAGAGCATCTGAAGAGAAGCTGAATCAAAGGAAGGCGCATTGTTCTGTTTTGTGATTATAACACCGAGGCAAAGAATTCACTCTTTTATTTTTCTCTTCTGATTGTGGTGTATTGCAAAATGATTGCACACTCAAAAGAACCAGGGCAAGGAGGATTCACAAATCCTTCTGATTTCTCTATCCAATTCCCATTTAAAAAATCACATCGATTGATTGGTCATTCCAACAAGGCAGCTAGGCAAAAAAAGTCAAAAGCGAATGACATCATCAAGCTTTAAAAACATTTAAAATGTGTAGTTTTATATCTGTCAGAAATGTTATTTTGTATTTTGCACAATTTTAGAGTCTTGGCTCTTTTTAAAAATGTTTTATGTTTTCATTCATGATAGTAGACTCCTAGGCTGGGAGTCTTCAAAGCATATGTACTTTACAAACCCAACAAGAATTATACTGATGACTAAAATAGGCAAGTGCCCTGCACAATTGATAGAGTGTCAGTTTTTAGGATCCATGTCTTCTGGATGATCTGGCCCCCACCCTGGTCTCCCAATGTTGTAAACATCTAGTTTGCTGCTAGTTATTCTCTCCTCTTTTCTTCAATCTTTGCCAGCATTATGGTTTTCTCAATGGAGCTGGCCGTTTGAATCCAGAGTATAATCTGAGCCTGGAAATTTGTGCCTCAAATGAGAACTTTGAATTGATTGGTTTTATGATTCATTTGTTTGTTTTCTTGGCATTTTATGATATTCTCAAGAATCTTTTGCAATATCAAAGTTCAGAAGTGTCCATACTCTTTCTAACCTGTTTTTTCAGAGTTCAGAGTTCACTTCCATAAAGTGTGACAAGGAAAACCATTTCCTGCAGAATTATTGATATTTGTAGATAGAGATATCGTATTTTCCAAGATCTTCATAGCCACTGTACCAAGTGCTAATCTGTGATGTATTTCTGGATTGTTAGTGCTATTGTTGATAATCTTAAAAGGTAGAAGCTATCCTCAATTTCTTCATTTTCAGTTTTAAATCTGGCTGCTTTGTCATTCATTTTCACTTCTTTACATTAAATCTTAATTCTACTTTCACAATATGCTCACTCACTTGCATAACTAGAACTTACAGATCATTTGCATTTTCAGCTACCAGAGCAGTGTCATCAGCATAACACAAATTATTTAGGTTTCTTTCTCCAATATAAGACTACATTCATGTTCTTCCAATGTAGCTTCCCTCAATACAGATTCAGTATATAGATTGAATAAATAAGGAGAGAGTATACAGCCAACAGATGCTTCATATGTCTCTGTTGTCCAATAGAGGTATTTGGTTGTTTTAGACTGGGCAGTTGGGATGATCTTCATGCCTTGGGTGACTCTGTTGGGAATATACAGTCTTGGTGTTTGCTTATCACTTCCAAGAATACCCTCCTTCACACCACAATGAGGCAACATAGCAAGGCTTGAGGAATGGGGGGAAAATGTCCTATAGCTTACCTATTATTTGGCATCATAAGTGTCTTGATGTCACAATTTCACAACTTTGTGGAAGTGACAATCGTTTATCACAGAACTTTTTCTGCAAAGTGTGTAAAATGCAACAAAGTTGAAATGCCATTAAGAAACAAGTCAAAAATGAGTTAACCAAGAAGACATGATGGGCTTTTTTTTAAAAAAAAAAAATAGAATATGTGATGTATTAAGCAATAAAAAGCAAGGCCAGGTAAATAAAGCCACATTCCATTAAAAGCTGACTTCACTGCTTAACAAATCCCATACATAGTTACACAATTCAAAACTATTCCCCTACTTTTGCTCTTCCACCAGAAACCAACATGGCCACTGCTGTGCCTGGGGAATTAAGTTCCAACTAGTTTTTAAATATCCCATTTTCCATAGGCATTCTGTCCCATGTACAGTAGGGAACTTCACTGACATAGTAACTACATTAAGTACCGTATTTTCCGGCGTATAAGACGACTGGGCGTATAAGACGACCCCTGACTTTTCCTGTAAAAATATAGGGTTTGGGCTATACTTGCTGTATAAGAAGACCTCTCTTCCAACGCACACCAAATAAAAATTAAAAAACATCAACTGGCTCACCCACAATGTAAAAGCAGCTGTGCTAGACCCAAAATGGCCCCTGCAACAAGCAGGAACCTCACACAGCCACAAAAAGCCCCAAAACCCAACTTTCACACTTTACACACACAAAATTCCACATACAGCTTTGTGAGATTTTGTGCGTTTGTGTAGTTAGAGTGAAACACTACAGAAACACACTAAATCTCAGAAAGCTGCACAAATATTATTTTATATTTTTATTTTTATTTTTATTTTTATATGAAAGCTAAATTTAAAACTTCCTAGCCTAAAACTTAGACCTAGCCTTTAAATGGCTAGGTCTAAAAAAGAACAACTAAAAAAACCCCAATTAACTATTTTTTTTAAAGCTCCCAAAGGGGGAAAAAACCTTACCCAATAGAACAGGGGTCTCCAACCTTGGCAACTTTAAGACTTGTAGACTTCAACTCCCAGAATTCCTCAGCCAGCTTTGCTTTGCTGGCTGAGTAATTCTGGGAGTTGAAATCCACAACTCCCTGCCTGCTTGATTGCAGGCAGGGAGATTTAGTTGCTTGCTGATGCAATGGATTGCAGGCAAGGCAAGGCAAGCGTTGCGGCTAGCAGCTAAGGTAAGCAAGCTGGAGTGGGGGGGGGGGGAATTTTGCTACGTACCAATTAGCAGGCAAAAATTAGCAGCTGGGATGGCCAGCGTTGTGTAAAAGGAAAGTTTTTCCCTTTTACACAGCGCTTGGCCATCCAGGCTCTGGCTATCCCAGCTGAGTTGCCTGCTAATCAGGCAACTCAGCTGGGATGGCGAGCCTTGTGTAAAAGGAAAGTTTTTCCCTTTTACCCTGGGCTTGCATGTAACTCAGCTGATTAGCGGCAACTCAGCAGGCAATTCAGCTTGGCTCCTTAGAGCCATTTAAGGCTCGTCAAAGCCTTTCGGGATGGTCTGCCTGGTTACAGGAGAACGACACCCGGCGTATAAGACGACCCCCGACTTTTGAGAAGATTTTTGTGTGTTAGAAAGTCGTCTTAAACGCCGGAAAATACGGTACTAAGGATCTCTTATAATAATATATGTAAGTTTCATTGATGAAGTGACTGTAAAATAAGATTCACTGTTCTGTAAAGAAATCCTACCAGTAAGCAAAGATGGCAATCTTTTCAGTGCTTCTACATAACTGTGAGTACAAGTTTTCTCTCTGTGTGTGTACATACCAGCAGAATACACCTGATTGGAATTGCACCTTGTCAGACATATACAGTAGTGTAAAAAGGAGCTCCAGACAAGCAATGCTCTATAACTGGCTTCTCCATCATATTTCAGAGGGCTTCAAAAGAACCAACTCGTCAGTGTATTTGACATATTGGTTACCATCAACCTTCATAATCCATCAATTGGTTTGCTGTTTAAACAAATACTTGTATGCAGGCTTTTCCATGGATTTTGAATGTAGCTTATGAATGTGCAAATGTGACAGATAAAAACAACACAAAAATATAACAAATGCTGCTTGCAAGTGACAGGCACTCCCTAATATTGTCTACCTCTTCTTCAAAAGCACTGTTTCCTAAATCTAACAGGACAGGGAACCACCCTAACCTCAGGGCCAAATTCTTCCAGAATGAAGTGTCTGCAAATGATAATGCCTTTCTTTGAGGCTCTGCTCTGTAACCTCTTGGTTAGGGCAGAGCCTACATAGAGCAAATGGTTGGGAATATAACAAGGACCTAAGCCACACACAAAAAAAAACCTCACATAAAAATCCCAGAATTCTACAGTGTACAGTGGCCAGTGCATATAATATAGCTCTTCATCTACTGAACCGACCTTCAGGCAGGAGGCTGTCTTCTGCCAGCTGTAATGTCTAGGCCATCATATGGGCAGCCCATGTCAAGCAAATTACAGTAGTCAAACCAGAAGATGACATGCCTTTTTCAGAACTTCCTGGTTTAGGAAAGGCCACAACCATTGGGGCACCCAAAGCTGGTTGAAGGCTTTCCTAGAAAAGATCTGTACCTGCTGTTACGATAGAAGCTGTGAATCCAGGTGAATCCCTAGATTGTGCAGCTGAACCTTCAAAGAATGTACAACCCCATCAAGAGCTACAGACGGGACCCGCTTGGTCCCTGAAGGCATCTGCCTAAACAGTAATTCTGGCTTGATAAGATTTCATCTGTTTCCCCCCTCCCTCAATTATACGTTTCTATGAAATAGTGGGAGGAAGTAATAAAACAAGTAGTGTGATATCACTGCACACATTATGTGATTCACATACTGGTATCTGAATTCAGGATGCAAGCACAAAGGTCAGGATTAGTGTCGTAATGCCATGACGCAGGTTTTACTATATTTTGATAATGTGGTTTCTACCAGATATGGATGACCCCATAGAGTAAACACAGGGCAGCCATGCCAGGTGTCTCTAGAATTCAGTTCCTGCTTAAAAAAAAAATCCAAGAACATTTTCCCATAAATTGAGGAAAAGGATGCAATTGTGCCACTATTACTATCAGACAAACTGGGTTGCCTCACATATGAAAGAAAATCTAGAGCCTAGGGTTCAGCATCCATTCCCAAATGTGCCTTCTCCTCCAATAATTCAGCAAAGGCCTTTTGGCTTTAAATTTCTGAAATCTTTTCCTCTGAAGACAACAAAAGTTGAAAACACTTGCAGGGGTGAAAAGGCAAAACTTTCCAAGAGTTACTGAATACATTTCCAAATCCATCTGGCCTCCAAGCTGTAGCCTCCAGAGACTGAACTAATTTGGCAATTCCTGCCTGAAGCATTAAAGAGGCCTCCCTGGCTTTGGTGATTATGCAGTTAAAGCCCGAGTGACAAAAGGTGATTCACTTCCACACAGCTCATGCCACATGCTGTGTGTGAGATCACAGGAAGTGACTGATGGGACTTTGGTGAATGCTGCCTATGCCTAGAAAGAAACCATTTTCAGTCTGGAGGGAGGAGGTGATCTCACACTGCCCCTGGAGTTGTTTCAGCACCAGTCCTACAAAACAGCCTTGATCACAAGCTCATTTGCAACCAAGATTGAGAATGAGGGACACTATATCAGAAACAGAAAAGTTGCCTTATAAACTATAAAGTTGTGGGCGCTCCATCACTGATAGTTTTCAAGAAGAGAACAGACAACCATTTGGATTTGTATTCTGCTTGAGCAAGAGGCTGAACTAGGAGATCTCCAAGGGCTCTGTTGTCAGTAGACTAGAATAGAATAGACTTCTTTATTGGCCAAGTGTGATTGGACATACAAGGAATTTGTCTTTGGTGCATATGCTCTCAGTGTACATAAGAAGACAAGATACACTCGTCAGGAATCACAGAGCACAACACCCAGTGATAGTCTATGGTACAATAAGCAATTGAATCATACTAG
Organism: Masticophis lateralis; assembly: GCA_030761175.1. Lineage (NCBI taxonomy): Eukaryota > Metazoa > Chordata > Lepidosauria > Squamata > Colubridae > Masticophis > Masticophis lateralis. The sequence continues at coordinate 73,420,399 of JAUDYJ010000002.1, forward strand.
GAACTAATGTCAATATAAATTGCAAGGATACGAGCAACAAAGTTACAGTCATGCAGTCACAAGTGCGAGGAGATGGGCAACAGTAACGATGAGAAGACCAATAGCAATAGTAATGCAGCCTAATGTGAATAGTTTGACAGTGTTGAGGGAATTATTTGTTTAGCAGAGTGATGGTGTTTGGGAAAAAACAATTCTTGTGTCTAGTCGTTCTGGTGTGCAGTGCTCTATACGGTTAGGGTTAGGGTTAGGGTTAGGGTTAAGGAATTTTCTTGGTGCACATGCTATCAGTGTACATAAAAGATACATTAGTCAAGAATCATAAGGTACAACACTTAATGATAGTCATAGGGTACAAATAAGCAATCAAATCATATTAGGAAAGAAACAATAAATCATAAGGATACCAGCAACAGGATTACAGTCATACAGTCATAAGTGGGAAGAAATGGGTGATAGGAATGATGACTAGATTAATAGTAGTGTGGACTTAGTAAATAGTATGATAGTGTTGGAATTATTTGTTTAGCAGAGTGATGGCGTTTGGGGGGAAAACTGTTCTTATGTCTAGTTGTACTGATGTGTAGTGCTCTATAGCGTCGTTTTGCGGGTAGGAGTTGAAACAGTTTATGTCCAGGATGTGAGGGGTCTGTAAATATTTTCACAGTCCTCTTTTTGACTTGTGCAGTATAAAGATCCTCAATGGAAGGCAGATTGGTAGCAATTGGTTTTTTTTTTTCAGTTCTAATTATCCTCTGAAGTCTGTGTCTGTCTTGTTGGGTTGCAGAACCTAACCAGATAATTATAGAGGTTCAGATGATAGACTCAAAAGTTCCTCTATAGAACTGTATTAGCAGCTCCTTAGAAAATTTGAGCTTCCTGAGTTGGCACAGAAAAAACATTTTCTGTTGTGCTTTTCTGATGATGTTTTTGATGTTAGGTGTCCATGTTAGATCTTGAGATATGATAGAACCTAGAAATTTGAACATAGAACCTAGAAATTTGAAAACAGTGTCTACTGTTGACACTCTGTTGTCTAGTATTGTAAGAGGTAGTATTATGGGAGGGTTTCTCCTAAAGTCTACCATCATTTCTATGGTTTTGAGTGTATTCAGTTCCAGATTGTTCTGGTTGTACCACAAGGCTAGTTATTCAACCTCCCGTCTGTATGTGGATTCATTGTTGTCTTGAATGAGACCAATCAATGTTGTATCATGTGCAAACTTCAGTAGTTTAACAGATGGATCGTTTGAGATGCAGTCATTGGTATATAAAGAGAAATGGTGAAAGCACACATCCTTGGGGGGTGGGGGCTGTGCTAATTGTACAGGTATCTGATGTTATTTTGCTTAGCTTCACCTGCTGCTTCCTGTCTGTTAGGAAGTGGAGTAGTAGAGAAGGAGAATAGTGTCAGTCATAAAAGTCTGTCTTTTTAATAAAATTTGTTATGTTATTCAAAAAAGTTATTACCAGACTTCTTCTAATTTCATAGTATCAAGTATCATTTGGAAGATATTGCTGATAAGATGGTACAGATGATTTTAGCCTTCAGAATGACCCCAGCAAGCAGAATTGACTCATTCCTCTCCAAGCCTTGATTTCCCTTCTTCAGGCTATCTGAGATCTCCAAATAGACCCACCGGGGCACAGTGGTTACAGTGCAGTACTACAGGCTATTTCTGCTGACTGCCGGCTGCCTGCAGTTTGGCAGTTCAAATCTGACCAGGCTCAAGGTTGACTCGGCCTTCTGGCCTTCTGAGGTGAATAAAATGAGGACCCAGATTGTTGGGGGCAATATTATGCTGATTCTGTAAACCGCTTAGAGAGGGCTGTAAAGCACTGTGAAGTGGTATATAAGTCTAAGTGCTATTGCTATTGCTATAGGTGTTTTTGACAGAAATATGAAAGTGGTTTACCATTGCCTTCTTCCAGGATATTTTTCCACTTCCCAGCCTTGCATGAAGCTTGAAGATGTTGGGGTAGTTTCTCATCCAAAAGCTAATTGGATCTGATTACGCTTAGTTTTGATGGGATCAGACAGGTTCACATAAATATAAATCAGACTGATGGATATTCTTTCAAGTCAAGATAAGGGTCTTTACAAGCTACAACATCAGCAAAAAGAAGGGGGGCAAATAGTGGTAAAGGCAGGGGCGAAATTCTACCAGTTAGGACTGGTTTGGGCGAACCGCTAGGGTTTATGGGCATCAGTTCACTGAACTGGTAGCAATTACCCCTCCTTGGCCCCACCCACGCCCAGCCGGTCGCCACTCACCTCTTCCAGCTGCTCGATATTCCACAGACTTCAATGTTAAATGCAGCAGAGAGAATGCTAACTTTTCTCCCTCCGTTCAGAACGGAGCTGCTGCAGCCTGTTCCTTTAAAATAGTCCCCAGGAGGGAGGGGGCCAGGAGGGAACCATAAACGGAGCAGCAGCTCCGTTGTGAATGGAGGGGGGAAAGTTAGCATTCTCTCTGCCACAGAATTCAATGTTAAATTGAAGCAGAAAGAGTGCTAACTTTTCTCCCTCCATTCACAATGGAGCTGCTGCAGCCTGTCCCTTTTAAGGTAGTCCCCATGAGGAGGGGGACGGTGGGGGAGCAGCTGAAATGGAGCCGTTTTTGTGAAAGGCAGGAAAATGGGGAAGAGATTTTCCTGCCTGTCATCCATTCCTCAATCTCAGCACAGACTGAGGGAAGGATAGTAGGCAGGAATATTCCCCTCCCATTTTCCTGCCATTTGTGACAAGGAGTGGCTGGGAGGGGAGTGGCCAGGGAGAAGCCCCTCGATGTGAGTGATATCAAGTTGGCCACACCCATCCAGTCACATGACCTTCCCCTCCCAACAAGCCATGCCACCAAACCAGTAGGGGAAATTTTTTAATTCCATCCCTGGGTTAAGGTGCAGGCCTAGAATCCAGGAGATTGTGAATTCTGATCCCAACTGAGGCGTGACAGTCAGCCTGATGACTTTCGGTCAGCAGCCACTCTCTTTCGGTCCAACCCATCTCATAGAGTTGTTGTTGTAGGGAAAAGAAGTGAAGAAAACGTATTATATGTACCAACCTGAGCCCACTACCAGGCCTAAGCCCATTCAGTCATGTGAACTCGCATTCAACTCCACTTGCATGAGGGGCACATCATTATCCATTCATCCATTTGCGTACTTGCCAGGTTGCCCATAAGACAATGCTATAATAAAGGCAGAGTTAAAATCTAATAAATAAATACATCTAATGTAATAAATAAAAAGAAGCAAAACATCCACAAGGTTTATAACTAGTACAGTCCGTCATTATGATTAAAAACAACAACAGTAGCCCTCTACAAAAATGAAGAAGTGCTATTTGGATTTTTCCAGTTTTTTATAGAAACTGGAAAAATCCAATTATAAAGTAAATCAAAGCAACAGTCACATTATTAGGAAGTTGCTTCTTTATCTTGATGTTATTTCTACAAGGTCTTATTTTTACACAGTTTAGGAGCAGCAGATGATACTCAATGTATTATTACTGTGATTCTCAAGCAATCTGAGCTGCATAGTCATCAAGATGAAAATACATTTTCTCAATGGAAAAAGATTTCATTTTTCCAGGTAGAAAATGAGATCATGGTAGATACTTGGAAAATATGATATTCCCTTCAGTGAAATTAAAAAAAAAAAGCCCCAACAAGTGATAAGCAAGAAGCACTGAGGAAATAAAAAACACTTTGCATTCGAAGCCCAAAATAAATAAAGCCAAAACCCACTTTGGCCAAACTCTTTCCCAAAGCAGCTGCCAGATTAACGAAGGCCAAGTGCAGGCCTGTTCTTCAGAGATAAGGTCCTTATTACGTCTAGCCTCAATAGTGGGGGGTAAAACATGGTGAACCTCAGAAGAAAGGATGTCCACACCCAGGAGAGGGTGAAGGACTCAGCATGATGTTTGCCAGGGTAAGTTGAGGCGGAATCACCTCTTCCTACCCCAGCCCACTACAACAGAAGCTGTTTTCCTTCTCTTCAGATGTCCCAGAGACTGAATGAAGAAGAAGGATAGTGACTTGTGTGGGCCCGGGTCTCACTTACTCTTCACAGATTTTCCTCTTATTCTTTGGCTGGTGATTTCTTTGCCTTGCAAAACTGTCTTATGATCTTGAAGTGGTTGCATTACAAGAGCTGTGAACATCCTTAGATCAGGAAATCTCCTTCTCTCCCTCACCCCCCTACTTTTTCCTGTGGGTGATTTAGGTTCCTTTGTCTCCAGCACTTTATTGTCCAGCAGGTCTTCCTGAGACCGAGCTACTGTTTTTCTCTCTCTGCACTATGCCAAGTTGCACCCTTTTGTTCCTCCCAACACACCCTACCCAGCTGTCGTTTACACCCAGAAGGGCCTGGAAAGTGGCAGGTTTCCTCCTCCTCTTTCCTAAACACACACACACTCACACTCATATTCCTCCTTGCACTCAATATTCAGGCATTTTCTGCAGTTTCTTTCTTTTTCCTTTTGCCTTTTAAGTTATTCTTTCTGCACGCTGTTCCTTCTGCTTGGAGGTTGTCCAAAATGTCTGCTTATGATACTTGGGCCCAGGTTCTCATTTTCTCACCTCTGCTCAGTCTCAGTTGCAGCTCAAATAAGTTGCCAGAGTGTGGATAGTTCCTACATGATCAAACTTGTTACTGTTGATTGTTCTTCAATTCCCTTCCAGGCCTCTTTCAGAACTTCATACAATTGTTTCTTTGCAAACACCTTAATTCTCTTGCTTCCCTCAAGATACTGGTTGGGAATTGTAGTCCCAGGGGTGAAATACTACCAGTTCGTTTCAGTTCAGGCAAACCGGTAGCGATAAAATCTACCAGTTTGGGTGAACCGGTAGTTAAAAAAAGCTATGATCCAACGATCACCTGTGCCGCATGGTTTAACTTCGCTAGAAAGCAGGAAATCCTGCTTTGTAGCAAAGCTGAACCGCGCAGCACAGGTGATCGTCAGATTATAGCATTTTTTTAACTACCAGTTCGATCGAACCTGTAGCTTTTAAAACACGCAGTGCATGTTTGGTAAGCACTGCGCATGTGCATGCAGTGCACGTTTGGTGCTCATGCACATGCATGGCCAGCAAACCAATAGCAAACCAGTTCAGATTTCACCCTTGCGTAGTCCCAACACATCTGGGAAGGGCTGGTTTATACTGACCTCCTTTACAGTTTTCGTAAGGGTTGGTTCATAGATTGGCTGCTTATTTATTTGTTCACGGAGAATTAAAGGCTGGCTTTTCTGAGAAACTAAAGTCGAGGGTGGTTCCTATTCCCATTGACAAGTATTCTCTTAAATAGCATAACCCGAATGAAAGATTTAATGGTATATATGACAGTAGAAATGTATTTCGGAATGAAACAGGGGCTATTAATAATGTAGAGAGGTCAAATGCATGAACAAAGCCACTGCCAAGAATATTTAACTAACTTCTAATCAGCAAGATCCAACACACTATCTATATCAATAAAATCCATTATGAGTGATGACCAGAAGGAAAGTCAGTAGGCTGTGGAGAATTCTGCGGAAATGAATCATGTCTCTAAATGCTCTCCGTATGAAGGCATAGTATGGTCAGCACACATAATCCTGAGCCCTTTCTCTTAACCAGGTTTGTTTTGAGGGATCCTTGGTACTCTCTGAGCTTGATTGTTTTCTTGCAGATGTTTCATTACTGAAACTGGGTAACATCATCAGTGTTAGTGATGTTGTTGAACAAGCTATAATGCCTTGCTTCTCACTGCATGCTAAGCTGTCAGTCAGAGTTTACAAATACATTGCATGAAATTATCATGCAAAGGACATAAACCAGGGGTGAAATGCTACCATTTCAGACCAGTTCAGCTGAACCAGTAGCGGTGGTGGATAGTGGTTCGGAGAACCGATAGCGACGGCACGAGGCTCCGCCCACCCACCCGGATGTCATTGCTTCCTGGTTTTAACCAGGAAGTAACTCATTTTTTACTCTCTGCATATTCACAGAAGACTTTGTGCATGCACAGAGGGTCCAAAATCACATGTGACACGCATGCATGGAGCACATATTCCGGACTGGTAGGGAGGGTAAGTAGATTTCACCCCTGGCATAAATGAAGTAAATTGCACCACTCATAGCTGACTCAAGTTATACAATGCATGTCATCTGCAGGATAATATCATAACAAGCGTGATATTTCTTGCCTGCCTTGCCCTTCAGTTGCAGGCATTCTCTTGGCTCCCAGTTCTTCAGAGAGCCAGTGCTTTGGATGGGGAATGGTAGCCCTTTAGAGCCACAACTTTTGTTTATAGAAACATGTGAAGTGACTGAAAACTGAATAAGGTCCTTAATTCTAGTATTTTCTCTGTGTAGATTCTTTATGTAATCCACATACATCCTGCCTGAATTCAAACATTGCACTAAGCCTTTAAGTACAGTAGTTTCTTTGGCTTGGTTTAGTTTATTGTTTGAACTTAGCTATTGTGTTTTGTAGAATCTGGTTTTTATGGCTTACTGTGGTATACCAATGCAGAGAATTGCGCCTTACTGAAAAGCCACAATTAGGCAAGTTCTGGCTTGGTGTGCTATGGAGATTCATTCATTCCCTCAGGGATTGTCTGTGGAGATGTGATTCAGAAATCCATGTGTTCTGAAAATTTGTATAAAATGTTTTATAGATGGTATTTCCCACCAGCAAGACTGGCAAAAATGTATAAAGATAGATCGCTAAATGTTGGAAGTGCAATCAAATACCTGGTTCATATTACCATATGTGGTGGACATGCCCAAAAGCTAAAAAATACTGGATGAAAATACATACTTCATTGGAAAAAATGATAAAACAACACATAGACTTGAAACCAGAGATATTTTTATTGGGCATTTTACAAGAAAAATATAATAAAATAACTATATATTTGGTTTTATGTGTATTAACCGCAGCCAGAATTGTATTTGAACAACAATGGAAGAATGATGAGATCCTGACAGATGAGAGTGTAATTAAGAAAATATTAGAATGTGCAGAAACGGATAGACTAACACTTAATATTAAGGATAAAGAAGAAACTGAATATTTTTTGATATGGGACTTACCATATTTTCCAGCATATAAGATGACTTTTTAACACATGAAAATTTTCTCAAAAGTCGGGTGTCGTCTTATAAACCGGTATATGGCGTGCTGAAACTTACTTCTGAGCCGGACTGGAGAAGCTGTAGCTGAGCCACGGTGCGCTGCATCCCGGCCAGCTGCTCCTGGAGCAGCCCCCTCTCCCTGTTCTCAGTGGTTTTCTCATGCCGGCAGTATCACATTGTGTATTACCGCTCAGATCGTCTTGGAGACAGGGAGGGCTGGGCAGGCAGGGAGAGCAGATCCATCCAATCCAAGCAGGCTTTGTATGCAGTGTGCACAGAAAATACATCGCTTGCCATTATTGGCTGGTTATTGTATACTGGGTTGGATTGGCGATTCTGAGGGAAGGCAGGGGTAAGCAGGACCATCTGCACTTCAGCCAATTCTAATGTTCGAACAGCCGATCTCTAATGAAGTTTGGTGTGCATCTTATCTGTGGTGAAAAAACAGAGTCTATCTGGTGAGCAGATACATGTGGTGGTGAATACAGTACAGCACCAGTATCTGTACATACAATACAGCATCAGTATCTGTACATACAGTACAGCACCAGTATCTGTACCAGTTCATACAGTACAGCACCAGTACATACAGTACAGTATACAAATGGCTAACAGTCAAGACCCCATCATGGCTCCACCAACAAGAAGAAAGAAATATGAAGCCAGTTTCAAACTTAAAGTTGTAAACTTTTCCATGGAACATAATAACTGTGCTGCTGCAAGACAATATGGAGTAACAGAAAAGTTGGTTCGGGACTGGAAAGCAAATGAAAAAGCATTAAAGAGTATGCCAAGGGGTAAGTGTGCATTAAGAAGAGGCACCCCACATTGGCCAGAACTCGAAAAACATGTAGCAGACATGGTGAATGAGCATTGCAGCGAAAAGTCATTCACAAAAGGAGGAAACATGCGTGCTCCACAGTTGGATGTTTTGTGCAAATTTGTCATAAAAGCCTGGAATGATATTGATGCAGAAACAGTAATCAAGTCTTTCAAGAAGTGTGACATATCAAATTCATTAGATGGTATGGAGGACAACTACTTGTGGCAAGATAAAGAGGAAGCCTAAGCTGAGACTACACCATCCGATATGGAATTAGTTCCATATGATGACTGACTTACAAATGTATCACAAGATGTCATTGATGTACTTATGATATCAGATGACGAACAGGAGGATTTTAAAGGCTTTTAAAGGAAACTGTCATGCCGGCAAAATCTGTAAAAATAGCTTGCATTTATGATGGGAGTTGCTGACTCGCCAGGGATTTGCCCGGCACTTGCTCGTTCTCTATTGTTTGTTATCTTCCTCCTATCATCATCAGTTCCAGTTTGGTTGATAGCTTAGAAAACAAACAGCATGGCAGCTCCCATGGGTTTATTGTCTTATCCTTCCTTTCAGCTTTAGAGTGAATTAGGAAAAGTTTAATCCAATTGCACTATTTTATGTTTACATGTTTGATGACAAACAGCCTTATGTGTATAAGTGACAGTTTTCCTGCTAAGTACCTGCATGTCATAAGCATTTGAATTAAAATTACCATATTGAAATCAAATCTGATGTTTTTTTAATTTTTATTTGGTGTGCGTTGGAAGAGGGATAGTCTTATACGGTGAATATAGCCTAAACCCTATATTTTAACAGGAAAAGTAGTGGGTTGTCTTATATGCCCAGTCGTCTTATACGCCAGAAAATATGGTAATTTATCAATGGTTAGACAAAAGAAACAGAAGTTAGAAATGGAGAGACATAAAAAGAGGAAATGTGGAAATGAAGAGTTGTTAAAGTATGATGATGATGATGATGATTATATTACTAATATTATCGTTATGAATACTATTGCGAACATTTGCTTTATGACTGCTTAAAAACAATTGTACCCAGATCACACACTTTTTGATGGAAATTGAATTTTTATATGTTATATAAATAAAATAAATAAAACATGAGAAAAAAAGAAATCCATGTGTTCTGTTGCTTATTGAAGATTCGTTTGTTTATGCTGCCTTTTTACAACAAATTGATTCATTCTTCAGCTACACTTGGCTAAAAACCTCCTACACCTACACACACGTAACTTCTCGTATTTCTTTCCTTTGGGCACAAGCAGCATTATTCAGAACTCAGAAAAAGAGGAAGTAGCAAATCAAGTTTGGAGTATGAAAAAAAAATAGGGCAAACTAATGTAAGCCCACAGCATCTACTCTATCTTTCTATCTTTCTATTCTTGGTTGTTTGAAACACCCTTCACCCTTGTTTTCTCAACAACCATACACACATTATGCACAGTGTTTTGTTCTTCTGGATGCTCCTGGAGCCAGCTTAAGAAATTCCAGTCCAGATAGGTGTGAGTTGTCAATGGAGCCAGGTTGGTGCTACAGCTGGACTGTGACCATCACAAGCCTTGACTGGTCATTTCTCTTTCCTTCCATACAGGGAAGGCAAGCCTCACTCTCTGGTTCTATGTTGGCAGGTCCCTCGTGCCTTTACTCTGCCTTCCCAGGTTCTCTGACACTAATGCAAGCTCCCCCTTCCTTTATTGTATCTTTGATCCTTTGGTGCTGTAATGATCAAAGGAAAGAGACAGATTCTCTATTCAATCTCTCATTTCACTGCAGGTCCATAGAAATCTATTTTATTTTTATTTTTTATTTATTTATTTGTCAAGCATATATAAGATAACAGGTAAAAGTATAAACATAATTTGAATACATGAAAAGAGTAAGAGTAAAAAGGAATATTAGGACAGGGATGGTAGGCACGTTGGTGTGCTTATGCACATCCCTTACAGACCTCTTAGGAATGGGATGAGGTCAACAGTAGACACTCTAAGGTTAAAATTATGGGGGTTTGGGGATGAAACCATAGGATCAGGTAGTGCAAGGAATTTAGCAAGGAAGAACTGAATAGCATTCATCCTAACTCTGCAGCTTCATTGCAGTGGGGTTTGTCTTGCAATATAAAAATTGTGGTTTGAGAGAGGAACTTTGCAGAACTGTGGGCAGGGGTTGGGAAATCAAAGGAAGGATGTTTCATCCAGTTTGGCCAGAAACTAAAAGGATGCCCATTGGGAGAGCTAAGGTTTGAATGGGTATGGAGGTGGGTTTTGACAGGATGGGGATGGTTATTAACTTAATGACCATTGTTAATTTAACTGCAAGATAATTTTTAAAATTGCAACTGCTGACCATAAACTTCTTAAGTAGCTTCTTCTACATGTTGTGGGGTTTTGCTTTGTTTTTTTTTTAATCTACCTAATTCTCACTTCTTTATAACAATATGGGCAGAAGTCCACTCTTATACACTGTCATTATTTTGCTCCTTCCAATAACATTTATTCTGTGCAAACTATCCACTATCTTTCTACTTCTTAAAATTTCCCTATTTTTCTATTGTTAGTAAACCAAGTACATCCAAGCTCTGGATGGCCTCTATTCTGCTATTGTTTAAAAAAGCTGTGAAGACATGACTCTTCATTCACGGCTTTGGTGGGGGAGAATGAGACTCCTTGCTTCATTCCATCTGGTCTATCATGTTTGCCATATTTTATGTTTTATTAACTTTATTGTGATTTCTGTGATTGTTGCGAGCTGCCCAGAGTTTTTGAGAGCTTGGCAGTATGAGAATTTAATAATGGATTGACTGTTTGATTGATTCAGGCAGCCAGTCACTTTACATAGTCAATTATTGGCAACTCCAAATCTCAAGCAACAAATGCTCTGTGTTACACACTGGCAAAAAGAACACAAAATACAAGCTGAGTGGACACAACCTTGTAGATGACCCTCATTCTGTCAAGGACCTTGGAGTAGTCATATCAAATGATCTAAGTGCCAAAGCCCACTGTAACAACATTGCCAAAAAGGCATTAAGGGTTGTAAACCTAATCTTGCATAGCTTCTTCGGTAATAGTTCTTGTTGTTTCTCTAACAAGCAGGACTGAATCAGACTTGATGGAGTTCTGCTTTGTAATTGATCTCCAAAATGTTTGCAATATATTACTTCCCCTTTTCTGGTTATTCTATTCCATTTGCACTGAACTTGAAAGGGTGGAAGTCATATGAGGTTTCCTCTTGCAGGGCTCCCTCTCCTCATATGCTTTGCACTGTCTGCTCCTCAACGCACATGCACACTCACACACACCCCTTCTCATCTCATATGAGCTCATTTCCTTTCTTTCTCAGCTCTTCCTGCTACTTCATTTTGGGCCACAGAAAGACAGCTTTAGCTATAAGGCCTTATCTTTTCTCTCAAGGAGCCATGATGTCATCCATAATACAATGGCTGTTTCCAAGCACAAAGTTCTTTCCCTTGTGAAAACCAAGAATTGTAGTGACTAAACAAGGTTTCCTTGGCCCGATGGGATCTGTGCAGTTGTATATCTCCACATCTGGAGGATAACAGGTGGGAGAAGGTTAATTTTGGCAGGAGTATCTTCTTAAGTTTATCCTTCAGGAATACAATGTGTTCATGAATTAATGAATTAATGAATTTCTTACGGATGATTCACACCCTGTCCAGTGTCTCTTTTCCCTTCTACCATTGGGCAGAAGACATCGAAGCATAGCCAGCCAGCCAAACAAGTTTAAAAACAGCTTCTACCCATGGGCTGTCAGACTCTTAAACACAATCACAATAACTCCACGCACATATGGAAATGTATGACTTGTCTTTTTTCCCCAATTACTTGTATAGGGATCATTCTCTATACTATTTATGCTGTTTTGTATTTTCTGTTATAGATTGCACCAGAGAAGCTAAACCAATTTTGTTGTATATATGATGTACAATGACAATAAAGACTATACTATAATGAACTATCTTTTTACTACAGTATTTAAATCATACCTCTCATCTCTGCTGTGTCCAAAGCAATATTAATGTTGAATTATGGAAGTGGTTTAAACATTCGTATTGTAATCCTAGGAGAAATGTGACAACTTATATTTTAAAGGCAGCAAAACAATTGGAAGTGGAAGGCTTTGCAAAAACCATGACGTCTCAACATGGGAATTTCACATGTTCCAAGCTTCCACATGCACAAACAGCACTGATAAAGATTATAGATTCTAGTCTCAGTTACATATCAGCATCATTTTGAAGATGTACTTATCCAATTTTTAGTTTCTTCATTTAAAACAGTGCTTTTCACACCAGAACAGTGTGCCTAAATATAATTACAATAAAACATTCCTTCAAAAACCACACATACACAAAAAAAGTTAGAATGTGAAAACGGTCCAGCAAATACTTTGTGCTTGAAAATACTGTGTTGGTGCCAAGATAATCTATGCATATATGCGTTAGATTTGGAGGGCCACCCAACTGCATAAGTGTCTGTGCAATGTACAACATTAAAAAAAGAAGAAAGAAAGAAAAGCAAAAAGCACAAACCACTGGAAGATGAATCTCTGCAAAGGTTTTCATGGCATATTGTTTGAGAAGGAGCCTGTGTCCAAGAAAAATCTCCAGAGCTTGCACCAATCTCAAATGAAGAAGGACTTCCCCATCCAGAACTAAAGATGGAAGATTTTCAGGGAGTGAGAGAAAACTCACAATCACTCAGTCGTGTTAGGACTGAGCTTATTCCATCTCATCCAGGTCCTTATAGCCTCCAGACAATGGAACAAGGCATCAAGAGCATTACTTGGGGAACCCAGAGTCAAGATGTATAATTGGGCATAATCAGCACGCTGATAGTACCAGAACCAAAACTACATAACATATGACACACCATTCCTGTTCTGGCTTTCTTAGTATCATCAGTATGCGCAATCAGTGATGCTTCCATGCTTTCCTCTGGCCTAAATTCAACTAAAATATGTTCAGATTATCTTTTTCTTCCAGGACCTTCTGGAATTGTAGCCCAACCACCTTTTCAATAGCTTTCCCTTTAAAAAAAACAAAACCCTCTTGCTCAATCAGGATCTAACTCCAGGTGGATTTCAGCAACTTTGTCTGCCAAATAGTGAGAATTCCTCAGAGCAGTTCTGAAGAAGATACTGTGACTCATTCCTATTTTATCATCAGTACACAGATAATAAAATTTCCTATGATGATAAAAGCAAATAAATGATTTTTCAGGTCATCAACATTTTTCTGTAACCCATTAGAGGAGAGGAGAGGAGAGGAGAGGAGAGGAGAGGAGAGGAGAGGAGAGGAGAGGAGAGGAGGAGAGAAAACTTTTTGCAGGCTGTTCATTGCCTATTGGATGTATATCATAGAGGGGAGAGAGGGAGAGGAAGGATTGATCAAGGAGAAGGGTGTTTCCTTGTCAGTTCTGTATCCTGTCTCGTTTTGTCCTCTGTGTGAATGTGAAGATAAAACCATCACTTCCTAATGACGTGCTAGAATTTATTTTTCATTATTTGGAAAGTGGAAGAAGGAAGGCGAGAAGAGGGCTTGAATAATCAGCTTCATTTTGAAAGGTTTTCAGGTCCACCCCCCTCCACGTTTGATCTCTTCTTGCCTGATCCATTCATAACTATGGGAGGTATATTTTACAGATAGACCCTGACTTATGACCATAATTGAGCCTCAAATGCCTGTTGCTAAGTGAGACAGTTGTTAGGTGAGTTTTAACCCATTTTACAACCTTTCTTGCCATAGTTGTAACGTGAATCACTGCAGTTGTTAAGTTAGTAAGTGTGAAAGATGGTCATAAGTCACTTTTTTTCAGTGCCATTGTAATTTCAAATGGTCATTAAATATGGTTGTAAGTTGAGGACTACCTGGTGTTGCCCTATCTTTACCTTTTAAAGTATTAACGTCTCCATCTACCCTGTATCTCAAATAATGTATCTTCTACTTTAACATTTGATTGTTCCTCCTCCAGATGTTGCACTGGCACAGCAATTTCTCTCTTCTTTGACTGTCTTATTTTAGTATGTGCTGCTCAGATGACAGATAGACTTCTTTAGCACCAGGCTAAATTTGCACAACTGTTTCTTCTGTTTCATCTTGGATTTGCTGAAGGTCGGACTCACTGGCCACTTTTTTCCTTCCATCCCCATATAGATATGGTCTTCAGATTCTCTACTGTTTAGACGGCCCAAGGGTTTAGAAATTAATTCTGTATCCTTTTCTGCCCTCTTCCTCTCTTTTCCTGCTAAATCACCACGAGACAGTTCCTTCTCTTTCCTCCTTCCTCCTCTCCTGAAGCCCGGTCTCCTTAGGGCTCTGACTGGGCAACCAGCTTTCCTTCCTGATGCCCTTAATATTTATGTAGGTAAGATATCAGTATTCAAATTATGAGGCAGGGATGGGAGATTCTCATATGTCCAGAAGCTCTCCTTCATGTTACTCTTTGTTCTGGCACTCTGAGCACTGATAATATTTTACTTTTCCCATATCAACATATATATCCCTAAAATATAAGCAAGTTATGTGAAATTCATTATGGCTAGTTGTAAGGAGCAATTTCAAGATTTTTTTTTGGCTGGGTTTGTGCTTCACAAAGCCATAGTGTGGTTTATTAATCTATGATTTACGTTGTTGTGTGAAGAAAACCATTGTGGTTTTATAAATCATGATTTACAGCTTAGCATTGAGTATGACCCCAGCTAACAAGGTTCAACAGTGCTTACTGTGAAATGTAACTGCAATGTCTCACATTTCGATTTAACCTTTCTTATATTCAATATATGTTTGCATAATTCAAAATGAGTAAAGAGATTTTCTTACATTAATTTCTGTTCTCCGTGAAACTGAAACTGAAATACTGTTTTTTTTTTTATGTCTCATTCAGAATTTTCAAAAGAGTTTAATGAGTATTGAAAAGAATTGGAGCTAGCACGAGAAGGCATAGTTCATTTTATTAGTATAAGCTGGGAAATTACAGCATATTTAAGTATTGCAAGCACAACATTCTGGAGACTGGATGAAGGTCCAGGTATCTAGAGCAGGAGTCTCCAACCTTGGCAACTTTAAGATTTGTGGACTTCAACTCAAAGCTAGCTGAGGAATTCTGGAGTTGAAGTCCACAAGTCTTAAAGTTGCCAAGGTTGGAGATCTCTGATCTAGAGGAAGTCAAATACAGTAAGTTGCCCGTAAGACAAATTCACAAACAGGGCATAGGGATGAATGCAAATCTTCATTTACAATTCAATAGCATTGATTAGTATTGTATTAGATTAATGCTGTGTGAAAGAACCATAATAATGAAGTAGCTCCCAGCAGTTTTTCCAAGGTTCTATTTCTTCATAATTTCTCTAATATGAAACAAATGCAATTGGAAGTCTTTCTCATTAGAATTCCCCCTGCCCATATACCAAATATTCTTCTATCCTCTGGTCCTCTGTTGTTTTTTTTCTTTTGCACTTTCTCCATTGCCATTTTCTATTTAATTGCACTGAGGAATCCGTCCTGTGGTGATACACTTGGGAGTCTACAGTTCAGGAGATAACCATGATCAGGAAACAAAGCCCTAACATCTGGAAGTCTTCCGTTTCCTCTGAGTCTCCTTGTGATCTGAAAAGCCACGGTGTCTGAGGACAGGAAGAAACACAGGCATAAATGCTGGCTCAATTGTCCTAACACAATTATCAGCACTTTAACAAATGGAGGAAATCCTGTTATCATAGTCCTAAAATGTCTAATCAAGCCTAAATTAAAATAACCGACATGACAAAGTTAATAGTAAGTACTGTCCAAATAGTTCCAAGGACAGCATATCATGTTCCTTTACACAGATTCTGATTATTTACGTAACCAGGGAAAGGTGAGAAGAGGTGCATGTGAAGATTGGTTTACTTGAATAAAATTTTGCACTGCAAATATTTTGGGCAGAATCAATTGTCCCTGGATTCACTTTATCTGCTGGCTCATTTCATTTCCAAGGGTGAGTTAGCAGCAGAAGGGAATGGAAAGAGATTCCCTGCCACCTAGCAAAAGAAAGGTCGTGTCTTTCAGCTCAGACCTCTTTTATACCCAGGAAGTATTTCGTTTGTCATCTGGGATGCACAGTGATGCACAAATGAGTTGAACAGGGAGCTTGAGTGGCATCTGGAATTTTCTGGAAGCCCTTGCTCTCATGAGGAAGGCTTGTAGATGGATGGTCCCTTTGTTGGTAGATGTGATCACTATTAACTTCTTTTCTCTCTCTCATCAGAATGATAGAAACAATAGCTGCCTCAGCTCCCTGGAGACAAGGGAGAAATCCAAGACCTATTAAGTATTGCAAAGACTGAATAACTGCTTGATCCACGGTATCCCCATTTTGTTTCCTTCTTCCTTCCTTCCCACCCTTTACCCTGTTTCTCTGAAAATATGACTTACTTTGAAATTAAATCCTAGCTTGATTTTTACATGTGTGGCCAATATAAACCCTATCCGCAAAATAAGCCCTAATTAAGATCCCACCCACTCCAGAGTGCATGGGTGAAAATTAAGCTAGGGTGGGGATGGGGGTGGAGCTGCCCTACTACTTACCTTTGGACAGTTGCAGCCAGGCCTCGCACACTCCCGACACCTGCTTTGCTGGCCCATTTTTTTTCTGGAGCCAGCAAGACTGGCAAGGCTTTCCTGAAGGCCTCTGTAGCTGATAACAAAGCTCTGGATCAATCCAGAGCCTTCAGAAAAGCCTTGCCAGCCACAGAAAAAGAAGTTCCTGAAGGCCTCTGAAAGTGAAAAGGAGGCTGGGGGTGACGCGTGCAAGTGAGGTTAGTCAGTGGATGACATCTCCCGAAATAAGACCTGGTGCCTTTTTTCGTGGCAAAAAAAATATAAGATAGGTCTTATTTTCGGGAAAACATGGTAGGAGCAGAAAGAGTACTTCAGACATTTCCAAATTTAAATCTTTTTAGGTGAGGAAAATGGGATTTTTTTGAAGCATTGGAAATGACATTGAAGCATGAGCAGAAATAAGATAGCTGGAGGGAAAAGGAGATTAGACAGAAAGAAGCACTCCTTTTGAGGGAAGATTGATAATGCCTTATAATCAACACATCAGTTTAGGCAGGGAATTTGGATTATCTGGTATGGTGATGATGATGATGATGATGATGATGAAGAAGAAGAAGATGGCGATGATGACTGTTATTTCAGATGGGGGGACAGTTTTCAATTTTTCAGGAAAGGCTTTAGTAGGTATATCTGATAGGAATTATGAAAATCTAGATGGCCAATAGCAAAGGGATAGAATATTGTACACCTGAGTCTATTCTTCCTATCTGGTGGTCATTTGGATTGTTGCAGCCAAGCACTGATAGCCATAGAAAAGACTACAACAATATTTATTTTATATGTGAAATTTAAAAGGCTGCCTAACTTTGTAAACATTTTAGGAAACATAGTGTACCACATTTGGAACAATCATAAACTATCACACATAGAAGAATTATGTAGAGGAAACATTCAAACTATATCCCACCTCACACTCCAATTCTTATAAGAGACTTGCCATGTGCTCTTATTCAAGGGCTGGTGGAAAAGACACATTTCCGGAAATTTATGAAGTCAGAAATAGTCAGGGTAGAGGCATATGAATCTTTGGCGGATAGCACTAGCAATAACCCTTAGACTCACATATCACTTCATTGTGCTTTATAGCCCTCTCTAAGCGGTTTGCAGAGTCAGCATATTACCCCCAACAATCTGAGTCCTCATTTTACCGACCTTGGAAGGCTGAGTCAACCTTGAGCTGGTGAAAATCAGACTGCCAAACTGCTGGCAAGCAGAAGAATTAGCTTGCAATACTGCATTCTAACCACTGCGCCTCCATGGGATACTATTCTACTATTCCAAAGGATAGGTGCTGTGCAGTGGTAGGTTTCAAAAATTTTTGCTACCGGTTCTGTGGGCGTGGCAGGGGAAGGATACTGTAAAATCTCCATTCCTTCCTTAATCCAGGGGAAGGTTACTGCAAAATCCCCATTTTCTCCCAATCAGCTGGGACTCGGGAGGCAGAGAATAGATGGGGGCAGGGCCAGTCAGAATTTTTACTACCGGTTCTCCGAACTACTCAAAATTTCCACTACCGGTTCTCCAGAACTGGTCAGAACTTGCTGAAACCCACCTCTGGTGCTGTGACTGGGAAGGCCTGCTTCCTGTCAGGTGTCATTGTTAGATTATTGGGACCCAGAGCCTGCCAATTCTTTCTGTCTGATTGTCTTTGATTCTCTCTATGTTCTGAATTTGCATTTAGCTGCCTCAACAACTAAATTAACTTGCTGTAGTTATACACTTTATAACTACAATGAGACAAAATTGTTCATTGTTTCAAAGTCCAGTCAACTTGAACTCCTTTCCATACGAACGAAGGAACATATATCTGGTTTCAGGAAGATTAGCTACTGGAAATTAATTACGCAAGCTAGAGTAGCCAAGGGCATTTAGGCTAGTACTCGTGATGTTTCAAGAAGTCTTTCAAGAATTGTTGCTTGAAAGCATCAGCTTCAATCCCAACAGCATGGCTGTTTTTCAGCAATTAATTAACAATTCTCTTGCAAGAATTTAACTCAGCCTGCACTTTGACAGCATGGCTCCTATTAAAAAGTGGCTTTGTGACTAGTCAAATCTCAGATGCTGCTCCTTTCTACGTTTGTCCTGGGCTCGTATGTCTTTTCTGTAATCAGACCTTCTGTGATCCTAGCTGCTTCGGGCAACTTCTTGTTCTGAGCTTCAGCAGGGTGGGGTGCTGTGAGAACAAAAATAATTCTAAATTTGGAAGGATTTTGCTGAATGTTACATTTTATAGCTACCAGATATATAAACTTCCACTTTTCCAGCTTGTGATTTAGATTTTACTAATATATCTTCAGATACTTTTAATTTGTGAAGCTACCTGGATCCAAAATGCTTTGATGATGTCTAAGTAGAAGAACTAAGCCTAACAAGCAGCAGCTAAGCATCTGAACTCTTTTATAATGTTAGGGAAAAGGGAAGATTTAAACCACTCTGGCATAGCCACATATCACACCAAGCTTTAAGATAGCTTGTTTGATTTTGGTTTAGGGTATCACTGAAGTCAGTCATTGGAATTTAAAAGTCTTGGTACAATTCATTAATTTTGCTACTGTGGCTTATTCAACAAACTATTTGGAAGTATTTAAATAAATCATAGCTTAATGCAATGTGTGAGTTTAATCAAATTCTTTGTGCATTTTGGGAGGAAATAATTTTTCAAGGAAATTTTCAGTCCTTTTCTATTATCTGATGTAATATAGCCCAAAATCAGGCTTATGAGCTGGTTAGAACTAAAAAGTTCCTGTGCTATGGCAGGCCTCCAATTCAAATTTTACCGTACAAATAGATATACGTGTATCATTCTAGTTTTTGTCATCAGTCCAGGTGTATGCATCAATTTTATACTGGTTTTGCATTAATCTACACTTAAAAAACAGATCCAAAATCTTAATTTAAACATTTTCTTATACAATATGCAAATAGAATTATACCTTACCATAAAACATACACACTGGATTTATTTATTTATTTGTTTGTTTGTTTGTTTGTTTGGTCAAGAGCTGCTCTGTAAAAATCTGTAATGTTTTTGGGATACAAACTCCATATGTAGCCATTAGTCCAAAGAGTGTGGACTAGGCCATCTACAATCAAATTTTAAATGATTAATTTCTCAGTCAATGCTATTGGAGTGGGCAGCGATAGTAAACAAACAAACAAACAAACAAATACTACCATATATTGAGTCACATTAACCTCATATAGCTCTCTAAGTATCTTGGAAGCAGATTTCCCAAAAGCCTCAGTCAATGTGGCCAATTCTAGTCCCAACACAACTGCTGAGTGCAATGTTGTAGAAGGTTGGGCTGGGCTGGGCTGGACTTGCAATTTAAACTATTTCATTCTTTTTGGATCTCTCCACAGTCCAATATTGTAATCAAGATTTTTTTTTTTTGTACACAATGCACTGAAATGTTAAAAGTGATCTGTAAGGTCTTTCTGTTGCCTGAAATGAAGGTGTTTCCAGTGGGAGGCAATCAGGGAATTTTGGGTGGATGACTAGGAGGCTATCAGTGGGCCTAGATAAGGAGAGAGAGAAGAGCAACTCTAGCAATCAGGCAGGCAGCCTAGCACTCCTTGTTCTGGAATGTCAGCAAGCGTTTTCAGATTTCCTGTTATGAGACCAGCTTCCTATATTCATCAGTGGTTTCCTTCAGCTCAGGCGGCATATGAGTTTCCTGCCCTATCAAGAAGTCAGATGGAACTGTGTGTTATCTCTTTGACAGGATGTGCCTTTTTTCACTTTTAACAGGAAAAGGGAATGATGGCTTTTATAACAGTCACACTGGGCTGACACATGGGTCACATCCTATAAGAAGAGCACCTCTTGGATGTAAAAGGGACACAGTCTCTGCAGATAGACAACAGCACAGTGGGAAACTGATTACAAAAACTGCTGTGGTCTGATGTAAGAGGTTGTTCTGGAAAGCAAGTGTGGAAGTATTTCATGGTTGTTTGCAATTCTTGATGTCCACTTTGAAAGGTCCTGGGCTAGACATGTGTCTGGAGCCATAGAAACTAGATGTCAAGGAGAAATATTTTAGCTAGTTGATCCTAGTCCTTGGCTGCAATATTTTACAGCCACTTTATTTTATACTGGATGAAGGCTCGAAGATTGGAATTTGAAAACTCAAATTGAAAATTAATCCTGTTGCATTCAAGTAACCTGAATTAGTATCCACACACGAGAAATTGGGGTTTCTGAAAAGACTTGGAAGCAGTGTTGCCAATATACTGTACTGGTGGCTGCAGCAAAAGGGGTTCGCTTTTGCTGCAGAACACTGCTTAGGGGGAGCCAAAAGCCCTACTAAGCAGGTATATACAAAAGTATGAAGGCTATTGCTTAACGCATTGTAAGCCACCCTGAGTCTCTGGAAAAGGGCAGCATATAAATCGAACCAATAAATAAATAAATAAATGCAATGGTGCTAAGATGCCTTTTTTAGGATCCCTTCTTCACAGGCTTTCTTCCTCTTCCCAAGCATTGTTTCTCCCTCATTTCTTTCCTCATCCTTGGTATTTCTTCTAACTTCATATCCTCACGATGTCCACTCCTTTCTTACTCTCTCAGATCATTCCCCTTCTTATTTCATCTCCTGGATTGAACCAAATTAGCTTCCTGTTTTTGTTTGTTTGTTTGTTTTTTTGAGGGAATTTATAGCAATTAAATAACCAGAATGATACCCAAAGTGACATTGGTGGAAACATCAGAGTGATTCTAAAATAAGCCAATTTGAAAGCTGATTTTAAAAAAAAAACCTAAGAAGGGTGAGATCTGACTAATGCTTAGATGAGAAGCCATCATAAAATCTTAGCAGGTTAGACTGGGAAGTCAGGAAAAAAAATTCTAGAGAAGAAACAGAATGAATCTGGTGGAACCTATTCAGGCTAACAAATTTGCTTTTGTAAACTACAGCACTCTTTATTAAATGTCTTTTAATCAAGTTTGTTAGTCTACAGTATCAAGCTGTGATAGTCGAAAATTTGACTTCTTCTGATTTTTGGTTTTTACTGATTAGCTACTGCAGTCTAATATGACTCTCCTGCTACAATGTCCTGGAAAAAGAAAATGACCAACCATTTTTATTTTGTTTGTAAAAAAACTACATGAAAGTGTCAATTTGTCACCAGAAACTGCACTTGCCTCAAGGTTTTGTCTACTATGGCAATAATAGAGGTCAAGAAATCATTCTTCTCCACCATTAAGGCTTTTGCAGAGGCACATCCAACAGAGTTTTCTTTCAGGCAATCAAAGGATTAATATATTTTGAGAAGAATATTTATTTAATAATACACTCTGATCCATTTGATTATCAGGATTCATTTCAATCTGTTCTCGGGCCTCATTATGGAGCTAGGAATGCTTTGCTGTCTGTTATCACAGATCTAAAATGGAAAATGAACAGGAGGGAATATGAGGTCACAGGTTGTTCTAGCCATCTCAATGGATTTCAATGCCATCAACTATAATCTCCTCCTGGCTGAAATGGGATTTGAGGTAGTATTCTACAGAGGTTTTAATTTCTTTTGTCTTCAGGAAGCAATGCTAAGGGTCAAAATTCAGGATACATTTGTGGCATGTGCTTCTCGAAGAGTTGCATTTTGTCACTTGTGTCCTTTAACACATGTGTGAAGCTGTTGAGAAAGACTTCTGGAATTTGGGAATTTGGTGCTATCGTGTCCTACTATACCAGGAGTGCCTGGTATAGTAATAGATTAGATGGGAGGAAAAAGGGAGAAAGAGTTGCAGTATATATATAAAAATATCCACATTTGCTGAAAAATTTAAATATATGAGCTTGGCAATATGTAAACAACATACATAAGCAACATGCATAAACGCACCAGTGTGCCTACCGTCTCTGCCCTAATGCTTTCTTTCATTCATATCCTTTTCATGTATTTATAACTATGTTTACACTTATATCTTATATCTGTCATAAAATACATGCTTGACTAAATAAAACTAAATAAAATAAATAAAAATAAAAATATCTGGATTAAAACAAATACAGGAATAATAAAAGTAACACTGTTTTTGGAGGCTAATATCAAATATCCCACCAAGGATAAGAAGTGAAATACATCTTCAAAAATAAATTACAGATCTTTTGAAGAAGTATGAATCAGATATTATCCTGATATCTGTGCCAAGCAGTCTTAACAGAAAATTCCTGACAACTTTCTCTTTCAGAGGGTAAAGGAAGTACAACATGATTATGTATCCTTAACTTGGTATTAATAAGCAAGGAAGATTTATAGATACACCTGTCCTCATTGGGACTGAATCAGGGTCATTAAATTGGACTATAACACCATGTAAAATCTATTGTTCTTCACCACCTACTTCTTTGGAAACTGCCAGATAAGGAGGCATGGGTGTGATCAGAGGAATGTTTTGGGAGTGCCTGGCAATGAGTTTATTATATATTGTGCATTCAACTTAATTTTGTTATTATTGGCAACTGCTTAGACTAGTTTCCCTGCAGTTTTCTTGGCAAGGTTTTTTTTTTGGGGGGGGGGGAAATAGTTTGCCATTGTCTCCCTCCCAGAGCTGAGAGTGACTGGCACAAGGTCACCTTGTGCCTAAGGCAGAACTAGAACTTACAGTCTCCTGGTTTTTAGCCTGGTGCCCTAACCATAATGTCCAATTGGGTCTTCTTATAATTCACTACAATTCGCCCACTTTGTTTTTGACATGATCTTCTCTCCAGGCTCCCAACAAGGTAGAGAGGAGGCAATTAAACCTCAACCTCCTCTTTGGAGAGGAAGGGCCAAACATTTTTGTGCTCTTGACCACTTTCCCTGTATTTATCAGTTTCCAGAATTTCCCTGGAATTTCTATTAGGAGGGTGGGTGGCTTCTCAGCAGCTAATCGTGTTTCAATTTCTAGTTTCAGTTCCCTCAAACAAGAAGATCTAGGGGGTTGCAGAATTATGGTAAGGATGGCCTTCCCTTTGGGAATAAATGTCCCCTGGTGTTTCTTTATTTTGTATTTGTTTTTTTGGATAATTTTTATTGAAAATAAAAATAAATGAAAGAAACATGACAACATTTTAAGAAAAAAAGAACAAAAAAAAGGGGAAAGTGCCTAAAAAGAAAAAAGAGAGAAAAAAAGAAAATGTAAGCAAGTTCCAATTTTCTTTACAGCACTTACGAACAAGCTATTTTCTCTTTCCTGACTCTTTAAAATTTCATACGTATTTCCCCTCTTTCCATACTCAAGACTTTTTAATTAACAAAAACCAGAATCACCCAGTACATTTTAAACCATTTTCAGCAAAAAGTCCATCAAGGGTTTTTGATTTTTTTAGGAAAATATTTATTATTTTACCCTTGATCAAACCAGTGTACTTTGTATTATTTCCTAGGCAATCTTCATGTAGATGTCTTCTTTAAGCAAATTAACTTGGGGTTGAAGTATTGTTGTATAACATGATCTCCTGTCGTCTTCGCAATAGAGTGCAGAGATATATCTCTTGAAGCATATTTTATCTTTACATATTTTGAAGCAGTTTGGTTTGATAGTTAAGGCACCAGACTAGAAACTGGGAGACCATGAATTCTAGACTTTAGGAATGAAAGCTGACTAGGTAACCTTGGGCCAGTGTCTCTCTCAGCCCAACATACCTCACAGGGTTGTTGTTATGGAAAAAAGAATAAGAGGAGAAGGGAGTATTAGGTATGTTTGTCATTTGGAGTTTTATAAAAATAACTAGCTGTACCCAGCCACGCATTGCTGTGGCTCAGTCTTGTGGGTATACAATATTTTTTGACTGAATGCCAATAATTTCCTTCTGTAGCTCAGGTCACACCTACTTTGCCTCCATCCCACCAGTCTTTGCCTCCATCTCTCCAGTCTTTTCACTCGGTCGATTGAATTCAGACCTGAGTTGCCTTTCTGTACATTTCTTTTTGGACTTTAACATGGCTTAATCAATTGCTTTCTTGGAATTTTTGGACTTTTACCTATTTGTATTGGGAGAGCTGCGCGTCATGGGATTGGCGGAAGCCTCTGCCCAGGCTGCTGTCAGTGAGTTTGCGTTCCTGGGGCTCTGGGACGCTGGCCTCTGACAAATAATTTGAATCCAGCAGCCATCCAGAGGTTTGTCTTCGGACGTCTCCGAGGATACTTTGCCACAGGTGTAAGAGCCGGTTTCCTGGCTTGCCAGTAAACCGCCTTCACCTTCGCAGCTCTCCACACCACAGGTGGCATCAGGGTCTCTGCCAAAAGTACGGCATACTCTGTTAGTCGGGAGGAAGCTTCGCGGCGGTTGACATTTCCCAGCATTTTGCTTGTGGTTTGGTGGCGGCGGCACTGAGGGGAAAAGACCCGGCTCGCGCATGCCATTGTAGTGCTGCGACGTTAAAGTCGTAAAAGATTTAGTATAGCGTGTTTTGCTTTTACGTCCAACAGATAGCGATGTTTTTCAAAAAAGCATGTTTTTACCGGTTTTAACTGTCACAGGTGTGACATCTATATAATATACAGTAGATATATAAAAACATGGGTGTATTAGAATGCAATGTTGTGTCAAAATTTTAAAGCAATCGGTGAACAACTTTCGGAGATTTAAGATTTTGAACAAATGAACATTTACATTTATTTATTTATTTAGATAGATAGATAGATAGATAGATAGATAGATAGATAGATAGATAGATAGATATAAAATTAAAAAATAAAATAAATAATAAATAAATCCATATTCCCCATTATTTCAGAATTACTCTTACTCTGAGACTCATTAAAATAATTTAATAATTTAAAATAATTTACAATTCTTTTAAACTTGAGAAATGCTCAGATTGGAGTATTGGAGGAGGCAGATAAATCAACCTAGAGAAGAATGGCAAAGTCTTGAAAGTCAGACTGATGCAATGCTGTGATTGGTGGATGTTTTCTCTGCTGTTAATTGACTTTCTGAAGCAGGAACGTCAAGGGAGAAGAATTATTACCTTGCCTATACTGAGGTGCCGTGTAATGGGGTGAGCTCCCGTTACTTGTCTTAGCTTCTGCCAGCCTAGCAGTTCGAAAGCATTTAAAAAATGCAAGTAGAAAAATAGGGAACACCTTTGGTGGGAAGGTAACAGCGTTCCATGCACCTTTGGCTTTTAGTCATGCCAGCCACATGACCACGGAGATGTCTTTGGACAATGCTGGCTCTTCAGCTTTGAAACGGAGATGAGCACCACCCCTTAGAGTCGGGAACGACTAGCACATATGTGTGAGGGGATCCTTTACCTTTTATACTGAGGAGAGCACTTACAAATGAGGACAATGAGGATCATCTTGCAGCGATTCAGAAGAGGATAAGATGGGCAATGGGAACAGCATATTTATGGCAGTGTTTCTTGTGATCTCAAGGATGGATTGACAGTAATTTAACTCACTTATGCCCCTGAACTGGAAGTGATCAGGTAGTGCTGAGTTGATTTTTTTAAAAAAAGAAATTATAACTGAGACCAGTAAAAAAACATTTCTTTGCTTTATCAAAAATGTTACA
Source organism: Masticophis lateralis (assembly GCA_030761175.1). Taxonomy (NCBI): domain Eukaryota; kingdom Metazoa; phylum Chordata; class Lepidosauria; order Squamata; family Colubridae; genus Masticophis; species Masticophis lateralis. The sequence continues at coordinate 73,446,489 of JAUDYJ010000002.1, forward strand.
ATTATGCCAAGCAGGATTTCATGGCAGGAAAAGCAAATGGAAATAACAGCTCAAGATGGGTAGACGTTCCTCTGACAGGAGCACCTGAGTAAACAATCCAATTCCAAGGGAAAATGGCAGACATCAGAAAAAAGCCAGTATAGCTATACAAAAAGCTTCATAAAGGCCTGAAACAAAAGAGTTGGACAGAACTATAGTGATAATGTCAGGAAAGTTGAAGCTCAGAATAAATTGTGGTTGGTGAACAATACCAAGGGCTTCTGAATAAAAGGAAGAGAACAGAATCATTTCAGCAGCTGCTCAGGGAAGATGTCAAAATTCTAACAAGTAACAAAGGGGAAAAATGAGCTATTCAACTCTTATTTTGGCTCTGTCTCATCCAAAAATAGAATGTGTTTCTTCAGACAACTGTAGATACTACAGTTATTGTATTCGAAAGGAACTTGCAGGTGACCTAACTGAACATTTGTGTTATTTTGTGAGACATCCTGGAAAATGGGTAATATTCTAGACAGAGGAAGAGCAAGTATTGTTCCTGCCTGCCAAGGGAAAGAAAAGGGGGGATCTAGGAAACCTCAGATCAATTGGTCTGACATCAGTACTTGGAAAGATTCCACAATGGGTCATATTGAAATTGATCTAAAACAATGATCACAACTGAGCATGGATATGTCCAAAACTAATCATGCAGATTGACATTCTCTCATCTTCAATTGAATAGCTTCCTTAATACATTGTGGAATTCTGTGTAATATATCTTGATTACAGTCAGACACTTGACCAAAAAAAAATCTCATTTTCTTATGAACAATGTGTGGACTAAGTACTGACTCAAAATCACATTCAAGAGGACTCATCTATGGTTTCTCAACTAGAATGAACTGCCAAGGTTCATTCTGGAGCCTGGACTTTTCCATGTATTTATTTATTACATCATTATTTATTATATTCCTCTGAGGTGGGAGAATATTTAACACATTTGCAGGCAATGCAAAATTAGATGTGAAAGCTAATATCCAAGAAGAGGGGTCTCCAATCATTGACCCATGGCCCACTACCCGACTGTGGCTTATTTGGAACTGGGCCGTGTGAGCAGCAGGCTGGCATGCACACATGCACTTTCAGCTCAACTCACACAAATTGAACTGAATGTGTTCGCATGTTGGCCCACCACATGCACACATTGAGCTGCGTGCATGGCCCTGTTCCCCTCTCCCTCCCAAGCTGGGCCACCAAGCCGCAAAAGCTGGGGACCAGTCTCTTAGAGGTAAAAAAGAAAATTCAAAATGATGTCTATGTGCCTCCCACCCTCCTGGCATTCTGGAAAAACCTAAAGGTACCACTGCGATCTCCATCCTTGGGCTAGGGTACTGGGGATCCTGCTGGATTGTACGTAGGTGTGGTTAACCTGATTTGCCATTGGATCTTGTTTCTCTTTTTTTCTTCCTAGGAGTGAGAAATAGGATTGTACATTGACATTTTACAGAGGCAGATGCCAAGTTCCAAATTCATGTGAAGGCTGTATGCCTGGTTTGCATATAGTACTTGTGTGTTATTGATGTACTTGTGTAAAATGGCAGGATTCCTCAACATTTGCGGCTTGGAGGCCCGGCTGGGGGCGACAGGGGAACAGAGCCTTGCAAGCACTGGCCTGGTGCATGTGCAGTTTGACTTGAGTGATCAGCAGGCCAATGTGCACACATGCAGCTCAACTTGTGTGAGTTGAGCTGCATGTGGCGTGCATGCTTGCCAGCCTGCCACTTGCATGGCCCAGTTCCAAATAGGCCACGGCCCAGTAGTGGAGGACACTCCAGGCATTGGGGACCCCTAGTGTAAAAGATGTTGTTCTTCATTGTTCCAGGGCAGGATTAGGGATGAAAAATAATGGATTTAAATTATAGGAAGGCAGATCATGACTGAAACTGAAAGGTTTGACTGTGGAACCAGTTACTCCAGAGAAATAATGGCATCCCCATCACTGTGTGTAATCAAGCAGAGGCTAATCAGATGGTAACCAGGGGGTGCCTTAGATGATTCCCTCTAACTTCAAATTCTCTATGATTCCACAGATAAAATATTTGAAATTTAATCCTAAAAAAATAGAATTGCTTTTGATCATTCAAAAGACAGAGCTACCGTAGGTATATAGAGTCAATCTTTGTTGAATAGGGTTTGTTCGAAAACCCTAAAGACTCCGGTTTCAGGTTTAGCCATGGATGGATGAGTAGATGGAAGAATATTGCCTAATTTAATTTAGTTCAAAACAATTCAATTTAATTATTGTATTAAGCTTTCTTTGGATAGGTGAATCTTATTATGGTCATCGATCAAACGGAAAAGGGGAAAAGACAAAAAGGAAGAATGGAAAAAGATAACTCTAGTCCTTAAGTGTTGCTAAATTTTGTTATGCTCTCTGAACCCTTCACCCTACTATAAACAACAATTGATAATCAATAAAGGAGAATATTTGTAGCTCAGGGTTGAAATGAGGAGTCCTGGGAGGGGTCCTTGAAGTAGCACTAATGATGTTACATAGTTTGGGAATGAAACATCTGCAAGAAAACAGCCAAGATCAGAGAGCATCAAGGACCCCTCAACTGGTAATCATTACCAATTGCAATTCGTAGTAGGGTGAACATTTCAGATAGTATAACAAAATGTAGCAACACTTAAAGAGCTAGTATTGTCTTTGTTTTCTAATAAGTATGTAAAATAGTAGTAACCAGTTGCTTTCATACTGATGCCCAAAGTCCATAGAATCTCCAGAGATGGAGCTTAATGTCAAGGAATCTTTGTGTACAAAACTGACACACGGCATTTCCCCAAAGTAAATTTCTGTTGAAAGGATATTATAGTACCATTAAACCAGAACCTATATCACAATGTTTGTATTACAGAAATGCAGTCTTTTTTCTCAGATTGTGTAGTTACAGATTCTAGCAACGAGTTGTGTCTGCATGCCACAATATACACCACTGGGGCATTTATGTTGTAGCTTGAAGATTTTGGAGGCTGGGTGTATTGAACAGCTGCTGCCTGAGAGTAGAATGTGGTCAGCAAAGCTAAGCTATACAATCCCCCAACACCACCACACACATGTACACACATGCTAATTATCTACTCCATGATCCTTTTGTGAAAGGCTTTTACTTTCATTCTGTAGGGACTATCCAGTCTTTCCTCACCTCTTGAAGTATGGCCATCTGTCCAGACTGTTTTAAATGAAATGAGTAACAGCCATATCTTCCACTGAGAGTGCAAACATGCTACTTCTCCACCTGACTTTAATGAAGTCATCACAATATTGTATTTTATAAAAATCTGGGACATATTTTAGCCATGGGACTATTGCAAATTAATTCTCTAGATTGAGCACAGGGCTTTAGACTAACAGCACTCTAACTTTAAAACCAAATATGTATTTGCAGATTCAAATACGGGAAGGGGTGGAATTGATAATGATTGAGATGAGAATTGTGGATTGGAGATTTTCTCCTCAGTCGACTCCAGGGAAAATCCTTCCTTTAGGGAATTATTTGTATTTGGAGAAAATCTCTGGCTGATCTCGTCTGCAACCCCCAGCTGAGTTCAATGGCACTATGTATCAGCTATGGGTTAGATGGAGCGAAAGGATTTTCAACAGGAGCACAGTGAGTAAGGAAAGGATTAAGCTCTTTGTTCCAGCTGCAGAATTCTGAATATGATCAGCCCTATACTGGTGATGTGCACGTTTTCAAAAATCTGTATGTTAGCTGCAAAAATATAGTTCATGCCACTCTTATTTTGGTAAGCCAAAGTGCCATCTGAGATATCTGGTTTGGATATTATAACTTAGAATCAAATAATCTAAGGGTTGGAAATAGGCTGGAAGAATGTGTAGCCCAACTCCCTGCCCTGAACAGGAATTTACTAAACTATTGCTGACCGGTGGCTCTCCAGTCCCTGTTTAAACACTTCTGATTGTATTTTAATAATAGTTGCATTGCATTGAATAAAAAGTATCTAATTCCCTGATCGTTTGAAACTCTGAGCTTGCTTTGGACGGGACGTTTTTAGACTTTCTTTCAAAAGCCTTGAATAATGCGTATATACTGGCCTTATCAGAGGCAACAATGGACCAGGGAAGAATATCCTTAACGAAAGCAAAAAACAATGTTTGCATTCAAACAATGACATGGGAAATCACGTTTTTATGCCCTTTCTAAACCTAAGGTCTGTAGAGATCTCTGCCACCTCCTTTCTTGGATTTATCTGCTGGGATTTGGAAGCTTCCCAGTCCCTTTGTGTGGGATGAAGCTCTGTGCTCCTTCCCAGTCTAGTCAGCCCCTTTGAGAGTCCCATTGTGAGCAGCTGTGGCAAGGCCTTTATCTCAAGAGATTTGCAGCCTTACTCAAGTGCATTCATTCCCTGCCACCCCTCCCACTGGGAGCTGATCCTTTGATTAAGTGGAAAGAGCTTTTGAGGAGGCCTCTGCTAAAGCTTGCCGTCAGAGAAAGGAGGAGGGGAGAGCGGAGTCCTTTGTTCTCCCTTTTCTGCTATCTTGCTGATCAGGCCCCTTGCAACCATTTTGGGGGCATCTAAAGGACCCATCTGCTCTAACACCCTCTGCAATTTTGCCAATGGGAAGCAGTAGTTCTTGGTTTAGAGGTTTTCAACCACAACTGGAAACTTTTCTAGCCAAACTATAATGGGTTCTAGCCTATTTCTTCACAAAGTATAGCTTTGCTATTTGAAAAAGGAGTAAAGTTCTTGCTCTGAGTGTAACTGAGATTAAGTTTTCAACATGGATGCCTTAATTATGGCTCCACCTATCCATTTACCCTCTTCTCAACTTGTTGGGCTATGCAGTCCCCACTGGGTCACCCCTCCTAGAAGAATGAAATATTTTGAGAAATATTTTAAAAAGGCAGAATACTATATTTCCCCTAAAAGAGAAATGGAAATCTTAAGGGCTGTCAAACTCCTGGTGCACGGGCTGGTTGCGTCATGCATAGACCACATCCATGCCTGGTTTCGGGAAGGGAAAAAAAGTCCCGATACATCATGTGACATCGCTGTGATGTGAGTTTGACACCCCTGCTTTATGCTACCCTGTTTCCCCCCAAATTAGACATCCCGATAATAAACCCAATTGGGCTTTTGAGCGCATGGCAATAAGGCCAAGCACTTATTTCAGGGTTTAAAAAATATAAGACAGGGTCTTATTTTCAGGAAAACACAGTATCTATATATAAAATATCTATCCTTCCTTAAGTTAGCTATGGTTTATTCAGGTAACCCTTTTCCTTTTCTTTTGATATACTGAAGAGAGCCAATTTGATGTAATTGATGTAATCAGACTAGAAAACCAGGAGACTGTGAGTTCTAGTCCCTCTTTAGGCTTGAAGTCAGCTGGGTCACTCACTCTCAGCACTAGGAAAGAGGAAATTGCAAACCACTGAAATATACAGGCTGGATTCTTGCAAGAAACTTGAAGCTGGCTAACTGTGGCTCCCCAAGAAGCAATCAGGAGTAGGCAGAGGACAAGAATAGTAATCTGGATCATGGTACAACAAGAATGCCTTCCAGAAACTCTCCTGGCAGCTGCTGTAGCAGATTCCTGAACATGCTGTGCTTTTAGGCAGGTATGTTTTCATTTTTGGGTGACATCTGGTGATTTTTATGTCATTCTCCTGTCCTGAATGTTGCCAACAATACTGCTGAGGCAGATTTCCACTAAAGGTAGAACTTTTGACGTATTAAATTGATTCATTCAGCGGGAAATCTTGGGAGGATCCCTTAAAATATGAGGCCTAGGCAGAATAATTTCCTACACAGGAAGGAAAGGGAAGTCCTCTGCGCTGCTAATTGCTCCAAGTAAGATGTTTAAACTCTTTGCAATTGTGGGAAGCCCAGAAGATTCCAAAAGAGGGAGAAAGAAAAAACTTTTCTGAAATGCTACACTTCCTCACCCACCCACATTCTCTCCCATGCACATACAAACACTGAAATAAACTTGACTGGAGGCCAGTCATGTTCCTCTCATGGAATATGGCCAGTGCCTAAGCCAATCAAATGCCAAAAAGAATCTCAAGAGATAATTAGCTCAAAGAAAACCTTTCAAAATAGTATGGACAACATTTCCCAACCTGTCTGGAGATTCTCAGTCATCCAGGTAATGGTTGTCCCAAAGCTGCTTTTTTTAAGAGGCAACTGAACTTTCTCTCTTTTTTCTTGAAGATAGATTAACAGAGTTGGAAGGGACCTTATAGGTCATCTAGTCCAACCCCCCTTCAAGCAAGAGACCCTACACCCATGATGGTGAACCTATGGCACTGGTGCCACAGGTGGCACACGGAGCCATATCTACGGGCACGCAAGCGCATGTGTGCGCTGGCCAGCTGATTTTCAGGCCTTCCGGGCCCACTGGAAGTCAGGAAATGGGCTGTTTCTGGGTCTCCAGGGGGTGGGGACATCCATTTTCACCCTCCTCAGGCTCCTAGAAAGCCTCTGGAGCCTGGGGAGGGCAAAAAATGGGCCTACCAGGCCCACCATGTCATCACGTGCCAAAAACGAGGGGAGAGCGGGGGAGGTCACGCGTGCATGCGTGGGAGGATGGGCCACATTGAATTATAGCTGTGGGCACACACGCGCACAATCCCCCCCACTCCACCTGCTTTTGGCACACGACGGCAAAAAGGTTAGCCATCATTGCCCTACACCATTTCTGACAAAAGGCAGTCCAATCTTTTCTTGAAAGTCTCAAGTGATGAAGCTCCCACAACTTCCGAAGACAAGCTGTTCCATTGGTTGATTGTTCTTAGTGTCAGAAAGCTCCTCCTCAAAAAGACATTTTGCTTCTCACCCAAAAAGCTTCTTCAGTTGAGAACTGAAGAAGCTTCTTGATGAAATGTCTTCAAGGACACATAAAAAAAGCAATTGCCTCTTGAAAAAAGCACCTTTCCCAACCTGATGCCCTCCAGTTGTGTTGGATCAACTCCCATAATCTCTAGTCTGCTCGTAATCATGTTCCCATGATTCCCAGCTGGAAGACACCAAGTTAGGAAAAGTTGGGATAAAGAACTGAGTTGTTCTGGAAACGGTGTTAAAACTTCTGGTCGTTTAGTCCTCTCTATTCACGCCAAGAAGATAATGGCATATCTGAGATTGAAGTACAGTTTCCACCTGTTTTTCTATGTCAGATTAAAAGGCAAAAATTGCAAGTAGCATTTGGATGTCTAGAATGCTCTATAATGCAGCTGACATTTATCAAAGCCAGGGATATGTTGGTTTCTCAAGTTCCCATCAGCTCCCAGACAAGCTTTTTAGTGATGTATGTTTATACAGCGGGATCCATGTGCAAAAGAGAACCAAACAACAGTACTGAACCCTATTCAAGCACTGGGCATTCTGGCTGTCAGAAGCTATTTTTCTTCCTGATTTCTAGTGGCACTTTGGAAAATCTCCAGCATGCTGGTTGCGCAGAATGTGTCAATTGTTTCAAGAGTAGAATCCTCCCCGTTGCCAGGACATGGGAGAGCTCAACCAAAACCCACCCAGTCAGGCGGCTGGCGCATTGCTGGGAAAAAGGCTCTCCTTTGCCAGACAATGGCCATTCAGTCAAAACTGCACTGCTCCTGTGGCAGCCATTTATCTGCAGTCTATAATCAATGAATACGCTGAGGGACTCCAGCCTCTGGACATAGCAACCGCTTTGTGCCTCAATAATAGAGCCAGTGCTCCCAAGGTCATCCTTATACCAATTGCTACTGAGCGATGCGGTTAGAAAGGAGGGAGGCCAGCCAGTGGGCCTTCTTCAAGGCTGTTGTAGCTCTTCATGCTAGAGGTGGATCAGAAAAACTGGTAGAAGCAGAAACAGCTAAACACTTTAGTTAGCCTCTCTTCTTTTCCAAAGCCCAGACCTACCCACTCCTCCACTTCAGTAGGCTTTTCAAAACAGATTATTGTCTGTTTTCTCTTCCAGGTGCAAGCACTTTCTCAATGAGTTGGCCTACAGCTTTTAGCTCCAACAAAGAGGAGGAGGGGGAAATGATGGATATGATAGTGTCTATGGAGAATCTCAGTCATCCAGGTCACGGTTCTCCCAAAGATGCTTCTTCAAAAGGCAACTGGACTTCCTTGATTTTCTTTGAGGACATTTCGCTTCTCATCCAAGAAGAGAACTAAAGAAGGTTCTTCAATGAGAAGCGAAACTTTTCAAAGAAAAACAAAATCCAGTTCCCTTGGAAAAAGCACCATTGGGATAGTTCAATATACCTAGTGCAGGGGTCAGCATCCTGCAGCTCAGGAGCCACATGTGGCTCTTTCGCCCCTCTGCTGCGGCTCCCTGTCACTCAAAATATGTGTCACAACTGCCAATGTGCGACACCCACCAGCACGTGATTTATTGAGCTGCTCAACCCCTGGTAGGCCAACCATAGATAAATCCAAGAAAAGAAAAGTTTCAGAAGAAAACAGAATATTTAATTCAACTTCATATGCTAGTTTTGTCGCCGCTCAAGAAATAGCCAGGCACAGGAAGGGTTTTGTGGCTCCCGGTGTTTTCTTTTCTGTGTGAAATGGGTCCAAATGGTTCTTTGAGTGCTTAAGGTTGCAGACCAGGGGTGAAATGCTCCCAGTTCGGACTGGCTCGGGTGAGTAGGTAGCGATGGCGGCGGGCAGTTCGGAGTACCGGTAGCAAAAATCCCTGCCCCCCATATGCCCAGTTGAGCCGCGCAATCATCACAGCCTTTTTTTTAAAAATTAGATTTATATGCCACCTTTCTCCAGAGACTCAGGGCGGCTTACAATGCGTTAAGCAATAGCCTTCATACTTTTGTATATTTTTATACAAAGTCAGCTTATTGCCCCCAAAACTGGGTCCTTATTTTACCTACCTTAGAAAGGATGGAAGGCTAAGTCAACTTTGAGCCTCAAACTCGCATAATTGCAGACAGCTGGGTGTTAATAACAGGCTATCTAGCCCGTCGAGCCATCTGAGGCTTTTTCTTTTAAATGGTTCTGACGATCCCAGCTGAGTTGCCTGCCGATCGTCAGAGCCTTTTGAAAGCATTTTTACATGGTTTTACATGTAAAAAGTGGTTTTAAAAGTTAAAAAAAAATTGGCCACATCCATTGTCACATTACCCCCCCGCCCCCACCAAGCCACGCCCACAGAACTGGTAGTAACAAATTTTAGATTTCACCCCTGTTGCAGACCTCTGGCCTAGTGGATGCCAGGTTAGGAAAAAGCAATACAGGTAGTCCTCAATTGACAACCATTCATTTATTGACCGTTCAAAGTTAACAATGGCACACTTAGTACAGTTGCAGCATCCCCATGATCATGTGATCAGAATTCGGATGTTTGGTAACTGACTCATATTTATGAAGGTTGCAGTGTCCTAAGGTCATGTAATCCCCTTTTGCAACCTCCTGACAAAGTCAATGGAGAAGCCCGATTCACTTAACAACCACGTTACTAACTTAGCTGCTGTGATTCACTTAACAACCATGGCAGGAAAGGTCATTAAAATGAGCAAAACTCAACTACTGTCTCATTTCACAACAGAAATAATGGCTCAATTGTGGTCATAGGTTGAGGAGCTACTTGGAAGCAGATATAATTATGAATCAGCAAGTCTAAGAGCCAAATTTCTCCTTTACCATAAATCCACAACCTGATCAGCACCACCTCACTAGTTATGCTTGCACAAGTCACTGTACCAGATGATAGTTTTAGAAGCTGGGTCCGATGAGTGAATGTATTGGGGACCAAGTTATTATATTCCAGTTCTAGCTACTTTTTCACCTGTGACTGGAAAAGACAGCACCTTCAGCCCAACAACTTTTGGGAAAAGTAACTTTATAAGATTGCTAAAATCCCATATCCTTCTAAATCTTAATTGCCAACAGGGATTCATTAAGCCCTAAATCATAAGACATCCCCTGATCTAGTAGCCACTTTTCTTAGTTGCAAATATGAATAAAGACCACTCTGTTCATTCCATTTGGAAGTCTGTTTTGCACATGGAAGAGGTGCTTGTCAGCTGCCTTGGGCAATTTTGTAGTCACACATATTCCTAAGCAACCCATCAGAAGAGCAACTGTAGGACTTGATGTCTTACTATTGATTTTTATTTATTTATTTATTTATTTATTATTTCAATTTATATACCGCCCTTCTCCCCGGGAGGGGGACTCAGGGCGGTGAACAACCAGATTTAAAACACATATAATACAAACATTAAAAGAATAATAAAATTAAATTAAATTCATTGGCGTTCCAAATAAAATTCTAACCCCATTAAAATACCCAATTTAAAACCCCAGGAATCAATAAGAAAAATTTTGTTAAAACCCCATTAAAACAATCAAGCAAGGCCGGCTTGTTGAAATAAATAGGTCTTAAGGGCCTTTCGGAAAGTGCCCCACTACAGAATCGGAGAAAGGCAAATACAACAATGCAATACAATACATTCTCCAATTCTGTAGAAAGAAAAAAAAAAGAGTAAGATATCAGTTGCTCTTTTTATGGGTTGCTTAAGGGTACCTGTCTGACTACAAAAGAATCCAGCTACTTCTTGTGCCCCAAGCGCGGCGCGCCTCACCGACAAGCTACTCCGTCTAGAAAGAAATTAATTCTTGTTTCTTTAAGAGGCGAGCCACGCTTGGCGCACGAGAAGTAGCTGGATTATACCAAGTGACCGCCATAGGTGGGGGAAGCATTCAGATCCAGCAGACACATATGCATTATAGTGTATTTATAGCTGACGGCGAAAAATCAAGATTCTGGAGGATGTTATGTCACTTTTTTTCTCTCGCTTCCAATAATTCTCCCAGAGCAGTTTGCTTGAACGAACTTTTCCGTCGATGGGGGAACTACCCCCTGTCTTTAACTCAGCATCGTTCCGTCCCCCCACCTCGATCTTTTAAAGGAAAAGTTGAGGCGCCGGGGAAGAGAGTGGGTGGTACCGGGTTCACGGTCCCTTTAAGAACCGAGCGCTCTGTGTCCGCGAGGATATTGTACCAAAGGGCTTCATGAGTTAAGTATCCAGGTGAGTTCTTAAAAGGAGAAGCCCGGGTGTGTGTGGGGGGTGTGTGTGTGTGTGTTTGAAATGGGGGGGGGGGGAGTTATGGAGGAGCTACTTGGAAGCAGAATCCAGAACTGGCTAGCAATTTGAATCGGCAAAGAATGGCTGAAGCTGGGAAGAAAGAGGCGTGTGTGTGTTTAATGAGGGTTGTCCGAGATCACTTTTAAGGTTGTTTTGTTTCTGCAGAGCCGATCCTGATTCGGGAATCCCTCAGCTCTTCTGCGGAAGGCTCGGTTTTCGTGCGAGGCTGCTGATACCTTTCTGTCCTTGGTTTGGCAAAGCTCCTAGCCCAGTTGATTGAAATGCCTGCTCGATCGGAGCCACTGAATGGAAAAATAACTTCTCCATAAACTTTTCTCCAGCCCCCCCCCTTTCCCCCCCCCCACCTCCTATGAATCTCTTGGGGTGAGGAATCTGGTTTATATCTTGGCTAAACTAACAATTTCAAACTCCTGAATTTAAGGGGGAGTTAAATCGCTTTCGCTCACTCGGAGCGTAGCCTCCTTTTTAAGTGGTTGTGATAGCACGTGGGGATGCGCTTCTCTGGTCCTGCACACGCCGCATCTATTTCCTTGCAGCTGCGATTTTTCACTCTCTGCTGAGGCTTCTGCCTCTTGTCTGGTTGCTTCAGGAGGGGCTCCTGAAGGCCAGCATTCTTGTGTGGCTTTGTTAGTTCAACAGTTGCTGACATCCACATTTTCCCCCTGCGCCTGTTATTTGATAGGGGTTTCTTTTCGGTTTTTTTCCGCCAAAGAAAGCAACTTTCAGAGAGCTGTTTTGCTTGAAAAGTTTAAAGCTTTTGTCCCATTAACTAAGTAGGAGGGTGGGAGCTGAACTTCTTGCAACAGGAAAGGTACAAGTTGTGGAAAGAGCTTGAGGGGGAGGGTTTCTACCCAGCTCATTTTCTTTCAACTGACCTTAAAGCATCTTTAGACATTACAGAATGCAGTCGATAGAAAGTACAGTTTTTCAAACTGTGTTTCACGGAACCCTAAAGTTGCTTGAGAGATTGGGGGAGGGGGCAGTTTGCTGAAATTCAGCCGATTTTCTTTCACTAGAATTTTGCCTCTTGATTGAGGTCCTAGGGGGGTTTTTTGAAACCCCAAAAGGTCCTAAAAAGTTTGAAAACTATTGCTTCAGAAGAACTAAGCCTATTTGGGGAGAGATTCCATAGAATTATTTAAACCCCTCTGCCCAGATTCTGTTGAAATAGAATTCTTTTGGGAGACTTCACATAGCCTTAGCACACTGGAATAGGAAATGCTCCCTTCAGAGTCAAATGGATTAACTTGTTTCTTTGCACTCTGAGTGCCAGAGTGCTTCTGATGGACTCAAGAGTCCACTGTGCTTCTGATACAATTTAGATGTTCATACTGAGTCAGGGAACTTATTTTGCCTTTGGGAGGCAAAATAAGAATATTCCTTGTGAAGTGTAAGTTGCATAACTGGTGAGCCTGAAATTATTCAGGAAATATATTACATGCATGTCATATACTCTTGAGTCTTAAGGCTTCGAGGAAGCAAAATGAATATGACTGTAGTATTTACTGTTGATTGTTTGCTTTTGTTCATTTCTGTAGGGGGTGGGGGGAATTGCTCCAGTCTCAGGTGAAGAGCAAATAGATTTTGACAGGTCATATAAGGGTTATACCCTAGCAGCTGTTTGAATTGTTGGCATTGCTGAAAAAGTAAAAGAATATTGGCTGTTGGATGGACACAGTCTTGCAACACTAGACTTTGTAGTAGGAATTCTAAGAATAAATAATCGTTTTGCAGCTTTGCTACAAGCTTTGTTAATCAGAGTAAACCAGAATGTTAGGTACATCCTGATAAGGGTATTTTAGGTCTCCATTTTACATCCCAAATTAAGAAGGTCTGGTTTTCCCAATTTTTGAATACAATAAAAGGTTATTGTTGGCAGAACAGATTCAAGTTAAATTTGAGGAATTCTTAAAACATAAAAATAAACATTGCCTGGTTAATAGCACAGACTAGAAATTCCATTGCTTGAGAGGGATGGAGTTTCTACTTTGTTCCAGAACTACAGTATCTTGCCCAACTTTGAGCTCTCCAGATGTTTTAAGGATGCTATTCCCTTACTGCAGGTTGTGGAAGGCTTGTAATAATGCTTCTTCTTTTTCTCTGCAGGCTTTAATCTGCCATCATTCTGTTTTTAAGTGACTTGGAGAGAATGCAGGGGGGCAATGCACTGGCAGTGCCATGGCTCATGTTCCTAGCTGTGGCTGGTGCTCTTGGGCAGTATGACAAGCCTGCTTTCACCCCCATCTTCACCCGCAGGCCCTTTATTGTGGCTTGGAATGCACCAACCCAGGATTGTGAGCCTCGCTTCAAGGTTCAATTGGACTTCTCTGTTTTTGATGTTCAGGCCTCGCCTAATGAGGGCTTTGTGGACCAGAACCTGACAATTTTTTATAGAGAACGCTTGGGCCTTTATCCCTACTATGATGCAAACAAAGTGCCAATTAATGGGGGTGTCCCACAAAACAGTAGTTTGGAGAGACATTTAATCCGGTTAACTGAGAGCATTCAAAAATACATCCGGTCCGATTCAAAGGAAGGATTGGCAGTCATTGACTGGGAAGAGTGGAGACCCATCTGGATCCGAAACTGGCAGCCCAAAGACATTTACCGAAATGCCTCTCGTAAGCTCGTGCTGGCTCGGCGTCCTAAATTGCAAGAAGATCAATTGAAGAAGGAGGCCCAGTATGAATTTGAATCATCGGCTTGTGATTTTATGAGGGAGACTCTGCGAAATGCCAAGAGTTTTCGTCCACGACAGCTCTGGGGTTACTACCTCTTCCCAGACTGCTATAACCATGACTATCGCAACAACCAGGATAGCTACACTGGTCACTGTCCTGATGTAGAAAAGACACGGAATGATCACCTGGCCTGGCTCTGGAAGGAGAGTACTGCTCTTTTTCCTTCCATTTACTTGGAACGTGAATTGGCCAACACCATGAATGGCCGCAAGTTTGTGAGGTCTCGAGTAAAAGAAGGCCTTCGTATTTCTCAACAACATCATGATAACTATGCTCTACCTGTCTTTGTCTACACCAGGCCCACTTATAGCAATCAGCAGGATCTTTTCTTGAGTGAGGTAAGAATACTTTCTTCTTGGAACTGAGAAACATTATCAAGAAATTGGGATCTTGAGTTGGCTAACCAACTCCTAATACAATTAGAAGGTTACCTACTTGGTATAGAATGCACTCCCGTGCCCTGTACTGCCCCTTTTACTGTCATTCTGCACAGACAAAAAAGGGGATTGGGTCCAGCACTTGGCCTGCAACAAAACCTAACTAATGGTCTGCTTTTGATTTCATAAATTACACTGTGACTAGGTTGCCGCATCAATCTCAGTTGATCAATCCATTATTTGCTTAACTATTGTGTGTTGAATAAATTATAATTAAGTGCATTTCTACATCATACTAAATTATAGTATAGTATAGTATAGCCCTGGTGGTGCAGGAGTTAGAATGCAGTATTGCAGGCTAACTCTGCCCACAACCTGGAGTTCGATCCTGACATGCTCAAGATTGACTCAGCCTCCCATTTTTCCAAGGTCTGGTAACATGAGGACTCAGATTGTTGGTGGCAATATGCTGACATTGTAAACCACTCAGTGAGTGCTGTAAAGCACTATAGAGCAGTATATAAGTCTAAATGCTATTACTATTGCTGTATATAAACCACAATTTGCTAACCCCAAGTATGCTAAGTTAAGAAAAAAATCAGATCACATTAGGGTTTAGTGTAATGTATAAACCCAGTCTTTGTGCAGAACCTAGTCTATTAATTTAAAACTGGTTTCATATAAAGCATAAGAAATAGTAATTTGCAAAGTATGAGGAAAGCATCAAAGCATTAAAACAGCCACGTTCTGCATTAGACTCCAAGCATTCGCTTTGAAGATTATCTCTATATATGTGGTCTGGGACCACCATCAAAATGCTGTGCAAGCATATACCTGAACATACATAATGGAAATAATCTTTCAAATAATCTTTCAAAGCAGGTGGGTTAAGCTTTCTAGAGGATGTAGATATTTTAATACCCATGTGCAATATCCATTTTTAGTACCTTAAGGAGCTCTAAGACGTTTTTTTTAACTCTGCAATTCTTGAAAAGTTAACATTTTGGAAGTTACCTTATTGGTTGGTATAATACCACAGTTCAGCAAGATCAATGTCTTTTCCCATCAGATATATGTGTAATATACCTCCTGATGTTTTACTCCTTTATGGAAAATAGAACACATCAGCACTTAAAAGCACTGTTTTGGAAATAAATTGGCCTAATAGAATTCTAAGAAGTTTGTGGAGCAATGTGATGAAAACAACTCTTTGGTCTATCAGTTGGACCTGCACTGCACTGATTTAGAATAATTGTGTAATCAATTCATGATAAAATACCTAGGTAGGGAATATTCATTCCAATTTGTGGCTCCAAAGGGGCTAATAAATATTCATACACAGTAGATATAATTGAAGTTTAATTGTACATCTAAAAAGATGGCTTAAATTTCCTCCTAAATTGAGGGGAGCCGACTGCAATGGTAATTTGTTCCATATTCTATACCACTTCAGGAGAAGGCAGAATTGGCTGTTGATATTAACAGTAGAGTGTTGCACACCAGCAAAAGATCCCCCATAGAAGTTCTAAGATTGTGCGGTGGGAGGTATGGACCTAAGAAGCCTTGCAAATAATCTGGATCAATTCTGGATCCAAGACCAAACTACAAATCTGGTCCTTCAAAGTACAATAATTGTAGAGAGTATGCATACGTCAAATCCAAGCCTAAATTGGTAACAACCCTGTCTTGTCTAAATTCTATCTGTTCTGTACCCAATCCTTTGTGGCTTGGAGACATGGAGCTTTTCAGTTGTGAGTTTGCAGGAAAGAAAAGTAGCTTTCTGTTATCACATTATCCCTCCCAGAAGATTTGTGTATTTACTTATTTATCAAATTTAGGTACTACCCATTTCTCAGAGTGACCCAAAATATGGATAACTCTCAAGTTCATCAAAATACGATGGTTCTTAGAAACCCCTTCCCTGACAACTGGCCAGTTTGCAAGCAGCTGAACAGAATTTTCCTATGCTGTCTTCTACTAGTGCCTGGACAAATGAGGTTTCAATTTTATATACTTATATATAGTTCTCAGTGTGTAATATATATACACATATTTTGTATATTTCATCTATCATATGTTAAGCACAAATCTATGCAGCGCTCCAGATTGAAAGATAAAAAAGTGATTTGAAGTGGGTACGATATATATGATGTAATATCTGCTATCTTCAACTTCTTTAAATTACTGAATCTTTTTCTGAAATCTTCAAACTGCCCTCTATATTGCCATGTAATTCCTGGAAAAGCCATACAACATATATGCATCAGGAGTTACAAAAAGATGCTTTAGGAGTGCTGAACATACTCTCAAGCACATTTCTGCCTTCAAAACTGAAGCACTGTAAACTCTATTAAAATTTCCTAAAGAGAAGGAAGTCATTGAGTTGGATCCCTATCCCAACTAATTCAAACAGCACTGCAAAAAACAGCCATCGTGGTCTAGGTGGGTCTTTTAATTGGGATTCTACACTGAACAGGTGTAATTGAAGTAAACACAGCCTTTTAATGGCCAGAAAATGTTGAGGAGGTAGAGAGAATTTTCTTTTCTCTCTCTCCCAATTAGGGTGTCTGGGACAGTTTGGGAATTTCTTTGTTTCTCGTCTTGAACCCCATTAAGCTTGTTTTAGGATTTCCAAATGTAAAGGAAGAAGTAGTTATTTCCAGGCATGAACAGGGGTTGGGGGAAATCAAGAAGTGCAGTAATTCCTTGCGATTATGAGTAATGGCAACTGGGGTACTTGACAGCCGGAGACACTTTCCTTCCAGCCTTTCGGAAGTTGCATAAAAATACTTTTGACAACTGTTGGAATCTGGATCATTTTTGCTTTTTTCGCAGCATGTTTGAAGTTTGTGGTAGAAGGTGCTGAGTCAAACTGGAGCTGCAGTTTAGTAGATTTAAAAGAGCTGTTATTTCCTCTAAATGCCTTGCATTTGCAAAGTGCTGACTGTTATTTTAAAATAAGAGATATATGTAATAGTAACCTCAGTTACTACTCAAGTACTCAAAAGCACTTCTTTATTACTATAATTCATTTTTCTCTCATGTTTAGCAATGGTACAATTTTGCACTGAAGTCTGCAGTGTGTCTAGGCCGTCAAACTACCATTCAATGGGGCTGCTACTTCTATGAAGTAAAAGCTTGTAAGAGGATGCTTTTAATCCCTGCAACTAGAAAATCATTGAGATGTACTAAGGAGTGTTTTGAAGATAAGCTGTACAATGAAGCATCAAAATGAACATAGACATGTCTGGACAAAGATAACTAGCAGCTCAGCCATTTTTTTCCAAATTTGCTGCCTTTTCAATTAGTATAACAACAACCAACATTAGGAATATGAACCATTGAATTCTGACAATCCAGTTTCATATGTTGAGTGCAGTCACGCTGAATTAGTCTGATCCAAGGTCTAATTAGATGGGTTGTTGCTGGTGATAAAACTGGAGGTTTAAGCATTTTGTGGCTAAAGGGTTACCGGTAGTACCGAAAGGATTTATTATCCGCTTTCCCTATCCATAACCTAGAATCTTTTCTTTTACACTTCTTAAAAAATATTGGACATTCAAGTTGTATGCAGTTTGAAACCTGCATCAACAGGAAACCAGTGCTGAAATTCAAATGAATGTTTGAATTATTGATTTTCTACTTTTCTACTACTTTTGAGCAGTGGCTTCTTCTCAATTCCCAAGTTATATTCCAAACTGCATTCATTCATTCAAGAACATTAGGCGGCCATGGTAACAGCAAAAGAAATATTTTTGCTATAAGTTATTGGATCCATCCATACTCCCTGCTCCACCTTATTTTTTGAGGATTGATCTGCATAGGTAATAAACTGTCATGGCAAAGTAGCACACATTAATTTCCAGTCTTGGGTTACTGGATATTACTAGCTGTTCACATTCGGATCAACATCTCTGCAACTATGGAGGTGGGCAGATCTATATATTGGTCATTGTCCTCTAATTTCCAATGGTAGCTAGCCCTTCCATCAAAAAGTTGATGAGTTTGATTATTAGTGAGTGGAATGTTGAGGCTGAAGGATAAATCATACCTTAGAATTATACTTTGGCTTCTGAATCAATTATGAGCACACCTAATATTAAAAAGATGAATTTGACGAATCTAGTATGATCACTTCCTTCTTGGAAGTAAAACTGGCTTCCTGTTACTAGTGAAAGAATCAGGGTAGCTCAGCCCCTTGAAGAGTTACTTGATTATCTGGCTTAATAGAAGGGTAAGCTATTACCTGGAAATAAGGATGAAAGCAAAAGGTTGAAAGGGTGTCTGGTTAATGTACTCATTGGCATAAGACTGGAAAAATGTTATTTTCATCTGGGCGAAGTTCTCTTTGCTTGGCTTTGCTTCTGGCCCCCTCTGCTGATGGGCTTCTTTGATCTACTCTTAAGTTGTCAGGCTAAAATAGTAAGCATTTGCAGAGTCCAGGCATCAGGATCAAACTAGGGCCTATTTTGCAGCCACTATAAGTCTTGTCATCCTATCCTGGCAAACCCAATGGGCCCAGAGTGGTGCTATTAGATCAAATGCCCTGACAGTGATTTCCTGGTTGGGTGGAAGTACCAGGATGTTCACTGATGATTTATTAGTCCACTGGAGAGAGAGTTGTACTCCACAAAGTGAAGAAAGGAATATACTGTAGAGAAAAGTATGGGTTGAATAAGAATAGTAAGTCAGACAGATTTTGGAGTTCATCCATCTTGGAGACTATTCCTTGGGGAAGACTTTGTGTTCTGTACAGCACCGATGGGTTTATCTATGATAATCTCTGGCCCACTTATAGAAATATATTTAATCTTACCTTTGCTTCAAAGCAGTTGGTTTGTAATCCAAACATGGAGGACATGTGCTTGGTTCTTTGCGGTGGTCAAACCTCTTTTATATAAGTTTTGAAACTTTGCAAAGTGGAGGGGTCTGTATCTTAGAATCTGGAAGACAGGGGAACTCAGGAACTTGGTATGACTTCCCTCTCTCATCATAATCCTGGGGATCATTTTATCTCTAGGAGACAAACAAAATGATGCTTGGAATACTAGGATGATAAAACATGAATTTCACCAAGCATGGATACAAGCTCATGTGCGAGCCTACGAAATATCAGTTGCTCTCCTGTGTCCTTTTTTAAGGTTAGCTGATCTCTACTAGGGAATGATCACCTTGCTGTTGTGATGTGTTTGCACAATATTTTGCTGATAAAGTCTCTCGCAGTCTTGACTCTTCATGGGCAGAATCGGGTGACTGAGGTGACAATCTTGAGATATTTCCTGGAATTCCTTTTAGTCTCTGCTACGATGAAGTGGATAGATGTTCTTTGACATGAGTTCTTCCACCTGTGTTAAACCTATGCTCCTCATGGTTCCTTTTGGGATGAGGGAAGAATGTAACAAGATGGGTCCAAGAGGTAGTCAGTATATCTTTGGGGAAGGACTGATGCCAGCTACCGTGAAAAAGATGGTGGTACTGTATTCCTTCTTTTAGAAATCTTTCCCTGGTGCAGTCATTTTGGACAACTGTTAGTTTGTCTCCAAGCGTTTCCTTTTTGGATGTACCAGTTGCAATTGACGCTTTGCTAACTGTGACTCATCCCCGTGTCTTGATATAATTTGATTACTGTAAAGTGCTCTACACGAGGCTGCCTTTGAAGACCAGCAGAAATTACAGTTAGTTCCAAATTTAGTTGCTCACTTCTTGGTGAATGAGACTCTCCAGAGCCATGTGATTCCTAGGCTGTTAGTTCTATGTTGGCTGCCAATAAAGTGCCTGAATATTTGGCAATTCCTAAGTATCTTCAGGGCTAACAATCAACAAATCAACTCACCCAATAATGCAAAAAAGTATGAATAGTGCTCCATTTGGAGACATGGGATAGTTAAACAGTATTTCTCAGTAATCTCCCCCCCCCCCCCCCCCCCCGTTTTAAGGAAGCCAATCAAGGCTCAACTTTTCTGGATGCTAAAGCAAACTGAACACTTCCAGCATGCTGAAGGATGACAGGTTGATGTTATTGAGGGCTATAAAGTATTCCTGTTCTTAAGAGTTTAATATTTATATTGATAATGTTCTGTTGATGTTAATGATTGAGGGCCCCTGGCAATTGTGTCAGAATACAAAAGAAAACAATTTGCTTGCCACAGCTAATGTAGGAAGCTACTTGCTAGATTAAGTGGAATAAGTGGAACAATTTGCCTCCAGAAGTTGTAAACGCTCCCAACACAGGAAGTTTTTAACATGAGATTGGATAATTATTTGTTTGAAATGGTATAGGGCCGTGATGGCGAACTGTTCTGTTCTGTTCTGTTCTGTTCTGTTCTGTTCTGTTCTGTTCTGTTCTGTTCTGTTCTGTTCTGTTCTGTTCCCATTCCCATTCCCATTCCCATTCCCATTCCCATTCTATTGATTTTCCCCACCTTTACTTATAAGTAGCTCAAGGTGGCAAACATTCACAATACTCTTTCCCCCTATTTTCCTCACAACAACAGCCCTGTGTGATGGGTTGGGCCAAGAGAAAGTGACTGGCTCAAAGTTACAAGCTGGCTTTTATACTTAAGGCAGGACTATAACTCATAGTCTTTTGGTTTCTAGGCCAGCACCTTAAGCACTTCACCAAAGTTGTATTATTTGAAAATACAGGATGACAGACAAAGATATGAAGTAGGACTACGGTCTAGTAAAGCAATTTGGCCAGGCAATTTATGAAGGGAAAAGGCACATTTTTTCTATTTCCTATTCAGGAGATGATTCATCTGCTATGATTTTGCCAGAAATATATTACTTCAATACCGAAAAGTTTTGAATAATAAAAGGACCTTTTTAAAGATCTTTTTGCTAAAGATTTAGACTCACGTTTAAAGTATTAAACGTGGCGCAGTGGACTAAGTGCTGTTAAAGTAGCATTAAGTTGCCAGCTGCCTGCAATTACTGCAAGTTCAAATCTCACCAGGCTCAAGGTTGACTCAGTCTTCCATCCTTTCAAGGTAGGTAAAATGAGGACCCGGATTGTGGGGGCAATAAGCTGACTGTGTGTGTGTGTGTGTGTGTGTATGTATGTATGTGTATGTGTGTGTATATATATATATGTATATGTATGTATGTATATATATGTGTATGTATGTATGTATATATATGCGTATGTATGTATGTATGTATATATATATATACATATATATATGAACACCGCTTAGGGGGTGCCAAAAGCCCTACTAAGCAGGTATATACCAAAGTATGAAGGCTATTGCTTAACACAATTAATAGTAATTATTAGTAACTTATTTGTATCCATTCTAAGTAGGAAAACATTTTACTAATCAGCTAATGTCCAATTTTAGTACTTATATGCTTGTACAGCTTGTCATCAAGTTATAACCATTCATTTGGTGACTGTTCTAAATGACAATTGCACTGAAAAAAGTGACTTATGACTGTTTTTCACTCCATGACTGTTGCAGCATCCCCATGGTCACATAATCAAAATTCAAAGCACTTGGAAACTGGCATGTATTTATGACAGTTGCAATGTTCTGGGGTCAAGTGATCACCTTTTTTTTAATCTTAAAGTCAATGAGAAATCCAGATTCACTTAACAACTGCAGTGATAACTGCGGCAAGAACGATCGTAAAATGGGGCAAAACTCACTTAGCAACTCTCTTGCTTAGTAGTGGAAATTATGGGCTCAGTTGTGGTCATAAACTGAGGAGGACTACCGGTAACTCTTTTTGGCTATCTCATTCCAGACAGATCTGATCTCCACCATAGGTGAGAGTGCTGCTTTGGGGGCAGCTGGTGCTATCTTCTGGGGAGACGCTGGAAACACTGGAAGTAAGGTATGTGTTATTTTCCCTCCCTCTCCCTCATTCCTACTTTATATGATCTCATGCTAAGCCTCGCACACAGTAGTTTTCCTCTGGATCTCTTAAACAAACCTTTTGATCTCTCTTCTGTTAGGAGCATGTCAGGTCCTGTACACTTAATCAAACTATCCCAACAATGCCTCCCTGACTGTTTTCTGTCTCATTGGTGTTAGGTGGAGCTGTTTGGACAAGTTGTAAGTGAATTTATTAAGAGGCGGGCTTTGCACATTTCTGGAAGGATGTAAACGTAAGAAAGGAATTATGATAGGTACTTTGAGTTACAGTAAAAAAAATACTTTACATCTTTAAAATATGTAACTTTTTTATCAGCATAGAGCTAATTTATATTCTTCAAGTTGTAAATAAAGAATAAAGATACAAAAAAAGATACTGAAGCAAAGTTTAAAAAGTAAAACAAAAACATCATAAGGATGAACTTTCAATTACTGTTTTTTTCCTCTTTCCCTTTCATATCCCTAACCACTAATCTTTACTTAAGTATTATTAATACTTAAGTATTAATTATCAATTAAGTAGTGATACTTTGTTTGGAATATTGAAAGTTGTTGCTTATATTTATTTAAATAATTTCATCTAATATTTTGATTGATCTCTCCTTGAAAACCATATTCCAAATGCCTATGCCTGTCTCGCTATATGATGTATCATATGGAAAGGGAGCTATTCTTGCTTGAATTGAGTTCAACTTCTGTTCAGAATTTCTATAGTTTTGTCATCGTTGTGTATTCTCCAATATTGGTCTCAATTCTTCTATTGTTGGCAGGGTTTTACTTTGCTGGTGTTGTGGATTTCCCTTGATCCTTCTCATTTTCATATCCACAAACTTTTTGATGGCATTTGCGAAACAAATCCTTTATCGGTTGGATCTGTTTCCTGCCTTCTCATATTTTACTCATTCGGATTTTCTTCTTCTGCAGAAAAATTGCCAGCTGATTAAAACATACATAGAAGAGGCCCTTGGCCGTTACATCATCAATGTGACAACCGCAGCTGAGCTCTGTAGCCAGACTCTTTGCAGGGGCCATGGCCGGTGCCGGCGCCAAGCAAGTGAGGCCAGCATCTTTCTCCATCTCAATCCAAACAGCTTCCAGATCTACCGGAATGAATCCAAGCATCCAAAGCCACTCATGGGAGCCAAAGGGAAGCTTTCTCAGGCAGACATTTCCTTCCTACAAACCAACTTCCAATGCCATTGTTACCAGGGGTGGCATGGAAAAGGGTGCGAGAAGCAGCTGAATCCACCCGGAGGTGGCCCCTCTATTTCTTACACGCTTGGACTCCAGTTGCTGATGACTGTCTTCCTTCTGGTCTGTTTGCACTAGGCCACCTCTCCAGTGGAATCTGGGGTGCAAGGGAATCCATGGTGCTTGGAACAATAGGAAGGCGGTGCAATAGGCAAGGAAGGTAAGCGGCCAAGGAAAAGTAGGGGCAGAGCCCTTATATCTTTATTTAGCAGTAAAGTAGCAGACCTCTTAAAGAGACGGCTCTACCTCTCCCCTCAGCACTCCCAGCCCTTCATGAGGCAAAAGAGAAAGAATCCTTCTAACCACTGAGATTGGCTGTTCAGAGAGCTGGACAAGTGGAAGAAAAGGTGCTTTAGAGAACGGCAAAGGAAGGATGCTTCACAGGGCATGACCTCCTCTGTGGCCCTTGCCTTGGTTTGTCTGGTAGCTTCTTTTATCATGGGAACCCATAACAACGCCGTAGGTCAGCTACCCAAAAGAGAGGCACACAAGGGACCTAGGGCCAGAGCACAGGGCCTCAATGCCTACATCCAGTTCTTCATCCTTGCTTTGGATAAGGACTAGGAAGGGGCTGCTTAGCTCTTCTGTTTTAGGGAAGGGTGCCAGAAGCAATGGGAGGCCTTGAAGCACAGGTATGGAGGTTTCATGGAGCTGCTGTAATGAAGAAGATTGCTGCTGTTCCCCATCTCTTTAGATAGGTGGTAGAGAAAGAGGTGAGTCCAGGGGGATTACCTTGGAGAGTAACTTGGAAATCACTCTTTGCTGACTGTGGGGTGGGCAGCAGTTTTTAATGGCCCAGATAAGGCCAATGACAGGGAAAAACATGCCTGGTTTGTCTGTGGCCACTGTCAACTTGGAAGCCTGCACCTCTTACAGGAAAACCAAAAAGTTTTACCTCAGAATTAAAGAGACACAGAGAAAATCATGTGTGTTTTGTATTGTGTGAAGAAATCTTGCTGCTTGCCCTGGCACTCTTTCTTCCCTTTGCTCTTTGCCAAGAGGGAAATTCCAGTTGAAAGCAACCTCTAGTATGTAATAATGGATTTGGCCTGCTCTTTGCATGACTTCCCCAGGGCAAAATTTGCCTTTGTCACAGAAGGTGGTCCCTTGATGGTGCCGATTTCAAGCTAGGGAGAATACCATATAGCCTGTGCTTGATAGAGAGGGTTCTGGCCTCTGCTGTGACCAAAGGGATAAAGATCAATTGCAACAGTTGTCCTTTTCATTCAGAGTGGGGGGGGGGGGCTCACTTGCCCTCTTCTGGAGCAAGCACATAGCTAGCAAACCCTTTGCCCAGTTCTTCCTGTTCCTTGCCATGAAATCAGTGCACCCTCTTTAGCAAAAGCTAGGCTGCTTTTGTGGGTCTGTGGGTCTCATGCAAGAAAAACAGGAGAGGGGATTTCCTAGATTAAGCCCTACTTATTTCTTCCTTGTGAAGAATAGCTGGCATTTTGTTGTAACTGTCTTTCAAACTCCAGAGTTTAGCAAAGCCAGACCTCCCATTTGACAAAATGCAGAAGATCCCACAACCAGCCCATAAGGAGGAATGAACCAAGACATGCTGAGATATTTTGTTTTTCAGTACAGTAAATGTTCCAAGCTTGAAACATTTAAAGCAATAAGTGGCCATTTTATTCCATTCTATTTCTGTTTTTCACTATAGATAACACTTTGCAAAGAGACTTTACAGATTAAAATAATCTCCTTGGCCAACCTTTCTGCAGGTTAGATATCAAATAACAACATGGATTATTTCCACATCTATTTGGTAATTTTAAGATAATAACTACTAGGGAGTGAGGGTATATTTCAAATTCTTTATGGTGAGCATTTCAAATATTTTGAATTCTTTTTTGTCTGGGGGAACAAACCCATTGAAAAATATTTCCAATGAAATATGAGTTGGGTTTGGAAAAAACTTTTTTTTAAATTGTGTGCATACTTTACTGGTAAAATACATCTCATTATTATAAAAGGGCTTTTTGGATCATCCGCGAGGAAATTCTGATACTTCATGGACTTCAGTCTTAATGGAAATTTTACCAGAGTAGAAAGATGTGGTAAAAGTCTAAAACGATTAACTTGATCAACAAAAAGGCAGAGATATAAAAAAATTAAGCCTCCCCCTTTCATTGATTTTGCAGGACAAAATAAATAAGCACTGAACTCCTTTGTCAGATTCTTGGCACTGGTAACCTGTTTTGTTTTCTGTATCAGAACCATTTTTAACCTTCCAACTGGAAATGATCGAACTGGGAATTTGAAGCCTTGTGCACATGTGGCCATTTGTTTCATGAGGTTAGATTGCATGTAATTGTGTACAAAGGACAAATACAATTATTTTTCAGGATGAGGAGGTGCCATTCTTTTACACTTTTACCCTTGAAATGGGATGTGGCTTATACCAATCCTTGCTACTTCCCCAGAATGAAACTGTCTAGTATATAACCTTGGAAGTGTATCTTCTAGGTATGACTCTGGTGTGACAGTGATCAAGGTGGTTAAACTGCCAAGTTCTTATTTTAAATTGTTGCTCAGGGACTGTGAGACTAACCCATTGCACATTTCTGAATTGTTCTCCTAAAAGCACTAGCTTTTAGCACTAGTAAAATATCAAGTCCACTGAATTATAAATGATGTCACCTGTTCACAAATGCAAAATCTCTCAACCAACTTAGCAGAGAACATGGCTAGAATTCAGTGACGTGGTCTGTCTGTATCCCTTTGTTCCAATTCTAAAAGGTGGGTTTTTCCCGCCTCCTACTACTTACGTTCTGCTGCACAAAACGTTTTCCACCCCTAGTTTAAAGAAACGCAGCTGCCATTGGAGATAATATAGTTTCTACCGCACAACATAGTTGGCTGGATAATTAAGAAAGCAGTGGGAAGAACATAAGAAGACTAAGCCAGAAGAAAAAGAGGATTGTTTTTGTAGCTGTTCTGTTGGAATTCCTCTGCTGGTGAAGTTCAAAAATGACTGTGTTGGTTGATGCTGAATCAAGGGATCTACACTAGTGGGAAGTGAAAAATGTTTTTTTTTCTTTTTTGCTTCTCTACTTTTGCCCTTTGAGATTCAAATTATATTGACATTTGGAGTCTGCTTAAACATGCTATGATTTTACTATTTGTTCTCACAATTCCAGCTTTTATTAAAAGCTCAAATAAAGTTTGAATACGTGGACTAATCAGCAAGAAGCTGTTTGATCAGGAAGGAAACAAAAGACCCGTATGCTTGTCCCTGCTTTTTAGTTCTGATAGCAGATCCATTCTCCTTAATTCTTAATTCTCCTTCAGACAGCATCACCACCAGATGGATTCATAACTGGATGACCAACTGCACTCAATGGAACTGCATCTACATGTAATGAAGTATGCAGTGGGGTACCCCAAGCTCTGATAAAGGCCCAGTACTCTTCAACATCTTCATCAATGATTTGGGTGAGGGGATTGATGGGGAACTCATCAAATTTGCAGACGACACTAAGCTAGCAGGAATAGCCAACACTCCAGAAGATAGGCTTAAGATACAGAAGGATTTTGACAAATTTCAACATTGAGCAGTATCTAACAAAATGAAATTCAGTAGTGAAAAAAGTAAGGTTCTACATTTAGGCAAGGAAAACCAAATGCACAAGTACAGTATAGGTGGTACCTCGCTCAATAGTAGTAACTGTGAGAAGGATCTTGGAGTCCTAGTGGACAATCACTTAAATATGAATCAGTTGTGTGCTGTAGCTGCCAAAAAACCCAACAGAGTTCTAGGCTGCATTAACAGGAATAGTCTCAAGATCATGTGAAGTGTTAATACCACTTTGTAATGTCTTGGTAAGACTACACTTTGAATACTGTATCCAGTTTTGGTCCTCATGATATAAAGAAGATGTTGAGACTCTAGAGAGAGTGCAGAGAAGAGTAACAAAGATAATAAGGGGACTGGAGGATAAAACACCTAAAGGCAGGACCAAGAATCAATGGATGGAAACTAATCAAGAAGAGATGCAACCTAGAACTAAGAAGGAATTTCCTGACAGAACAATCAGTGGAACTTGCCTCCAGAAGTAATGAGTGCTCCAACACTTGAAGTTTTTAAGAAGAGATTAGACAACTACCTGTCTGAATTGGTATAGGGTTTCTTGCCTGAGCAGGGGGTTGGACTAGAAGACCTCCAAGGTCCCTTCCAACTCTGTTATTCTATTCTATTCTATTCTATTCTATTCTATTCTATTCTATTCTATTCTATTCTATTCTATTCTATTCTATTCTATTCTATTCTATTCTATTCTATTCTATTCTTAATGCTCCATAAGGATACTCATTGACTATTGACATATTGCAGTTGGTAATTGTTGACCTTGTATTTCTCAGATTAGTAGAAGGGCACCCCCTGGTGCCACAAAAGAGCTAGCAAATCCATTATCTCCTGCCTAGACCAACAGAGATTGTAGTTATGTTTACATGAGTAGTTATGTCTCATTTCTTTTAAAACAAAAACATCTGTGAGCCTCAGGCAGTGATTTCTCTAGGTTGTGCCCTGCAATACTGCCTGTCAGATGGCAGGCAGGCTACAGTATGCCCCATCAACATCAGTTTTCTCCCAAGTGCATATTATCCCCCAAAGTAGGCCTGGATGATTTCCCTGAGAAAAGACTCATAGACTCATATGTAGTAAAGACCCTAAATCAGAAAATGTTTTCCATCTTTTATTATTTCATTCCATCTCATCACATAGATTGCATGGTTCCTATGAGATCTGGAATATGCTGAATACCGTCATATTCTATATCTGTTTTGTCACTGTAGTTCAACCATTCACCTTGGTTTAAGGCCATTAGTCTTCGGATTCTTGAAATGAAACATAAATTCTCTTTTAGTATTTAATCACTAAACATGAGTTAGAATAAGGATGTGAAGTGAGTAAAGAATATTAACTATAGCCTAAAATCTATTTCACAAATTTGGCAATTCAGCATTCTAAAGCTAGAACATAGAATAGATGTTCAGTTTAACAGAACACAAACGTATCTCATGCAAACCCATGATAATTTAAACTTAAAACATGGTTTCTGAGAGTGTTATTACTGATGTCTCAATTATGTCTTCTGCAGCTGTATTGTTGACGGATCATTTTAGACAAATCATGATTTCTGAACATCTCACAGTTGGGGGGATCCATACAACACATAAAGCCAAAACCAAGTAAGCCACTTGGCTCAGTGTAAACCAGTTCCATCTACTGCAGCTTTCTCCAGGAGAGATCTCTCCAGCATGGGCTTAGGGTACTGAAATTCAATGTGTCTGGAATACATTATAGTAGATTGCCTGAGGCAGATGTACTGCAACCTCAGACCAATTTTGTACAGGGAATATTGAGAAATCATTGCTCAGTAGGAGAACATAGAAAAAAAGTTTTGGTTTTGGTTTTTTTTTTTAAATCCCTGTTGCCCGTAATAGAGGTCCCGAATAAGGCTCAGAAAGTCAGAGAGAGAAAGACCAAGAGTATAGCCATTCATTATAATAGAGGGCACAAAATCAGATAGAAATATTGTTCAAAGCCAAAATATAAGGTGGTGAGGTGTAACAGTTAGCATGGTCTAACTAAGACTTCGAGGAAATCAGGTTTCAATTCTTACTCAGCCATAAAGTTTGAAAAGTGACTTTGCGTAATATGATACAGTTGGAAGATGTCAACTTGTAAATGTTCCACCTTGAGCTGCTGGGAAGAAAGCTATGCACCACGTGAAATATGGCAGTTCACACAGGTAGATAGGAATAAAGCCTTAATCATAACAATTATGTCAAGAGGAATTATATTCAGTAGATTTTTAAACATTAGCTTTGTATTATTTTATTCTTTTTAGTGCAGCAGTATGTTTAAGATACATACCTAGACCAGTTCTAATTTGACAGAGAAGGAAGAAAGAAGCATCCCATTCAGCAGCATTTATAATATCAGTGGAAAGGAATGAATTGATGTTCTTGTTGTTTGTTGCGAAATCGTGTACGATTCATCGCGACCCCATGGACAATGTTCCTCCAAGCCTTCCTGTCCTCTACCATCCTCTGGAGTCCATTTAAGTTCACACCTACTACTTCAGTGACTCCATCCAGCCACTTCGTTCTCTATCGTCCCATTCTTCTTTTGCCCTCAATCTTTCCCAGCATTAGGCTCTTCTCCAGTGAGTCCCCATTACACTGTTACAATGACAACCTCTATCAAACTGTTAAAACTGTTAAAAATTAGTTTAAAAGCTGAAGAGAGAGTCTCAGGGCACCAACCAGCCCACAGCTGTGTGCTCCTCTGGCTCTCCTCACAAGGCCGCAGAGCCATGTTTTAACTCCTACTATATTTGGAATTCCAGGAGGGGGGGCTTGTCTCAACTTGGGGGGGAGGGAGAATATTCTGCAATATTTGGCGGAGAAGGCTCTCCCTGAATCCCATCAGCTGGAGTTCTTTTAAGGGACAGGGTCTGCAGGATACTTACTCTGCTTGACCAGGTGGGATGGGCCAATGTAATGTGACAAAGACAGTTCTGTAAAAAGATATTTTAAAAATCTTAAATGATGCTTCCAGGCAATCCAGCTTTCAAATATTAAAGAAATGTCATTTCTTTGTGACCTTTAAATATATACAGGGAGAGACAAAGTCTTCCACTACTTCCAAGGACATACAACTTGTGCTGCACACTTTTGGAGACAGAGTGCATGGGTTCCTGGAACATAAGGCCAAGAAGGGAGGGGTGTCATATCTTTTGCTTTGTTCAGGAATTCTGCTCCTGATCCTAATTATCCAGCTGCAGGGAATAGAGAAAAATGGGTTGTTGCCTTTTGCTGAACCAGTCTGCAGAAGAAAATGGACAGGGCTTTGTGGGCTGCCAGTAAAGGAGCAGAAGCTATATGTTGCCTTGATATCGTTCAGCAAACAATCAGGAATTCACTAATCTTAGTGCCTGCTGGAACTGGCAGGAAGCAAACCCTGAGTCATATAAATAATTCCGAGTCCTTCCATTTGAAAGAGGCCAGAAACCTTATTTTCTGCCCAATTCTATTCCTTGCTGATATTCAAGCTAAGTACTCCAGCCTGTATGTAGATACAAGAGAACAAAGTGTATAGCACTTTTGGGCTTTCCCAACTAAGATGCCAAAGATGGCTGGGTGAGCTACAAGATGTTTATGTTAGGGAGATCGAATTTTCTGTAGCTACAAGAAAGAGCCTCAAAGAAGTAATTGTGAGGAAGAGCGGTCGGTTGAAGAAAGTACACTTGCTGACTGTGAGGAAGAAGGTAAGTTGCAAAACCCCTCTCAAGTGATCATTACCCTGAAATCAGGCCTGGGGGTAGAAATTGGGCAAGTCAGCTTCTTGGAGCTTTGACTATTTCCCTGCTACTAGAAGAATGAAGGTGAGGTATGCAGAAGGTATAGGACACAGTAAGGAAGGAGAGAGTTAGAAACTGAGGGAGGAAGGGGATGAAATTAGTGGCTTCTATGACGGAAACAGTAGGAGAATCCCCTTTAGGGGAGAGGGGGGAGAGGGAGTGTGTGTGTGTGGGAGAGAGAGAGAGAAAGAGAGATCCCTTGAACAGGGCATGAGATGTGCAATGGCTCCAAGCTGAGTCTACCTCTGTCTTTGCCTTTCTGCTGTAAAAACAGGTGAAATCCAGCAGGTTCTGACAGGTTCTAGAGAATCAGTAGTGGAAATTTTGAGTAGTTTGGAGAACCGGCAAATACCACCTCTGGCTGGTCCCAGAATGGGATGGGAATGGAGATTTTGCAGTATCCTTCCACTGCCACACCCACCAAGCCACACCCCAGAACTGGTAGTAAAAAATTTTGAATTTCACCACTGTGTAAAAATGTATATCAGAGAAATGAAATAGCTCTGAGTAGAGGGGTCTTTAAAAATGAGCAACCAGGTTGAGGTATGTCAGCCCAATGTGGCACACCAGACAAAGAAGCAAATACCATATAGCCAGGACTACCGTTACTGTAATGGCAGTAACAGAGGGTTGCAAGTCTGAATGTGCTTCTTCATGTGAACTGGGAATGGGCTTGCCTGCGGTCTTTTCTTGGTCTAGGATCAAACCCCTCTTATTTGATCATTACCTTGGTAGCAGCTCTTCCTCCTGTCCTCCAAGGCTATTCCCCTTGCCTTCTAAAAGGCATGTCTGAAGGGCAAGCAGGCAATCGGATGATAGGCCCCGTGGCAGGTCTTTGTTCCCTTTCAGAGTTTCTTTTCCCAAGGCTTGCTTCGTCCTTGTTTCTGTCCTTCCTTGATGGCCTCACGCTGCTACCTTTTCATTTCATGGTACTGGAGATATCGGAGTTGCATTTGCTCTCTTTTCTTGCATTCTGCAAAGGGACCTAATTGTTAACTCCCCTGAAGGCAGATTGGGTTAGATTTGATAATAAAGTTAGGCTGATAACTGGGAGTCCAAGGCATGGTATACAATGTCTTTGCCTTATTCGTTCTCCTTGTCCCAACCAAGGGAAACAAAATAATATGTAGTGAGCACAATCAGAAAAATAAATGGATATGCTTGCAACTCTCTCTCTCTCTCTCCCTCCTTCTCTCATCTCTTCAGCCATAGACTTCATAATCAGGGAGAGGTTTAGAGATGGGCAAGCTCTTGTAGCCAAGAGCCTCATTTCACTTCTTTTTTAAAGAGATGAGAATGGCAAAAGGGATGGAGAAGTGTCTCATGTCTGTTTGGGATAGATCTGAAAGAACCTTTATTGCTTTGGGGGGGGGGTGCGTCATAGGCCTCTTTCAGGACTTCACATTTCATTTTGCAAGTTTCCCACCTCAAGATGGTGAGAAATGGCATTGTCTGCTTTTAAGCCCATGCTTCCAGAGGCCCCACAAAGAAGAATGGGGCTTTAACAGATTTTCTTTCCGGGGACGGAATGGGAGGGAGAGGGATTGAAATTCCTCCTCTTCTTCCATTTCCTTTTATCATGTTAATACGGTCACATATCTGCCAGCCTACCCTTGTCTAAGTCTCTCAGGGCTGTGATTCTAGCATGGAAAAAGGGGCCACGGGTGGCTAATCCTAATAACCCCAGAAATTAGTGCCTGCATTCATGGCCTAATGGATACCGTGTCTCTTATTTCAACATCAGGAGCTTTTGCAACAGACAGAGAACAATGCTATCAATTTGTCTAGTGCCTGGAATAACATTTGTGTGCGTCTCTGACTTGGCAGAAAGCCACATCTACTCTCTTCTAAAGTTTCCTTTCTTTCACATCACCACCATAAGCCGTGTCATCTCAGGAGACTGACTGAAATCTGTGTGACCCCCGACTCTTCTGAAATACCCGCTATTTAAATCATTCCTAGGAATCATCCAGCTACATAGCATCGTCCAACTGCAAGCAAATCCCCAACGCTTACAGTCCAAGGCCAATTCAATTTTCCAGGACCAGAATCTGGTCTTCTGCCCCAACCCTACAAAACCATCTAGGAAAAAAAAATATGGCACAAGATGTTAAGAAATAACATGATCACTTCTTCCATGCCATTTGCAGTTTTACATTTCATCCTGGATCTATGTTTTATTTTATTCCTGCCCATGCTTAGATAGAATATAATACAGGTGGTCCTCGACCTACAGCCATAATGGAGCCCAACATTTTTGATGCTAAGTGAAACATTAGTTAAGTGAGTTTTGCCTCATTTTATGACTTTTCTTGCCACAGTTGTTAAGTGAATCAATGCAGCGGTTAAAGTTAGTAACACAGTTGTTAAGCGAAGCAGGCTTGCCCATTTGGCTTTGCTTGTCAAAAGGTCACAAAAAAGGATCATGTAACCCCAGGACACTGCAACTGTCATAAATATGAGTCAGTTGCCAAGTTGCTGAACGGTGACTACATGGCCACAGGGATGCTTGCAACAATAATTGTGGAAAATAAGTCACTTTTTCAGTCCGATGTAGCTTCGAAGCCACTAAACAAACTCTTGTAAGTCAAGGTTTACCTGTATGATATATGCACTACTGAAAAATAACAGAATCAGTGTTTCTTCTTTTCTCCTGCTATTACCACTGAGAGTCACTATGTGATGGGTAGTAGATGCAACTATATATATATATCTATATCTATATATCTATATCTATATATATCTATATTTATATATCTATATATCTATATCTATATATATATATATGTAGGTCTTTGGTTATTCGGGTCTTCTGCGTAAAATTGGAAGTGTCTTGGCGACGTTTCAACGAAGTCTCATTCGTCATCTTCAGGCTGGTGTTCTCGGCTTCATGCTTCCACATTTTTATTTATAATCTTTTTATGGTCTCAAATATTAAATTGCAACATCTTCCAACTATAGGAAAATGTGACAACTTCGCCAAGAAACTTCCAATTTTACACGGGAGAAGACCCAAATAACCAAAGACCTACATACAAATACCTGCGAAAACCTCAGAAAACATATATATATATATATATATATATATATATATATATATATATATATATATGTATGTATGTATGTATGTATGTATGTATGTATGTATGTGTATGTATATATATATATATATATATATATATATATATATATATATATATATATATATATATATATATATATATTCTCAATAATGTACACATTATTAAATTCTAGAACTACCAAATCTGGATTGCAAAAAGAAGTCATCCCTAGCATTCAATCCTAAGGAAACTGATGTCCATTGGATCACAAGGAGTCAGAAGCAACTGAACAATTAAACAAGTAGAGGGCAGCAGAGTTAATGTTTTTTTTAATCTGTTTGCTGCCACCTAGTGGTCATCTATGCCTTTACAGCTCAACTCCAGTAGCATTGTGGAATGCCAGGACACATGATGGTTTGTAATGAGAATTAATCAAACCATGGAAGTCCATCAGTGGTTAAATAAGAGATTCCAGAAAAAGCTATTTTGCTTGATAGTAGCAACTGCTTAACATAAAACTGTGTAGTTGCATTATTTGCAATCCTACATGGAGTGTGTTAGAGGCTTCTATAATTTGGATAAATTGGCTGCAAATAGATCAGTATTCTCTTAAACAAAACGGTGTGAGCTACTTTGGAAGAAAATGATTGTCCCAAGTGTAGAATACACACCCAAAGGTTGGGTTCAAACTTCATGGTTAGGGGAGCCTCTGTGAGTTGGAAAGTCGTAGTTTAGAGTGATGCATGGATTAAGGAATTGTGGTTTATCCAATGAACCACAGATGCAGTATAATTTATATCAGTGTTTCAAACATGGCAACTTTTTAAGATGTGTGAATTTCAACTCTCAGAATTTGAAGTCCCCACATGCTACATTTGCCAAGTTTGAAAATAACACTGATTTGGATTATTTGAAGTCCCAGCCAATCAACAAAAGAGTAAATCTAATGGGGCCCTTTTTATCTTCAGTCTGGTAGGAATCCTAAAATCTAAGGACTTTAAATATTGACCTAGTAATAAAAGAGTACACATCTGATACTTACAGTCCCCTGCTGGGAAGGATTTAGAGCCTTTGGTTGCTAAAGCATAACTCTCCTGGGAGCCTGTTTTGGTGGACTCGGAAGGGAGAGGTCAAGAGCAATAAGAAATATCCTGTAGCTAGTTCTTAAATAGCAAGCAAAAAGAAACAATGGGAGAGGCAAGGGCACACAATAAGATATTCAGCTAAAGCATTTGCCCAAACTTGTTTGAGTTCCAGGAGTGGGTTACACCCACCAGCCTACGTTTAAAGGGAGAATTCAGAAAACTCAGAAAAATGGCAAGATTTTTCTGGGAGAGCTTCTTATGGGAGAGCGTCTTCAAGCCTTTTCCTCCCATCCACATGTATGGAAAGGTTATTATAAAATTGCCAGAAGGAGAGCAGATCTATGGGATCAAGTTGGGGTGCTTTAATTATGGCATTAAAGGTGCATAATGCTGCCTTGGATTTCTTTTGTCCTCCCCCATTGTCCCAAAACAATCTTGATTCCTTCCAAAACTTCCATCAAATTACAATTTTTATATGCAAAAAAGTGGGAAACTGCATTGGAAGCAATCATAATGAACTATCTAATATAATCTGTTTAACTGAAATACTACTTTACTTATGCAAATACCTTATCCTAGCCATGGCCAATTCATCATCCCCTTGTTGCCTATTTCTTGGAACAGGCTAGGTATTGCTCTGTTGGCCTTTAGTGTGAAAACACACACACACACACACACATTTAGAAAAATAATATATGGGATGTATGTGTTGCTTTCACTGATGCACTTATATAGCTTTTCCTCTTTCTTCTTTATCCCCACTACAACCTTGCAAAGTAGGCTGGGGGAGAGAAACAAGGGGCCCAAAGTAACCCATGGAATCTCTCCAGTACTAGCTCAACATTCAACCCTCTTTCTGTTCCTATTATCACAACAACATTCTGGCTTGCCAGATACACTGGGTCACTCAATCCATATTCCCACAATCCCATTCCATCTGGATCATATTCAGAACCCTCTGCTGGTAGTGTAGAAAAGTGTCCATTGTTTTTTTTTTTAAAAAATAGGGCAGCTTTAAGGGAGCAGGGTGTGAATTGGGGCTGGACAACAGTAGGGTTTATTATCTCCTCAGAAGCATCTGGTTAAAGTGAAATCTTCTCCCAAATCTAGAGGACGTCTGCATAAATTAACCAGGAGAATTTTTGCTTTAAAAATAGCTACTTAGATGGAAATAGTTTACCAGTCAAACCAGGAATTAGTACCAGATATTTTTATATGGTGCTGTCTAAATTGTCTTTTATTTCTCTGAATAAAGTAGTGAATTGTGTTCAATTCAGTTCTTATACATCCTTCAGTCTGACCATGATTATCCACATTTTTATTTATAATCTCTTTATGGTCTCAAATATTAAATTGCAACATCTTCCAACTATAGGAAAATGTGACATATGTAAGCAGACCAGTAATCTTCCAGGAATACTGTATTTCCCTTTTTAATTTCCTTTTAAGTTGCCAACTGCATCATTGAGAACTGAACGGTTATCTTTTCCACTCTGACTTTTAAAGTTAATGACATTTATATTTTATCTGTTTAAATAAAGTTTGATTTTGTTTATCTCTAGTAAGAGTGGTCTGTCTGCCAAAGAGGGAAGAGCAGAATAATCTAGCCATTTGTCTCCATGCCATGTGGCCAAGAATATTTGCCACTGGGAATATTTCTCTTTTTGTATTTTTACCCTTTAAATCTTCAGAAAAGGCAATGCAGTGGGAGAACCCACACAGACGTCAGGGTAGATGCCAAGTGGAGCACCTCCAGGAAGTTATCCCAGAGCAGGAGGCAGGGCCAGGGTATGAAGATTAAAAAGCAGTATTATAGCCTGTACTGGGGAGGAATTACATATCCCCAAGTTTGGGGTGAGGTGGAAACCTGGGTTTTCACCAGAGGTGAGTTTCAGCAGCTTCTGATCAGTTCTGGAGAACTGGTAGCAGAAATTTTGAGTAGTTCGGAGAATCAGTAGTAAAAATTCTGACTGGCCCCACCCCCATCTATTCTCTGCCTCCCAGGTCCCAGCTGATCTAGAGGAAATGGGGATTTTGCAGCAACCTTCCCCTGGATTGGGGAGGGAATGGTGATTTTACAGTATCCTTCCCCTGGAGTGGGGTATGAATGGAGATTTTACAGTATCCTTCCCCTGCCACGCCCACCAAGCCACTCCCACCAATCCATGCCACTCCCACCAAGCCACACCCACAGAACTGGTAGTAAACATTTTTGAAACCCATCACTGATGAAGACCCAAAGGCTCCTGGAAGAGAACTGAGACTTCAGCCTTAGAATAGCAATAGCACTTAGGTCTACAGCACTATAACATTCCATAGTGCTTTACAGCCCTCTCTGAATTGTTACAGAGTCAGCATATCTCCCCCAACAATCTGGGCCCTCATTTTAGCAACCTCAGAAGGATGGAGGGCTGAGTCAACCTTGAGCCAGTCAGGATCAAACTCATGGCTGTGGACAGAGTTTGCCTGAAATCTTGCATTCTAATCACTGTGCCACCCCCAGAATAGCAATGTTTTTAAAAACTTTTTTAAGCTTTAAGATGTGTAGACAGTATGTTGCTTGGAGAATTCTGGGAGTTGAAATTATTTTATAGCTGCCATTCTTGAAAAAAAAACCCAAATATACAGTCTCAGGCAGTCTACTACAAACAGTTTCTATTGAATTTTCAGTCATATTTCTTCCCAAGGAAAATAATCTAATAAAGCTTTTGCAAATTCTTTTGTCTCTCTATATAGAACATAGATCAAAATATTATTCCTGGGTTAGAAATAATTTAAAAATAATGATAGGGCAGTTGGATCTGGAGATGGTAGATGGTTTCTTTCTGCAGGCAAATACCAGCTGGGAAAACCTTCATCAACTGATTTCTTCTTATTTGGCAGCTCACAAAGGCAGAGAAGAAGCCATTCAGGAGATTTAAGGGGCAAGATTCACAGGCATCTCTTTTGGGGGCAAATGCTAGAATCTTTAAAACTGGAATCCTTATAACCAGAATCATGATACTGAAGTGAGCATCTTGTACTTGGCTACCTAACAATCCAGCTAGGGTAGCATATTGCAAATTTAATCTGGTGTGCTTTTGGAGAGCTGGACAGAAAAGAATCCCATTTGTAACAGCAGTAATTGTGGTAATTAAGGGCAGCTGTGCATAGTATAGTTGATCCAAGTGAATGCTAGCTAGCTGGCTTGAATCAGCTGTTCCCCTTTGCCTGCTTCTCAGCTTCGGTTTCCCATTAGCAAGACTTAAGAGCCTTCCCCAACCTGGTGCCTTCTAGGCGTGTTGGATTACAACTCCCACAGTCCTAGGCTGGGTGACTTTTGTAACTTGAGGGGTAGCCAGATAGATAATGATGATGCAGTAGATCTAATCTTGGAGAGCACCGTTCTTAAAAGGCTCAAGAGGTATCCCAGCAGAAGTTACTTTCATTCTGAAGGCAACCAGCTTCTTTTTCAAAAGGATGTAGATTGGATTGTGCTTAAATCATCTCTCCTGAAAGGTCCATCTTTAGGATGGAGATTCAGGACCTGAATTTCCTCTGCATTATTGAAATTTAACCCTGTTGTTAAAAAATAGGGCCAACAAAAACCATTTTTCAAATCTTGGCCTGATGTCGCTTCAACTATCTCCCCCCCCCCTTTTTCTAACCAAGCTGCACAAGAAATGGAAGAGCTAAGCGGTTTCTTTTTCAATGCAGATTCACAAAGTGATGTGCAAGTTGTGATTTCTCTTGAACTTTGGCTTATAATGTGCTCTTAAAAGCAACACAGGATCACCACCACCACCCCAAACAAAACAGGCAGCCAAATCTAAATGGGACTTGCGGGTAAGATGGTGGCTAGAGCCACATTCCGCACAATTATTTTTAAGCAGCTGATTGTTGTAACCCTCAACAAATGAGGCCAACCATGTTTAGCATTTCATGCTAAGTTAAACCCAAACAAAGCACTTTATACGGGTAGCATGTTGTACTAACCAACTTGTAATTTCAAGTGTAGCACAATCACTGTCACAAGATTTCTGTCTATTGCTATGTTTTTGAAGAAGTGAAATACTGAAACTTTTATGCCTTTGAATTTCCACCTTATCCTGCTTCTTTCGGTGCTATAAATTCCAACTACCAAGGGTAGTTTTCCCAAAAGACCATTGGAACCATTTATTATTTTGACAAATTGCAAGTTATAATAGTCCTCATAGCAACTGGATTCAAGAGATGTGCATCCGTTTGAGGGAGGCAATTTTATCTATTATTCAAAAATGATTCAGTAAATAAAGTTCTGCGGTACAAACTTTATGCTATTTTGTAATCTTAAAACAATTATTATGCCCTAAGATAGATTTAGACATCTGTTTGACATTCGTTTAAAATGTGACACAATAATGATGGGTTTCCCCTTTTCCGCTCTTTATAGTTTTTCTATTTCTTTCTGAAAAACCTGTTAATAAATTATGATCCAGTTTTAAAAAGCAACAGGCCCATCAAGACACGAGGCGGGACAATCGGGAACATTCCCTCAGTCCGCCAAACGTCTTCCTAAGGCTGCCTCTATTCCAGAGAAGAAAAGGTTAAACTCAGCCTCCCCATCTGTACTTGATCCCCCCACACACCCGTCTGACTGCAGAAGCCGGGGAACGTAATTGTTTCCTTGCACAGAATCTCTCCTGCCCCCTCCTCTCCGCCAAAGCGAGGGGTGGGGGGTCGGAGCGTAATAGAAACCAGACTTCTAAAGAGAGGGAGATCTCTTCCCCGCCATTGCCCCACTGTCCGCCTCTCCCCCCCACCCCGCCCGAAGTGCTTGGCCAGCTGTTTTTCTCAGGATGCAGGGAACGGAGGAGGCGAGAGCTTTGTGCTGCCCTCTACCGATCAACGCCCTTGTAAAGGCGAGCTCGCTTTCCTTTGCCCAGTCAGAAGCGGGAGGTGCAGACATCCCGTACGTGGGACCAGTTTTTGTTGTTTGTTGTTCCTCCCCCCCGCCCGCGCCGGATTTTCGCTGCCCTATTGTATAAACTTTCTTAAAAGTTCTACTTGATGCAGAATGCGAATCCTTCCCGCCTGGGCCGAGATCGATTCCGCACTGGGGGAAAGCGAATCGGCGGGCCAGGAAGGCTGAACCCGCCAGCAGCAGTGACTGCGGATCCACGTCCCAGCTCTCGCGTCCTTCCCTGCCCTAAGCAGGCGTGGGATTTTGAAGCGGCACGAACGACCTCGCGGGCCTGCTTCTCCGATAAACCGCGATATAGAGCTGATTAGATTAACCTGGAACCTTTTCCAGCCTCTTGGAGATGCCAGATTAGCCTGCGTTCACGTGCCTCGTCCACTCGTGTTGGAAGTGACGTCCCTTCTTAGCCCTTATAAGTTTGGCAGGCGGGAGGGTCCCGCGTCATTCCTCGGTTGGAGGGGCGGGTGAGTCGCTCGCGTGCGCTCGAGGCATTTGCTGGCTGGAGGTGAGCTGCTGTTTCCCTTCGCCTGAGAGTCCCCCCGCCCCCCGCCCGTCCGTGCCCCGTGGCAGGGAGAGCCAAGACAATTGGCAGCTTTGCAATAGTGGCGAATAATTGGCAGGCTATTCTAGATGGGGTCGACCGATTACTAAGAATTTCGGGATTCCACCAGGCAGTTCGAGAGGGAGATAATGTATTGCGCCCACCCCACCCGCGCCCTATTCCACCTTTAAACCGAGGTACAAATGTTTGGGTTCCCAAACCACGGCTACAGGAACTCAACCTGAGAGCCTAGGATGTAATTACCGCTTGTTAGGAGCTAAGTTTCGCTAGTAACTTACTTAGAGCTTTAGATAAGATCTAAATGTAGCATTTCCTAGCCCATGTAAGGCAGGGAGCTCTTCTGCTGTATAAAGCCTCAAGCACTTTTCAGTCATGCTGTATATAGTTTAAAGATGTATAAAAAAGAGACTTGGCACATAATTTAGGGTTTTTTAGATTGTTAATATACAGTATATTATATAATATAAACATAGCCACAGCAATGATGGTTACATCAGTCTGCAGAGATCCAGGTCAGAAGAGTTAATAGTCCTTGTTTCCATTGGTGTCTTTATGAAAAGGACTCTGATTAAAGGTACATGAGGTTCTAGGTGATTTTGCCACTGTGTTCCAAAGTATTTTATTTCATGTTTAGTGAGATTGAAAATTTAAAACCAACACATCCTGAATCATCTTGCCTCCATGGATATATCCTGATGAGCACTTCTTCCATTCGAATAAGATGCAAATACAGTTGTTCATTATGTGGCTCGCAGGAAAATAATCCAATGGTTTCCTATAAATTGGGAAATCCTGCAACATTGTTAATATGGGCCAATGAGTTTAAATATTATTTAAATATGTGAACAGCTTGCAAGCTCCAAAGGAGAAAAAGTGGATTAAATTAGAAAGTTTGTTGCCCACAGCAGCTGTTGAACTCCAACTCTGATCAGCCCATTTTGAATTATGGAAACTGTAGTCCTACAACATCTGTAGGATAAAGACTTTCCTCCTCAAATGTAAATGAAACTGAAAGGTGAAAAAGAAAATGGTCAGTTAATTCATATTCTTAATTTTTTTATGGATGGTGATTGGATTTAATGGTTGGATCTTTTTGTGCTGAAATATCAGATGCTGAGGACACTTGAGCAACTCCTTTTCCTTATTCTTTGTTCTGACATTTTAATTCTCAAATGGCTCTAGTTTTCCTGTGTCAGATTCTCCCTTGGCAACATACTTTCCGAATAGAGGGGGGGGGAAGGGAAATGTCCAGAGATGAAAATCACTATACAATAGATTTCCCCATATCCCACTTTTATTTTTATAAGCATCTCAAGTGGCAAACATATCCGACACACCTTTCTCTTCCCATTTTCCATGCAACAGCAACTCTGAGAGGTGAGTTTGGCTGAGAAAGAGTAACTGGCCCAAGGTCATCCAGCTAACTTTCATGGCTAGGTAGGACTAGAACTCAATCTTCTGGTTTCTAGCCTGGTGCCTTAACCACTAGACTGAACTGGTTCTCTATATTTGTGCCAAAAAAGAATCACAGTATTGATTTTTTAAAAATTGGCTATTCTGCAAGAATAATTTTGACACTTGTTCTGTTAAAATAAATGGCTAAATGTCTTTCAGAATAGCTTTGTTCTGATTTGTTCTCTGAATCCTAATGTGAAATGCTGTTCTTTCATAGCTACTTAGAATTCAGACAGAAGTGGTGTTGCATTATAGGGATAATATCTGAAACCAAGGTGACTGTGTTGCCTTTGGCCACTTGCAAATCCAGCCAGATTTACTATTTGCCTACAATACCTATGTTACCCTGTTAATTACAGTATCTCCTAATGCCAACCACTGCTTAACGTCCTATGTTTGTTCATAGCAGTGTTATCTATTTATGTTAGTATGCATTTCTTAGGGCAAATCTCTTCCCTCTCAAACTTACATATGCTGGCAGAATCAAATTTATAGCACTTTTAAAGTTACTGCATAACTAAATTGTGACTACTAAGCCTAAAGAACAATAGAGAATTGAGAAATTGTAGGTCTGATTAATTGATCGCTTAGGAACATCAGGCTTAGCTAAGGGTTATGTAAAGATTTTGGTTTGGCAAAATTTTAGTGGTATAAGTTTGTAAGGAGATGTGGAAATTTGGGATAATTAAAAGGCAGCAGCTGGGATTTATTTTATGTAATTCTTGTAACTGGATTCAGCTTGATATTCCATCTCATCTAATATTTTGGGTGTTGGTTCTGCTGATGTAGCAAAATGGCTTTAAGAGTTGGGTCACAAACTAAGGAGATAATTTGAACCAAGTCTCCTGTCCCAGTATGGAAATAGAAATATATTTAAGAAGATATTGTAAGATTTGCCAAGGTGTGCCAGATATATTCTTGGAACATTTGCTGCGTCTTCTCCAATTTGATGCCCTCCAGTTATTTTCTACCACAACACTAATAGTTCCCAGCCAGTTATAAATCATGCTGTAACAAAACAGTAATTGAAATAATCTAATCCTTCCCCTGTCCTGCACTTCTATTTCAGCTCTTTCCTATTTTCTCCATAGGAGATAGCTTTTGATGTATATGCAGCTGATTTAACCATTTCTTTCAACTGACACCTCCCTGTTATGACCTTTTCCTATTGATGGACTTTTCACAAGATGAGAAGTGACTGCCTCCAGAAAGTCATTAATGAAGCTTTCTTTGGGAGAGAACGTAAAAGCAAAGAGGGATATTATTTATTATTTTAGGAATAGTAAGCAGTACAGGTTGGCCTCGATTTACAACAGTTCATTTAGTGACTGTTCAAAGTTACAACAGCACTGAAAAATGTAACTTATGGCTATTATGACCTAGGTCTCTGATGAAAATTCAGATGTTGGCAACTGACTCTTATTTATGACCGTTGCTGTGTCCCAAGGTCATGTGATCCCTTTTGTGACTTTCTCACAAGCAAAGTCAATGGGGAAGACAGATTCACTTAACTGTGACAAGACAGGTTGTAAAATGGGGCAAAATTCACTTAATAAATGTCTCACAACAGAGATTTCGGGCTCAATTTTGGTTGTAAGTCAAGGACTACCTGTATCTGGACTGTTAACCAAGAACACTGGAAAAACAAAGATTAAAAATTAACATTGAATCCCAACAACATTAAAGATCCCAGAAGGACTTCTGTTTCTCTGCCATTTGATTTTGCTCTGGATGAAACTTGAAGGGTAGATAGAAAATAAAAGGATAGGTAGGAATTTATGGTTTATTCTATATTGTTTCCTCTGACAGTTACCTACTCCTCTTGTGGTGAAATTATTTTCTCCATTTACCAGGAAGAACTACAATCATTCTTTTACACAATTCAGTGGCGTTGAAAAGCAGAAAAGACTTGAGCATTTAGCTGGAAAATAGGTTGCAAAATGGAGATGCGCATGGAAAACTTGACTTTGTGGTTCTGCTTACTAAATGTATTTCTAATGGTTTGGAACCATAACATGACTGAAGGATCCCCAGCAATATTGGGCCACCCATTCATCTCAGTCTGGAATGCGCCAACTCAAATATGCCAAGAAAAATACAGAATATCCCTTGACTTGAGAATTTTTGATCTAATCGTCAACCCGAATGACTCATTTATAGGGAAAGATATTACTCTCTTCTATAGTAATAAATTTGGATACTATCCATATTACACTAAGGATGGAGTTGCCATCTATGGCGGTCTCCCTCAAAATGCTAGTCTAAAAGCTAATCTCCAGAAGATTGAACAAGACATTAATAATACCATTTTGGATGTTGGCTTCAGAGGTCTGGCAGTTGTGGACTGGGAACACTGGCGTCCCTTATGGATTCGGAACTGGAATTCTAAGAAAATCTATCAATATAAATCCATAAAGTTAGTTAAGGAGCAGCATCCTGATTGGCC
Organism: Masticophis lateralis; assembly: GCA_030761175.1. Classification (NCBI taxonomy): domain Eukaryota; kingdom Metazoa; phylum Chordata; class Lepidosauria; order Squamata; family Colubridae; genus Masticophis; species Masticophis lateralis. The sequence goes on from JAUDYJ010000002.1 coordinate 73,490,771, forward strand.
TGCTGACAAAGTGATCAAAGTGGCCCAGTTAGAATTTCAGCAATCTGCTTCGGCATTTATGGAGCAAACATTGGCCCGTAGTGAAACCCTGAGACCGAAGGGCTTCTGGGGATTTTATGGTTTCCCCGATTGCTATAACAATCAGTACCATGATGCCAATTATACTGGAGAATGTCCAGAGATTGAGAAACAGAGGAACAACAAATTGTACTGGCTCTGGAACCAAAGCCGGGCTCTCTATCCCAGCATTTACCTCCCCAAAATTCTCAAACTGATTCACAAAACTCTTGAATATGCTCGTCATCGAATCCAGGAGGCTTTCAGGGTTGTGAAATGGACACAGAATGACATCCCTGTCTTACCCTATACTACCATTGTATATGAGTCTACTCATAACTTCCTCACACAGGTAAGCAGTTTTCATGTCTGGTCCGGTGCAAGATTTGATAAGCGTTGTCCAGTGGGAATTCACCAGAAAACATTGCATGGAAAGAAGAATCATGGACTTTAATAGAATATCCTTATCAATATCCTTAAAGTTTTTGGACTTAATATGGCATCACAATTAAATATCTGTTGCTGTAATTTTGATTGAAAAGCCTTTTTCCTCCCCACTTTGTCCTGGTAAATACTTCCAACATATCAATGTGAAAAATTAACATCTTTCTTTTTGGCAGTTCAGTTTTATGCTTGATTTTGGACTTAACAGCGTTTCACATTTAGATGAGACAGGATCAAAAATTAATGTAGGTCAGATGTGACATATCAGTGAGGCTTTTTATTGTGTTTTTATTTTTGCTTTGGGGTAAGAAAAATTTTTATGGAAGATTTTTCTCTTTCCTCCCATCTCTTAGGGTGGGGGTGAGGAGTAAGTGCCATAATAGTTAATTTTCCATCAATAACACAGAAGTCCCATTAGTGTAGAGCCAATATAGTCCTTTTATATAGTGTCTATAGTGTCAGAGAAGGGGTGCTAAAATTCAGATCTTAAACATGATGTGTTTGAAATTACCTCTTAATATCCTTGTTTTGTAGGAAGACCTGGTTAACACCATTGGTGAGAGTGCTTCTCAAGGTGCTGCTGGAATTATCTTGTGGGGTAGTTCAAATTTCAGTAAATCTCAGGTGAGTGTGGCAAAGAAGTCAGAGCTGGTCAGGGGGCCATGTGATACTAGATAGGAGAATTTCAGAGGTTCAGTTTTTAGTAAGATATATCATTTGGGCGAAGGCCTTTGCAACATTTTTTTTCAATCCATACATTATGGATGTATAATATATTCAGTTACAGGATAAAAAAAGTGTGGTTGCTTCACCAGAGGACCTTTGTTAGGACTTTGATGAACAAATATGTACTGCTGGACTTCTCAGCGGCATTTGATACGATCAACTTAAGGTATCTTTCTGATTTGTGGTTACTTGAGCAGGATAATCGTTGGGGATCAGGCCCTTGTCTACTTTAGGGAGAGATGCTTCTAGGATCAATCACTCTAACTCCCTCTCCATACACACACATTATTCAACATATATATATGAAGCCATTGGAAAAGTTCATGTTAGTTTGGATGAGATGTCATCAAAATTATAATGACACCCAGCTGTGCATTGTCACATCAGGCTGTATTAGAGATGCTATAAATTATATTTGAGCTGCTGTCTGGAGACTGTTAGGGTTTGGATGGGCAGAAAGAAGCTGAGATTAAAGCCTAACAAAATGGAGTTATTCTATGCCTGTAAACATCAGGGCTGTCTGATAATATTGACCCCTGTAATTGCTTCTAAAGAGGTTATCCTGTCTCTGAATGGGCTGGTGCACAATTTGGATCCATACAGCTCCTAATTGAGTGACAAGTGGAACTGTGACCAGGTAGTGTTTTTCCTGGCTTCAACTGATGTACCATTTGCAGATGTATCTGAATCAGGTTGGCACAACTTAATTCCATAATAGCCATGTTTGCCATTCATGTAAACGAATTAAATTAAGACAAGTCACAATAGCATTTGTGGTGGAATGTAGTCTGGATTCCTAGGAGGGAGTGTATTCCAGAGGAGTAAAAGGCAGCTGAGATAGTTTGTGTGGAAAGAGAGTTAAAGCAGCCCCTCTCAGAAGTTCTGAGAAGTTAAATCGTGCAAGTAGTCTGCTTTAGTTTGGCAAAATTTCTGTCTATAAGTGAAGGACATTGAAGGAATCTGCTTAAAGAATTTCAGTGTGTCTTTCTTGGTTTTTTGGGAACCTAATAGCATTTGAAATTGAGTCCAGGGTCTTACTGATAGTTAATACAACAGCCTCAAGATCATCATAATTATATAAAAAAATTCCTTGAGAAAAGTCCAGTTGGCCCATTTCACCTCTAAGTCATCTTCAAAGGTGTCTCCCCCTGAGATCTAAAGAGTTCTGTTGTTTTAGCCTCTCAGAGGTTGTAAAGATCTGATCCTTTCCCTAAGCATTAAGCAAAGATGGGAATTGAACTGGGAGGAAGTTTAGTCTGGTGCCTGGGAGAAAGGGCACTTGTAGTTTTAGCCTACTTTTAATGGATTGTTGTATCTAGGATTATCCTGATATAATGGCCATATAAGTCCTTTAAATAAACAAACCCTGTGTAATGTTTGTCCTTTTATATCACCATGTCAACCACACTGATGATGACTAGAATGTCAGATGCAAAGGATCAGGACCATACATAAAATAGCAACACAGAAGGTTTATTCAAATATATACACAAAAATCTAGTCAACAAGTGCAATATTAAATTGGTGCCAGATAAGGGTCAATGGAATTCAAGTGGGGCTGGACTTAAATTGTTTGTGGCAATTACTAGGCTAATGACATGTTTAACTCTGCCCCCACTCCACTCTGCCGTGTCTTTTATGTAGAATTAGATATGTGTTGTCACCAAGGAAACATATTATCAAGTTAAGGGAAAATAGTCAATAATGGATGGAACTCTTGTGGGAAATGTGTTCTGAAGTAATATGATCATTGCGGACAATTTTTCAAAACTCATTTTTTTCTGGCCCTGTTTTTTTGTTCCATACAGGAAGCTTGCCTGGAAGTGAAGGAGTATGTAGACACGCTTCTTGGCCCATACATTATGAATGTGACCAGTAGTTCTAAGCTTTGTAGTGAAATACTCTGTTCAAAGAATGGCCGCTGCGTGCGGCAGGAGAATCACCCAGAAGCCTTCCTACATCTCAGTTCTGCCAGCTTCACTATTAAGAAGCATCATGTCGCCCCTGGTTTTATTCTGATTGGCCAGATGTCAGTGAAAGATCAAATCAAGATGGCCCAAGAATTCACATGTCAATGCTACGATGGCTGGAAAGGATTGCATTGTGAGAAGAAGTCAATCCACAATGAGGTATTTAGTCCTCACTTTTATGATATATAACACATGTCAACAAGAAAAACTCAATCTGCAGAATTAGTCTATATAAAATTAATATCTGATCAATATCTGATTAATATTTGAGAGACTATAGGCTACATTATAGTCAGCCAAGCTGGTTCAGAATTCTGGCAGCTGTAGTCCCATCGCCTATGAAAGGCAGAAGTGGCTGAAAATTGGGCTTCATCCTTTTGCAATGATACTCAAAGGCATTGGCAAACAATTTTTTCCCTTCTCTGTTGAGTGTAAGCAAAAATCCTTCTAGAAATGGTTTTCTGCAGTCTCTTTGCTTCTAATACAGTTTTGCCTTGCAGCATAAAAAAGCTGGGATGCTTTTTCTCTTGATCATGAAATGAATACTGCACTGACAACAAATGTTCTTTTCTTATGAATATATTATATTTGCTTTCATTGCCATCAAAGAGGTAACTTCAGTTCTTTGTGATGACATGTCAATGCACACAAAGGGATGCATGCTCGGGAGAAAAGACACATTTCATTTCTTTGGGAGACCCAGAGTTTATTCTTACAGTTGTATGATGAGGGTTTTGAAGGAAGACAGCTCTGTCAGTCATCAATTGATTTTAAAATAAGTGCAAATACTTCGGCATACTATTGTTGCACTGGTGCTTTTCTAGGTTGTTGAATGACTATTTTTATGCAGAGACTTTGTGATTCAAGTAAAAGGCCTAATCCGTTACCAGATTTCTGTAATTGAACTGCATGCATGCATCTGCTAAGGGTACCTCCAGTTAGATTAGATATCCCATTTTAATTTTATGTGCATTACATTATTCTGCTACATTTTAGATACTGACTTTGAGAAGAGGGAACCAGGGCAATACTGGCACGTTACTGTGGAACTGAGCTGATGTAGCAGTTATTTATTGAAATCACAAGATTGTTATTTTATTAAATTATTAAATTAATAACTAAAGGACTATATTTATTTATTTATTTATTTATTTATTTATTTATTTATTTATTTACAAATATTTATATGCTGCCCTTCTCCCAAAGGACTCAGGATGGCGAACACAAGTTAAAAACGTACAATAATAATGAAAAATCCAATTAAAAACCAATTAAAACAGGGACAAATAAATAATAAAACCCAAGAATCAGAATCAGCCCACTTGTTGAAACAGCCAAGTCTTTAGGCCTCGACAGAAGGAGCAGAGATCAGGGGCCATCCGAAGCTCGGTGGGTAACTCATTCCAGAGGGCAGGAGCGCCCACAGAGAACGCTCTACCCCTGGGCGTCGCCAGCCGACATTGTCTGGTCAATGGTACCCTAAGGAGGGCAGCCCTATGTGAATGGACAGGATGGAGGGAAGGCAGGTAGGAGATGGTCCTACAAATACCCCGGACCTAAGCCATGTAGGGCTTTATAGGTAAGTACCAGCACCTTGAAGCGGATCAAGAGGACCACTGGTAACCAGTGCAGCTCGCATAGGAGAGGTGTTATACGGGAGTAATGGGGAGCTCCTGTAACAACCCACGCGGCCGCATTCTGGACCAGCTGGAGCCTCCAGGTGCACCTCAAGGGCAGCCCCATGTAGAGGGAGTTGCAGTAATCCAAGCGAGAAATAACCATTATTTAAGTGTTATAGCAATAGTAATAGCACTTAGGTTTATATACCGCTTCATAGTGCTTTTACAGCCCTCCCTAAGTGGTTTTACAGAGTCAGCATATTGCCCCCAACAACCTGGGTACTCATTTTACCAACCTCGGAAGGATGGAAGGCTGAGTCAACCTTGAGCTGCTGAGATGTGAACTACTGAACTGCAGCTAGCGGTCAGCTGAAGTAGCCTGCAGTACTGCACTCTACAAACACCTGCAAAAACCTCAGAAAACACACACACACACACACACACACACACACACACATATATATATATATATAAAATGTAGGTCTTTGGTTATTCGGGTCTTCTCCTGTGTAAAATTCAACGAAGTCTTATTCGTCATCTTCAGGCTGGTGTTCTTGGCTTCGTGCTTCCAGGAGCAATGTGAGATCACAGCTGTCTCTTCCTTTTAACTGCTAGTGGGGGTGTGAGCCATCGAGATAGAAGAACGCCCACACAGCATGAACAAACGAGACAATACCTCCCGCCTACCAGCCATTTGGAAACTCGCCCTTATTGACAAACGAGTCCCTAACATGATGAATGACACCAGACCCACAAGAACCACACAGAATGTCACCACCACACATCCACGCAGAAAGCAGACTCAAACCCACACTGATAATGAGGCACAACCAAGGACCAGAAGCCAGACCGCAGCTGCATCATTAGCCACTTTAAACCCCTCCAATCCATACATGAAGCAGTCCGACACCCATCATGAAGAGCTCTCACGGCCACAAACACAAAGCCAAACAACAACGCAGCTCACCAGCTCAAATCCTCCTGCAACTCAGACTAAGCCGAGCACAACCAAGCCCCCACCCAAACAGAACACACCCCCAGCCAATCAGAGCACAACCAACCCCCATCCAATCAGAGCACAGCCAAGCCCCTAACCAATCAGAACACACTTCCACCCAATCAGAACACAGCCAAGCTCCCACCCAATCAGCTCACACCCCCACTAGCAGTTAAAAGGAAGGGTCAGCTGCAATCTCACATTGCTCCAGGAAGCACGAAGCCGAGAACACCAGCCTGAAGATGACGAATGAGACTTCGTCGAAACGTCGCCAAGATACTTTCAATTCTACGCGGGAGAAGACCCGAATGCCATTTTTCGGGTCATTTCGGGCCTGGAAAACGGCCCTAAATACAGCCAAAAAACAGGCATGTGTGCGCTGGCCAGTTGGTCTTCAGGTTTCTGGCGGTATGCATGTGCATTCTGGTTTGCCATCATTGCCCTATATCTTATGCTAGGAAAGAGAAAAAATGCCTTAATTTGTGAAGGACAAAATGATGCCCTATAGATGTGTATGCTTTGAAATGACTTGGGAGTCTTAATATCAAGCAGGACCAGGGAATTAAAGGAATTTCTTAAAACTTTGTTCCTGAACCTTGGCAACTTCAAAATGGGTGGACTTTAGGTCCCAGAATTCCCCAGCTATCATGTTGTAGAGAGGAGTTCTGGGTGTTGCAGTCCACACATTAAAGTTGTCAAGGTTAAGAAACATAGCCTTAAAAGCGTTCCTTCTGAGTCGTTCTTGAATCTTCACCATTAGCAGCAAAGCTCTTGGCAACCGAATTGAGGATTACAGTATAATTCAAAAACATCCGGAAAACACCTTGTTATAAGTGTGGTGGGTTTACTGAAGCTTTAATTCCTGGTAAATCTGCAAAGGGAGGAGTCCTGAATATTTTATTCTACTGTAAGAAAAAAAAAGATTCTTTTTCACATTAAAAACAAAATAATGCCTAACCTTTTAAAGCTGAGTTAGTATAATACATAGTACTGTATAATAGTACAGCCCAGCTGTACTAACCTGAATTTAACCAGTCTTTCCCAGCAAAAATAGATAACCTCCTTTCTCATAGTGTTTTTAAAATGTTAAAACAGCTTTTGTTTTCCATTTTTTGAGCCTAGGCAAGGAACCCAGGCTTTGTCTTTTCATCCCTTCCTTTTTCCTCCCTCAATTTACTCCACACCTTACACCAAGGGTCCCAAAACTTGGCAGCTTTAAGACTTGTGAACTTCAACTCCCAGAATTCTCCAGCCAGCATAGCTGGCTGGAGAATTCTGGGAGCTGAAGTCCACAAGTCTTAAAGCTGCCAAGTTTGAAGACCTCTGCCCTACATACATGTCTATGGAGAGTCTCTCACTCTCCAACACTTCACGCGCGGAGCACCGAATTGTCTCTCCTTCACTGCACCCATCTGTCGCTTTCTAGCCCCACGTTCTCGATTCCGCAACCCAGTCACGCACATCTTACGCTTCCTTTGCCGGCCCTATATTCCTGCCCAGACGTTTGTGCCCCTTCTCCTCCTCCTCCTCCTCCGGCTCCGTTTTCTTTCATTTGATACAACGGAACCTCGAAAGGAGAACCGTAAACAGAAACCGGTTCCCAAAAGTTAGTAAGAAAAGGACAATCTCCAGAGAAGGAAAACCTCCAAACAGCTAGAAGGCGCTGTAGCTTTCGGGACGGTGTGGGGAATAAAAAGGAGGGGGCGGAACTTTTCTGCCCTCGCCGCTTTATACGGCGTGCAGGACCGCGGGCGAGCTCGGGTGGCTTGAAAAGGCGGAGGGTCCGCACGGCGGTTCCCACGGTTGCTAGCACGATGTTAGTATTTATTATTAAACCCGCTTTCGGCATTAACGTGGGTTGGGGCAGGGACGAGGGTTTGCAAGGAGAGAAGGGTAGGATAGGTTCAAACGGAATCCTCTCTCATTTGCCCGACGGGAGATCGGAAAAGCATCGAGCAATGAGAATATTCATTTGGGAGAGAAAGCAGGAATCGAGGGGAGGGATGGGAGGGTGCGAATAGGTTTGACTGACGGCCGCTTGATTCTTCTTTCTCTTGCTCCAGAAGAAGAAAAGTTGGGTGCCCATAAAAGGATAGGAATCTCTGAAGCGTGGGAAGCGCTGGGGGTGAATGGTGGATCCCGGTTTAGGCGCTTATCCCTCTCAAGGCAAGAGAGGGATTCTCAAAACCTATTAAAAGCCTCTTTATTTTTTGCACCCAGGAAGGAGACGAAACGAAGGTGGGGTAGGGTGGGGGTGAGGTGGGTGGTGAAACGTCCTAGAAGTAGCTCCTTCCAAAACGAAGCCTCTAGTTAAGCGCAACGGCAATGCGGAGAACAACGAAGGGAACTTCCCCTTCATTTCCTCCTATCGCCTTGTATGGTTTGGAGAGGACCGTTTGCAGCCCGGTGGCTCGGTTCTTTGCTGACACCTCGCGTCGTTTAATGGGAAAAGTCGTAGCTGCCTTTCTTTTTCTTTCTTTCTTTTTTTACGACTTCTGGAAAAATGCCACAAAGAGTCCCGGGTGACTCTGCTGGCAAAAGCGAGGGGGTGATTCAGTGGAAGAAAGCCCCGAATTTGGGATGGGTGGCACAGGGCAATTTCTCCGTCTAGTCTTGGACAGTGAGAGCCAGCGCTCCTGGACTAGAAGATTAAGGTGCTTCAAGGGTGTTTTTCCTTATGGAATTGAAAAATAATACGCTAGTTGCATCCTCACATTTAAGGGAAGGAGAGCTCACTGTGTTACTGTACTGTTGGTTAGTCCATATTAGAAAAGCAACCTCCTGAATATTAGTCTTATTATAGATTACAGTAACAAGTTTAGTAGTGCTTCCCCATTCTCCTGCCTTTATTAGGGTGGGTCAGTTCTGAAATACTTTCTCAAATTTCTGGTTTGGGCTCAGATTTCATTTATAAGAATTTATTGTCTAGGCCAGGGGTCAGCAACCTGCGGCTCTGGAGCTGCATGTGGCTCTTTCACCCCTCTGCTCCAGCTCCCTGTCACTCAAAATATGCATCACAACAGCCAATGTGTGATACCCGCCAGCATGCGATTTATTGAGCTTTTTAACCCCCAGTAGGCCAACTGTGAATAAGTCCAAGAAAAGAAAAGTTTCAGAAGCAAGCAGAATATTTAATTCAACTACATATGCTAGTTTTGTAGCCGCTCAAGAAATAGTCAGGAAGAGTTTTGTGGCTCCCAGTGTTTTCTTTTCTGTGGGAAACGGGTCCAAATGGCTCTTTGAGTGTTTAAGGTGGCAGACCCCTGGCCTAGGGTTTGACTTTTCCTTCTATCTCGGTGTTATTCTCACAGCATATTACAGTTACAGAACTGATTTTGCTTTTGGGTGTGTGTGATAATGTTTGGACAATGTAGGAGGACACCAGTGTTAGTCTTACAGTGGTAATAAATTCAGGTTGCATCATTTCTAATTAACAATATAAGTAAAAAAAAATAAGGGTTTGCCTTTTAATAACATTTGTTAGTCACAAAAGGTGCTACCAGACGCCTCCTAACATTATGGACAAGAAGCTTGCTTCCTATTTTTTTGTGGGGTGAAACTCCCTTCAGGGTAAGCTGGCTTGTTATTTTTAAGTTCCTGTGTATTTCTTAGGAAACAGATTACGACTTTTCTGCAGTTTATTCTTTGTTGGCAAATTCAAAGTTGAGTAAGTATGTAAAATCTGGCATTAAACTGTAGTATTAACATAGGATGTTGCTTGTTTTCTATCCAGTTTAGGCACTTACTTGAGGCCACATAATTGTAATCCAGTTCAATCCAGTCCTCCTGTAACACTCTGCCAGCTGAAAATGGAGGCCTCCATGCTGCCTATGTGTGACCAGCAGAGTGCTTCTGGAGGCCGGGGAGGCCGAAAAGGGCCGCATAGGGGCAACATGGACCCCCCCCGGCTCATTTTGACTGGTAGAGGCACTGGGGGCCGGTCCTTTGATATTTCCAGGCCGACCCCGCGGGCCATATTTAAGCACCCTGTGGGCCGGATCCAGCCCACGGGCCTTGAGTTTGACACCCCTGATCTAGGCATTCGATTAAGCTCAGAAAGCTAAGTATTTGAATGGGAACCATCAGGAAATATAATGTTGTAGACTTAAGTTAGGAAGGTGAAGAAAAATCCCCAGAGAAGTTCATGGCAACAATAGCAATGCTTTGAAAACTATATGGATGTGTTCACGAAAACACCATGAGCCAGACTTGAAAGACCTTTTTATTGTTTCTTTTAAGCTCCATTTTCTGGGTAGATCCTCCACTCTGGATAATAGACATTCCTGAATATTTGTTGTTTGGGCCACAATGGCTTATGATCCCCTCAAGGAACCTTCTCTTCCTTACTTTTTCAGTAGTTATTATAAAGAGAAAAAAAGTGCCAATGAATTTCAGCCTGAAGTCCAGGACCCAGCTCAGAGCACAATGGTTAAATCAACCAGGTGTCCCTTGGATAGATGCTTGGCGACTGTCACTTCTCCCTCACTATGTGTTCTCCTGCTAATACCACTAGATAGAATTCTTATGGGGGAAAGATGATAGTTTCTTAATGTTGGAGAGGTAGAGTAATTCTGTGTGTGTGTGTGTGTGTGTGTGTGTGTGTGAGAGAGAGAGAGAGAGAGAGAGAGAGAGAGAGAGAGAGAGAGATAACATGAACACATTAAAGAAAAAGGATACAAAAGTGGCAGATAGAGCCTCAGATAGCTCAACAGGCTAGATAGCGTGTTATTAATACCCAGCTGTCTGCAATTGTGCAAGTTCGAGGCTCAAGGTTGACTCAGCCTTCCATTCTTTCTAAAGTAGGTAAATTGAGGACCCAGTTTGTGGGGGCAATAAGCTGACTTTGTATAAAAATATACAAAAGTATGAAGGCTATTGGGTAAATCTGGGCTTCCATTGTTGACAGCCATTTCGGGATTTTATTATAATGTACCTTTTTAATACCTTGCCATGTTTGATATAATGATTGTCTGATTGTGTGTCTCTGGAAATAATCATGTTTTTTATCTGTGCCTTCCCAGAGGAAGGCATGCCATCCTCGCTGTAGGTTAAATCCTTCCAGACTCAGTGATCTTTGATTTTTTAGATCCATCCATTCCTTTATCCAAATTAATACTGATGCTTTGTAGTAAGATTCCCAGTCGGGTAGTGCCAATCCTCCTCTTTCTCTTGTATCTTGTAAATGCTTTAGTTTGATTCGTGCTTTCTTCCCTTGCCATATGTAGTCAGCTATTAATTTGTTGAAGTCACCTACAAAAAACAAAAAACAAGGAAAGAATGGCATGTTATGTTTATATACATGGATGTATGGAATGTCTAAGTGTGACAAGGACTCTCTGAACTTACAAGACCTTAAATTGATGTGTGAATTTAATTTAAGATAATCACAACCCAGTGTTCTTTCACTCAAGATTGTTGGAAATGGCTAAAAGATGGGATGGGATTGTGATGGCTTTGGAAGGTAAGCATTGAAACAGTGACTTCTGACAGAAAAGAAGTTATTTGTGCCTCTCTTGCATGTTCATTCAGTTGGTCAATAAATATCTGAAATTGAGAGCATGCCTCAATGCCACACTGGGTTAAACACACTAACAAAGAGATAGAGGTGACAAGGCACTATAAATTAAGCTAAGGACCCATTGTACAGTCAGCACTGTTTGTGTCCACATGTTAATGGTATAGTCTGACTGAATGGAGAAATGTTGGGGAGGAATTAGGGCATGGTAAGCTGTCAATCTAGTTTGCCTGTTCAGCCTGCCCTACTTTGTCCAATGTTCCACCCTAGGTAACCCTGATTGTTGTCTTTATAATAGGACCGGATGTTGCTTGCTAAAGTATACTGGATGGTCATTTATTAGAGAACAGATTGTCAGTATGCTTTTGCCTATATTTGGACTTGCCAGCAAGGATAGTTTTAAAATATTCATTTAAGAACCCTTTAGAATTTGCTGGCTGCTTTTGATTGTTGAGCTGGGGAAAGGTGCAAGCCTTCGATTGTAAGGGCTGGGCAGTTCAACACTTAATTTACATTTCAGATACTTCCCCCTTTACCAGTATTTAAATTAGCAGCCTCTTCTTTCTTTAAAAGAAGTAATGGACAAGAAGAGCATGTTTAGTTCCTGCTGTGCTCTTGTGAAAGCAACTAAACTGTTTCTACCTGTTGTTAATTGGCAAGCAGAAATTTCTAAGGAGAAAGGTGGTGCTACTTGAGGCAATTCCCATTCATTGAAGGTATTTGGTGCTTTTTTTACCATTTGCACTTTTCTTATGCATAATACTTGGACAAGGATATTCTTGGCTTCCTTGATCAGATGTAGTAGAGTACTAGGCAGTCTAAGTCTTGGAAAGGAGCGCTGTGAACTAAATGCTCTTGATGCCTACACTGTAAAGGAACAGGAACTATAACGGTCACATTGTCATATAAGTTGGGTTGATTTTTGAGAGTTATAACTGAGGAAGTTGTTGTTGTTGTTAGTTGAGAAGTCGTGTCTGACCCATCGCGACCCCATGGACAACGTTCCTCCAGGCCTTCCTGTCCTCTACCATCCCCCAGAGTCCATTTAAGCTCACGCCTACTGCTTCAGTGACTCCATCCAGCCACCTCATTCTCTGTCATCCCCTTCTTCTTTTGCCCTCAGTCTTTCCCAGCATTAGGCTCTTCTCCAGTGACTCCTTCCTTCTCATTATGTGGCCAAAGTATTTGAGTTTCATGAAGAGGTACCTTTCCCTAAATAATGTTAAAATAGAGAGGATGAGAATCTTCACCCAGTCAGGGAACACAAGAAGAGAAATATGGTTGACTAGAGCTTTCAAACCTGATTGAACGCTTTATTGCCATTTTAAGGCAAAACAATTTGAGATTGACACCAAACTGAAAATAGGAAGGAGAGTCCAAGCTACAGATGTTGATAATTGGCCATTGCCATGCCTGATATTTTCTTCTATCTCAAAGCTACTCTCTTTTTCTGTTCTCTCAATACCATTATTATAGTGTTATCTGTATTTTTCTAATCTAACTCCAGAATTATGATAAAAATCAGTCCCATGCAGTATGCCAAATATTCTGGATTTAAGCAAGGAAGGGATACCTGATTTACTGTAGATTAGAATTGCTGTGGTAGTTAGAATTCCTCTTTGTGAAAAGGACAATATGTTTACCTGGGATAATGCTTTCTGCTCAGTGTTCTAATCCGTATTAGGATAATTTTCCAAAACATTTGTGGTTCTGCCATTATCATTAGGATTATGATATATTTTGTTTCTCTCTTTTTTTTTTTTTTGCCAAGGGTGATTTTTAAAACATTTTTATAAGGCAAGTTACATGTTTCTCAACCAAACACATTGTGCAATTATAATAACATTGCACAATTTCAATAGAATTTAGTATTTTTGTACCTGTTTTTGGGTAAGTGATAATAAACACTCTTCAAAAGTCATTTGCAGGATACTTTACTGTAAATCAGTTGGCAAATTCTCAATTTCTTCCCATAATAACAACATACATTGTTACTGAAATACATTGTTGAAGATGCTTAAAAAGTAAGTTTTTGACACATCTGAGTGGTGTTTTGATACAGAGGTTTATACCTGTTTGGTCTGCCAAAGAGACACCATCAGTTATCAATTCTATTAAAATGCTACCTGTTAATTGCTTCCTACCACCTCTACTTACTTTTGTCCTTTCAGATCAGGTGAACATACTTTCAAATAAAACCCTGACCTGTACTCCCAGCAGGCACATGGGCCATTTGGGGCCAGAATGTGGACATTAAGATGATATTGGTGCTTTGCTCTGTAGCATGATCACTTCCATTTATATATTAATGTGAAAAGTCACACCTGTGGGCATAGTGACATCTCTGTTTCTAAGATATTGTGCAGTTAGAAAAATGAGGTACTTAAGTAGGCAATTGTCTCACAAAATTCTATGGCCGAAGTGGCTTACAAATTGCATTGTATTTTGAAAGAACATGAATCATGCATATCAAATATAAACATTAGCATGCAAAATAATTCAGTATTTTATATCAATCTTCGTTTCTGTTTGAGACTCAAATAGCACATTGTTGGCTCAGCCTTAAGATTTTACCCATCTTTAAGGAAGTATTATAAAGGTTTGGAGTTCTTAGTATTCTCTGATCTTGATTGTTTGCTTCCAGACATTTCATTACTCAACTAGGTTACATCACCGGTGCTACTGAATGTAGAGCTTGCTCCCTGTTTATATTCAGTAGCTTCCTGTCAGTGTTGGTGGAGGTGTGGTTTTCTCCTTAGTAGTTCCTTAATTAGGGTTCTGCTTGATTGGTATTAATGCCTGCTTAGCTTATGGGCCTCTAGGAAAGAGACCAAAAGTAGTATTCTACCTAGAAGTATGTGAATGGTAGATATCCCTTCTGGCCATTCCTGACAAGGCAAGATGGAGAGACAATCCCCCCAGAACATCTCATGTAGGTTAGATGGCATCTCAGATGCAGTGGCAATGCTGGCTGTGTCTCGTAGGCTATAAGGGTCTAGATGGGGAGGATCCCCCAGGATCAGATGATTCTTCATCTTTGATTCTGGATGGGGTGATGCTTTTCTGGACTGAACTGGAGCACAATTCTGGGGTCCGCCTGGACTCACAGCTCCTGCTGAAAGAGCAGGTGGCAATTGTGGTAAGTGGGGGGTTAGGGACTTTGGATAGATTTCTCTGGTGCACCATTTGTGTCCTTTTCTGGATTGGGAGGCCTAGCTTATGGTCATTCATGCCTTGGTCACCTTCCGTTTGGATTACTGCAATGCGCTCCACATAGTGCTGCTCTTGAATACCAGCCAGAAACTTCACTTGGTCTAGAATGCAGCACTGCACACAGTAATGAGACCTCTGTGTAACACCTCTGTTGCACAAGCTTCACTGGTTTCCAGTTTCTTTCTGGTGCAGTTCATGGTGCTGGACATCAACTTTAAACATTTATAGCACGAGGACAGAGATGCAGGACCATCTTCCCCTAAGGACATCTACTTGTCCTACTAGGTTAGATAGAATGGGTATATTCCTAGTCACTTTCCATAAAATAGTCATCTGATGAGCGCTAGGAAACTTTCCCATGGCAGCCCCTGCCCTGTGGACCACTCTTCCTCCTGAAGTTTGGCAGGCCTGTACCCTTTTAGCCTTCTGTAAAGCTTTAAAGACTTAGCATTTCTCCCCAAAATTGGGAGATTAGATGATGGCACATGAGCACAGAGTTGTGTCATGTTATTAACATGTTATTTTAATATTTTATGTTTTAATTGATTGAATGTTAACGTTTGAAAACAATTTTATGTGTCTTTTGATTTTTAATTGGGAGTTGCCCAGAGTTGCTTGAGAGATGGACAGCTCTATAAATATTGTAAATAAAATAAATGGGTTAGAGGGATTGAGTTCTTTTAAATGAGCTCCCTTTTTCTTTGTTACTGATAAATAATGGGGAAGTCCCCCATACCTCCCCAAGTGGACCAAATGTACAGAGTTATGCTCTCTTTTCAAATCCTCACACCAAAATGCCTCCCTTGAACAAAATTGTGTCCTGCTCCATATTCACATATGTGCAACTCACTCTGTGGTCTAACTGGAAACATCAATACTTCATCTGTGACTGGTTATGGGAATGTTTCATAATATTGCCTTCTTGCAATTTGCCACATCCATGGCTTCTGGGAGACATTGGAGGAAGTATTGCGTTGTGCTCTGGAGAAACATTCGAACAGTCCCACAATTTGCTTGAGCTGTTCCTTCCAGAGCTCAAATGATCACGTAAGATTGTTCTAGTATACTAATACTACATGTTCTTGCCAAACAATGGTAGGAGACTGCCACTAATTCCACACGATTGTGACAACATGAGAGCTGCAAGCAACTCTGCCCTAGTTACCTAGATGTGATCTAGGCTATTGTGATGGAATGTGCCCTCACAGCATCAGAGGGGGTGTGTTTTGTTAATTTAGAGCCTTTGCCAAGAAGCCTGGATTAAGAGACTGTTTAGTCCTGAGCTGGACTAAATTCACCTTAGAATCTCTCAGGATATATCTATAGGAGAAAAGGTAATATGGTAGTTTTAGTTTGGTAGATTTCTGTCCATTAGGTGCAAGCAAATAAAGGATTGAACTCGATTGGACTTCATTGTCTCATCTGTTGTCTTGTTGGGCCTTACAGTTATGGCAGGCAGAAATGAGAAGGCATAATAAGAGCCATATTTAGCTGGTATCTCCTGGTGAGGACCAGAGATGTGAAGTCATTATGACATTACCCGTCAGTGATGTCATATTACAGCATCTTAAATGCAAGGCTGCTTCCCACATAAAATTTAGCTAGAGTCACCTTGACTGTTGAGAGAAGATAAAAGAGCAAATTGGACTTGGATGTTCCTTTAGAGTAGATTGCTTTTTTACATACAATCTTCTTTTGTGGCCTATAAGCAGGTGATTCCAGCTATTTCAGCAAAGGTTTTACAGAGAGAGTAATATATTTTTTGAAAAATAATGGTCTTCTGTGCTTGTGCGATAAGAAGAAACCTACAGTCAGTTCCTCTTTTTTGTTAAAGGTTTAAAAGCAATAGAATTTATATATTATTTCCAATGGGGAGAGTATGAGTTACCAGTCTGTTTTCTCCTAATCTCATGCAACTATATGTAATCTATTGCATTTGCGTAGCTTATTCAGGGTGGTATTCCATACAGACATTCTGCTTGTTGGTTAACACATGGTAATTTATATTTGGACAGTAAAGAAAATGAAAAGAAAGTTTCAAAGTAGCAGCTTGTAGGAATTTGCCTGTTTTCTACTTGAATGCCTAACATCTTCAGATATCAGGCCCACAAATGGAAGCTGTACTCCAAACTTGTTTGAAACTACTGGAGAAGGTTGGGGAAATTACAGGGATAATAGAATGGTAGTGGTTAAAATAATGTTTATTTCGATGTACAGTATGTGGCTATTAAATGGATTTCTGTATTAAGTTCATTTGTTGCTGTCTGGGTGTATTTCAAAGGATGCTAACCTTTGGGCTTAACCTAAGCAAAAGAAAGCAAGGAACTGCTGAAGTTTCCCTGTAATGTCAGTGAGATGATTAACTCTCTGGGAAGTAAGTATGCATTGCAAGCACATTTCATTGTGTTTGTGCTTTCAGGAGTGCACCAAGCTCTCTCTCTCTTGCTTGTGAAGTTTCATCACGGTGAGAAAAATGGGTTCGGTTTCAGAGATGCTCACAGCAGTCCCCCTTCACAAGAGGCCTGATCTCCTGGAGGCCTGTGCTGACCTCATCAACGAAGAGTGGAAACGGAGCCGGACCTCCCGTATCCACTCCCTGCAAAAATCTAGTGACAACTTTCCCATGTGCCTGGTACTGATCAGAACTTTGAGGCTAACGGAGGAAACTGCAGAAGGGAAGACGTCCAATACCCAGTGCCAGCTTCTAGGACATGCCAGGTTATCCCGTGTGGTTGGCCAATCTAACAGTTTGTTTGTGGAGACCGTGGTGGTTGCCAAGGCCCTCCGTGGAAAGGGCTATGGCAGGAAGCTGATGGAAGCTGTTGAGAACTTTGCCAAAGCCCACAGCTACCAGCATCTGTATCTTACCACACATGACAAACAGCATTTTTATGCCCACCTGGGCTATAGGTTATCCAAGCCTGTCCAATGGGCTGGATTCATCAGTTCTCTGGTACCTATGGAATTTTTGGAGAACTTCTCCACCCCTCAACGTAAGACAGAGTTTCCTGCACAATCTGGGAAGCATAATACAAATGCATCTTACCAAAGCAGATCTGGAGCAAACCTCCCTCCTTCACCATGTGCTGTACCTCTTTCTTCTTCTCCTTTTTGCTCAGTAGCCCCCCCTTCATTGCCTTCTCCTTGTTCTTATCATTCAGGGACAGCTACCATTTCTCCCCGTCCTCCGTTGCCAGGTCCCCACCCATTCTCTGTCCAGTCCAGTAATGCTCTGGTTCACTCTTCACTGTCAGCCTCCCCATTTGCCTCTGCTGCCCCAGCTCTTCCACCTTCTCCTCCTCCTCCCCCTCCCCTTCCACTTCCAGTGCCTCCACCAAGAGCCTTTTTAGTAGGCCAACCAAGCTCCGGAAAACCTGCCTCTTCCAGGGTTTTGGAGAATACATTTGAAGAACAAACGCTTTTAGAAACACCTTATCGGGATCTGAAAGGGAAGCCCATATTCTGGATGAAGAAGGATATTTGATTTTTCCCTGTCATGTGACTGTGCAATAAAGATGAAATAAATGAATAAGGAGGAAAAAGGAAAGCCTTTCTTGTTTTAAAAGGAAAGCCTGGCTTTGTGAGACAAAAGATCACTATTTAAAATGAATAGAACAATGGATTTTGTTTTCTGTTTTCCTTATCAGGTTCCTTTTCGTTGAAAGTTCAAGATGCTAAGACTATATATGTTAGGTACACTTTGAAGGCCAGCACTTAATTCTCATTGAACTTCAGTAATTATTACCAAACTTGTGCTGTTGGGGCTATACCAAGCTGTCCTATAGATTTCCGTGCTTCTCCTGATTGCATGTCCCAATAAACAGAGCAACTTCAAAACTCTGCAAGATGTCCCTTCTGACTCTGCAGGGAGCATTCAAATGAACACATACATTTGCAATCTGTGGTGCTGATGCATAAAGAGACTAGCTTTGCCATCCCTTCTGCTAGAAATTATACAGGGTTTAACTATGTTTTATTGAATAAATTTGAGTTGATTTGGTTTATCAAACTTGCTAAGTGATAAACTTAGCAAGGCCAGAAAAAAGAATCCATAAGATCAAAACCTAAATACACAGATACTTATCTAATATTTGACTTTGAGGGATGAGTCACTGCCTTCACATGAATTGAATAGAACTGAGAGATGGTGCTGCTTTGGTGGGATAATAGTAGAGCAAGCTTCTTCTTCAGAAATTTGTCCCATTCTTAACTTTGACCTCACGAATGGCATTTATAATAAAAGTTCTTTCCAATTAGCCATCATACACTTATAAAGTGATTTTATATATATATATATATAAAATACAGTTCTATGAAAGCTGATCTGAACACTTTAAATGAAGATGTAACTTTTTATTATTGGATTCTTAGTTTCTTTTAGCCTAATTGGTTAATATTCTGAGCTATTGCCTTCATTGCTTGACAACTAACCTCTACTGAATGCCTGTTGAAAGTGATAGCTAAATATTGGCTCCCTGGTGAATCGACCTGCAAGAGCATTGCATATTGTGCAACCAAGTGTTGGATATATTCAGACAGTTTATGGATATAAGTAATTTAAATACATGAAGTAATGCAATGTGATACTTCTATTACAGTATTTAGAATTAACACCTGACTTGCAATTCCAAATTCTTTAAATTGCTTTTTGAAAATGAAGAGGGCAAGCCCCGTCAGAATTTGTTCACGAAGCAGCAATGTTGATACAGCTGTAAAGGAGCTATTAAAACAGCATGTGCATGCAATTTTTTGAGGGATGTATAGGAAATGGTATTATTTCATTAAATGTTGTACATTGTTTCTCGATATTTAAAGTCCTTGATATGAAAAATTTCCTTTTCATATTAAAAGCTGCACAGGTGACATTGCACATACAGAATACCAGGTGTCTGCTACTTAATTGACAGATATCTGTTGCATGCAACACTTTGGTCTAAAGCAGTATTTCTCATTTTTGCCAATTTTAAAACGTGTGGGCTTCAACTCCCAGAATCCCCCAGCCAGGCTGGGAAAATTAGAGCTCAAATCCACGCATCTTTAAATTGCTAAGGTTGAGAAACAGTGGTCTAAAGAATATTGCTTTCATTTTAAACAAGAGTAAGGTCATAGTTCTCGACGTATGACCACAACTGAGTCCAAAATTTTGAGCTCAAAATGGAAACAGTTGCCACGCTTCTGAGTTTTGATCATGCGTGACAGGGGAATGCGGCAATGGTCGTAGGAAAAATGGTCATGACAGTTTTTTCAGTGCCATTGTAACTTTGAACGGTCACAAAATGAAGTGTTGTAAGTAGAGGACTACTTTTACTAGTAATTTTTCCAATATAATGCTTGGGATGGCAAAAGTTGCTTGCTCCCTATTCTGTGAAAGAGTCTAGAGCAATGTTTCTCAACCTTGGTAGCTTGAAGATGGGTGGAATTCAACTCCCAGAGATTCTGGGAGTTGAAGTCCACCCATCTTCAAGCTACCAAGGTTGAGAAACACTGGACTAGAGGTTTCTTCCTCATAGCTCTAAGTGCTTTCCTCCATGCCTGAGCTAGAAGACCAACTAGCCATCCTTTTGCTGCCGTCTTTAACAGCCCTAATTATTATCTCTTCTGGCTTGAGATAATAGCTGGAGAATGCACTTCCCATTTTCATTGCGGGGAAGCCTGTCTGTCTTCTCAACACCCCCAGCTGATGGAGAAACCAGTTTTCAGTCTTAGTACTGCTGTACTTGTGATGTCCCAAAGGTGCTTTTTCAAGAAGCATCTGGACTTTCTGGTTTTTCTTTGAAGACATTTCAGTTCTTATCTTCGAAGAAAAACCAGAAAGTCCCAAGTTTTCTCTTGAAAAAGCACCTTTGGGACAAGTATTGACCTGGATGACTGAGACTCTCCATAGACATGTACTTGTGATGATTTTTGCTCATCAGCAGGGTGATACCTGACAACATCTACAAGCTCAGCCATTGACCAGAATTCACACACCCTATCAGAGGGGCATCTCTCCCAGTTTGGGGGAACCTGCATCAGCTGGCTGATTGAGTGGAAGTAATAACCGGTGACTAACAGCTGATAGTGATAATAAGACGGGGGGGGCTTTTGATCTATGATGTCTTCAAGCCAACCCTGGCACAGAGATCTGATTTAGTTCTGGTAGCTTTTAGCTTGAACAATGGTTGACGGATAACAAGAGGCTGCATAAACCGATTCCTCGCTGCATCATTAGGCACCCATCTTCTAGAAGAACACCAATTTAGCAATTATGTCCCTGACAGAAAACAGAATCAGAATCAAACAGACCTCAGAGTTCTAGTCCAATCCCCTGCTCAAGGCAGGAAACCTTATACCATCCCGGTGAGACCTTATACCAGGGGTGAAATCTAACTTACCTTTCCTACTGGTTTGGAAGTGCATGTGCTGCGCATGCGCACAGGGTAAAAAACAGGGTGGGCGGAGCCCCATGCTGCCGTTGTTACCGGTTCTCCGAACCACCTGCCACCATCGCTACCAGTTCAGCTGAACCAGTAGCATTTCACCCCTGCCTTATACCATCCTGGTCAAATGCTTGTCCCGTTTCATTTTTAAAAAGCTCCAGTGATGGAACATGCACAAACCCAGGATCTTTCCTGCTTCACCCTGTATCTCCAGTTCTCCCCATCATGGTTAGGCTGCTGTACTTAGGCTGATTCAGGTCTCTGAGTCAGAAGTTGACTGAAATTCTATTTTGGAAGAATCAGACTTGCTGACCTAAGAGTAATGGTCTTGCAGGAGAGCGCCACGAGACAGAAAAGGAGGGGTATGGCATGGTGTGGTGTGGCTGCGCTATTGACTTGGATAACATGATCAGGTCAGCAAGTGCCAGGCTGGCACCGTTCCCAAGAGTTCACCTGGCACTGCCATTGACAAATTGTTGCAGAGGTATATCAGAAAAACTGCTGTTGCTTGGTGGCTACTGAAGGGAGAGAACACTGGACATTGAAACATCTAAATACTTCACAATGCCTCAACCATGGGTTGGAGACAAGAGGAAGCAAGAATATGGGAACATGCTGTGGTTAATTGCAAGTGGGATAAGACACAACAAGTGTGACTTGGAGAATCATCTGAATCTTGTGTCGCTTCCTTTTTCAGCAAATGGGAAGTTCTCATCAAAAAAGGTTTGTTTTTTGAAGTTCCTTAAATGCAAATCTCGCAGCACATCACATCCCCCCCCCTTTATACAAAGCATAAATATTTGTCTCCATATGAGCATGGACTGAACCCTGGAGCATAGATAGTATTTGAAAAAGAAAGTCTGAACAACATAGACTGTTACTCCAGGAAATAAAAAAAATATATACCTGGGTTACTTCTGAAATAACAGCATGGAACAAAAGATCATTTCCCACTGTTGCACTGTTTTATTAAAGGATAGCCAGGCAGTGTGCTTTATGAATTATTCCTATTCATGATGCTTTCTTTCAGATTAATATAGAACTGGTTTCTATATTACTTTACTTGCTTTCAAGGTAAACTTGTCTGAGTTTTTTTAAGCAGTTGAAAAGAGAGAGTCCTCATTAATTTAAAAAAAACTTAGTACTGCATTATGAAAATTATAAAAAAAATATAAAAATTCGCATTGCCCTCAACATGCAGTATCTCAGGTTTGATATAGCTATTCTCAATCTGATCCTTTTCCTATCCAAATTACTAATCAGAATATTGTAATATTGCTTTTCCTCCTTTACACATATATAGGTTAGTGAGAAAAGAGGATAAATAGAGAGTAATGTTACCTTGGGGTTTGCCCAGGGAGAGCATTTACTTGTGATAAGTAAATAGAAGAAGCTGTGAAAAGTGTGCCTTGATTTGAAATGGTTTTCTATTTCCCCATAAAATTTTGTGAGCTGAGTTATTATAAATGGAAATATAAAAAGGACTCTTCCTGTCATCCCAATGGTAGATTTGCTTCTAAGAAATATTTGCTATACTGCCCAGCTGTTAGTGCTGGTTTTTTTTCTAGTAGCAACTTGGATTTTATGTGAAATTAATGCTTTTTCAGATTTAGCCAACAGAATGAATTACCATAAGTACTACAATTCACAGAAATTCCCAGCACCTAGGAACAGTGCAAATAACCTGTTCTTAAAAACTGACTTATGTAAAGGAATGCCAATTTCAGCAACCCCACTTTTGATCCTCTCTTTACCAACTTTACCACAAAAAACAAAACAAAACTGAGAGCAAAGATCCTCTACATAACCTTTAATTTTTGGCTCAAGACTCATTTCTTTAGACCAGGGGTCTCCAACCTTGGCAACTTTACGACTTGTGGACTTCAACTCCCAGAATTCCTCAGCCAGCATGCGCTGGCTGAGGGATTGTGAGAGTCGAACTCCACAAGTCGTAAAGTTGTCAAGGTTGGAGACCCCTGCTTTAGACCATTTCTTTTGGCCATTTGCAACTCCCTTCTCTGTTGTTTCAGCACAGACCAAGTACAAAATCCAGTAGGTCACATAATATTACTTAAGCTGAAGAAACTCATTTGTGGCTGTCTCCTTTATCCGATGGAAAAGTCTGAAGAACTTTGAAGCACGAACATTATTTTCTAATGTTTCAACTAACGAAAATATGTTTTAGGCATTTGCATTTAAAAACAGTCCTGAGCTGAAATGTGAAAAGAGGTAGCAGGCATTTTTCCATTAGGTACTGCAGGTGCTGTGATGGTGTGAGGCAGCAGAAAGAACATTCTAGATTTGCCAGGTGAAAAGAACAATGGCTTAGCATATGAAAGCCAAATGTTACTCTGAATTGTCCCCCTCAGTGGAACACAAAGGTTCTTTTGGCATGCAAAAGAATGGAATGGAAAAAGTGATTTATGCGGTAGGTATGTGTGCTTCAAAGAAGTCACAGGGGGATGTGTGTGGGGGAGAAGTAATCAAAATTCAGCGTATGGTAGTTTTTTTAGGTCAACTTTTTCCCAGAAGATCACAAAACAATGTAATTCTTTATAGTATGAAACTCTTTAAAGAGTAACTTCATAAACTTCAGAACTTGGGTAAATAAAGCCGAAGCTTTTGCTATGTTATCTCATTGTATGGCTATTTCCCCTGAGTTTAAAAGACAGAATAGAGTTTGACAGCTCAAAAGCTATTTCCTCAGATTAGATCAAATAGTTTATTTAGGGGAATTATATGACCACCCGTCTTAACCAAATAACTCTGGCCATCTAACAAAACTGGTACTTAAATAACACAATGTAAAAACCATAAGGCAGCACATAACTAAAAATGCCCAAATCTGACATCCTGACCCCAGCAACTAGGAAGAAGCAGGTCTTCAGATTTTGTGGAAAGCTACTAGAGGGGGAGGCTGTTCCAAAAGGCAGCTGTCACTGGTCAAAAGATACACTTCATCAGTACCACTGAACAATGTAGTTCATGAAAAGGAACCAGAACATGCCCATCCTGCTGGATCATGTCGCAGCGAGATTACATGGGCATATCATGGACCAATGGTACAGTGGTGAAATCTGAACCCATTTGTCACCAGTTCACTGGCCGCGCATGCGCGGTGCACACCAAGTATGTGTTGCAAGGGCGCACATGCACACTGCATGCCAAACACATGCAGTGTGCACATGCATAGGGCATACCAAATGCACACTACATGCACGCATGCACAGTACGTGCCAAATGCGCAATTTGCACAGAAAAAGGAGGCTTGGGAAGGTAAGTAGGACAGCGAGGGGTGGGGTAACAGCTATGCCACGTGACTTAGATTCACTAGAAAGCAGGATTTCCTGCTTTCTAGCTATTTTAAATCACACAGCACAGCTGATCGTCGGAAATACCGATTCAGAGGAACTGGTAGCTTTTTACTATCAGTTCACCTGAACTGATAGTTTTTATCACTACTGGCTCATCCAAACCGGTGCAAACCGGTAGTATTTCACCACTGCAATGGTAGCTTTTGAATGATTTTATTTATTGTTGTCTTTATTCGTGTCCTGTTTTTAATATCCTTTCTTCCTCCTATTTTCCTCACAACAAATATGAGGTGGGTTGGGTTGAGAGGCAATGACTGTCCAGGTTTTTATGCCTAAAACAGGACTAGCACTCATGATCTGCTTGTGTTTAGCCTGATGCCTTAACCACTAGACCTTTTCAAAAGCAGCCTGTAGTTGTAATGCAGGAGGCCATTGTTATTTTGAGGAATTTAGTGACATATTTTGATTTATCCTTCATATTGAGAAAAGTCGAGAAGTTTAGAACTCATTCAGAGCTGACGTGCTTGGTTTGCACTCTTGTTTAACGAATAAAGGAGAAAGTAGGTGGTGAAGCTTCACATAGTTTCAAAGCTTTACTCACTGTGAAAGTTCCAGGCTTTCAATTCCCATGCCAGTATCATTTGCCAGCCAATCAAGACCAGGTCTTGCAGTCTTATCATCATAGCGGGGCCATGAAGTCATGGTGCCAGGTTTTGATAGAAACCTTAGGATTATTGTTGCTTGTTGGGAGCTTCTCTATAGAACCTAGCACTGATACTGTGGAAACTGGCTGCCCTTGGATTATCTCTGCTGTTATTATTAAGGACATCCTGGCAGCTTGTAAGATATTTGGGTATTATCTTGTTGGTAGGTATGTTTTTTATATTATGCTTTTAACTGCTTGTTTGAGCTAATAATAAAGCTTTAAATCCCTTTATTTATTCGATTTTTATTTACTGTTCATTGCCTCTGGGTAAAGAAATACCAAAACCCAATTGCCTGGGCACCTGATCACTGCCCTGATATTTGGCAAAACATAATTGGCGACAAATGCGTGATCCAATCACATTGCCCTTCTGAAGAAGAAAATCTAAGCAATGTGATCGTGGCCAGAATTATATTCCTGGTTGGCTCAGTTGCTCAAATATTAAACTGCTCCACCTGTGGCAGCATAAGTTGGCTCAATTTTGAGATTCAACTCTAAATGTAGTGCTTGTGTTCATTTATTGGAAGGGGGAGAGAAGAAGGGACAGAAGGCATTGGATGGATTAGGATGGGTCTTTCGCATTGCCACTACACAGGGATTGAAAGGAGCGTTCCTGTAGGCTTTTAAAAAATATTGCCCTGAATACTGAATCCTAATTATTTCCAATTAGTGCTTTTCAAAATATAAATTTTTGTATTTGGTGGCTTTCAATTTATCCTAACTCTTTGACAAGCCTCTTAAGATTTATTGGCTAGATTTTTTGGAAAGGGTTGGTCCTTGCTTTCCTAGAGCAGAGAGAATGACTGGCCTAAGGTCACCCGGTTAGCTCTGTGCTACAATTCTCAGTCTCCCTGTTTCATGCCTGGTGCTTTTAACCACTTCATCAAGCTGGTTCTCAAAGATAATTTATCCTAAGCAAAATTACATTCAATGCTTCTCATTTCAGCTATGAATACCATACATCAAAGAGGGCTTTTCAAGTGTCCTATTATTCAGAGCACAATGCTATTCTGTTTCTAGTCTTCAAGTACATTCCTTGAGCTATTTCTACCTTACCCAAGATAAAAGCTACTCTCTTTCTGTTCACTTTCACACACAGAAGCATGGATAGATGTTAAATGACAGTATACTGTATTTTACTAAAATAATCTCCATTAATATATTTCTCATACAAAAACACAGATCAAACAAAAGCAACAATACAGAAGCAGGAACATTACTGACAAATATTATAGAATTATAGGCTTGGAGGGTGCATTGCACAACTTGTGAAATAGCAGCTAGGAGAAAAGACTTATTGCCTTACTGCTAACAGGAAATATTGCAAAATGGTGAGGTGACTGTTGGAGTATTCCCATGATGATCATGTTACTAATGTAGACCCCAATGTGTGAGTAAAATATTGTACAGGGAATTAGTTTTTTGGGTCTGCAATGAAGTTTGGATTTCAAGCCTGCCACTTCTGCCAGGATACAAGTGTGGAAAAGAGTTTGATATTGACTTATCAACTACATGCGAAGTTTGTAGTTTTTATTTGTAACCAGTTTAGTTTAATCAGAAAGTTTGGATTGGAAGAAATGCTCTGGTCTAGCCTGCCCTAATATAGTGCCTTCCAAGTGAAGGGGAGAGGGGGGAATCAGTTCCCATAATTTTTCTGGCTGAGGTTTATGAGAATTGACATCTATTTGCCAGCAGAATGGGGAAATTGCATTTTATCTTATCTTGGTTTCTTTCAATGTGGGAGAAGTTAAAAGCCTCAACAATGCAAACTAGGTTTTTAAAATTGTAGAAAGAGGTTGGTCTGCAGTTTCTTCAACTAGATATTAACAAAGCAAACAATCCAAACCACCAAGTGGAAGCTGCCCAGACAGGAACTTGTACATCTTGGCTGAGAAGATGCATAACTGCCATAGAGTCATTCCTCCCAGCATTTTCTGTGTTGATCCAAACATGTTTTACTCATCAGAATTTGATTTTAGGTCACATAGTTAACAACAGCCTTTGCTGGGCAGTTCCCACTTAAACATTCTCACCATTTCCACCTTAAAAATTTAGTCCTTGGATTTATCTCCTGAGGAGTTCCTTCACTTGTCTGGATGTGCTCAGTCAAGCTGTGGATAATTTTATTTTGTCCCCTCTCCCCTACGCGTTTCCTTAGGAACCACATGCCAAAGCCTATCTATTTTATCCTTTTTATGATTTGAAGGCCACTTATCATAACCAATATCCTTAAGTTATTTATAGCAGCTACAAAGCATGAAAAGCACCACTTAAAAAGACAAATATTAGAGACAGGTGCACCTCAATGCATTTCAAACATGGTCCTCCACTGTGAAGCTGGCCTATTTAAAATATAAACTATTGCCTGGATTTTCATTTTCTCCTGTTGGCTTCAGCTCTCCTTTTTTTCCCCAGCTAGCTTGGCTTCTTTAATTATGATTTGATAATTTCAGTTTTCCTGGTACCAGGCTGATATATGCCAAAGTACAACTTTATAGCCAACCATCACTATGATGGATTATGAACATGCACTAGCTGATCTCAAACAGCAGGCCATTGATTTAGAGCTGCAAGTGGACTTTCCTGTGCTACCCAGAAGCACCTTTTTGAAGTACACTTTTTCCAACCAGCTAGATATCTTAGTTCCATAATGATCCCAAAATTTATAAGGGATTTATTCTTGGCCAGATTCAATGCCCTCCCAACAGCCATTACTAAAAGGAGAGGCATCACTTAAATGATAGAATATATTATTCTGTAATGTCTCCTCTAGGCAGGTGCTCAGCAGAAATATGTTTCCCTCTTTATTCTAATTGTAATTTTTGTATTTTATTTGTTATGATCTATGACTGAATAAAGATGGGTTGATTGGTTGAGACAAATAGTGGATTGGGAAAGCTCAATGCAAAAGGTATATTTTTAAATTTACCTAACAATACATACTGTAAGACTTGGTTTGTTGCAAAAGGAAGATGATTGATCCACACAGGACATGCCCACCACAAGGAAGACTGTTTCCTAGTTGTCATAAAATGATATTTTGCAAGCCATGGGTCTAACAAGTGAACTATCTCCTAAGATCACATGTTTATAAAGCTGATCTAATGGTAGTAATTCTTTAAGGCAACTTGATTCCTAATGATCTACAGCAGGGGTGTCAAACTCAAGGGCCGGGGGCTGGATCCGACCCGCTGGGTGTTTAGATCTGGCCCATAGGCCCACCCTGGAAACAGCAAAGGACCAGCCTGCGATGCCTCTGCCAGCAAAAACGGGCTCCCAAGCTTAGTTTTTGGCTGCAACAGCCTCCTGCAACCCTCTGCCAGTGAAAATAGAGCTTGGGAGCCCGTTTTTACTGGCGGAGCGCTCGGGCCACCACAGGTGCCCCTGACACAAGTGATGTTGAGCTGGCCACACCCACCCCAACCAGGCCCCCCCATGGGCCCCCCAAGGTCAAACACAACCCTGATGCCGCCCTCAATGAAATCAAGTTTGACACCTAGAGTAATGCTTTCTTTTGCTCTTTTGGCGTCTGTTTTAATCCTGACACCCTTTCTTTCCCTCTTCACTAGCAAGCTTTTAGAAAAACAGCAAGCAATCCTCACAAATCTGAACAAGAGAACCTGAGGCCAGAAGGTTCATACTTCCTACTCTGTAATAAACAAAGCATTTCTCTTATGAAGCCGTATTCTAAGTTTAAAATACAGCTTGTACAATGAATGTGTCAGATAATTTGATTAAATGAATGAATTGATTGATTATATTTCTATTCTAGTTTTCCATAATGAATAGATTATGGGTCTCTCCATCCATCCCTACATCATTGTGACAAGGTGACAATTTGAGAAATAATGACTATCCTGAAGTCAGGACAGTGATTCATGAATAGTATGACTTTAAATCTGTCCCTCTGTCCATAGCACAACTCATTGATTATTCTGAGGGATGAGGCAAACCTGGGTGTCCCCAATTCTAATCTGACATTTTAACTACTACGATTACAAGGTTCTCTGTAGCTAGTGGTTTGACTTCAATTCAATCAATTTATTTTTTAATTTTCTTTGTATTATATGCTATTGAGTTAGAAGTAAATAAGGGGCAGACCGATTTTATTTAATCCATCATTCCCATTCTCTTTGTCAGGGAATGCATTTATGAACAAAGCTTGAGGAGTTCCAGGACAGATACCATCTTATTCCATCCACCATGATCCTGGAGAGAATTATCTGGATCTGCATCACCTTCTGTACTGCATCTGTTAGACCCCTGGCAGGGAATAGCTGGAAAAAGGCAGCCGCCAGTCCCATCATCCAGCATAAACCATTTGTTGTGGTGTGGAATTTACCCACAATCGGATGTCAAGAGCATTTTGGGGTCAGATTACCTCTGGAAGTCTATGGCATTGTGGAGAACAAAGGCAATGTGTTCAGTGGACAAAATATGACTATTTTTTACAAAAACAAGTTTGGACTGTATCCCTACATATCTCCACAGGGTGACTGGCATAATGGGGGGATCCCTCAGAAGGTTAATCTGAAGAGACATCTAGAAAAAGCCACTAAGGAAATCACAGAACTCTTGAACAATAACTTCCAAGGACTGGCAGTAGTAGACTGGGAAGAGTGGCGACCTCTCTGGAGAAGAAACTGGATGCCCAAAATGGTTTATAGGGAGGCCTCTAAACAATGGGTGAGGAAAAGATTTCATGGACTCTCTCCTGAGGAGCAAACTCACTTAGCTCAAGTAGAGTTTGAAAAAGCTGCACGGGTGCTGATGGAGACTACTCTAGCTCTGGGAAAGAAGCTGAGGCCACATGGTTTCTGGGGCTTCTATAGGTTTCCTGATTGCTTCAATGACAGATGGGGGAAAGTGGAGAACTATACTGGCCAATGTAATCCGAAGGAGGTCCTGTGGAATGATCAGCTCATGTGGTTGTGGAAGATCTCCTCAGCCCTCTATCCCAGTATCTACCTTCCACTGAAAGTACCAGTTTTGTACCGCCAGCATTTTGTACATCACCGTCTCAGCGAGGCATTCCGTGTGGCACAGTTTGGCACAGAGCATCCCCTTCCTGTGTTACCATATTCCAGGGTTTCCTACAGGCATTCTTCAAAGTATCTGACTGAGGTAAGCACTCTGGGGCGCTCAGAATAGGGGGTAATGATAGATTCAGGGTTTGCAAATCATAGTTACATTATTATTTGGCTGGAAAACATTTTTTGAGCTGTATTCACTTCTATAGTACATGATTCCTTTGTTATATTTATCTCACATCTTTCCATAGTAGTTCTGAATGACATATTTGGTTTCCCCATCCACAAAGTCTACTGCCAGCCCTGTACTGCATTCTTCCAATTATTCTTGGAGTAGATTAAATGTGGGAGAAACTTCGTGCTTCATGGCCATTCAGTAAACAGTATTTCAGTCTTGAGTCATCAACTGCAGTAAAAATACTATGTTTAAAAATGGAACTGCAGTAAGGTCCATTCTTTAATTCTGCAGATTATTGTTTTAATAGAAAGAAAAAAGCTACTTATTAACAACAGCTGTAGAGACAAATTGCATCTTTTTCAAACAGGCTAAACAGAGTAATTAAGCAAAAGGAGTTTGCTCTTGTTAGATTTTTATTCTGACGATAGGGCTATTCAGTGTTGTAGATTTTCCTGAACATTTTGAATTGGAATTTTTTAAAAGAAAACAATTCTATGGAAAATGTTCAGTTTGCATTGAAAAAAATCTCATATAAATAACACTATGCGTAATGGAAAATAGGAGTTGGGAAATTTTTACAGAAAATATTTTTCCAAACCATTACTGTTATGTAAAGTATTACTGGGTAATTTAATTTCTTTCGGTGTTCCAAAAATGTGTACACAGAACTAAAAAATGATTATTGCTTATTTATAGGTATTCACTTGGTCTTTGGTGCAATGGTCAAACAAATCTGTCAGGCTCTTCAGCCATGAGGACACATGCAAGATTTGTTTGACCAGTGAATTCAATGGAACATAAGTGTCTCTCGTGAATAATAAAGTCTCTGGCTGGCTTTATCACTTATCCCAAGTTGGTGATTCTCCAGCTATTTTAGACTCCAATACCCAATATGGTAACTGAAGTCCAGTTCATCTCATTACTCTTCTAACTTGTAAGTACCGATTTGGGGTATCTATAAGGAAAAAGATTAGGCTATACCGCTAGGTCTCTGAAAATAGACCTTTACGCTCCATTGAAACCAGCTTAAAAGAGACTTTATATCATTAAAATTATAACGTGAATCTCTCATCAGAGTCCCAAAGGTGCTTTCTCAAGAGGCAACTGGTCTTTGTTTTTTCTTTTAAGTTGTTTTGCTTTTCATCCAAGGACTGAAATGTTTTCAAAGAAAAATCAGAAAGTCCAGTTGCCTCTTGAAAAAGCACTTTTGGGACAACCATGACCTGGATGACTGAGAATCTCCATAGATATTTAGCAATACACTTTAGGATGAACACCCTTCAAAACGAGTTGAAGAAGCATCTTGGATAAGAAGCAAAACGTCTTCAAAGAAAAACCAGAAATTCCAGTTACCTCTTCAAAAGGCATCTTTGGGACAATCATGACCTGGATGACTGAGAATCTCCATAGACATCTCATACGGAGCTCCTCACTATCCACTATCCACTATCGTGTCCTGCCATTCTGTTGAAAGGGGGGCAGGGAAGGAAAGCTTGCTGGCATTTTCCACATACTTTTGCTTTTGCTGTAACTGCTTGGGAATTAGGGAGGGGGATTGTCTTCAGAGATGGAGCAGACTGCTTTCCAGCCGGTTCCAGCCTGGTTCCAAGGCCATTGTGCCCTGAGAGTACACTGTTATCTGCCTAGCACCTCAGCGTTCTCAAAATAACCTTGCGGCATCACATTGGCTGTTGGTGGACTGATCAGGGGGGGGTGGATTTGGGGAACCAGGAGAATTGCTTTCTGCTCTGTGGGGATGTTTTAGATTCTGACTGACTTTACTGCAACCATTTTCTCTTCAGTAAAAGTTCCTTTGATTCAACTTAATGGAATCAAGAGTTTTGCTTTCCTGAGGGGCCATCTGGGACAGGTCCTTACGTTTTTTCTTCTTTCTTTTGTTTGGTTCAGGCTGACTTGATAAATACAATTGGAGAAAGTGCAGCAGTTGGCAGTGCTGGGGTTGTACTCTGGGGCGACCTCTCCTACTCCCGGTCACTTGTGAGTATTTCTGAAACATTTGTAGGCTCCATACTGTGAAGGTGAAACATGAGCACAGGTCCATATCACTTCCTCTGCACCAATGGCATTCCTAACAACTGTTGGGGAGATTCTATCCAGCTTTAAACTCTGGTTTAGGCAAGATACTGTAGATTCATTGATTTGATTTGATTTGATTTTGATTTTATTAGATTTATATACTGCCCTTCTCCTTGCGGACTCAGGGCGGTGAAGTAATGTAATAGAAGTAATATAATAGAAGTAAGTAATATGAAGTAATATGTTTTCCCAACAATGAGATTTCACTAATTCTCTATAATTCTTTTATGGTTGGGTCTTCTTAGAGGACATTGTTCATCTATTTGTGCCAATACACCAAAACCTGTAACATTTTCAGCTTGAGCGGACCTAATAAAATACATAAATTTTCTGGAAGACAAAATCACTAAACTTCATTCCCAGTTAGATGCCAGCGTGGTTGCTGGTCCAGTGGAAGCCCCTGAAGCAGGTTCTTGCCCTGCTATCTGGGAACAGTTTGACCCTTTGCTCCTGAGGAAGTGGACAAAATCCTTGGGAGTATGCGCGCAAGCATCTATGGATTAGACCCATGTCCCTCCTGGCTTGTGAAAGCTTCCCATGAGATGACAGGTGGGTGGACTCTGGCGGTGATTAATGGCTTCCTACAGGAGTGGGCAGTGCCCCAGCACTTTAAGGAGGCTGTGGTCCGCCCTCTTCCATTGCTGGACTCCACCCAGTTGGATAATTTCTGACCTGTCTCCAATCTTCCCTTTTTGGAGAAGGTTGTCGAGAAGGTAGTTGCATGGCAACTCCAGAGGTTTCTGGATGAAATGGATTATCTCAACCCCTACCAGTTATGATTCAGGCCTGGATTTGGGACAGAAATGGCACTTTTGGATGATCTCTGATGGGAGCGGGAGGGGGGTAGTGCATCCATCCTTGCTGTGCTTGACCTCTTGGAGACTTTCGATACCATCGACCATGGTATTCTCCTGGAGCAGCTTCAGGGGATGGGAGTGGGAGGCCTTGTGCTATCCTGGTTCACTTCCTTCTTCTGTGTCTGCTCTCAGTGTTGATAGGAGGGGAGAGATCCATCCCTCGCCCACTGCTTTGCAGGGTTCTGCAGGGCTTGGTACCCTCTCCACTCCTGTTTAACATGTATATGAAGCTGCTGGGTGAGATCATCCGTCATAATGGACTGAAGTATTACCAATATGCTGATGATACTCAGCTGTATGTCTCAGCTCGTGGTGAGTTAAGTGATACCGTGTTCTCCCTCTCGCAGTGCCTGGAGGCTGTTAGGGGTTGGATGGGGAGCAATGGGTTGAAACTAAACCCTGACAAGACCGAGTGGCTCTGGGTTTGGGGTTTGTTGGCTCAGGGAGAATTGCCATCTTTGGTCTTAGATGGGGTGGCACTACCCCAAACAGACTCTATGCATAATCCGGGCGTTCTTCTGGACTCATGACTTCTGCTCGAAGAGCAGATGATGGTCGTGGCCAGGAGGGCCTTTGTGCAACTGTGAGTTGTGCGCCAATTACGCCCTTTCCTGGACCAACAGTCCCTACTCACAGTCACTCATGCCTTAGTCACTTCCTGTCTTGACTATTGCAACGTGTGCTACATGGGGCTTCCCTTGAAGAGTATCTGACGCTCCAGTTGGTGCAAAATGCAGTGGCCCACATGGTTTTGTGCAGACCCTGGTTTGCACATGTATCACCTCTCCTGCGGGAGCTGCATTGGTTGCCGATTTGCTTCCGGTGGAATTCAAGGTGCTGGTTGTCACCTTTAAAGCCCTTCATGCTTGGGATCAGATTATCTGAGGGACTGTCTCTTGCCGGCTACATCTACCCAACCCATCAGAGCGGGGAGGCAGGGAATGCTGCGGGTCCCATTCCCGAGGGAATTAGACCTGGTGGGACCCAGAAGAAGGGCCTTCTCCGTTGTGGCTCCCTCTCATTCTCCCAGAGATTAAAATGGCCCTCACTCTAATTCTATTCTGGAAGGTGCTGAAGACCTGGTTCTGCCAGTGGGCCTGGGGAACCCAGAGTGAGATGAAGCCCATTAAATGGCTCGTGTGATCGGCTCTCGCTGGGGTGGAGGATGATTTTATTATGATTTTATTATACTATATTAATTTATTTGATTCTTTTTATTAGTTTTATTGTTTTAAATGTGGTTTTATATTCTGTATGCCACCTTGAGTCGCCATGGGCAAATAGACAGCAATATAAATTTAATAAATAAATAAATAATAATAAATAAAATAATAAAGCCAATTTGTGTTTAGAGAAGAAAAAGGGAAACATTGCCTTCTTCTATTACAGTATTAGAACATACAATGATGAAACAAAAATTATAGGAGGTTGAGGCAATATTTTATATATCACATAAATCAAAATATGGAATTTTCTACTGCAATATATAATGTTTACTGCCAAGCTGGATATTTTAAAATCAAATTCATGGAAGAAAAGACTATCAAACAGTATTAATCTATGTACTGCCTTCCAGTAATGATGGCAGTGTACCTTTCCATGCTAATTGCTGAGAACCAGGCGTGGAAAATGCTAATATGATCCATGTTCTGTGGCCACGTGGGTGGTTATGGGAGTGACGTGGCGCTCCCATGTGACCCCCCTCCTGCGCGAGCTGCACTGGCTCCCGGTGGTCTTCCGGGTGCGCTTCAAGGTCTTGGTTACCACCTTTAGAGTGCTCCATGGCTTAGGACCTGGGTACTTAAAGAGATTGCCTCCTGCCACCAGTAGCCTCTCACCGACCAGTACACTCCCATAGAGAGGGACTCCTCAGGGTGCCGTCGGCCAAACAGTGTTGACTGGCGGCCCCCAGGGGGAGAGCCTTCTCTGTGGGGACACCTGCCATCTGGAATGAGCTCCCCCCTGAGATATGGAGGATCCCAGATTTACGCACCTTCCGCCGCACCCTCAAAACATTTTTATTCCAGCAGGCTGGCCTGACTTGACTCTCCCTTTTAAATCAGGCTTTTATGTTTTATATAAATTGGGTGTTTTAAATTTGACTTAAGCCTAAATTATTTAATATATTTTAATAGTCTTTTAACTTTTGTATGTTGTATTTTATTTAAGGCTGTTCACCGCCCTGAGTCCTTCGGGAGTAGGGTGATACATAAATTTAATAAAATAAATAAATAAAATTATGAGTAGAAGTCCCTGATTTGTCCCTCTAGTAACAGAATGCTGGAATGGATGGTTCTCTTGGCCTGATCCACCCTGATGCTTTTTGAATTCTTCAAAATCCAAATCCTAATTCTGATCTTAATGTTCTCCAGGAGAGCTGCAAGAGTCTTCACCATTATATCACCACCACACTGGGACCTTACGTCGCTAATGTGACTACAGCAGCAAACAGATGTAGTCGCCAGCTATGTCATGGGAATGGACGTTGTGTGAGATGCAACCTGAGTGAATTAGGAGCCTTTCTCCATCTGGACCATCAGCTACGGGAAGGGGACTTTGGGATAACAGATTTTCAAGACCAAAATGTGTCAATGCAAGATCATTTTCAGTGTCAGTGCTATCCAAAGTGGGCTGGCACCCACTGTGAGAGGCCGCAGAGGATAGAGCCCTTTGAGATACCAAAACCTAACCAAGCTTCACACTATAACAATGTATATGATGCAGTTCATGATGGTGACTTTGACTTGGGATCAAATATCTGTCCTACCTCCATTTATGGTAAAGAAAAAGAAAGATAATGATTTCTCCAAAGCAGCACTTTATTGAGTAGGAATCTTGATAGGTTTTGTTCTAGGGAGTGAATGTTTCCTGATAACTTGAAGAGTATTCTTGAATTATATTTGGATAATTGCCTTTCTTTTACCTCATATTTTCTATCTATTGTCTTTACTTACATTTAATCTTAGCACGAACATGTTCTGGCAATAACTGTACCCCCTTGACAATGTCTTAATCTTGCCTCAGTTCCTAAGGGAGACAGGCTTAAGTCTTTTGCTGTATTTGTATTAGAGTTAATTTAGCAGGGAATGTAGCTTAATTCTACTTTTCTGATGTTACTGGACATGACAGAGAGAGGATGGGGAAATGAATTGCCCAGTAAGACTGACGTTTGATGCATGTGTGGATCTCTGTATCACATCTGCTCTGTCATAATTATTTTTCTCTCTCTCTCTTTCACAAAAGCACACCTTACAATTGTATGCAAACAAAGTAGGTTGAAAGCACATCATCTCACCCCATTGTCAGGTTGGATTCTTTATTTTTCTCCAAAACTATTTATTGAGTTCACTTAACAGACCACCTCATACAAGACTCTGAGAACTTTTGGTCATCTCACCGAGTAGAGAAGACCAAAGGGCCTCTGAGTCTTGCATCAGAAAGGACGTTCTATTTTGTCAGCAAAAATGATAATAATCAGTCGCTTAAAAAATGATCCTTCACACCCAGTGTCATGATGGGTGATTGAACATAGGACTACCTGAATTTGATCAGCACTGATTGATAGTATCATTTTAGAATTCTCACTTGCACTTTGCGTTTGAGAGGAAAGGAAGAATTAAGCCTAAATTAAGTGCAATTATTTTGAAGCTAAGCGGACTATATCAATCCTGAGAATAGTTGCTTTTATTAACCTTTAAAGGAGAAACAAAGAATTGTAAACGCCAACAAGACAATCTTAAACCAACAAAATAATGCAACAGTTAGAAAAACGCTGCCAAAAGTGAAAGGACACTGTTGCTCTATTTTCATCTGACCTCAAATAAATTCACACATTTTGTTTCCAGACATGGTTCCTTTACCACTTGCTACTAAATAAATTGACAGATGTGGGGCTCAGCACAATGTTTAGTCTCTTTCATTGTATTTTCAGAACCCAAGTGGAAAGATTTTTGTTGATTATGGAAAGCTACTGCTGGTCAGAGTCCTATAGACCATACAAGGTTCCATAGACAAAGTTAATTCAATTCAAGGCATCTCCATATATTACTTACAATATGTTCTTGTGTGCCTCAACTGTCTCCCTGAATATACTGACTGCTAGTTTTTGGCCTTGTACAACAAGAGAGTAATCCCCTGAATGTCAAATCTCCAGAAAGTCTCCAGGCATCTAAAATAGATGTAGAAATAAATTTGATTCATTAGTACATTAATGGACTTTCTAATTGTGGAAGGACACCATTGAATATGACCCATTGTGAACTTGGATCATAGTCTACTGTACATTTGTAGTCATCAGTACTGTATTTGTATGATTCTGGCCAGTATTGAAAGATTTAAATACTTTTTCTAAAACAATATATTCAACAGCCTTCTAAAGGACTGCAAGCTGCAGCCTCAGACAAGAATGCATTTCTTTGTAAGATGCAATGTAAGACCTAATTTCCTAAATTCTCATTTAGGTTAAGCCATAATTTACTATAATTGATTAAATAAGACACAATTGTCTGAGTTCTCACATCACCTTAAACTAAGTTTCAATAAATTAAAGTAATACATGAACTTGACCAATTTGCTTTTGTCTCCAGTCCCAAGATAGTTAAAACATGATGTTAAAAAAAATTGAATAAATGGTATGCTTAAAATGGATCTAACATAAATAAACTAATATTCAAATAATTGTTTCTGTAAGTGAGGAACATTTTATTTTTTTTATTTAAAACATTATTCAGCTGTCTATCTTATACAGAACTCTGAATGGCTCCCAATCAAGAATTAAAAGAACATTAAAAAGTATATGAAAACTATTAAAACCATCAAACCATCAGAAAACAAACTATTAAAACCATAAACATTAAAAAAAACTGTTGCCATGTAAAAAGGTTCAACATGCAGCCATCTCATCCTATCTCAGTACTAGGGCTTCGGAAAGCCAGATCTTCAGTTCTTTTTAAGAGTTAGAAGGTTTGAACCTTAGGGCTAAGAATGTTTTCTATAGGGCAGGGGCTGCCATGGAAGAGCATCCTAGCTTCTAGAATCCTAGATTCTATTAATACCTTGCAATAAAATAAAATTAGGTCATCTAGGTAAGCTTCCTGGTTTGCAAGGCTGACACCATTGGTAATGCAAAAAGGTAAGTACAGAACTGCCTAGATCCCATTATATTACAACAGAGAAACTGGTGGAAAGAAAAATATTTTTTTTTAAAAGTATGACTATGGACAGACCACAAGTTGAGACTAGTCACTCACAAATGATGTTCTCTCAGAGTCTGGAGGTGCGTATGTGTGTGTGTGTCCCTGCATGTCTGAGACAGAGACAGAGACAGAGAAAGACAGAGACAGAGACAGAGACAGACAGACAGAGAGAATGTAAGAGAGAGAGATTCAGACCACTGGTGTAATTCAATATAACATAGTCACCAAACTGAATCACTGGAACATCTGTAAAGTTATCATGGATGAGTATTGAGAAATTGCTGGGAACACAGATTTAGAAATATATGAGCAGGTTAAAATATTGTGGGAATACTAAATGCAAACTGATAAAAGTCTTGGCTCATAACACACCAGATTTAGCTGAGGCTGAAAAGAATAAACTGAACAATTGATGTAGCAATACCAGAGGATAATAGAACACAAAGAACTAGAGAAGGTTACAAAATATCAAGATCTAAAAATCAAAATTGAAAGATTATAGCATAAACTATCAGTGGTAGTCCCAGTGGCTATTGGCACGCTAGGTGCCATAGCAAAAATCTTGAATGGCATATAGAAAATGAGCATTGACAAAATTTCCACCTGTCAATTCCAAAAGACCACAATCCTTGGATCTGTATATATACTATGCCAATATATTATGGCATATGTTTTTGACTGCCCAAGAACAAGCCTTGTTCTTGGGCCAATTAAATAAAAGCAAAAATTCAACTTGTCAGCAACAACAGCAAACATCGCTTATGCAACAAGATTACCTTATCAGTGGCTGCAGCAAAATCTCATAGACTATCTACAACTTTATGATCGAGTTGCCAAAATCATACACTGCAAGCTTTGCCAGAACTTTGGGTCACAGCAAAAATTAATGGGAACACCAAATTGAGAAAGTTCTTGAAAATGAGCAAGTCAAGATCCTTTGGGACTTTCAGATCCAAACAGACAGACATCTGGCCCACAACATGCCTGACATCACTATTGTGGAAAAGAAAAAAAAATCTGGTTCATTGATATTGCAATATCAGGTGATGCAAAATTGAGGTGAAACAACTAGAAAAAAATAGCAAAATATCATGATTTGCAATTTGAAGTTGAGCAATTATGGAGGAAGAAATCAATGGTTGTACTGATAGTAATAGGAGTCCTTGGAGCAATACCCAAAGGGCAGCTGAGATACATGGAAATTTTGAACTTATTAGACCTAAATATCCTGACTTTACCACACACAAAAAAAGCCCCAAACAAACCCCACCCTACTCAGATCTGCCTATATACTCAGATGCTACTTTAACGGCTCTTAGGTCCTTAGTTAGGACTTGGACTGTTCAGTTTTTACCAATCCCAGACTGTGAATCGAATTGAAGATTAACTAGCATCATCATCAACATCATTCTTATCATCCCTGTTTTAAAGTATGCAGTACAGAATTTCAGAGACTTGGGAAATACTGCCAAGATGCTCACTATTCCTTACCGCTGAAGAATTTTTGTTCAAAAGGTACCAGAGAAGAAAGTTGCAACTTCCCCGTTACTCTAACCTAAGTGTCCCCATGTTTTCTCATTTTCCCTTTCCATCTAGCATTTTCTGTCCATAGGGAATTGTCTCTCACATCCGCAATTCTATTTTTCTTCCTCTACTTTTCTCCTTCTCTTTTCAACCAGCTTTCTGATATTTGCTGTAGCCTTATATAGTTCATAGTCTCTCCACCCAGCATTTCTTTTCTGGCTCTATCAATAGCTCCTCCTTGGGCTCTCTTATTCCTATTTTAAGCCCAAGCAGCTGATCTGACAGGCAGAAGCCTATGTTTACTTCCCTATCTGTTCCCAGAGGACCTGATAGGCCTCGCATAGCAGCTTCTGAAAACTTGCCCCCACTTTGAGCTACCTCCAGGACAGCCGTAGAAAAAGAAGTTGATCTATAGAATGTCCGATGAAACTGGAGAAGGTATGGTCTGTGTGAAGCCTCTTTTGTAGAGCACATACCATATATTTATCATGCCAAAGGGATGGGCTTTCTACCTTCTAGTTCCTAGGTGTGTGAAGCTGTGCAGCTGGAGGAGAAAGGCTATTCACCTGTTGTCCTAGGAAGGGTGAAAAAAAATGTTCATGGGAGTTGTTTCTAGTATTTTTCCTCAGCCAAAGTATAATGGTCAAACATCCCGTTTTGATTGTCAGTGGCAAAGAAACCTATGGTATGCAAATAAATATGTGAAGGAAAGAGACCTTGGAATGATTTATAGAATTTTGTTCAGACAAATGTGTTGCTATTACTGTGCAAATAGATAGTTATTATATTGCATGGGCAGTTATTTCTTAAATATCCGTTTGTAGTTCCTGCAGCTCAGTTATATATAATGTATTATTATGGTATAAATCTCTATGAAATAGCAATAGGTGATTGAGAATCCTGATACCCTTTTTTGTTATGTTGTTATGTTTTATATTGTTCTGTTCTGTTATAGATCCTGCATTATTGCAAATTTCTATAGAATAGTGTTGGCAACTGATTCCTTTCTTTGTGGCTCTCCACATATCCTTTCAGTTGTCATTGACAAAAGTTGTCAGTGCTAGCATTTACCCCTTCTGAAATAGAAGGTTTGTAAATAGATAGTGTAAGTCCTAAAAAAAAAGGGGGGGGGGAGGGTTTGTCATGGCTTAAAAAACAACAATATTTGCCTTCAAAAATTCAGTACAGTCACAAGAAAGTCTCAGGCTAACCCTTTTTACATTATTTCCCCTTGCCATTAGAGATTTTGCCTACCATGCAAAAAATTAGGTGGTGAATGGCACAAAAGTGAAATGATGCTGGCCTCTATCATGTCATTGTTATTTTTAGTTGGGATGGGGGACCATTTCCAGTCCCAGGGCTGCATGCAGCCTCCCACCGACCTGTCCAGGATAACTGAAAACCAATGGCAGAATTTCTCATGATTCTGATACCCTATGCCCTAAACAGACGTGTCACCATAGAAATAAATACATAAATAAATCACATATAAATTCACACCCCACCTGTGATTCTGCCCACATATACATGCCACATATATTCTTAAACATTGCCTGTACATTAAAAACAACATTTAAAAAATGTAATGAACTCACTCAATGGTCTTCTTTCTTGTTGCCAAATATCATATATCAGAATTTGACTGCTGTGAACCAGGTAACATTATTCCTCTGATCTTTGGTGCTCTTCCCTTCCCAAAAATCTAAGAAAACGAATGTAGTCTTTATGACTGGTACTCATTTATAGCCTTAACTGACATTAGCCTTATGGGATGCTATTCCTTGTTTAAAGGCATATAAATTGATGAATATGACTACAACCTGATGAAGTGAATTTCATAGTTGGATTGTTTACTATAGAAAGAAGCTTTTTCTCAATAAATTCAAGCTTTATGAACTGTTCCACATGATGATGTGGCCTAAATTCATATGTGTTAGTGCTTACCAAAATGATATAATTTTGTCTAAACTCAAACCATTAGTTAATTTTTCTTCACAAAGCTGCAACAATTCTAAAACTGTTGTTCTTCCTCTTATAATTAACTGTGTGTGTGTTTTAAGACACATTGTCATTATAGTTATTATAGTGAGAGCATTTCCTGCCATATGTTACTTTGGAATCTTTTAAACTGTTTATGATTACCTGATGGCTTGGCACTTATTGTATGTAGTTTGTCCCTTTGGTTGCATGTCCTGGGTATGCAGGCATTCCTTATTGTCATTGTTCTAAGATTAAGATAGTCCTGTACAGTCCTGTAATTCCCTTTTACCATCTGAGAATCTTTAAAAACTCATTTTCTGTTCCCCTTTCTAAATTCCAATTTAAGCTACTTACACCTTGCCAAGTTGTGTAGAGCTTTGGTAATATTCAAGGGGTGCCTTCACAAAAGATGTTTTTTTGTAACCAAGCAGCACAAAGCATCACTTTTCCATCCATCCTTTAGGCCCAAGGGGTAGGAAGGGACCCCTGCCTTCTAAATTGTTCTTTAAGGT
Source organism: Masticophis lateralis (assembly GCA_030761175.1). Lineage (NCBI taxonomy): Eukaryota > Metazoa > Chordata > Lepidosauria > Squamata > Colubridae > Masticophis > Masticophis lateralis. The sequence goes on from JAUDYJ010000002.1 coordinate 73,533,124, forward strand.
GCAATTATGCTGTGAGTGTGTCCATTGTGCCCTTGAAAAACATGACCCCAAATTGAGAACCAAGAGCTAGCTGCCAGGAAACTTGTCCCGCCCAGGGATCAGTTGCCAGCTTGGCAGCAATTTGCTCGATTAACAACTGTCTCCCTGGCAGAGGTTCAGCAGGCAGAGTTTTCATTCAGACACTCTGTAATCTATTGTTGTGACAACAACCACAACCTGATGGGTCCGAGTGAAAGAATTGTGTTAAGGAGAGAAAAACAGAAGTTCAGCAAAAGCATCCAGTTGCATCTGTCAACAGTTTTGCAGACTGACAGCCTTTCCCCAACTCTCTCCAAGGGGGGGGGGAGGGGAGACACTGTCATCACTGGCTGTCACTGCCAGCAATAATGTGGCAATGAAAAGACGGAGGATTTAAGCCACTGGCTGTCTGCCTTCGGAGCCAAATCCACGGCACTCTTCACCTTGTCCCATTGCATAGAGAATTTGGTCCAATAAAATTGCATTCATCCTTTGCCTGTACCAAGAGGCTCCACAGAGTAACTTAATAGGCAAATAGTACTCCAATAACAGGAACCAGATTGTTGCTCTTTTCCTGGTGTGAATGGAGACTCTGCAGTTCACGGGGTACAGTACAGTAAAGGATATTGATTGCGATAGAAGGCACTAGCCTCAATAGAAGGGGGGCAGGATTGAAGTGTTTATAGGAATGCAGAATTTTGGGCCATTGGCCAGTAAGGTCATTCCACACAGAGGCACACAGTTTCAGTTTAAATAAAATTGCATTAGTGCATTTGCTTTGTGGTGTTGCATGTTACAGTAAGATGATTCTTCATATGCTGGCAGTTGGCTCAATACACGATTCCAAGAAAGTTATCTAAAGGTGAAGTGATTTTAGAAACATTAGCAATAATTGACTAAACAGATGAACTTGGTGGTTTTCCACCTCTCCATTGGTCAGAAGCTGCAGCAAGCAAGTAGGAAAATAAAAAAGGACAAGTCCCCATTTAAAAGAGCCTTGGTGGCACAGCAGATTAAAGTGGTGTTTAATCTGCTTGCAATTACTGCAAGTTCGAATCTCACCAGACTCAAGGTTGACTCAGCCTTCCATCCTTCTAAGGTAGGTAAAATGAGGACCTGGATTGTGGGGGCAATAAGCTGACTTTGTATAAAAAAAAGAACACTGCTGGGGGGGGGGGCAAAAGCCCTCCTAAGCAGGTATATACAAAAAGTATGAAGGCTATTGCTTAACGCATTGTAAGCCGCCCTGACTCTCCGGAGAAGGGCGGCATATAAATCGAATTAATAAATAAATAAATAAATAAAAAGGGCAACAATCTTTTTCTCGCCCAGGGTAGAAAAATATCCATCGGACTTCAGAGCCCAAGGAGACCGAATTTGCAGCCAGTTCTGGAAGACTGGTTGCCACTCACCTGCCAAATGCCCTTTCCTTTTCTGTGCAGATACCCAGGTGAAGGAGTCTGCTTCCTCTGACAGGGAGCTTGTTGAACATGATGAGATGGAAGACATCGATCTGCACACAGTGGAATCTATTAGTGATCTGCACTATGCCTCCAGCAGAAGTGAGGACACCAAGGCTTCTGAAGGTAATCAAGTAAATGAAGAAGATTCAAGAAGATTTGAGGTTATCTATGGCTTTTCATTGTCTGAACTGTTTCTGGCAAGCTTGTGTTGACTGAAGCAGATGGTTGAAGAGCCCTGGGACAGTCCCCTGACCAAAAACCTATTATGGTTTTCTTCCATTTCTGTTCATTCCACTCCCCACATCCCTTTGTTCTGCAGGAAACAGCCAGTCCCAGGCCACAACTCCAGGGCCTCCACATAAGGCTTCCTTTAAGCATTTCTCTTTCCCAAATGAAGATAACTCAGCCTTTCCCCCAGCCCAGAATTTCCACCTTCTCTCTACTTTCACCTGCTGCCCATGCTTCAGGCCTGCTTGTTGCCCCACTGCCTTCTTTGCTCTCCTTGGAGTGCTTGTTGTGACCAGTCTTGGCTTAGCAACACTGGCTGTGTACCTGAGTGGTAAGTCTGAAGTTTCGTGGGCTACACCAGGGGTGGGTTTCAGCAGGTTCTGACCAGTTCTGAAGAACCGATAGCGGAAATTTTGGTAGTTCAGAGAACCGGTAAATACCACTTCTGACTGGCCCTGCCCCATCTATTCTCTGCCTCCCGAGTCCCAGCTGATTGGGAGGAAATGGGGATTTTGCAGTAACCTTCCCCTGGAGTGGGAGGGAATGGAGATTTTACAGTAACCTTCTCCTGCCACATCCACCAAGCCACGCCCACAGATCCGGTAGTAAACATTTTTGAATCCCACCACTGGGCTACACATGTAACTAAGGAGATAATGAAAAGCTCAAGGTAGTATCTAATTTGTATTCGTCATAGGGAAGAAAGCATTTTCATTGAATATTCCCTTTTGAAGTCTGACCAAGCAGAAAGTCTGATGGGAATTCATTATGTGCCACAAAGGTTCTTCTGGATAAGTTAAGAGGAAAAACATAGGTTTTTGAATACACACTACTTCTAATCACTCTGCTTCTCTTTTTTTTTTTCAAAATGTAGCTGCTGACGTAACATTTATTTTTTCATATTCAATATGTGAAGCTGTATTTTAACTTACATTGTTGTGAAATGATTTGATATCTACACAGTTATACTTTGGCTTGTCTGTTACATAAATCACATGGAATACTCTTCCCACTGTAAACACAAATATGGAAACTCATGCTTAAATTTAGCCAGGTGCCTTCTTTGCAAATAAAATATGGTTGCAAGCTTTTGTAAGCCCCCTTCTACCACCAGGAAAGAAAGAAAGAAAACAACAACAAACACCAGAATTCTAGGTTCTCTTATCTGGGTCAGCCCTCAGGTTTACACCATTTAGGAAGGCTTCAGAATGCCATCTTAAATAAGAACATATCTGTATAACATTTAAAGCAGTTTACCAGCTTGCTTTTAATAAACAATTGTTGTCTAAACTGCAAAACCAGGTTCACACAACACAATAAACCCTAAGGTGATTTGTTTAGATCTTGTGGTGCTCTCTGGCGGGGTGCCTTTTGTTATTTTGGAATAAAAGTATCATCCCCAAGACCAATTAATTTTACTACTACCACTAAACCCTTTTCTGATTTGGAAATTTTTCCAAATTCTTTTCATCTCCTTTTCTCTAGATATGAGGAACACAATTGGTGGGATGTGGGGATGGTACAGAACAGCAGTCATTTTTTAAAATAACATGTGAACAAACAATCAAATTAACATTTATTATTTAATTTTAAAAGAATTGTAAACAGGTTCCTTAAAATTACAATTCAGGTTAAATTCTTCAGAGTATTCTAGATGTCACATTAAGATTACAAAATATTTGTAGACTTCTAATCCTTTCTTCACAATAAATATCCATTCCTAACCCTGTTGCTTTGACAGAGGATTCTCCTGTGATCAGTCTGAGCATCCCTCAGACCTACCTACGCTTCTCAAAGCTTCCTTTGCTCTCCCTGAATTTAACTGGGGAGGGAGAGTTGCTTTTTTGGGGGTGCGTGATTCTAATAACCAGTCGCAAGTTTACCGTAGCATGTTAATATAGCCATTGTGATGGCCAAACCATAGTTCAAAGCTTTCTTCTGCCAATCCAACCTCTTAGGGTTTATTCAGGAAACTCATCTGCAAAGTGAGCACTGTGCTTAGTCAAAATGTGAACCATGAGGGAATGTGGAATATTTCTTCCCAGAACATTAAATAGCTTAATGTTGAATCAATCAACTTCCTTGAGATTGGGATAACCCCAATCCCTCTCAACACCAGTCAAGCAGAGTGACATTTTGACATTAGCAATGGCTGGCTGCTCTATGGCCACCACAGCCCTCTCAATAAGTCCAAGTTCTCTTCAGTTTCCCATCCCCCAAGTGCTCATATTTTGCTGGCATGGGAAGGCATGTTTCATACACCTAGTTGAGTCTGCGCTACGTTCTTTACCAAGATGTAAGGAGTGTTTCGATTTCAGCTTGTTATCTCTGCTGATGGGCTTTATCGGCTTAGAGACATGAGACTTGCAATCCAAAATTTGAAAATGGGATAGGGATTTAAATGTAAAGTTTGAGAGGTTTGGATATATCAAGGTGACATGTGTTCATATCAAAATGGTGCAGAGAGAAGCCCTATAAACGTCCTATATTAGTCATGTGATTTCTTTCTTTTTAGTCTTACAGCGTGAGTCACTCCGTAATCTTGCCCAGTGGCTGGAGTCTCAAGAGGAGGCCATCCGGCAAATGAGAGCTGTGAGCTTACAGCTATGGAGACAGCTAAATGCCAGTGAGGTGGAGGTCCAAACCTGACCTGAGCCAGACTTCCATCCTCTCTTTTGAGGAGGCTTAGTTCCAGAGCAGAAGAGTGGAAGCCAACTCATTGCTTTGCCAATTTGAAAGAAATGGAGCATGATGGCTTGGATGATGTGATCTCTAAAGCCAAAAGCAGTCCTACAGAAGCACTGAAGAGTTTTCCAGCTGCTGCAATCTGTAGGACAAATACAGGGCCACTTGAGATTGTCCAGGGAGGACACTGTGGGGCAGATGCCTGACCAAGAATCCTATTAAGCAGGCTTCCAGCAGCATCACTCATGCTTTGTTTCCCTTTGATTGCAGTACTTTTAAGAGCTACTATGAGCACCTTTTTCAAAATTCACTGCTCAATTTGATATGTATTTTTTTAAATATAAAATGTTGCAGATAGGGATGTGTTTGAAGAATTATAATTAAAAACCTTAGGTTTCTTTGATCTTCAGGTTTTGCTGAAAAGGGGGTTCCATCTATAGAGAAGAGGCCACTAGTATATAAAGAACAAGATCTGGGCACAGAATCCAGTTATTATCTTGGGTTAATAAAGGAGGGGGGGGGGAGAGCATTTGCTATCAGCCCTAAAACTTTCTTCAGAAAATTTCATTCTTTGTTAAGTGTAACAGAAATCAGCCACACAAGCAAAGTTATTTCCTACTTGGATCTCCACAAGTCAAAATAGGGATTAGGGATAATCCTCTAGCTCAAACCAAGATTATGAATATGTACAGATTATAAATTTCCTACCACCAAACTTAAAACTAGTTTTTTGTTTTTAAATAGGAGAATGCCCGTTAGAAAAATGCCTGTGATCACCCTTTTGTTGAACAATGCTAACTTTTCTTTGGAAGCAGAGAGGATAAAGACAAGCTATTCCTTTTCTGAAATTAGGCAAGGTTGATCCACACAGCAACACCTTCGCTTGCCTGCTGCCCTTGGAATTGAAAGAAGGGATGGCAGTGCAAAAATCACACCCTTCCCCTGCCTATCTTCAGCAATGGGGCTAGATATATGGCCGCTGGCCAGAGTTTAATATAGACTGCAGGACAGTGATTGGAGGATTCCTTTATTCCCTTCCCGATTGCTTAGCTGAGCATGCCGGCAGACAAAGTAATTGGGCACTAGACGTGGGAGGGCTAGAGAAGTTGATGCGGTAGTACTACATACCTTCAGGGCAATATTTTTGTGTAAATATTATTCCTTCAAAGTCATTCTGCTGTGCTCCTGAAGGAAGAAAGCATGCAGGGAACAGTAACATTGACCTGGCTTGCTAGAGATGCAATGTGGATGGAATTGTTCTACCAGCAAAACTGCAATCACTCTGTTGTTCAAACTGAACCCCTTTCCCAGCCTCTTTTCTTCAGTCACACACCTGCCCAAGCAGTGGCATTAGTGGGAAAGTGGGAGGTTCCCAACTGCTGCAGGTTTCCACCTGATGGCTGCTGGTGAAGACGGCTTCTTAGCCAAACTCTATTTGGCTACAGCACCATGGTACTGTAGTTGTGCTTTTTCAACTTGTACTTCTTAGGGAGAATGTAAAGGTGGGAAGAGCTGGAAGTGGAGGCAAAGCCTGGCCTCCCTGACTCATAGCCCTGTGCTATGGCTGAGGGACAGAGATGCTGCTTGTTGCTCTCTCACAGGTAATTAAAAAAGCTAAAGGTTCCCCTTGCACATATGTGCTAGTCATTCCCAAGTCTAGGGGGTGGTGCTCATCTCAGTTTCAAAGCCAAAGAGCCAGCGCTGTCCGAAGAAGTCTCCGTGGTCATGTGGCCGGCATGACTAAATGCCAAAGGCGCACGGAGTGCTGTTGCCTTCCCACCAAAGGTGGTCCATACTGCAATAGATAGCGCCCCTACAGCAGGGGTGTCACGTTGGCATGGCAGCATCACGTGACAGATCGCAACTTTCCGCCTCCTTTGCTAAAGCAAGTGTGGGCGTGGCCAGTGCATGATGCATCCAGCCTGCAGACTGTGAGTTTGACAGCCCTATCCTACAACGTATCTTTGTCTTCTGCTGTAAGACCCAAAAGAGAAATAAGCCCCCCCCCCCCTTTTTAAAAATTTGATTTATATGCCGCCCTTCTCCGGAGACTCAGGGTGGCTGAGAAGAAAGCCCTGAAGGCATTCTTCTTCTCTGGGGAAATAGTTCTGCTTTCCGCTTTCCAGTAAGTGTTCTCATTGGTAAGATTTTTTTTTTGCTTTGTTCAATGTTTTCTTTTAAAAAAAATACACAAGAGATGTCCAGTCTCTTGACAGTCAAATTAGAAAAGGTCACAGAGACACAAGGTCCAGTAGCTACTCAAGCAGTGCTGCAATGGGCCAATCAGTGACCGTTGGATCACCAACTTGTTGACTCTTCTCCCACATGACCTAGAATGGTTCCAAGGCTGATTTCCAACCTTTGTTGACTTTTCCCCCTGATCTTGAATGGCTCCATGGCAGATCTCATTGGAAAATACCCCCTTTCTTTGGGAACACCTTGGACTGGTTTCAACCTGCTTCAGTGGTAGTTTGGCAAGAAGATGGAGACTCCAGAGTGGAGTCATGTTCTCAGCAAATGGCAATCAGGTGTCTTCAAGTTAGAGTAAGAAGACTGTGTGGGAGATCTCTGTTTCTGCAATCACCATTCAAAATGCACTGTGACGTAAGAATATGCAACTGGTTAGAAGCAAATGCAAAGCCAACAAGGAGCTGCATGTGCATTTGAGAGGCTGCATCTTGGTAATCTGGATGGGATGCCATCAGGAACATGTACAACAGGGTTGTACATGGGGCAGGGAAAAAGCAAGACACGGAAAGCTGTCACAAAGCACCTGCATGTTGTTGGAAAAATTACAACAGAGAGGGCTCGCAACTTGGGCGTCCTCCTGGAGACACGGCTGTCTTTGGAAGAACATATGACGGCTGTGGCCAGGGGGGCTTTCTATCAGGTTCGCCTGATCCACCAGTTGCGGCCCTTTCTGGATCGGGATGCCTTACGCACGGTCACTCATGCCCTCATCATGTCCCGCCTGGACTACTGCAATGCTCTCTACATGGGGCTCCCCTTGAGGAGCATCCGGAGGCTCCAACTGGTCCAGAATGCGGCCGCGCAGGTGGTTATGGGGGCAACTGTGCGCTCCCATGTAACACCTCTCCTGCGTGAGCTGCACTGGCTCCCAGTGGTCTTCCGGGTGCGCTTCAAGGTATTGATTACCATCTTTAGATCGCTCCATGGCTTAGGACCCAGGTATTTACGAGACCACCTTCTGCCACTGGTAGCCTCCCAACAACCAGTACGCTCCCACAGAGAGGGCCTCCTCAGGGTACCGTCGGCCAAACAATGCTGGATATTTTTGTTTCATCAAGCCGGGCTGGCCTGACCTACTCTTTTAAATGGTTTTTAACTTAAATTGCTAAAATTATGGGTTTTAATATAGGGGTTTTATCTATGGGCCAAATTAGTTTAATTGGATTTTAATACTGTTTTAAATTTTGTATTTTATGTATTTTATTTGCTGGCTGTTCACCGCCCCGAGTCCTTCGGGAGAAGGGCGGTATGTAAATATAATAAACCATAACCATAACCATAACATGGAGATAACAATGAAATCATCAAGAGCTGGCCTTGGCTCGGGGGAGGCTTTGCCTTGAGTTTTGTTTTTCTTTTGAGCCTATCTAGGACGAAATTGTTATTATTACTTCAAAATCAATCTCTCTTTCTCTCTCTCAGTCCAACTCACATCACAGGGTCATTGTTGTGGGCGAAATCAGGAGTATTAGGTATTTTTGCTGCCTTGAGTTACTTATAAAGTAATAATGGAGGGATAAATAAAATAAAAAAATAAATAAAAGTTGGTATTTATCAAGGAAACATTGAGAATATCCAGGCATTTTTCTGATAGTCATCCTCCTGGGAAAAAAAACCACAATTTATTCCTATAGTTAATTGCTGCTCATAGTCTGAAGTCTAACAGATCAACAACACAGATTTCTCTTCTGAGAAAAACAGGCAAGAGAGGCAGTATATTAGACAAAAATCCAAATAGATTTTCTGAAAAAAGAATCTTATTAAGTTACTTTGCATATCATTTACATAAGCGCTACGTTTGTGTTCCTTTCAACGATGTTTTCTGAGGAGCATGGAGATTTAGCACACCATATATATGTGTGTGCTCTGTGCAATCTCAGTGCTTCTAAAAAAAAAGATATGTCTTAGTGCATCTCTACTAAGTCAACTTTGCCTTAGACACAATGATTTTGACCGGGATAGAGTACCAAACTGGAAATTATCTGGGATAAAGAACTTATACTCCCACGCACTGGGTGCATGGGAGTTAAGTATGCCTCAGACATCCCCCTCAGCAGCCATACAATTTCCTGTTCCATTTTATGTGATTTAAAAGCATATTTTAAAAATTAAATAGAAAGTTCTAGCACCGTATTTATTTATAGGACAACTTTTGAACTGCACAATGACCCACTGGGGTGTCAGAGAACATGTTGGGGGAGAACATAAGATTCACTTTTGGGCATGTAAATTTAGGTGACTGATCATGTTAACCAACACAGCCATTTTGTAAACAGACTAATGTCCCAGTGTCACCATTTTTCTCAATATGTACTTCAGACACTTCAAAATTACAAATGTGCCCCCGACTCAGAAAGGTTGCCTAGCCTAATATTTTGAACATTGTTGTTACACCTGCAAAAGCTTGCTGGCAAAAATCAAAGTGAAAAGTTAGCCAAAAATGAAATAGTTACAACGTGAAGCACCACTGCCATGGCATTATGGATTTTTTTTCTCTCCCACTCCAAAATGAATAATAAAAACAAAACTAAATCAACTGTGGTGTCAAAGGCCTGCTGCTTTTTTTTAAACCAGACCACAAACCAGAGAACTTCCTCACAATAGGATCGATTCTTCCTGTCTGGACAAAAGAGGAATGCTCAGGCCTACCAAAAACCCCAAATTCAAGGAAACAACTTTTTTCAGCCTGAGGCCCAGCTTTGTTTGGCTTCTCCTTTTGTCTTCAAAATAGAGTAGTTTCCCATTAAAATAAATAAGAAAATGAGCAAAACTGACTCCCAAAGAGCAGGAAGAAAACAACAAGTGGTGATAAATAGGATAGAAGAATTTGGCCAACAAGGTTAACCAACTGTGTCAATAGAGAAGAGGTATAATTTCTTCATGTGCTATCAAGCCTAACTTAATCATCTACACTGATCTGTAAAGTACATTTTATCCTTCTCACAGCAAAAACACCAGAGGGGAAAATCCCAAGGCACCCAACCTCAAACCAGTCCTTTCGCAGCCTCCATTTTGGATGCTGCTGTTGATAACCTTATCCTAAAACTACCTTCTGCACCAAGTCCTCACTGGGAAAATTCACAACTGCAGGAGGCAAAGGGAGAAGTTTCAGTCTTTGATTAATACATTCAGTAATGGAGATAGGGGGAAAGGGGTTAAAAAATTACTGGCTTAAAAAAAGCAGCAGGGGTGAGAGAAAAATCTCCCCACCACCTAACCTCGCTTAAATTTTTGGTTAAAAAAATAAAAATGGCGCCTGCCCATTGTCATCCCACCATAATTCAAACATCCAAGACATTTAAATATTATTCTGTACATATATAAAAGCCCCCAAAGAAAGGTGGGGGGTGTTGAGGGGGACAGGGCCCAAGCCCAATTTTTCAATGGGTTGAGGCCATGTGGGGGCTTCTGCCTCAGGATCTCTCCACACTTGCAAGGTTCACAGTGGTCCAGGTCTGTCGTAGTTCATTGGCTTCTATGGAAGGCAGGAAGAGGAGAAGGGAACAAGTCCTTAGAGGACGTCAGCTCGCTTATCTCGAACACGGCTCCTTGCTTTCGTTCGGGCTTTGAAGGCAGCTGAATTATACAGGTGCTGGGGCAGCCAGAAGGAGAAGAGACATACGTCACAATTAGCTCAGAAAAGTGCTAATTAAGAACACTCAAGAGGTCACAAATCATGGTCTAAGTCTACCATGCCCAAAGTAATTTCTGTTGTTGAAGTGACACTGAACCCTTTACATCTTGTAGGACATTCCCCATTATTAACGTAATTCTGAACCCAAGAAAGAACAGGAAATTCTGTAACAGTAAGGACAGAGTAGCCTTGCTAGAACAGCACAAAGATGTTTAGATCAAAAATTTTCATTAATTTCTTCAACTAGTAAGGTTACAGTAATACTAAGGGCGGTGGGGGGGGGGGGCCTTACAAACAAATTAAAAACAATCATAAAAAAGCCATGTCAAGACACTCAAAATTAGTTGGCAGCTGAGGACACCAATCAAATTTATGTTCCTAAAGACCAAGGAAACGGTCAGACTTGCCAAATCTAACGAAAGAGCGAGAGGACCAAGTGATCCAAATCCTGGGATGAAGTGATTCCAGAGGAATAGAAGCTTCTGGAACATTCAGAAGCAAGGCACAAAGGCAAACAGTTCCTTCTCCGTTTTTCCCCCAATACCTGGTTTTTAAATATAGCCAGCGCATTGCTTGAAATGAGAAGTCTTTTATTTTACACTAGCAACTTTCCCTTTGAGGCGGTCTTCTTAATTCCCTGATATCAGAGAAAACCATACAGAGCCTAAACAAACTAAAGGAGAAACTGCTAGAAATATCAGCAGCATTGATGACCTACCTTTTCAAAGCGTGAGATCTTACTCGCTTTAACAGTGGCTGCATCCAGGACTAGTGGCGGTCCCAGTTCAAATGTGTCCCGTAACAACTCATTGTTCTGGGGTGAGAAGTGCAAAGAGAAAGGAAGGCTATTAGCTGATATATTGGGAGAGATTGCTTACATAAGCAGATCCCTAGAGCTGAAGATCAGTTTTACATCACTCTGGTGGTCCATTGCTGAAATCTTACGCCTGTTTCACTACCCACATTTAAACTGAGCAGCAATATTTAAACACCCTTGAATCAAGATTAGTTCCTGATGACTGTATGGATCAATGCTTGCCATCTTGATTGGCTTCCCATAATTACCCAAAGCTGTCCCAAGCTACTATCTCTCAGTAAAACCACACACATTCAACATCTGCTTACCTGCAGGTGGTGTCTGACACCAGAACCAAGAGCCTCTTTGAAAGCATTGTATGTTCTTCTCCTTGCCCAGCTGTCGACATACATGCACTCCAGTCCAAACTTGATGGTCTCTTCATGGCACTCCCCATTCTGGAGAAGGAGAATATATTCTTCGGGATTTCAAAAGAAGAGCTTTCATTAACCCCACCCACCTCACTACTGAAGGGTGACCCTTGGGCTCCGTTACTTCCTTAAATGCTTGGAAAGCCCTGAGGCTTCCTGGATGCTAAATGCAGGGACAAACATAAAAGATTTTTTTAAACTGTGCAAGGGCTTATCAAGGAACTGCCAGAGGGCTCTGAACAGTCACAAAACGGCTTTATGATAATACCCTAAAAACAGGATAGTATCGTACCGCCATCTACCTACTTGGGATGGGTATTATGATAAAGCTGTTTTGTGATTGGGTTTTGCTTCTTTTATTGCAAGGAGCTGTAAAAGCACAAACACCTTTCCTCAGCTCTGGATGGGAAGGGAGGAAATCTCTAACAGATGTCCCTCCTTTCCAGAAGAAATCGGATTTTAAGGTAGACACTGGAACCTATTTTCTGTACCTAAACTTCAGCCTTGGAACATTTAGGTAACATGAAAAAGGAGGAAATTTCTCCCAAATATGCAGAGAGCATCTGTTCCTCAAAAGTGAACAGTCACCATCTGGATTACAGCTGGAAGAACATTCAAGTCATTAGGTCCCCTCCTCACTGCAAATGGAGGTTTCATTCCTGACAGATGATTCTCTAGCCAAGATTCCCAAGCATTCATTTTATTTGAATGCTTCTGACATTTGGGATTATGAGAGTGTAAGGATCTGAAATAAAAGTGCCTGAGAGTCTTTTGAAAAACCAATAGCCATAAGCCCTGCTAACAGAAGGGGGGTGGGTGGAATGCCTCCGGAGCCACGTTTCCCATCCAACCAATTCCAGTCAGCACAGCTTCTGTAGTGTCCGTTAAGCTCTCACAGAAAGAGGCACCTCAATATAATGCAGGACATCACGGAAGATGGAGCGTTGCTTGCGTCGATCTGTTTTGGCTCGATACTTGTTGCTGTCAGTGGCCAAGGCTTTTAGTTTGGTGCACAGCAGGTCAGTGTCCTCATAAAAGAAGTCCTCCTGGGGCCAACATGAAGACAGATGTTAAACCTTAAGCTTAACTGGAGAGGACACACTCTAAGCAAAAGGCAACCCATCTTGCACGCGAATAAAGGAATAAACCAATCTCTTTCAAATGTTATTATTTTACTCTTCCCTATAAAAATGAGAAGCCTACAGTGGATGCTGGGTTGGTTATGACTTTTCCAAAATATCACCAATATCTCCCTTAATTAAAATAGATTTTAATATATGTACTTAAACATGTTCAAAATACGGAGAGATTATTAATCTTGCATAACATCTCACACCTCTTGAAGTGAGATAACTGAAATCTCATAATGTTTAGCTTGTTCATAGGTTTTCAGCAATGCAGGCGGGGATGGGGCCTCACTCTAAGATCAGGTAAAATTAAAGAGTTACCAGCATCGGTTCTGGTTCTTAGGATCTCCTGTGCAAACAAATTGATCAAGCTCACATTTAGTTAATTACTAAAAAGGAAATAGTATCTATTGATTTAGCACAGGCTGTTAATGAGAATACAGACTCACAAATATGGAGTAAGGGTGCTTTTTATTCAATAGTGAGCAATTTAGGCTCCAGTTTTGGCCGGGGATCATTCTGCTTAAGTAAGTTAGAGCTCAATGATATTAAGTCCAAAGTGATGAGTTATCTACATTCATTCATCCAAGCCCCACAATGAGCTCCAAGGACATCCTGGATGTCATAGTCTAAAAGCCAGGCTTCAAGTGTAGTAGATTAGACCCTGCTGGATACTGAGCCTGCAAATTCATCAGTGGCCAGCCCTTCCTCTACTAACACCTAAGCCTTGCAGATGAGTTGAGTGCAATGGCTTCCCTTCTTTTGCAAACCCTCTGCTCTGCAGACCCAAAGCATCTTGTATCGTAAGTGGTAACCTGTCAACTCTTCAAGCAAGCCAAGTGCCCCATTGTCAGCAATAACTGAGTACAAAAAACTTTATGCTGTGCATCATAATGGGATGAGGACTTAAACCACATAGAAACTTCCTTTTGTTGCTGGAAGCAACTTTGCCATATAGTGTATCATGCACCGATTTCACAGTTTCTCATTCCTATCTCCTCCACTCTCAACTTCGGCATGTTCCTGACTAAGCCTGTGGCTTTTCTCTCAAGGCGTTATGGGATTACGAGTGGTTTGACTTAGCTTTGCACCCTCTCCTCTTGACCCTGGCGAGCCTATTGAGCATATACAATGCCACTCCTGTTTTCATGTCTCATCTCCTTCCACTGTGGCTCTTCATTGTTTTTCTGCCACTGCTACTCTTATCAACACTCTCCTGGTGTGGGCCCAGCAATAAACTCAAGTCTCAAGCCTCACCCACAAATACATCCTTCAAACTGCCTGCACTCAAGCTTTCTTTTTGACTCTCTCTCACTTCCCTCTTGCTACTTCTCTTCTAAAGCTCATTCCCCTGCATATGCTTGGCCCCTAGTGACTCCAAAATCTTGCACATAGTTGCATGCACCACACCTGCCTGTCTAGTGCATGAGTGTTGATGTCCTTAGTTAGGACATGCTACTGGGAAGTCCAGAATGGGCAACTAGATGTAGAGAAGATGTAGAGAAGGTAATGAGTCCCATACTTCATTAACCTAAACACAATGGACCTATAAGGCATCTTAACTGGAAAATGCTCAATACAGAATTATATGTTTTTGTGCATGTGTGCATATATACTTGAAAGAGTCAGAATAGTAATTTCATACCTCTATGTCCCGGGCCAGTTCAAATAGAAGTGCAATTGTTTCACCTGCCACAATCCGCAGGTTGACATTATCACTGGAGAGCATCAGAGGGAGTTTAGGTAAATGTCTGTGGAAGAAAATAGTTAAAGTTGACGAATGAAACAATGAAGAGGAGAATCATCATAATCATTCAGCCATTTTACAGCGAGGTTGCTGCTATATCTTTTTTGCAACAATCATCCTGTTCTCTGCATCTAGAAGATCTAGGGAAAGCTAATTGTGCATTCTCTACAGCGAAGCACTAAACCCTATATGCCAATTACAATGAAGAAGGTTTTCCTACACCTTAGAAGAAATACTGCCTGATAAGATCAATAAACTCACTCATCCAGGATCTTCTTAATCTGGGTGCTTGGACAGATGGTGAGGAGCAGCGACCAAGACTGAAGCGCATTGCAATGCAAGATCTGGATCAGAGGACTGTGGTGGGAGGGTGCCAAGCTGGCATCCTTGCTGCATGAAGTGCCAAAGATACCTTCCAGGCAGACCAGACAGGATACCAGGTCCTGAAAAAAGGAGAGCAACCAGTCAGTTCTCACAAATAAAAACGCAATAAGCTAAACAAGCTCTAGTTACCGTATTAGGGGTCAGGGTGTGATGGCTTCCAGTTCCTGACAACTATTGACTAGTCCAACAGCTAATCTGTACTAGGTAAAATTTAGGGACAGGGATTCAACAAGCTCATTTTAAATCCCAACCACTATGCCTTCCAAATAACCCATGTGGTATAATGGACACATATACTTCCTCAATCTAGTGTCTATCAGATGTGGTGGATCTCAAACTTTCATTATACCAGATAACATTGGGGTTAAAGAGGTGAATGATAGATAAGTAGACAACATGATTCACATGATTGTCTACTTCGAGGAAGAGCTGATTCACATTGTCCTGTGAATTTTATCAGGTAATTGGGAGCAGTCACTGTTTCTTGATCTAATCTATCCTAAAGAGTTGCTCTGAGGATAAAAGGAATACAGAAACTAAGTCACCATAAAGGCAGGATAAAAAAGGAACCAACAAATAGACCTCCTAATATAGCATAATAAGTCACCTTGTAGGGAGTGGGCAACATAAACATTTAATAAATTTAAAAAATATAGACATTCTTCTTAGAATTCAGACGAACACTCTTCATAAAAATGATGCTTACTGACTGACGGAATTCCATTTCCCACTCTATTCTAGAAGTTTGGCAGGAATTAATAGAAAATTGAACATATCCCTCTCCAGAACGACCTTAGAGTTCTGTTATTAATGAAAAGAGACAGAACATTCCAAATTCTGTTTCTCTTAGGAGACACCCTGGATGAAGGACAACATCAGGTTCACATAATGCAACTGATAAGGAGAGACATGGAGATAGCCACAAGGGAAAGCCTGCCATTTATAGCTTTGTTGTGCTCTCCTAGCTTGGTTGTTTGCTTGCAGACATTCCATGGCCAGACTAGGTAACATGCTTCCCAGTTAAAGCAGTCTTCCCCAGCGGCAGCACAGGAGAGCTATCAGGTTAGCCCTCTGCTAATTCCAACCAGTGAGCCCAAACACTGAGAAACACTGGCATACCTCCATATCTGCAGCAGCAACATAGCAGCACATCCCGAGAGCAGTTGCACACTGTCAGTGGGGAGACAAAATAAGAGAAGGAAAGAAGGAAGAAAAGGTGAAATCATTCAGATGCATCTCCCTCCCACAGGCCTTCTGATACCTCACCCTTTGCTGCAAACCAGAAAAAGAGACAATACTCACACTCTGCCGAGCAACAGGGCTGGCCGAGGAATCAGTCAGGATGGTGATGAGGAGCGGCTTCAGGCTGCGAAAGATCTCTTCCCCTTCTGGCCCAGAGCCCATCTGAAGGCACAGTAGTGTAAGAACGGTAGCAGCAAGGGCCTGCTCCTCCCCTTTACCTGGCAGGGAGAACAGATACAGAACTAATCAGGGGCTCCACACCAGAAAAGGAAAAAGCAGACAACAAACATCAGACACTGGAAGCAAAAGGAAACTGGATACAGTGAGGATATGGTCTCCTTTCAGGATAGGCACAATCAAACCTTTTTTTGATTTTAAGACTGTGAGTGACCTGCAGGACATAAAGAGAATGTAAAAAGCTAAACCAAGTCCACAGATACATGCATGTCTGATGTAAATGAATCCAAATATTAATATGGGATTATATGGGATTTTATTCCTTAGCCATCAAACACAAGAGATCCCATACACCTCTGCACTAATTCAGCGCAGGTGGAAGAAAACCAGTTTATGATTGTCGCAAGACACCCTTTGTTTCTAAAGTTGCTTCGTTTCCCTTCTTACAAAATTCTTAAGCAATTAAAAGCAAAAGTTGCCATTACTTTGGAGAAATGCCATGGTATTATTGGCTTCTATTTTCAGTTTGATAATGGCAGTTATATCTATCTGCATTCATGGCTACCCTGTTCCCTGAAAATAAGATATCCCCTGATAATAAGCCCAATCAGGCCTTTGAGAGCATGCGCTAAAATAAGCCCTCCCTGAAAATACTTAAACACATGCGCAGCTGGTCCCTGCCATTTTTTCTGGTTAGGGTTAGGGAGACAGCGCTGGAAATCAGGTAAGATGGCAAGAGGAGCCCTGTCTTGCTCCACGTGCCCCAAAATAATATGTCCCCAAAAATAAGGCCAAGCACTTATTTTGGGGTTTAAAAATATAAGACAGGGTCTTATTTTTGGAGAAACATGGTATTATAAAACTAACTTGAGCCTTCCCAAAAGGATACCACCTCCCAGGTTCACAGAGTAAGCAGGGGCACTTAAGAGAATGAAGTTAAGACAAAGTGCAAAAAGACAGGAGCTCTTGCTGAACATTTCACTGGTGAACAAGTCAGCCTCATCTTCCATCCCCACAGCTTCAGAAACCAACTTATCTTACAAGATCTTTGCAATGATTGGTGAGATCACATTTGATACGCTAAGTATTTTACTAGTTCCAAGTGTCCAACTACACGAAGGGTCGTTAAAAAGTGCCACACTTAAGAACTAGCAAAGCAACCAATTAACGCTATTTCAAGCCCAAATGATTTACAATGAGAGAAAGTGAAGCAGATGCTTAATTCCGCCTTTAAACTAAAAGCATCTGAAGTATTTTGACTGCAGTGAATCAAGTCCCAAACGCTGAGACCTTGGGAAGAAGCTCACCTTTCTTCAGGCACTTCTCTAAGGAATCTGTGACGGTTAGCCTGCGTTCCAACAGGAAGTCAAAGAGCGTCTTGGAGGAGAATGCTAGCCGCAGGCTCTCAAGGGCAACTTGCCGGGTCTTGGCACTAGAACGGCAAAAAGGTGGTGGGGTGGAGAATGAGAAAGAGAGAAAGAAAATGAGTGATGACAGCAAACCATGCCTGTAAAATCATCCCCCTCAATCATCATGAATGCTCGTGATGCATCGTGCTCCAATATAATAAATTATTTAACCCAAGATTTCTCAAAAAGCACCACTGGGCAAAAATTGCCAACTTCTGGATACGCTCAGACACATTTGCCTAACTGCTCCCTGCCAATCACCTGCCAAAACCCTGGCCTGCACTAAGCCTCTCAAGCCCTTCCCCAACACATGTGTGACCTGCATTGGCCTTAACCTGGCCTTCCCCTATCCCCAACCACTGCTTCTTATCTGGGATACTCTCTTACAATCTGCATGTCTTGGGACTATGACAGCAACAGGGATTGCTGTTATAAAGCGATACGATCATGTGTTGTCACGCTATAATAGCGACATCACTTAGCAAAGGCAATCCCAGCCCCAATTCTCATTGTAACTCCAGAACTACCTGTAATTCTTTATTCTATTATTCCAGAAACTTTGTAGACTGATATTTACTTCTGGGAGCAAAATGCAATCCAGAAGCACAGCTGGCAAACCCCAGGAGCCAAAATGTGAAGATATAACCATTTCCTCCAGCATTTGCTATTTCAGGCTCCAAGGTGGAATGAAGAATCACTGAAAGTTATCAGCATATAGAGTATTATGTTGATTTTTTGTTGTTGTTAAAAGGAGGAGAAAGAGAAGAAATGGGAAGTTATTGTCCAGAGTTCACTTTGTACAGCTGAGAAGCTTGGCCATAAGGGCAGCAGTAATTTGTGCAGTGCAGATCGCCAAGCGTTCAGTGAACTTTTGCCAAATCTTTTCAATGGATCTGTGTTGAGCCAAGCCTGGCTGGTGCGGTAATGATTTTGGCAAAGCTTCAAGTTTCCTATGTGCTAAAAGGAAACTCGGATCTCCAAGCACAGGGTTTTATGTAAGCAAAATGAATTACACACAAGTGGGAGGTGCAAGTAAGCTTGAGTGAAGCTTCACACTTAATTCCACCCCTTTCCCTCCATCCTGTATGTGTATTTAACTAACTAACTAACTAACTAACTAACTAACTAACTAACTAACTAAACTAACTAACTAACCAACTAACTAAACTAACTAACTAACCCAACCAACCAACCACAAGGGAGGTAGGAGAGCAGCACCTCCTGAATGAATACTGCTCATCCTCTGTGAATGGATAGGTGAGGACTAGCTCTTGGCTGGGAAGGGCCAGAAGAACTGAAAACCAACGGGAAGATCAGAAAGGACATAGCTGGCTAGCACTCCAAGAAGAATCCAAGTTTTAATATGGAACCTTTGGTGCTCTCTGAGCTTGGCTGTTTGCTTGCAGATGTTTCATTACTTGACTAAGTAACTATCAGTGCTAGTGAGTATGGGGTTTGCTTCCTGTTTATGTCTATGGAAATTCTCAGTCATCCAGGTCATGGTTGTCCCAAGGATGCTTTTTCAAGAGGCAACTGGAGTTTCTGGTTTTTCTTTGAAGACATTTCACTTTGGTCATTTGCATTCTTTGCAGTTTTCCTCCCAGTGTAGGTGAGGATATGATTTTTCCCTACAGTAGGTATTTCCTCAATTAAAGTACTATGTTATGCTTGGTTGCCTAGAATCAATCCTTGCTTATCTGGATGTTGATTGCTAGAGAGGATATGTCCTGGTTATTTTTGTTTCCTTCTCAGATGTTTTTTTTTTAATCTGTCTCATTGGAAGGGTGTGTAAATGTGGTTTAGCTCTATTTATTAATTGATGGCTGATTAGTCTGAATGCCAAGCTTCAAGGAATTTCCTAGTCTTTTGTGATTTGTTTTGGTCTAGGATGAAGCTCCCAATTGAAATTATAGTTGACTCTGTCTATGAGTTGTCCATGTCTATGTCAAAGTACATCTATGTGAAAAGAACTGAGCAAACTACTGTATAGAAACAGGAAACAAACTCCATAATTACTAACACTGATGATGTCACCTAATTAAGTAATAAAACATCTACAAGCAAACAACCAGGCTTTGAGAGCATCAAGGACTCCACAATTGAACCCTGAGTTACATATATTATCTTCTATTGGTACAAGCCTTAATTTCAGATATTTGCCAGAGGTGAAACTATTAAAAAACTGCTCAAAACAGGAAATGACAATAGAATTTCCTAAAGGTAAAAAAAAAAAAATGCACAGAACTTAATATCTCCCATGAGTAAATGAATGGGCTTTGTGTTTAAGAAGTGTTCCCACTATTCTTTCTTCTATGCCTCCACTTTGTTGCAAGGAGAATTGTTCTTAGCATGTTGCCTGACGCTACTTCTGACTTTCAAGAAACAGAGTTCCACACAATCAAGATGATTCTTCTTAATTTAGACCCTGCCCCAAACAAGTGCTTGTGCTAAATAAAATCAAAATCCATGCCACAGCTTAAATTTCCAAATGTACAAGCAAACCATGGGCAGTGTTGCCCATTTGTCTCTGATTAAATTTGTGACAGATGTTGTTCTGTCCAATTTTATTTTCCACCAGTTATGAACTTTAGGCAGAAGGTGCAGGAGGCTGTGGAAGATGTGTTGTCACCTTATCAGTCCACCAGCTGCTCTGTCTGCCTCACTTTCCAAGATGGGGCAGAAGGTGGAGCCATCATTAAACCGGCTATAGTGGTGCAGCTACATCAAATAAAATGACAAAAAGGCTATTGGGAAATAATACATGTCACTGTTTACCAAAGACAATGTACACGTCTACTTACATCAAAGGATTCATTTCAAAATACAATAGTTTGGATATTTTGGACAAAGTTTATAAAGTTTTGGTTTCAAAATTAAATACTAGTTTTGTCTCTGGGCACTCAAGGGTATATGTATCTCACCTTTTGTCCATCACATTGTCAATGCATTCTTTCAATTTATCTTCCATCTCCTCTTGCTGTGCTTGCTCATCTACTGCTTCCCCTCCTGAGAAAAGCAGAAGAAGAAAAGAAAAAAGATCAAAGCTGTTATTAGACCAGCCAGACTCAGAACCTGAAATTCTTGCAACCTTAGAATAAAGAGGACATGGGGTTAGAAATCAGGTCTGAATGGTACTGGCAGAACTGCAAAAAGGATTCTTTATCCTAGCAGTTCAACAAGCTTTTTGTTCCACACATTTGTTTGATAGGATTTTGTCAGTTCTTGAACTACAAGTTGTTCTAGCTGTGCTCTTGTTTTAAAAGAATTAGTTCAGATAAAATTAGTAATGGGTAAGATTGTAATAATAGCATAAAAATGCTTACAATTTTTTAACTCATTTAGCTGAAAGTCATTCAGGCCATCAGCTTGTGCAATAAATCCCATGTAAGGCATTTTTAGAGCCCTGATTATTAATTTTTTTAAAAAAATTGATTTATATGCCGCCCATCTCCGGAGACTCAGGGCGGCTTACAATGCGTTAAGCAATAGCCTTCATACTTTTTATATTTATACAAAGTCAGCTTATTGCTCCCACAAACTGGGTCCTCAATTTACCTACCTTAGAAAGGATGGAAGGCTGAGTCAACCTCGAGCCTGGTGAGATTTGAACTTACAGTAATTGCAGACAGCTGGTGTTAATCACAATGCTTTAGTCTGCTGAGCCACCAGGCCCTTCCAGGTAAATTCCAAAATTTACCGTATTTTTCGCACTATAGGATGCTCTGGACCATAAGACGCACCTTCTTTTCCACCCCTAAAATACACCCAATTTATTAAAAATAAGCAAAAGTTGCCAATAACAAAAATACATTGTGTTGGGTTTGAAGATTAAATAGGCATTTATATAAGCAGTGTTTTTTCATTATGGAATTTCATTGAGAATTCAGCACTTGCAAGCTAATTCTGTACATATCTATATACCAGATTAGAAAAGTCTGGTCTATGGCTTTTTCAGTATATAGAACCACCAGATTTTTGAAACCACCTTTTGCCGCCACTCACCAGTCACTTCCTCAGCTATACTGGTACTTTCACTGGCACTGCTGTAATGACTGAGCACTTCACTAGCTGCTTCATCATCACTTGCTGGAGACTCCATCTTGGGGTTGCTACGAGAACCTAAAGGAAGACATAAAGAAGATCACAACTGATCACCTAAAATGAATTCAGAACTTGTCTAGCAAATGTTGTATCTGAAGAATGTGAAGCGCATTCTTTATTATTCTTTATCTTTACTCCAGGGGAAAGACAATTTGCCAAGAAATAATTTGCCATGATATAATCACGACAATCTAGTCACAAGACCACCACAAATGTTACCATCCGTGATCAGAAGTCTAACAAATCAAGAGTAGTAATATTATTTTCACTTCATTTCATAGAACTCACTAACCTGCTAAAAGATAACTAAAAGATAACTATTGCAACATATATTTGTACCTGAAAAACTCCTTTGGAGTTTTTGAGATGGAATAGCTTAATTCAGAGATAACATAGCTGTTATCATATACCCTCAGTTTATTAAGACTGCTTAATAAATTAGCATTCCTCAATGTGTCTATCATATTGGAAGGGAGACCGGTGAAGGTTGAGGTATATGACTTGCAAGGTATATCAGGATTTAATTTCCTTTCTACTCTTACTACTAATGCATTTCTTCTTTTCATCAATAACATTAATATTTATATTATGCTTTAGAACTAAATCAAGAAATGGCAATTACTGTATCTTAGAATATACAAAAATACAACATAGTCAAGTTATCAACTCCAAGCTTAAGGGCGATTCAAACAGCTACCCACTTCACACACATAAAAGAATAAACTACAAAACTTACTGACAATGACATCACAAGCAAAATTAAACAATATGCAATATAAAAGTCAGAATATGGGCCACCAAGGCTAGTTCTGGAATCACATGTACTGAAGATCTAGATCAGGAGGCAGAATCTATGGTCCCTTTCCTCTTTTTAAAAGCACATTTTCCCAAATAATATATCTCTTTCAGTAATATCCCATTATTTCCCCTTCCAATCGATAATAAACTTATAAAATATCTGTCTCAAAAGTTAATACGACAGAACAGTTAATGATCAATCAATTTACAGTCATTCTGGTGTTAAAAAAAACTTCAACCAGAGGTTTAAAGAGGCAGTGGTGGCAGATAATTTTTTTTTTCCTACTCACCTAAAGCCAGAAGAAAAGCCATCCCATCTCTTCACATTCCCAAATAGCTCTGTTACAAGCAGACAGCAATAAGTCTGCTAGTGGCCTCTGAATAAACTTAGCCCTATCAGCTTTGGCACACTCTACTGGTAAATACTGAAGGCCTGGACCAAGAGATAATTGGTACTAACCGCAAAACAAAAAACAAAAAACAAAAAAAGGAAAAAAAAAACAAGGAGAAACCCAATTATCTTTCTCTGACTTTAAAGGACCATGGCTTTGCTCAATACCCATATAAAAGCCCTCATGGGGTAAATTTATGACAAATAATCTTGTTCAAAATCTGAGCTATCTGGTAAAATGTCTTCTCAGGTGGAGAAGTACTAAAAACAAAAACAACGCAGGAATAAAACATCAACCTTCAAAAGATAGTCCCAATAAGCAAATAGTAGACTTAAAAGAGAAGGAAGCTCTTAATGCTTTCAGACTTCAGAAACCAGTTACAGAAAATCACCCTTCTGGGCCTGGGATAATCACTACATAGCTTCTACGAAACCATCCATTCTGGCTGTGGAATTTCCATCATTTGGGCACCCAGGTCAAAAAGCCATGCCTGCCTGCTGCAGTCACGTCTATCAATTCCTTCTGAAAGAGAAGCTGGCAGAAATGTAGACTAAAATGGCTTCAACGTACTTAGCCGCCTGAGAAAATGTGTCACCTCCGCTGGCCTCTTGGAAAGCAAAGTATAAGATCTCAGCAGCGGATATCAGAAGTAAGGACAGCACCTGCTCACAGGCTGCCATATCGCACTTGAAGACTTATTACAGGCTATTAAGGTAAAGCATACACATGACACTTGAAGGGTACCTGAGCCAGGTGCAGCATCAGGAAGAGGTGACCTAATTTTAAACCAGTTAATCTCATGATGCATTATGTTTTTTTTTTTTAAAAAGCAGCAAAGGTATTTTAATATTAGCTGTCTGTCTCTGTCACCACTACGGCATCCGTATTCCAAAAAATGTTCTCTGAAGCATCTCCAGTCTGTTTGGTTACTGCATTTGAAAGAGTGCTTCACCTTAGATAGCCTGATGGAGAAGTAAGACTGGAGGCAGCTGGGAAGGCAGCCAACTCTTCTGCTGAGCCAGCTAGTCATCCTTGTTAGACCGTGATAAATCAAGCTACATAAGGCCCAACACACTGGTGGTGATTAGCCTGCAATAATTAAGCTATTATCATTCTATCATAACAACAAAAGGATATGAACTGTGAAGAACAAGCATACTTAGGTTCAACAGTCTGCTTCATAAGCAAGCACAGAAAGGAAGACCAATGATCAAATGCTCCCAAAACTGAAGATATTGTTACACAGGTAGGCCTGTTTATGTAGCCTTTGATTAAAATATTTAAACGTGGAGTTTCTTTTTTATACTTTTTGGGGGCAGAGGTTATTCTACTAGACAGAAAAGATGACACAGCCTACAAACCAGGGGTGAAATCCAGCAGGTTCTGACAGGTTCTGGAGAACCGGTAGTGGAAATTTTGAGCAATTTGGAGAACTGGCAAATACCACCTCTGGCTGGCCCCAGAGTGGGGTGAGAATAGAGATTTTGCAATATCCTTCTCCCAGGAGTGAGGAGGGAATGGGAATTTTGCAGTATCCTTCTCCCAGGAGTGAGGAGGGAATGGAGATTTTGCAGTATCCTCCCCCTGCCACACCCACCAAGCCAAACCATGCCCACAGAACCAATAGTAAAAAAAAATTGGATTTCACCACTGCTACAAACAAGTTCAGGGTAAGACAACGTAAGTTCCATTTTTCAGCGTGATCAAGTAGCGGAGAAGCCCTAAAAGCATGAGACTAGAAGACTGGGAACAGGAATTTAACTCCTATCCCTAGCAACAATGTAGCTGGGGCACGAAACTCTACTCATCTCCCTAAATAGAATTTGGCAGTCAGCATCAAGGGAGTGTCACTAAAGGGTTACCGGTCTCTAGCTTTTCAGCTGTCGCAATAGAAAGCTGACCAGTGGCAAAAGCCAGATGTGACTGAGCACACAGGTGGGCCCCAAAGCAAATAGGGCTGTTTGGTGCCAACCTGGGACAAAGGGAGACTGGAGTTACCATGCAGCAGGGCCTGTCAATCACCAAGAGGTGACCTGGCATTTCTAACCCAGGCAAGGAGCAAGAACAACGAACTAACTGCAGGACTAGCCAGATGCACTTGTGCAATTGATGACGTATTTAATGTGAGCACTTGCAAACAGCCTGCTTAACACATGCCAAAAGAAACCAGCATCTTGATTTTTGCAGTTCTTGGAAAGTCAGGTTTGGTCCCACTGGGGGCGGGAGTCAGTGGCTGTCTAATGTACCCATGTTTTCCCGAAAATAAAACCAGGTCTTAATTTTTGCTACAAAAGACACATTAAGTTTTATTTTCTGGTTAGGTCTCATTTTAAGAGAAATATGGTTACTCAATGTATCCATCTGGTTGACAATCTTAACTGGGGCTTATTTTTGGGGTAGGGCTTAACTTACAAGCATCCTGAAAAATCATGCTAAGGCTTATTTTCTGGTTGGGTCTTATTTTCGGGGGGAAACAGGTTATATTAGAATGGTCCTCACTGAACCTGTACCAGTGTTTCATTCCCAGGTGGATTACCCATAGACCATGGTTTTAGCATGTATTTAGTTTCCCCTCATGGCTTCATGGAAACCTCTGGGGGAATTGAAAAATTTGTCTACTGATTGAGAATTGTTTCATTGGCATTACAAGGTCTTCACTGCTCTTGTTTTTCTTACAGAACTGCCTAGTAGTCTCTGCTAAGATTCTCAAGGCTGAAATCAGGGGAGATAAAGACTACCACACAAGCTGCAATTAAGGGAAACCAGAAATGTCTATTATATATATATATATGGGAGGACACAGAATTTAGAGAGGGAGGGAAGTTGAAATTAAGACAATCTGCGGGGAAAAGAAGTCACAACAGATGAAGAGTGGGAGAACATTCAGAACAGAGTTTTTAAGGCAATGCTAGTGTAAAAGGCTCTGGCAATTCAGAAAGGATTTTTATTTTAAAAAGTAGCAATGTTCAAATACATCAGCAGAAAATAAAATCAACTATGAAGAACGTTCAATAGACTATACAATATTTGGTTAAAATCCTAAAAGACCAACCATAAAATGCTAAATGCCTAATGAAGGACATTCCAGTTAGGATTGCACCAGAGAAGAAGTCCCGATGCACCTGAATCCCCCAAGTGTGCAAATCTAAAGAGGGGTGATCCCAGGTAATTTTAAGGAATTGACAGGTTTGAAAGGGAGCAGCATCCTTGGCGCAATCATTGATAATTTTGAATTGTGCCTAGAAATACATGGGAAACCAATTAATTAAATATGCTTTGTTATAGGTTTGCAGCCTATCTGTTGTGTATTAAACCAAGTCCTCAAAAGTAGCCATATAACCAATGAAAATTAGGAGCGATTACTATTTGATACTAGAGCATGGGTGTCAAAACTGGCGGCCCGTGGGCTGGATGTGTCATCACAGGCCACACCCACTCCAGCTCCGCAAAGGGAAAAACCATAGCAAACCATCCTGTGATGCCTTGAGTTTGACACCCGTGTACCAAAGCATGGAGAACTGTGATTATTTTGGTCCCTGGTGTTCATTAGTTGTATAAAATAATAAACCAGCTAGTTGAAAGCTCAGTCTGTTAAAAGATGTTGTACATATAAAGGAGAATATTTGTAGCCCAGGGTTGACATGAGAGGTCCTTGGTGCTCTCTGAGCTTGCTTGGGTTTTTTTGCAGTTGCTTCATTACCCAAATTAAATAACATCAGCAGGGCTAGTAAGGAGTGGAGTTTGCTCTCACTTTATATTCTAGTGCAGTGATTGGTAACTTTTCTGGACCAAGTGCCCAAGGCATGCGTAGAAACCCTCAAAATGCAATGCATGAGCATCCCCTGTGCATGCACCCTGCCCCCGTTCATACACGTGCACCCACCACCCCTGTGTGCACGGCCTCTTGCATGCGCATGCCCTCCCCATGTTTGCGCAGCAGAGACCCAAAGAGCTGGTCGGGGGGAGGCATGCACAGCAGAGCTGAACTGGGCTGACAGCTCACATGTCCACAGAGAGGGCACTGCATGCCACCTCTGGCACGCATGCCATAGGTTCACCATCATGGTTCTAGTGGCTTGCCCTATCAGTGTTGGTGGGGGTGCTCTTAGAGATTATTTGGTTGGGTTGTTTACTGTTTGCTTGCTGGCAGTTCCTTGATTGGGGTACTGTTTACTTTATCGTTGGTTTGATGTTAATCTTGGAGTTAATCTGTCTTCATCTGGGTGCTGATTGCTGGTGGGAAAGGGTTTTGGTCTTTTTGTTCCCTTTTTGGCTTGTTGATTGTATCTTTTGCATAGTATATAGATTTTATTTACGTCTATATGTCTATTGATGGCGAATAGAATAGAATAGAATAGAATAGAATAGAATAGAATAGAATAGAATAGAATAGAATAGAATAGAATAGAATAGAATAGAATAGAATAGAATAGAATAGAATAGAATAGAATTCTTTATTGGCCAGGTATGATTGGATACACAAAGAATTTGTCTTTGGTGCACATGCACTCAGTGTACATAATCTGTCAGAGTGCCAAGCTTCTAGAAATTCCTAATATTTCTGGACATGTCTTGGTTTAGGACCAGGGTGAATAAAAATTGATGATTTTTTTTTAAATTAAAAAAAATCAGATTTTTAAAATTTTAAATTGGATTTTCTGGATTTTCATCAAATTTATTTTAATGAAATGCTTTTGGAGTAAAAATCTATCTAAAGATAGTTTTCTATTTAAGATACATTAATAATTTAAGTTTATTCATCATGAAATGGAGCTTAGTTATGTAGCATGAGGCTGTTTATTCTGCAATATTGGTGAGTCAATACTGTTGGTGAGTCAACAGTGGGTCAGAGGAGCAGTTGCTGTGGGACAGAGATGACAGTTGCTCTTTAAAAATCATGATTTAAATTGACTTGATTTAAATGAAATCCACCCTGTCTAGGATAGTCACAGTTCCCTGACTGAAACTATGGATATTTCCATATGTTGTTAAATATTGTGTCTTATGATTGCTTTTTGGTGTGCAATCATTATAATGAATGTTGTAGATGGCTCCTGGTTTTTTTTTTCTCCTGGGGCTGATGGGTCCGAAGACTGCATGTCTTCTGCACTTCTTCTAACTGCAGAAGGCATCCATGAGCACCACTCAGCAAAGTGTTTCAAAGGGAGCACTGCAGATTTTAATAGAGGACTTTACAAAATAATACTAAAAAGAGCCTGAGTAGTGTAGGGGGCTAAAGCCTCCTACTAAAGGCAGCAATTAACATCCAGCTGCCTGTAATTCTGTGAGTTCAATCCTAGCCAGGCTCAAGGTCGACTCAGCCTTCCATCCTTTCTAAGGTGGGTAAATTGAGGACCTAGTTTGTTGGGGGCAATAAGCTGACTTTGTATAAATATAAATATACAAAAGTATGAAGGCTATTGCTTAACGCACTGTAAGCTGCCCTGAGTCTCCAGAGAAGGGCGGCATATAAATCAAATTAAAATAAAAAATAAATAAAAAGAGAGGAGACCGACCAGCCAGTACTGTATACAGTTATCTAGCTGGAGAGTCCCATGACAACTCATGTTAAGTGTTAGGGGCACCAGCAGCTGGGTGGCCTTGGAACCAGCTCGATTCATGGAGTTTAGCCAATGACGTCATGTTTACTTTCATGCATTACAGGAGGATTTTGTGACATTTCTATGGTAGATCAGCATGCCGCATTTCTTTTCTTTTTAAACTAGCATGATGAAGAGACACAGATACTGTCACTGCTTTCATTTTCTCATAAAAACTGCACTGTCTGGAAAATTTCACTTTTCTACAATGAGAGACCTCTTAGATAAGTATGGCCTTCTGCAAGGTAAAACTGACCTGCTGAATTACAACATACGCTAGACTCGAATGTCTTTGACAATTCCTTAATTCAATACAAGATCTTTATTCTGTTTGCACAACACAATAGAATACCCCATAGTCAACTGAATCACAGTTTACCAAATTAACCACACATTGAAAATAAGCCAATCACAGTGGCTGCATTTACTGTATACAAAAATTTCCAGCAGAAGCTAGTCGCATCTGGTATACTTTGTTAAATGAATCCAGCCAATGGACTAAACCAAGTAATATTACTTTACATAAAAAAGGGAAGCAAGGATGAATGAGATGCGGTCAATTAGATTATATCCAAGTGTTGAATAATAGGAAGGCAACCATCATGTCTTCTGTAATGATACATGTATACCTCAACTTACAACCATTCATTTAGTGACCATTCAAATTTGTAAGAGCACTTTTCCTGAACGTGATTTATCACATTTACAACCCTTGCAACATGCCCACAGTCACACACATTCAAAATTCCGAGTTTGGCAACTGGCATGTATTTATGATGGTTGCAGTGTCCTGAGGTCATGTGATCACCTTTTGCAACCATCTGCCAAGCAAAATCAATAGTTAAGTCAGATTCACTTAACTGTGTAATTAACTTTAAAACTGCAGCGATATACTGCACAAGTGTGATCAGAAAGGTATATAAAATGGGGCAAAACTCACTTATAACTGTCTTGCTTAGCAACAGAAATGTTGGACTCAATTGTGGTTGTAAGTCAAAGACTATCTGTATTTCCTTTCCATTTCATTCAAAGGCCTTTCATTTTAGAGTAAACCATGGTTTGTTTTAACCATGGTTTGTTTTAACCATGGTTTGTTTTAACCATTTTCTAGAACATATGGTTGTGTCCATATGTCACACTAAATCAAAACCAAAGAGTATTATGGTTTAATGCAATGTGTGAAGCCAACTACATACTCTTAATTCATTCCATGGTGAAAGTTTCTTCACTCATATTCTCACTCTGGGTTTCTGTGCACAAAAGTTGTGAACTATCACATGAGTTGTTCAATTTTATACACAGCAATGCATAGAAACTACTTGAGATAATACAACCGTCACCAAATAAACATTTGATGACCACAGAAGAAATAGTACAGAGCCGACGAATATTGCTTTCTCTGAAGCATCTAGGTCAGAGAGAATTAAGTGTTAAATGTTTAACTATGAAGTCAGCCTGTCTCAATGTAATCCTCTTTATACAACAAGAATACAAGCATTACTTCTTGACAACTGTGGATGTGGCTACTTTCTCACTTACAAAAAAAATCAAAGTACAAAACAGAATGATAAATCAGTGAGATGAAAAGTGAAGAACCAAAAGTTATTTGTTCCCAACAGCCCACAGCAGATTCAACTAGATTATAGAGATACTATCAGCAGTTGTAACTACATGTTCCAGCATTGTTTTTCTGGTACAAAAGCAAAATTAGACAGGCACATGAACAGCACAAGATTTGGTACATAGGCAACCATGCAATGGCCACAGACCCTGTGAAAAGTATTTCTCTTACTCTATCAAGCCTGCTTTATTTCACACAGCTTAAAACACCAATAGACTTTAGGCTGTCTGTCAAGTCACACTATCCAGCTAGTTTTGTGTCAGAGCACGATGGGCAGAGAGACGCCACCCTTCTTTCCTTGCTTCCAGATGTTAGAGGAGGCATTCTCACTCAGTCCACGTGGCCCGCATAGCCCACCGCATAAAGCACCTTTTAATGCATACCCAACTGATGCGTATTCAACCACGTAGAAACACAACTTATTTTTCCAAACAAGGATCTCTATGTGGGTTTATATTCTGGAAACCATTTAGTCTTCCCTAAGAAGCATGAAAAGAGAAGCCCAAAGGATGTTTGTTTGGTTTTTTTTGGGGGGGGGGGAGGAGGAGAGATATTCAATCCGGATCCAAAACTAGAAAATAAGAAAATGAGATTTTTATTCTTTCATTTAAAAGGCATTTATTTGCTCGAGTTTGGGGAGAACAGCAGTTTCAGGTGGAAGTACCTATGATAATATCCTCGCCTATCATTTCCAATGTGCCCCCCGCCCCACTGAATTTACTGCCACGTTTAGACTTCTTCCCCACGAATCCCACGCCACGCAACATTTTCCACCCACGTTTCTCCACCCGGGCGCCTGGGAGAGTCAGGAGGAGCCGAGAAAAAGATCCTCTTTCCGGGCGGGCGCGCCGGTCCCTCTTGACACGCGGCATTCCAGCCTGGCTGGTCGCTTTGGCAGCTGCTACAGGTCCTCCGAGGCCACACTGGAGCCCAGCCGGCGGCCACGGCCATTAAAGCTCGCTTTCCTCCGAGAAAGGGACCTTCCCGCCGGGCTTCCACCCCACGAAAGGCAGGGCGCATCGGTCACCCAATGCCGTTCTCTTTTGCCCGCGCCTTACCTCGCCCGCCTCGGCGGGATCCTTCTCCCCGGCGTGATCGGGGCATGGCTGCTGAATCGAGCGGTCTATCAGGAGACGGTTTCTGACCGGGCGGCGCCTCTACGTTGTGGATCGACGGGTACGGTCTTTGCCTCATAGGGGAGCCACGCCGTTCGCTCCACCACCATTTTCCTTTCCGTGATTGATCACTCGCTCTCTTCCCCCGCCAAGCGAGTGCCGGTGCCGCTGCCGCTGGCGCCGCCGTTCCCTCTGGGAGCTGAAGTCCTGGCGAGCCAGGCTTGCCCACTAAGGCGCTTTGTGACAAAGGAGGGGTGAACTACGATCCCCATGATGCTCCGCGCGCCTCCCTTTCAGGAACCTGCTGGGAAACAGGAGTTCGGGGATTAAGGCACGCTAGTAACGTAGCGTTGGAGGCAAAGAACTACGACTCCCGAAAGGCCAGAGCAGAAGGTTCGCTGGCCCATAAGAGAATCCGCGGACTTCGGTGCCGCGTGCTAAGGACTCCCGCGAGTTTATAGAGGTCACTTCTGGCGCCCTCCGCTGGAGAAATGGGGAATTATGTACAGGGGACCTGCATCCCCCAGCTGGAGTGGGGGAAAGGATTAAGGAAATATTATTGAAAATTACTGAAATATATTTGGCGGGGTGTGTGTGTGTGGGGGGAATCATTAAACCAACAGCACTCTGTGTTGTTAATTTTGAATAAGTCGAACGCAAATCGCGACAGCATCTTTAGCGCCGTTCAGACTTGTGGGACGAAATCATCCCGCAGCCGCAGCTTCCTTGAGGTTTTAAGCAGGAAAACGACCCTCCAGGGGGGCTACAACTGATCTGGGCGCGAGAGATGGGGTCATTCTCCCACCTTTTGTCCTCGGCTGACAACCTTTACGAATGACCCTCCATTCATACGCATGACCAATCTTTTTTCCTTCGGGCGGGGCATCGCTTCAGGATCAGGCCATTAAAAATGATCACCCGTATTTGGAATGGTGCAGTCCATTGCTTTCGTGCTAAATTCGACGTGGCTTATATTTTTCCTTGGGAGGTTGAGATATTTTGTTTGTTTGTAGGAGGGGAACACCACCAAGACAGTGACAGGGCCAGTAAGACATAATAAAACCTCATAGCACACGATCAACTCAGAAAGGTAAAGGCCACAGGCAAAGAAAAATGACCTTCCCAAAATAGAACACATAAACATCAGGGCCACTTAGGAATTGTAGGAAGTTAGCACCCACTCCTTTCCTAGAGGAATGAAATATTTTTAGGAAGTGTTAAAAAGAGGCAGAATATTATGTTTCCCTGGATGAGAAATGGATAAGCATGTTTCGAAGCAGCTCCCATCTTCCTGCCCCCACCCTTTGTCAATGGGCCATTAAGGCCTGGGCCAGTCTATTCTACATAACAAAGATCTACCTCCTTCAGGCAGAGCCATAGTAGGTATTGCCAAAGATCAACAAAGATAGGATTAGCCCTCTACACAATAGCAGCAGAAACTCACTCCATGTGACCTGGGCCCCAGGAAGTTCAAAGCCAGAGAGAGCATAAAACCCGAAAACTCTCTGTATCTGCCCTTCCTTTTCCTTTTCTGTTCAGGAACTCAAGCCATGTGATCCTGTCCACCATTAAGCCATCTTTCCAAGCAGTCTCCATGTTTCCAGTGTCTTTTTCCCCACTTGGAGCAGAACCCAGAAGGATGTTTCTTCCAACAGAACAAAAGAGGACCCAGGGAAATGACACATACAAAAGACCCAGGACATTCCAGGAAAGAAACTATCGAAACAGCAGAAACTAGGCGAGCAAAACAAAAAGAATGGCAGAGGATTAGCTAAGGAAAAGATTTAATCAATAGTTCAAGCAATCTGATAAAGAGTCAAGGGGTAAGGGCTTACCTGATAACAGCATGATCAGTTTAAGGCAAGAAACAAATAATAAGAGCAAAAGGAAACAAAAGAACATGAAACCAGATGACCAAAATATCACCCAGTCTCAAGTAGGGAAGAACTAGAATAAGAAAACACAGGGTGATCCATGAACACACACACAAAGGGAAGACCCACAAAAGCAACAAAAGAAACAAAGAATTTCCTGTATACAGAAAAATATAAAAATGTACATTTACCTTGTAACGATGTCAGTTCACTCAGCAATGCTGGTTTGTGTGGTTGCCGGATCCGTCTTCCTGAAACAAAAATAAAGAATCCTGTTTTCACGCAGCTTGCTTCGCTCGTTAATCTACTCGTCGTGTCTGTGGCACTCTCCCAGCCGGGAAATTCGAACTCTTTTGGGGAAACCTCTACGTGAAATTCAACAATTGGTGACAATCACGAAGAGACTCCCAGACAGCCTAACCAACCGGACGGGGCCCGGAGATTGAACCCAACCGGCACGGACCATTTTCGTCCAGAGAAAAAAATCCATGGATCCTGCCTGGGAGGAAAAAAGGCATTAAAGGGAGATTTTGAGCTTAGTCCTCAACAAGTGGCTGGAAAACAGGTGAGTACCGCGTTAAATTCTAAACTCCCTAGGAAGGGGAAGAAACGAAAGTGTGTGGATGTGTGAGATTCTGCCTGGAAAACAGTCTGATTTCAGCTCTTTGAACGACCTCTAGCCGCACCTCTGCTACTGCTAGCTCCACCAAGCCTTGACCAGTGGGACAGAGAAAGCAAGGGGGGGTCGCCAAACGTGGAACTTTGTGTTTAAAAGGAACGGAAACTGAGCGAAAGCCAAAGTGAAAGTGAAAGGGTTATTAAAAGTAGAAAAGGGAGTCCCGGTGTTCAAAGGAAAAGCAGCCCAAGATGTGTATGCACGGGGAGGTACTGGTACTAACTGTAGGGGCAGTGAGGTCCTCCTGGATCCCCTTTTTGGATTTGAAAAACCCAAGCAGATTTCACGAAAGGAAATCTGTGTCCTTCTCAGAACCTTTTTCCTCCCTGAAAAACGAAGGAAAATCACCCGACTGAGCCAAAGTGAGCCTTACATTTCAAGGATCATGGGAAGCTGTAGTTCAAGGGCAATGGAAAATCCCCTGGAAGAGTTGATTGTGGACTGGGATGCCAAGTGGGTGCCAGTCTTAGCTGGCATGAGTAAAAAAGAATTGAGGAAATTGTGTAGAAAATGGGCTAGGCTAAGAGATAACACCGGGAGACAGATTTGGCCAGACAGCGGTACTTTTGAGATAAATCCTTTAAAAGCGCTTAGGCCGAGATTAAAACCCAGCCGCATACCATATTGCTGGGCTGAACTAGCTAGGAATAAGAAATCCTTAATAGAAAACAACACACCTAAGATAGAAAAAGATAGAGAGGCAAAGATAATGGTCCCCTTAATAAGCAGACCCATGCCAGGGAGACAGAGGGGCCAATCTGACTACGTTCTAACACACACACCCTTTTCCGCCTTAGATTTAGTGATCTGGACTCTAAAAGCAATTATAGATAATCACAATCCATCATCAGGGGACATGAATCAACTATTGCAGCTATTGTTTTCCTGACCAAAGATGAATTGTTAAAACTTTTTGAGAAACAGACCAGATTGCTAAAAAATCAATCATAAGGGTCCCAGGCCAAGTTGTCCACCCCAGGGTCGCCTGACCCCTTGAGTGGCCAGACTGGGACGATAATGATGGTAATCACTGGACCACTTATACCAGGACAAAACAAAACCTAATGGAAGCCCTGGAAGAGATCAGAACCCCCCCCCCTAAATTGGTCATAATTCCAGCGAGTTACCCAGAGAGACCAAGAAAACCCCAATGTCTTCTGGGTCCGACTTTCAGAGGCAGCCACAACTTATGCCCACTTGGATGTGAACTGCCAGAAGGCCCAAAGGATTTTAGCTTCGGCTTTTGTGGACCAATCCGCCCGAGACATTAAGGAGCATTTTTATAAGATAGTCTCTAACTGATCGTCTTTAGATATCTCGAAGTTGAGCCGAATCGCCAACTTCATTTATGACCAAAGAGACAAAATGAAGGAGGAGGAAAAGGAAAAAAAAGGAAAGAGAAAAGGAAAAAGAGAGAGAGAGAGAGGAGGAGATCAGAAAGAGAGGAAGAACCATAAATATATACACACCGACCTAAGACACACACACCCCCAGACAATTTAACAAAAGAGCCCAATGCCAACGATGCAGAGAAACAAAGGACCCTTTTACGGATGCCAACACTGTTTTAATTATGGGAAGTGGGTGCATTCGATGCAGCGCTGCTTCCAGGATTTACTCCGCCCTTTGTACCAGAGACCAATCAGAAATTTTCAACCGGGAAACAACTCACTTTACCCTGGAAATCACGGAAACAGCTATGCCAGAGAACCACCCACAGCCCTAGTCCAAAACAGGAAACTACTACCGCATTCAGCAAAATGGAATGGATAACCTTGGGAACCAGAAGAGACCCATGTGACCTATGACTAGCACAGGAAAGCGATGAGTTCACAGCCACCTTCCAGGGGCTTGTGATTCCCCTAAGAAATGGCCCAGA
Organism: Masticophis lateralis; assembly: GCA_030761175.1. Lineage (NCBI taxonomy): Eukaryota > Metazoa > Chordata > Lepidosauria > Squamata > Colubridae > Masticophis > Masticophis lateralis. The sequence goes on from JAUDYJ010000002.1 coordinate 73,568,771, forward strand.
AGAGGAACCCATGATATTGCTCCTCCTAGGGGGAAGACAATACGAATGCCTGGTAGACATGGGGGCTACTGCTTCCTTAATAATCAAACCACCCGGAAAAGGGTCTATAATGCTAGGAGCTCAGGATAACATAATGAGAGTAGAGGGACAAACCATCCCAGTGGAATTTACAAAACAAATAAATGTGGAATTGAGTCCTTTCTCTTTGACTCACTCCTTCACCATCTGCCCCCAATCCCCAGTCTCCCTCTTAAGGAGAAACCTCTCCAAACTTGGGCCACCATAAAATGTGGAAAGGGAGGCTTAACACTGGACATCCCTGGGAATAAGAAGGTTATGATTATCACCCATGACACACAACTTCACACAGACCTGAGAAAACTACCCTCATCCTTATGGGGCTGGAACTCTACAGAGGTAGGACTCCTTAAAGGGGCCATACCTGTCATGATTAGAATAAAACCAGGGCCATCCCCCTGCATACCACAGTATAAAATCCAGATTGAAGCCATCCAGCCCATAAGTAAACTGATTAAAGCCTATTTAGAGCAGGGAGTTCTGCGTAAGTGCACCTCCCCATGGAATACCCCGATATTCCCGGTAAAAAAATCCAAGTTAGACAAAGACGGCAATCCCATTTATAGATTTGTACACGATCTGCGCCTTGTCAACCGTCACGTGATGCCCTGAGCGCCAATAGTGCCTAATCCGGCCACGATAATTACGGAGGTGCCTGCTTCAGCTACTCATTTTACTGTTATAGACTTGTGCTCCACTTTTTTTAGTATCCCCGTAGATCACGCTTCTCAATACCTTTATGCTTTCACCTGTGAAGAAGAGCAGTATACTTGGACCCGCTTGCCTCAGGGCTACACGGAATCCCCCACTCTATTTTCCCAGATCCTGAAGGCAGACTTATCCTCCATCTCCTTGCCAGGAAAATCAACCTTAATCCAATACGTGGACGATCTCTTGCTGGCCTCTAAAGGCAAACAGGCATGTAAAATTGACACTTTTCACCTGCTGAAATCCCTGGCAGAGAGGGGACACAAAGCCTCCCCCTCAAAACTACAATACCTAAAAGAAGAAGTGAGATACTTGGGTTATATCATTGGTTCTGGAGTGAGGAAATTGGCTCCAAGCTGTCTTCCTGAAACGAAAATAAAGAATCCTGTTTTCACGCAGCTTGCTTTGCTCATTAATCTACTCCTCATGTCTGCGGCGCTCCCCCAGCCGGGAAATTTGAACCTTTTTTGGGGAAACCTCTACGCAAAATTCAACATGTTATTTGGTTATTTTATTTGTTTGTTTATTTATTGTAATTTGTCAAATGAAAACGAGAACAAGAATAAGAGAATAAAAATACAATGACAGGGACGATAGTCATGTTAGTGCACTTTATACACACCCCCGCGTTCTACTAACCACTTTAGTATGAAGTAATATTGCCAAATAGATGACCATTCAGACACATAATCGGGAGCACTTTGCAAAGAGTTTTATCTTTCATCTTATTTCAGTTTAAAGTTGAAGAAACTTTCGTATTGAAGGGAAACAATAATAAGGATATAATAAATAATACTAGAATATGATATACTGGTATACTAGATTCTGTAATCATTAGGTTCCTGTAATACATATATGCCTTTGATTTTGTATCACATATATTATGTCTTTATATTTGTATCTCCTGTAACAAACATATACTGTTATTAGGCCTCTGTAATGTATCTGGTATTTATCAAATATATGTCCCTGCCATTTGACCTGAACCCATATCAATCTTCTTCCTGTTTTTCTTGTGCCATCTAAGAGCATGTTACTATCTCCAAGGGATAATTTACACCTCAGACCTAATTTATACTTTTGATCTGTATAAACTTGTTCGTTGCAGAACCAGGGGGCCAAATGGCCAATTGAGAAAACAAAGGAATTTTTTTTTTTAATTTGATTTATATGCCGCCCTTCTCCGGAGACTCAGGGCGGCTTACAATGCGTTAAGCAATAGCCTTCATACTTTTGTATATTTATACAAAGTCAGCTTATTGCCCCCACAAACTGGGTCCTCAATTTACCCACCTTAGAAAGGATGGAAGGCTGAGTCGACCTTGAGCCTGGCTAGGATTGAACTCAGAGAAATTACAGGCAGCTGGTGTTAATTGCTGCCTTTAGTAGGAGGCATTAGCCCCCTACGCTACACAGACTCCTGTTCAAGGACGAGATAAGACTAATTGGAAAGTTTCTATTCCCTTGCAGGGCAACAACGAATACTCGAGCCTAAACTAGGGGGCCAGAATTGGGTACTAAGCTGACGTCTCTGAGAATGTAAAAGGACGCCATACCTTCCCCAAGGCATGGCTATCTCCTTGCATGCATTGTATGTGTATGTTCTGGATATAGTCCCACCCAGTATTTTGTTTTTGGCCATAAATAAAATCTGTTTTTTTGCAAGCTCGGCTTGAATCTCTCTCTTTGGCATTCTGGTGACTCAAGTATATTTTGGGACCTTACAGTATATTCAAAGGCAGTTTGACTTTTCAAGAAAATGGTTTTTTTAAGGTTTCTTTCTTTCCTCTGTTTTTTATTACAATTTGAAAAATACCTTTGTTTTGGCCAAATTAGGTTACCAGCCTTGTCCTTAACCTTGGTCCATTCTCCACATAATCAGTCTAAACAGTCTTCCCCCACCTCCCATTTTTTCATTTCATGCAGTCTATTCTCCCAGGTGTTTCATTTGGATAAAGGATCTTTTATGATTAATATTGATTACTAAAATAAAATACTTTCCACACAATGTTGCATTGGGGCTACTATATCTAGCCTGCCAGAATCCAGACCATATTGGCAACAAAAAGATACAGAATACTCCATCCTGTCTTTGCTGCAATCCCCTAGCTGCCCTGCTTTTTTGTAGCCCAGCTTTGATACTCTTAGTCTTGGCTGTCTGTCTTACTTAATTTTATTTTTTAAAATTTATTTTTACTAAAATAATAAAATAACCTTGCGTGCTGCAAAACAAAGATCCAGCCTCAAGCATATTTCTGTCTCCCTCACAATGCTTCTAGGCTCCATATAAATAAGAGAGATGTAGTCTTTGTTTAGTGATTGAGTCACTTAGCAATTGTTCACAGGACAATGATGAAAATATAATTATATGACCAGCCTTTCCATTTACTACCTTTGCAAGTGTGTTAAACAAAGGAAAGCTGATTAAAATTGTAAAATTGTGATGGTTTACTTAGTGACTGCTTCAAGTTGCCATTCCTAATTGCAGTTGCTAAGCAAGAACTACCTTGTTTAATAAAATAGTGGATGGTTGCAGGCCAGTTATGAGAGGGAATCACAAGTAGCTAATTAGAGAACATTAGTGAATCAAATGTGTAGCATAATCATTAAGGTCACTGAGGCTAGAAAGGTGTCTGGCAATAAAGCAGATGGAAAGCATCCTTTATTTCTTTGCTGGCATCTGGTAGTTGATGAACCCTATGGAAGATCATGATATTGGTGGTGCTCAATCATTAGTTCATTCTCTGCTTTGCTTCAATTAATCTACCCAAGAATTAGCATACTATAAAAACCATTTGACACAATTAGCATTTGTGTTTAAGCTTTAGTGTAGAAGTATATTAGTGATTTGATTAGGTGAACGCTAGGCTAATTTAGCAGGGATGCAGTGGCTAAGACACTGAACTTGTCGATCGAAAGGTCGGCAGTTCAGCGGTTCAAATCCCTAGTGCCACGTAACGGGGTGAGCTCCGGTTGCTTGTCCCAGCTTCTGCCAACCTAGCAGTTCGAAAGCATGTAAAAAATGCAAGTAGAAAAATAGGGACCACCTTTGGTGGGAAGGTAACAGTGTTCCGTGCGCCTTTGGCGTTTAGTCATGCCAGCCACATGACCACGGAGACGTCTTCGGACAGCGCTGGCTCTTTAGCTTTGAAATGGAGATGAGCATCACCCCCTGGAGTCGGGAAAGACTAGCACATAAGTGCGAGGGGAACCTTTACGTTTACTTTATGCTAATTTACCTTTGCAAACTGAATGTCAGTCCAGCCTCTTTTAAGCTTCCAGTAAAATGAAAGTCATTTTTGTCTCATGCACAATTTTTATATAAATACACATGGTATGTACAGTAAATGAAGCAGGCCCATTGTTTTACAACTCTAGTGGACCATCTTCTAAACCAAAACAACAAAAAGCTATTCACATTCCATTGATGTGTTTATCTTTTTTTTTTTTTAAAAAAAGGGCAATGAAGGCAGCGACCAGAGGGAAGAAAATGTTGCTGCACCCAGTTGGAGTGGGATATTTGCCTACAGTGAAATGAAGCACAGCCAGAGAACCAGACAGCACTACTTGACTTGGCACATGTTGGAAATACTACTTTTGATATGTAATGGGATATGTGTTGCTTTTTATTTAATATCCACAAGGAGCAGTCAAGATCAGCAAGATAGAGCAAGATGGCAAATTGAGGATTGTGAACCAAGCCCCACCCTTTTTGAATGTGAATGTGATATTGACATAAGTTGGAATGGGATGCGGGATTACATCGCAATGCTCTGTCTGACATCTTGCTGATTTTGACACACACCTGCAATGGTTACTGTCTTTGCCCCTGAGAAATGGTCTGTGGTCAGTACTTAATCTGGGGACAGCTGCTCATGTGAATCAGCCTTAAGATTTCAGGAAACAGTGAAGCTGGATGGTGCACTTCACAAACTTTGATTATATCCCCTGTTAAATCTTTATCTATGAGAAGTATTCATTTAAGTCCAATGAAAACTTATACAGAACAAAAGAACAACAACAAACTTTTGTGGTTGACCCCAATGTATTCTCTTACAATCCTGTGTGTAACTGTACTGCCCCTTACAAAATCTGGACTGGATATTTATAGATCCTGACAAAATACAAACGCTCCAAAAACTTGAACTGGATTTTTAAATCAGTCTAGTATCTTAATTAATATAGAATCCCACTAGGCAGTGTTTGAACAGAGGCAATAAATAAACAGTGGTTTATTTGTCTAGGTTTACTATGATTAGCTCGTGATCAGAGGAATACCCAGGATATGATCTTACATTTTAAATATCTCTACTGAAGCTTGGAGATGTCTGTCATAACATATTTGTGAGAGGAAAAATATTCTGGAACTGTGTGGAATCTCTGAATAAACATGTTTTGGAACAAAGTGTTAGACAAGTGATCTGGCAAATGGCTTTGTGCCATTAACTGCTGTATAACCAGGGCATTTCCTATTATTATTCAGGAATGTTAGATCTTTTTGGATTTCTAATTTTAAATAATGCCCACCCATCTCCACCCATGAGATAGAAATCAGTGGAGCACCTTTTCTCCAAGCTAAGAACATATTCTCTGCGAAGCCCCTTCTCAGTAATGGAAAGGTGAGGATATTCTTGCTTTGTGTACTGAAGCTGAACATCTTTTTCCAAATGTTACTTTTTCTTTATTGGTCATATATAGCCAATGTTTAAAAGCAGTGTTTCTCAACTTTGGCAATTTTAAGCTGTGTAGACTTCAGTTCACAGAATTCCTAGTCAGTGCTGGCTGGGGATTCTGGGAGCTGAAGTCCACACAGTTTAAAGTTGCCAAGGTTGAGAAATATTGGCATAGAAGACTGCCAGGCCGTAACTTGGCAACTCTCTTTTTCGGATTTGGCCTGTGCTGGACTCTTGGAAACTTTCCAATCTGCTTGGCTTGGTCAGCAGTAGAGATCTGTGAGACTGTAGGGCGGTCCCATTGTTTGACCACTAACAGGAAGGGGAAGGCTCTTGATCCAAGGCCAGCTAGGACTCATGTGGAGCAATTTCCCAACCTGACTTTACATTGTATTTGGGGAAGTTGGGGAGTGATTGTCTCTTTTTGGGAACTTTTGTGAAGCTGGGGCAGACTTGAAAAAGAGAAGTGGAGAAATACTGCTTCTCGGGGCTTACTGAACTGAGGGTCTAATGGGCAACCGTACCCCATGTGCTTTGAAGCTGTGGAAATATTGCTGATACACAAACCCTAAGTAAATATTTAGCCAGCTGTAGCTTCCTGCCGGATATTCCTGGAAACATAACCTTGTTGGCATATCTATGTGACCATGTTGGGAAGACTGCGTGTGGTGGAGAAAGCCATGCAGGAGACAGCTGTCTTGATCCTTGTGTTGCTCTGCACCTCCAGCAAAGGTGAGGATCTACCCATCCACCCACTCTGAATCTCCACAGGGTGCTTCTTTCTTGTTTCAGTAACTCTGCAGAATGCAGGAGGTGCTGCTTCTCTATACTGTAAGTTTTATAATCAGGATATTTTCCCAGAAGAGTTCTTTTTACTTTGCTGTTTACCAAAGCTTTCTGCCCTAAGGTACTTCTGTCCGCATATTAGTGGATAGTGTTTTTTTTTATCTTGCCTTTATTATTTTTATAAATAATTCAAGACCAGGGGTCAGCAACCTGCGGCTCTGGAGCCACATGTGGCTTTTTCATTCCTCTGTTGCGGCTCCCTGTTACCACCACAATTTTGAGAGAACCTTCCGGTTATGGGAAGGAAAAGCACAGCGGACCAGGAAGAGACTCTATGGTAAGGGGCAGGTTTTCTGGTCAGCTCCAATTGATAGGGCTTTCAGTTAGGACAGGTAGAGGAAAAAGGATGCTGAGCTAGGAGGAGACTCTATGGTGGGGGAACTGGACTTCCGGGCGGCTCCAGAATTGAACGGGGGCCTCCTGTTAGGATCTTTGTAGCTCTTTGAGTGTTTATTTTTTTTATTTTATTTTTTTTTATTTATTATATTTCTATACCACCTTTCTCCCGCAGGACTCAAGGCGGTGTACAGTCAAGAAAAAATAAAAGATACATAAACATCATAAAATTGATAATTAAAATTATAGCATAGTTTAGCCCATATAAATAAAACCCAGAATTATATAATATTTTAATCATTCCCAGTTAATGTGCTTAGCCCTGCCTGATTGAACATCAGGGTCTTGAGGGCACAGCGGAAAGCACGGAGATTAGGGATGTTTTGTATATCAGGGGGCAGTTCATTCCAAAGGGTTGGAGCCCTTACAGAGAAGGCCCTCCCCCTGGGAGTCGCCAGTCGGCACAATTTGACTGACGGTACCCTGAGTAGTCCCTCCCTGTGAGAACGAACTGGTCGGTGGGAGGCTATTGGTGGCAAAAGACAGTCTCGTAAGTACCCAGGCCCTAAGTCATGGAGCACTTTAAAGGTGATAACTAACACCTTGTATCACACCCGGAAGACCACCGGGAGCCAGTGCAGCTCACGTAGGAGAGGTGTTACATGGACGCAATGAGATGCACCCATAATCACCCGCGCGGCTACATTCTGGACCAGTTGGAGCCTCCGGGTGCTTTTCAAGGGGAGCCCCATATAGATAGAGAGCATTGCAGTAGTCCATACGGGAGGTGACTAGGGCATGAGTGACTGTGCGCAAGGCATCCCAATCCAGAAAGGGACGCAACTGGCGGATCAGGCGAACCTGATAAAAGGCCCCCCTGGCCACAACCGTCAAATGGTCTTCTAAAGATAGCCGTGAGTCCAGGAGGACACCCAAATTGCGGGCCCTCTCTGTGGGAAGCAAGGTCTCATCCCCAATTGTCAGTGATGGTACCAGCTGACTATACTGGGATGCTGGAAGCCACAGCCACTCAGTCTTGGAGGGTTTGAGTCTGAGTTTATTTCTCCCCATCCAGATCCGTACGGCCTCCAGGCAACGGGACATCACAGCAAGGGCATCGTTGGGGTGGTCTGGAGTGGAGATGTATAGCTGAGTGTCATCAGCATACTGATGAACATTCACCCCGAAAAGGTTTAAGGTTGCCGATCCCTGTTCAAGACGGAGAATATATCCAACACTCTTTCTTCCTCTTATTTTTCCCACTGCAACCACCCTATGAAGTGAGTTGAATTGAGAGAGTGACTGATCCAAACTCACCCATCTGGCTTTCATGCCTGAGGAAGGACTAGAACTCCAGTGTCTCCTGGTTTTCCTTCTTCCATAAAAAACAGACATTTCTATCCTGGTCTGTTAAGGGACAACCCTTTGCCTTGTTGGCTGAGGTTTTTCGTGTCTCTCCAGAAACATTGGTGTTTTACTAGAAACTCTTTTTCTGTCACTTCATCCTGATGTTACCTTTTCTTTAGGGGTGAAATACTACCGGTTCACTCCTATTCAGGTGAATCAGTAGTGATAAAAACTACCGGTTTGGGCAAACTGGTAGTAAACTGGTAGTAAAAAAATGCTACCAGTTCGGTTGAACCAGTAGTTTAAAATGCTGCCAGTTCTTCCAAACAGGCATTTCCAATGATCAGCTGTGCCGAAATCCTGCTTTCTAGCAAAGCTAAACCGCGCGGCACAGCTGATTCCCCCCTCGCTGTTCTACATACCCTTCCAAGCCTCCTTTTGGTGCACACTGCACATGCACATGCAGCACGCATTTGGTGAGCATTGTGTATGCGCTTGGCACACAGCACATATGCGCAGCCAGTGAACCAATAGCAAACCAGTTTAGATTTCACCACTGCTTTTCTTCATCCTCAAGATGTATCTGAGAGTAGTTTAAAGTCATCTTTAGTTGTTTCAGTATGTTGCCATTGAAGTAGGCAAGAAGCATTGTTTTCCCATCGGTGTAATATAGCAAGTTTCGCCCACCTTTTAGTAGATGTTATAGTTAGATCCCACCTAGAAGGGTAGAGCCAAGGGGCCACCTAGGTTAGTACGGGTTTATCCCCTCTTCTCTGGCCCCTTGGTACATTCTGATCTTCTCCATTCTGCTTTGCATAGTGGGAGAAGGATGTTCTTTAAAAACAGCCTCATTCATTCAATATACTCTCCAGGCCCCTGAGCTAATAACCAATGCAGAGGTCTGGGTCTTCCTGAATAATATCTGACTAGCAATGGCTAGTCTGACTGCACAATGAAGGGGAAAAGAGAGAGTTGGTTCCCTTTCTCCTGCATCACAATACAGTTTTCTCTCTACTGATAAGCTGCTGTTGGGCTTCTTTAGAATATAGATTTAACAGTGTTCTGAACTAGCACAAAATGCGTGTCCTAAAGATGGACAGCTGAGGTTTGGCAAAAGTGATACAGAAAGCCTATGTCTGCTTGAGTGCACCCACAAAAAAAAAAAAAAAACTTGTGGCAAACCAGACATTCCTTGGCAGATGGCTATCAAAACTTCCCTCGTCCCCTAGCCTTAACTCCATCATCCACCAATGTACGGCGCGTGATTGGGAATTGAAATCCAGACATATTAAAGTCGCCAAGGTTGAGAACATAGGTCTAATGTTTTAAAATGCTGGAAGCAAGGAAATCTGAGTTCTTGTCCTACTTCAGGAAGGGAACCAGCTGGGTGACTTTGAGCCAGTTATTATCTCTCAGATGTAGAAAGAAACTAATGACAAAAGTGTTGCCTAGAAAATTGCATGGCCATGTCCTGCGTTTTTATATTTACCAGCAGAGCTATTATTTCTGAACTGTCAGACTTACCGTAGTTTGCCAAATTCCTTATCAGTATCTACTGCACATGTACACATTTTTTTACTTCTTCTAAAAACTTTCCTTTGTTCTCCAGCCAGGGAAGTTCATGGCTGGGAAAGCTTCCAAGATGTAACTAATTAGATTAGATAAGATGTTTTATTTTCTTTACAATAAATATGAGTTTAATTAGAAGATGTATTCCGGTTTTATTGATCAAAGTATACAGAAGGATAAAAGTCATGATCCAACTCAAAATGAGGGCAATTACCCCCACGCAAGGTAACGGGACTGATAGCCACTCTGACATTTTAGTTGCCAGAAGTCGAGACTGACTTGAAGAAAATATAAGTTTACTGTACCCATGGTATGGTATGCCAGAAACCAGGCTGCACAAACAAGCGAAGCCCCATTTATGGGATGCAGGGAGCACACGAAACCACGGTCTCTCTGGTCCACAGACAAACCTTTCTCCATGGAACCAGTCCCTGGTGCTCAAAAGGTTGAGGGCTGCTGCTGTAAACTCAGGGACTGGTAGATAGCATTTTAACAAAGCCACAAGGAAGAGATCTTTAACAGATTTGTGACAAGCATTCATTAAGTAAAGCTTTCTGGCTCTCTGTTAGCAAGCTTTTGAATGTCTGTGGCAATAATTGAAACCATCTCATTTTTTCAAACTTCTTAGCCACACATTCTGCAATTAGATTTGCCATTTTTTAAAAAACAGTGCAATAATATATCTGAGGCAGAAATGTAATAAATATAATATTTTCCCATCCTCACACTGGAAAACATCTATGTATGTTTCTTGTCCACCTGGTGTGCATCTGTTAAATGTACAGCCCTTTGTCTAGATGTCTCAGATATAAGAATCACGCAATCTCATTTGCGTGAATAAGAAGCATGCAATTTCATTTGAGCCAAGGAACTTTGGCTCTTTATTCTATTTCCTGTTTCTTAAAAAATTGATGACATTCAATTCTCAAATTCTTAGAAGACTATGATTTAACTTTGCTAAGTTTTTCTCCTATTTCCCCCTTAAAAACTACCTGGACTCTATACAGTATTATTGAGGCACATCTTTATGCTTGTTTTCGGTTGAGAGTTGATTCTGTTTTCTTTGCAAAGATCCAGAATGACAGACATTTTCTGTACTTTCCAGGTCATCGTTCTCCACTGAATGACTTCCAAAGACTAAAGGCTACTCAGCTGATCACTTTGGCTCAACAGAGTGTGGAGCAGATCAGTGAAATAGAAGAATGTGCCCGGCAATGTAACACCCTGGTGGACTGCAGGTAAGCGGAGAAAGCCATAGCTTCAGGCAGGTGAGCTACAGAGTTTACTAGTATAAGCTCAGACAATAGCTTTACCTTGAGTCAGGCATTGGCTTTTTTAGCTGGTAGTACCTCTTAAGAAAGTACCTGTTAAGAAAGGGATGTGGTGGCTCAGTGGCTAAGACGCTGAGCTTGTTGATCGAAAGGTCGGCAGTTCAGTGGTTCAAATCCCTAGTGCCACGTAACGGGGTGAGCTCCCGTTACTTGTCCCAGCTTCTGCCAACCTAGCAGTTTGAAAGCATGTAAAAAATGCAAGTAGAAAAATAGGAACCACCTTTGGTGGGAAGGTAACAGCATTCCAAGCTCCTTTGGCATTTAGTCATGCTGGCCACATGACCACAGAGACATCTTCGGACAGTGCTGGTTCTTTGGCTTTGAAATGGAGATGAGCACTGCCCCCTAGAGTTGGGAACGACTAGCAGATATGTGCAAGGGGAACCTTTACCTTTACCTTACCTCTTAAGAAGCAGCAATTCTCCAGGATCCCAGCAGAAATTTCTCCAGGCTCTTCCCAAAATTCAGAAGAATTCTTAAAAGGTCATTTTAATCTGGGAAGGCTTTTCCTAGTCCTGCTACTTTGTCTGGGAGACTTTGTGCATGCACCTGATTTTGGTCTAGAAAAAACCCTGAGCATGTTCAAATTTGAATGAGAAACTATTAGGAACTTCAGAAAGGAAGACAAAAAAAAAAAAAAAATCCCAGAGGTGACAAATCTCCTTTGCTCTCAAGAAAATGACATGAGCATGTTATGTGGTCTCCAAGAGTTGGGCTTGATCCAGAAGAATCTTAACTCTTCTTTACTTGAAAAACATATGTTTTATTAGAACGTTGGGGTGAGTGATACTTGTCTTATGTGTTAATTTCGCTTCATGCATACATGTCTCTGTATTTACATATACATGGGTAGTTAGCTGCACACACATCCCCATACATACATAGATGTACACATACCAAACTCTGAGAGATGCTCTGAATGAGACATTGAGGGTTGAGGAAAAACTGTGAAGAAGATGCACTGAAATTAGTCTACCATGAAGACTTACTGAATAACAAAAAGTCCAAACTGGTCTACAAAGAAGACCAAATGAAGAATAGAAAAGAGACATGGCAAAACAAAATATTATATGCCCAGTATATTAAAAATAAAACAGGCAAAGTAGATAACAACTAGATGTGGCAATGACCATGAGCAGGAAAGTTGGAGAAAGAGTCAAAAAGTTTAGGCAAACAAGCAATTTCCCATTCCAAAGGTATCTCATGAGACTGCTGTCTATGTTTTCTTCCAGAGCTTTTCACTACAACTGGCAGCGTTATGAATGCCAGCTACTGACTGTGACTCAAAATTCACCACATATCCAGTTGCAAAGGAATGTTCATTATGACCTCTACCAGAAGAAAAGTAGGTTGAAAGTCTGCGTGGAAGTGAAAGACCAGGGAGTATCTTTAATACAAGAGAGGGAAAATGAAAATGCATATTTGTGCTTCCTCTGGCCTGATGACCTAGGGATGCTTATTTAGGACTTGGGTTGCTGAAAGGAGAGAAGGGATACACATACATGAGAGGCTGTGCATAAAAAAAAACTGGAGAAAGAACATCCTTCCAGCTGATACACATCTCCTGTCTTGATCTATAGACTCTCAAGCAAATAGAAGTTGCCTTCTCTAATATGCTTAACTGAGTGCACATCCATATTCATTTTAATATCTGATGTAACTCTTCAGTATCTGTCTGATCTCCAACTTGCTCTTAACATCTGAGAGGGCATCTGGAGTAAATTGATCTCTGCCACAGCAACTGTGGTGAGTGCAAAAGTTCACATAGGTGCTCCCTCCTTTTCATCCATACCTGGTTAAGTCATTATAGGAGGCAGCACAAGAGTCCTCGGCATCAAATTTATTGAAAGCTCCATACATCTTTTTGTTTAGTCTTATCTTGCTGTAGGGGACAGACAGAGTGAGACTTTGGAGTAAAGACTTGCTCAAGGTCCTATGAACTTAAAGGGAATCTTTCTTTCTTTCTTTCTTTCTTTCTTTCTTTCTTTCTTTCTTTCTTTCTTTCTTTCTTTCTTTCTTTCTTTCTTTCTTTCTTTCTCTGCCTGTGCTCAAGGTGGCTTACAAGAATTGTTGGCCCAACATTGGTTGTTGCATCTGGATTTGTGTGTTTTCCTTCCTAGAAGCCTATAAGCCTCTATTATCTGATAAAAGAGCAACACAGCTTTTGAAAAAAGTTGGGTCTCACACTGTCCCCAGGATTGGACAGCTGGGACAAAATATCCTTTAACCTTTCCAGATAATCTGCTGACAAAAGAGAAGGCCAGCGATGACCCACATATTACAGTAGATGCATAAAAAAATGCTCATGTATGGCCTTCCTTTTTCTTGAACTCATGACAGAATGCTCTTATATACATGAAATACATCAGTGACCGCATTCCCAAATAAGTAGCCCCACTCTTACTTGGCTCCCATACCATCTTGCATTAGAAGTTATTTCTCAACTATCACTTCACAGGTTATGTAAGGAAATGCATCATAGGAGACGGGACAAACTATAGAGGGTTCCAGTCTATGACTGAAAAAGGAAAAACGTGTCAAAAATGGCAGCTGAAGTTTCCTCATGATCACAGGTAAAATCTATGCATGCCACCCTTTGAACTTCTTGAAAGGCAATGTGTAAATAAATCAAATAAAGACAATGTGGAAATCAATCTCAGCAACTTTAACGTGGGTGGATTTTGACTTACCAGAGTTTCTCCAGCCAGCATGCTAGTTAGGGGAATTCTGGGAGTTGAAGTCTTCACATCTTAAAGTTGCTGAACTTAGGAAATACTGGTATAAAAACATGAATTAAATAACATAAGTAGAAGTGGGTACTGCCTATGCAGGAGGGTGTTGCTTTCCTGTATTGTTGTTGTTGTTGCTGAGGCCAATGAGAAGGAGAGAAGAGTAGGACAGAAGGGATGTCCCTGAGTAATACCTTCAGAAAAAATAGAATAATAATTGGGCAGTTCTTCAAGCAATAACTTGCTATGTTCAAGATTCTTATAAGACATACTGTATATCTCTGCACTAGTAATCTCTTCTATATCATCTATTATGGTCATAATGTTATGTACAATGAAGCTTAGTGATTATACTTTTGCTTTGTTGATGCTTTCTAAAGCTAACCAGGTTTTATGAAGCAAAAGTTTTAATATTTCCAGGAAGAATCTCATTTTGGAAAGGTGGCTTAGGGAATCTGTACAAAATTGCTACTCCATCAAGCAAGCCAGAGGCTGTCCATAAGTGAATGTATCTACTTTTCTTGGTCTGACTTTATAAGTGACAGGGTGTGGTGCTTTATATTCCTGTCAAGAGCAGCATTACACTGTCCTAGGAAAATGTGATGCAGGTGGCAAGAAAACAACAAACCATAATTAAGAGATAAGTCTTTTTCACCCTGTTTCCCGTTTCCCTTGAATAAACTATTCCTTTACTATTCCAGTTCTCAGCTGATGGTATTGAGGGACGACAACAGAGAAAATATCTCCCCAAGCCCCATTACTTGCTGTTTTTCTGCTCATCTATGACCTTTATAAAAAAATGAATCTATCCCCCCTCCCTCTCTCCATCTATCCATCTGACATTTTAAAAAGAATAAAAGATTTGAAAAGTTTCAGGGCATTGATTTAAAATGATTTCTTGTAATAAACAAGCCATCTTATATTACTTTCAATGATTTCCACCATTATTGAAGTTGCATAATTGGAGAGTGATAATTTTGTGATGAAATCTAGATCAATACTAATGAAGTAATTTCAGTTTCTTTGTCTTTTGTTGTCTTTTTGTTTCTTAAGATTTCGTCCTTCCCAATATAATGGTTTGGAAGAAAATTATTGCCGGAATCCAGATAATGATTGGCGTGGCCCCTGGTGCTACACAACTGATCCTGCTATCCGACATCAAAGCTGTGGCATCAAGAAATGTGAAAATGGTAATTGATTTAAGATGTCTGCAGGACACACATAACTATATATAACCAGCCCATATAATTAATTAAATTATAATTAATTTTTTATTATATAAATATATAAAATATAATTTATTAAAATAATTACCGTATTTTCCGGCGTATAAGACGACTGGGCGTATAAGACGACCCTCCTCAGAGCCATTTAAGGCTCGTCAGAGCCTTATGGGCTGGTCTGCCTGGTTACAGGAGAATGAGACCCGGTGTATAAGACGACCCCCGACTTTTGAGAAGATTTTTGTGTGTTAGAAAGTAGTCTTATACGCAGGAAAATACAGTAATTACTTGATCAGGGAAGCATTCTTTCATTTTAGATTGTTTAAATCCCATCTTTGTTATTTTTATAAATAATTCAAGGTGGCAGACATATAATACTCCTTCCTCCTCCTATTTTCCCCAAAACAACCACTTTGTGAGGTAAATTGAGTTGAATTGAGAGAGAGAGAGAGAGAGTGATTGACCCAAAGTTACCCAGCAACTATTGTGCCTAAGGCAGAGCTAGAGCTCATGGTGTCCCAGTTTCTAGCCTAGTACCTTAATCACTTGACCAAATAGGCTTTGGTCTAGGTCCTAGGCAGTCATGAAAAGTCAAACTGACTTGGAAGGCAATACATGATTGCAAAATGAATAACTATATGTTTTTGTACTGTTGATATTTATTTTTAGTTTTAAATAGTAGTGCCCACAGAATCCCTTGT
Source organism: Masticophis lateralis (assembly GCA_030761175.1). Classification (NCBI taxonomy): domain Eukaryota; kingdom Metazoa; phylum Chordata; class Lepidosauria; order Squamata; family Colubridae; genus Masticophis; species Masticophis lateralis. The sequence goes on from JAUDYJ010000002.1 coordinate 73,584,312, forward strand.
CAATTAATGAAAGTAAACATTCATGCTACACAGGAAAGATGATGTTTATTGTGGATAAGGTGGTACAGTTGCAGTGGTGGGATTCAAGTAATTTAACAACCGGTTCTCCCGAAGTGGTGCGAACTGGCTGAATCCCACCACTGTACAGTTGCCACATGGGTCAACTGTATGGGCCAAGTTTTGATCTGTTTCTGAAGTGGAGAATATAGCAAAATGCAAGCAGCACCTGTTCAATGGGGTCAGATACTCAAAAAAACTACCATAATCTTCTTGATTGATGGTCCTTCCTAAACCATATGTCTATTTGATCTAGTACCAAGTGCTGTTTTGCTTCCAGAGGCCTATTATGCCTATGGAACTTTGTTAGCTGGGGCATGTGTGTTGTTTGGTGTCTCTTGTGTTCTCTCTGTCCAATGTTGTCATGTATTTGGTTGTTATTTTTTTTGTTGTTGTTCAATCCTGAGATTGTACAGTGTGTGTGAATTCTCATGCTGTCTGCCTAGTTCATTCATGTAAATTAGTTTTCTTAGTTACCTTCCCTTCAACCTTCTGGTCAAGATGTATAGGGAGCCACAGACATGATTTTAGAGAAATTATCCAGAAGCCACTAAGATAACAACAGGAGCAAGCTTGGAGCCCAGGGCACAGGGAAAATATGAGAAAAAGACACACACACTGGTTTCTCCTGAATCCCAAAGTGTAAGAGGGAAGGAAGGGGAAACAGTCAGACTTTCAAATTATTATAATCTTTTTAAATAATGTTGAATCGGTTTCCTGATTTGGACAATTTTGCAGGGCTGACTAGATTCTGAGTGACTCTTACTACATACGTCTTACAGTAATACTCTGTCTTTGCCTTCCAGCTGTCTGTGTATCATGTAATGGTGAGGATTATCGGGGATTCGTTGATCACACTGTGTCAGGCACAGAGTGCCAACGCTGGGATCTGCAGCACCCTCACAAGCATCCATACCTGCCAAACAAGTACTGATTTTAGCCATTGTGTAATCTATAAAGCAGCAGGAGAAAGGGTGTTCTCTATGAAATGTTGCCATGAAGCAGGGGTGAAATCCAGCAGGTTCTGATAGGTTCTGGGGAACCGATAGCGGAAATTTTGTTCAGTTCGGAGAACCGGTAGTGGAAATTTTGAGTAGTTCAGAGAACCAGTAAATACCACCTCTGGCTGGCCCCAGAGTGGGGTGGGAATGGAGATTTTGCAATATCTTCCCCCCAGGAGTGGGGATTTTGCAGTATCCTTCCCCTGGAGTGGGGTGGGAATGGAGATTTTGCAGCATCCTTCCCCTACCATGCCCACCAAGCCACATCACACCCACCAAGCCACGCCCTTAGAACCAGTAGTAAAAAAATTTGGATTTCACCACTGTCATGAAGCTACGTGACAAGGAAAACCTTGGGAGATGGAGCTACTAATATCTATCAGAGGAATTGGCTCATATTAGTAATGACTTTGCAGTTGTCACAATCTTTTTTCACACTAATGTGAAATATATGTAGTGGAGACACAGACACTTCCAGGTTCAATTTCAAGCATCTCCAGGGCAGACTGGATCCATAGCAGCATAAGAGGAACCTTGTTAGATCAGAGGTCCAGTAGCTAGTTCAGATTTTTTTTTTGTTGCCGCAAAAGTGAATTATATACCTTTGGAAAGTGCATACTGGTTATACCCGCAGAAGCACTTTTATTCTTGTGTTTTATACATTGGCATTCATATATAATAGTGTGACTGATAGTTTTAATCCTTTATATTTTTTAAAGCTAAATTGGTGGCAATTACTTATTCTAAGCACATTTCATAGTACATTGATGTTTACCCTGGAAATATAATTCCCTTGATCATGCCAAAATTTCCCAATATTCAGCTTTGTAGTGTTAAGTAAGGTCCCAGGATTTTAAGAGAAGGCACAAGATGAATTTCACCACAGTGCATCAGGCTTCCTCTTACTAATCTTTTTTTTAAAAAAATTCTCTGTCTTTGCAAGTTTTAATAGAGAAAAGCAGAAAGTAACATACATAAAAAACAAAAAACAAAATTATAAATAATCACCTGTTTCAGAGAGGAGTGCAATTTTGTCCCTAAATGTAGTAACCAGAGTATTCTAAGTTTGCATCAGAGTTTTGTTTAAAGAGAGCTACTAGTTTTATTTACACATATTTTTATATGATCTTCAATATGGAAATTATTTTTGCCCACCGCAGCTGTTCACTGGCTCACATTTTAATTGGACATGACCTTTCTTGGCCATCCATTACTGGTTGATATATACGTGAAATTACGATTGGTTTATTCCATTTCTCATATGATAACATTTCTGCCTGAAAACCGTTGTCAAGATGGGCAGAGCTGAGCTAAACCGACCACTGGTCTCATTTGGTATAAAGCACCAGGCAGCGTCCAATGCACCTATTAGCCTCTTACAAACTTGCTTCCAATACACAAATGCCACAGTTATAGCCACCAGAAGTGTCTGTTTTTCCTCTGATGTTGACATTATGAAGCACATCATGTCCATTTTCAATATTGAGAATAGTGTTTTAGTTTAATTCCTCCTTTCTCTGTTATTTTTTAAAGGTACCCAGATAAAGACCTTGCTGATAATTATTGCCGTAATCCTGACGGTTCTGAGCAACCTTGGTGTTACACAGTGGATCGTGCCAAGGAACGTGAATTCTGTCACATTCGTAAATGCAGTAAGTCCTTCTGAGGTTCAGGACCTATTTGGAAATATATCACGAAGGGATCAGTCATAGTCTGTTTTTCAGACACCAAGGGGAATTTGAGACCTTATGTGGAGACAAACCTGAATAATGATCTTTTAATATATTTACAAAAGCTACATGTAATAAAGAAAAAATAATAATATTCAGATTACTTACTACTATTTATGATGCACAAAATCTGTCTCTTAATATATAAAATGCACTGTGAAAGTCCTCATGGTGGTTAAATTAATTTGATTAATTTCTAGTTCAGTTTGCATCCTAGTCGGCCCCTATATCCAGACCAGAGCAAGCTCATGTGCTACTCAGTTCACTGAGCAAAAACTATAGCTTGACATTTACTTATTAAAACATCTACAACAACCTAAACAAATTAGCTAAATTGTAGCTAATGGGACAAAAGACAGGCATAAACAAAGAGAGAGAGCTATAAACAACAGGCTAGAGACAAAAGGACAGTGGGCCTAGTAGCACCAATCTCTGTTATCTATCTCTCAAAAGGTACAGAACTTTCAGGAGCCCCTGAAAACAGTACTGTAAGGCAGTCCCAAAGGAAGCAGACTTTGTTTATTCTTTTATGTGCATAACAGCAGGAGAATAGAAGCAGATAAGGCAGGACACCGGATAATTAAGAAAAAAAAAAGGGTTGATAAGAATGATGTGCTCAACAACGTATGCAAGTGTTCGTTTGTTTTTTGCTAATTCAGTGGGGTCTCTAAGCCAGTGTTTCTCAACCTCAGCAACCTAGCCAGCACTGGAATTCTGGGAGCTGAAGTCCATGCATCTTAAAAGTTGAAAACACCGCTTTCATCCATTTTGTAATTGTAGATTGCACTTAATGAAAACTGGAATGTAAACTTTACAGTTTAAAAATGTTGAAACTTGAATAAGTAAAAACATTCTTATGAGTGAAGGCGAATATATGGGTCCCAGGAAAATGTTACAGATCCAATCTGGGTCGGTCACGGAGATCAGAGGTGTAGTTTTCTGAGCTTTTGGACTTGTGCTGGAGCCCATCCTCAGGAGCCCATCTCTAGCAGAATGTGACCGACCCAGATTGGATCCCCAAAACGTTCTTTTCCAATGTCTTTGATGTTAATTCAGGAATGAATGTAGTATTCTTTTTTTCATTCATGCTATGAAGGATTTGTGATACTTTGTGATTTGATTTCCATGGATTCTCCCTTTTGGAAGCAGAGAAACATCCACATAAGTCTATTACAACCAGCTGCTTCCGGCTGAAAGGAGAAGACTATCGAGGCAAGGTGAATGTCACTACATCGGGCGTCCCCTGCCAACGCTGGGACTCACAGACACCACACCGACACAATTTCCACCCTGAGAAATATCCATGCAAGTATGCATTCGTGATGCTATTCTGCCAGAAATATAGTCAAAGTAGAAATGGGAGTGGAAGTAGTTCCTCTGAAAAGGTTTCCTGCTGCTAGGCATAAAAAATCCTTCCACTTGAGCTGCATCCCACTACATGAGATTATCCATTTTGGTTTGGGATTAAAGTAGAGTTTCTTCTTTTTTGGTCTACCCAAAGCCCAGTAATGGGCTAGTGATCACCCATTCAACTGGGTAGAAGTTTGCTTTATTGTTTTGAAGATCACTGTGAGGCGTTCCAAGAAATGCACCCATAGAAAACGGAATTCCGAGACAGATAGATTCCTCAAGCAACAATTTTATTGGATACATCATATTGGCACAACTGGTGAAAACTGACTCTGAAAGTTCCTGTGGTTTTTACCTAATAAAAAAGAGAAAAAAAATTTCCCTTTCCCCATCTCATCAGTCACATCGTCCAATAGAGGTGCTTGCCAGTTGCTTGGTTACGTCACTCCTCCTCTCCCAGCCACCTGTTGAAATGACCTTGGTTCCCACAGGAAAACCTTTTGTTTTGACTACAAAACTCCAGTTAACTATTTCTCTCCCCCTTCTACCTAATGGCAACCCTGAAGCCTCCAAGATGGCCCCAGCCAGGTTCACTTCAGGGTTGACAATCAGTCAACTGATGACACTTGGGCATAGTATGAATTTATTATTTCACTAAAGGCAGGAAGGCTGTTTCCTTTCCGTCAGAGTCGTTTTACACATATCAGCCCAAGAAAAAGGGACATTATTTTTTTTTCTTGTCTGCACAGCATGATAAACAGTGAAACTTTAGAAAATGACTCAGAACCAATTTTCTTTAAACACTGTGCATCCTATGCTTTAGGGAGTGTATATTCAAAGAAAGGATATTCTTATTACTGTTCAAAAGGGAAAAAGGAAAAGAAGGCAAATACTACTTTTGCTGCTTTACTATCCCCTCCTTTTGAGTTTTCTCCACAAAATGTTCTATGAATTTTTTTTTAAAATTTAATTTATATGCCGCCCTTCTCCGGAGACTCAGGACGGCTTGCAATGCGTTAAGTAATAGCCTTCACACTTTTGTATATACCTGCTCAGTAGGGCTTTCGGGCCCCCCTAAGTGGTGTTCTTTTTTTTATATACAAAGTCAGCTTATTGCCCCCAGAATCTGGGTCCTCATTTTACCTACCTTGAAAGGATGGAAGGCTGAGTCAACCTTGAGCCTGGTGAGATTCGAACTTGCAGTAATTGCAGGCAGCTGGTGTCACTTTAACACCACTTTAAACTGCTGCGTCACCAAAGCTCTTGGTGCTGGTGAGCTTTGGCTTTATTTAGGAATTCTTGAATATCTGTGCTTGTTAGTGTCTTCTATACATTTCACTCGCTGTATCTTTTAATGCAGAAGTCTGCAGTATTGAGAATGGATTGCTGTGCCCATCTCCATCACTCTCTCTTTCTTTCCTCAGAGTGAGGCCTTTGTGCTGTGGCATCATAGACTGTGGCCAGGTTGCCTGTAGTCCCTCACTCTAAGCCTTTTCTTATGAGTGAGTGAAACGTTATTCACAAATTTTATCTTGGCTCCAAACAATGCCAGTTGTATCATTTCTGATCCCCATTGCTTGCCCCAAACCTGTCCCTTCTGTATCCAATTCACTTTTGGATGGTGGTATCCTAATTTTTGAGTATGCTGTTCCCCATCAGCAAGCTGCATGATTTCTCCTCTGGCTTTGCTGATGCCCCCTAAGCAAAGGAACTAATATGGAAGCTGTCTTCTTTTCTTTGCAAACTTGAAAAGTGTCTGGCAGGTTTCTCCAGAGACACACTTGCCCCAAGGGCTCATTTTCAAGTCTTAAAGCAAGGCATGAGGATAGGTAGGATAGTTTGACCATAAAGATGGCTCAGCTTTAAAGAAACCCTGATTCCAGATGTCACTGGTTTTCTCTCTGAGGACAGAGGCACTCTAGGCCAGGCCTCTGGTGACAATAGCAAAGCATTTTACCTAGAAAAGACAGTGTCTTGGGTTCCCCAGTTACAAATCATTTAGAGATTTCAAAGTTAAGACAATCTATTGAAGGAGCTCAGAAACTGAAAGCCTATGTAGTAAACTAACTTGGATGACTATAGAACTTCACTAACTACAGGTCTGTGTACATCGGAGACTATGTAAGTCTAAAAACAAATCTTATGACTACAGCCTATGTTATAGCTGTGGACCAATTACTGGTAACCCTGAAGTATCTTCCAGAGTGCTCAGTCTTAGAAACCGCAACAGAGTTTATGTTGGAGGCCAGCCAGAAGCATTTGGGTGCATCTTCAGGAGGGTGTTGAGGTTCTGCCTTGCTTCTACTTTCTAGAGACCTAAGTGAGAATTACTGTCGGAATCCTGATGGCTCAGAGGCTCCCTGGTGCTTCACTACCATGACCAACCTGCCTAGAGCTTTCTGTTTCCAGATCAAGCGCTGTGCTGAGGACGTGGAGACAGAAGGTAAGAATGGTGGCCCCGAGTTGGGATCTAGAAGGAGGTTTTTCACAGTCACTCTTCTCACAGGAGTTTGAGCGGTATTATTCCTAAAGTTTGAAGTACCATTGTTTATTATCGTGGCGCGAGAAAAGAAGCAGCAGAGTTCTATCTGCATATCATTTGAGTGACTATAAGGATTCTATACGTTACCGGGATCCTATATGTCAGAAATGATGAGATCAAAAGGGAATCTATAGCAAAACACTGAGTGCTTCTATTTTTCCATCCAGCTCCTGATTGTCTGTTCCCCCTTTCAGCCCATCTTCAATCCAACTTTCTGTAGTCACTGAGGATGTTTTGTTCTCACTGTGATGTTTCCCGCTCAAGGTTAGCCTTCTAGCAAGACTTGGTTTCTTAGAGATTCTTATTAGTTATTGAACAGAGATTGGTAATCTGTTGCTCTCTAGGTCTCCCAGGAGAGCACAATTCCTTAGTAGTTGGAAAGTTGAAATGTTGAAAGTTGGAATGTTTGAAACTCAAATGCTTGTATAAAATGTGTGTACCAAGATAGGCAAATGAACTCAGGTGAGTCTTTGATTTCCACAGGCTGTTACTATGGAAATGGGGAAGATTACCAAGGCACAGTTAGTAAGACCCGGAAAGGAATTACCTGCCAGAAATGGAAGGAACATACCCCTCACACACTCCAGTAAGTGTATGAATGATGAGAAATCTATCAGTATGCTGTTTCCATTTCCCTCTTTAAGCCTTGGTCATGATAGGGAGAAAGAATTAACCCCATTAGCACCCAGAATTCATGAAAAATGCTCAAATTGCAGCTATTTGGCCTGATTCTGAGAGAAAGTATCTCACAGGTAAGCATGTGTTCACCTATCCCATTCATTATTTTCTGAGGGCAAGATTGACAGGATCTTAGATGTGTCATTAGGAACCATGCCAAGTTTTTGAAAAATAAATGTTAATAATAATATGGAATATACTTCTATGAATGATGAAAATATAAAAAATGGACCTAACGAAAATAATATTTTCAGTGGTAGGAGAAAAAATATCTCAATGGAAGACAAGGAGAAAAATGGTGGCTAGTCACTTGCTGTAGGGCCCTTTCTTAAGTTCTGGAACGATGTCAAATTGGTGAGCTCATAAAGCTTAGTGAAAAAAAGGAGTTCTAGAATAGCACTTCCCTATTGTATGGCTGCTTTGGGAGATAGAAACTACCTTCTCTTTGGGTTGAAGGAGGTGGGCAAGGCCATAAAAATAGAAATGCCCCATGTTCATAGTCCATTGCAGCTCTTCTCCACAAAGGTGATGGCTATCCATCCAAGAAAGAACATCTATTGAATGACGTGAATGGATGATTAAGAAAGAGAGAAGTGAGAACAGAAAGGGTGATTGGATCATTTAAAGCAGTGTTGGCAAACCTTTTTCTCCTGGTATGCCGGAAGTGTGTATGTGTGCGCGCAACAGCTTGTGTGCGTGCCAGCACCCATAATGCAATGCAAACCCTCCCATATGTGCATGCGGAAATGAGCCCTGTGCATGCACTCCCCATTGCGCATATGCGTCCTGCAGATGTACTCCGCCCCCCCCCATTTTGGGCCTGGAAAGTCGTTATTCTGAGGGAAGTTTGGGGCTTCCCTGTCTCCCCACCTGAGAAGACTTCTGGCATAGCCCTAGGCCTCCAGAGTGAGTGAGTGAGGGAAGCCCTGGCCTGCTGCTCCTGCCAGCCCCCCTCCTTGCCCCCAGCAAGAGCGGTTCTGCCCAGGAGTACTGGAGGAGAGCACAGCTCCTCACTCATGGAGATCCACCAGCGGGAAAGTGTTCACGGTAAGAGGTGCGCTGGCCAGGAAGCAGTCATGCTCCCTGGCCAGGGAGAGTTGCACAAATCTTTGCTGGAGTGAACATGCAATCCTCTCTGGCCAGGGAGCATGACCGCTTCCTGGCTCGCGCATTTCTTACCATTTTACGTGACCACTTCCCCACTGGTGGATCTCCATGAGTGAGGAGCTGCGCTCTCCTCCTGTCCTCCTGGGGCAGCTCGCCTCCCCACTGGTGGCTTCTCCTGCCTGCTCCAGGAGTAGCCTGTCTGTTACCCAGGGAGAACGGCCTGCAACTGCAGCCTGCCCCCGCCCTCTCTGCCCCAGCAGTTGCTCCTGGTGCTGCCGGAGAAGCGGCAGCACGAGAACTGGTCTTGCTGGGGACAAGGGGGCGGCAGTGGCAGGAGCAGCTGGAGGGGAGAGGGAATGGCAGCAGGTTGAGGCAGCAGACAGTTTGAGCCGGCTAAGAGGCAACGTTCCTCCTCTTGCCAGCCTCGAGCTCAGCTCCGGGCAGTGTCCAGCCAGCCATACCTGGCCTCCCCCTGCGGCAGCCCACGTGGATCTCAGACAGTGCAATTTTGGGGCCTTTCCTCATGGTGGCGGTGATGAGGCAGGCAAGCAGCTGGGTGCACGGGAGCGACTGGCAGCAGTGCTCCTGGCTGGCAAAGAGCAGAGTCCCCGGGCTGCATGTGGGCAATGACATCATGGCTGGTGCACACGCGCACTAAGACGTTAAGGCCAGCTGATCATTGCATGCGCATGCGCACCAGTAACCAGCAGACTAGCTGGCTGGTGTGTGTCACAGCTTGCGATTTCATCATGCGTACCCTGGAAACCTGGAAGAAAAATGAGCGACGCCATGCGTGCCAGGCAACATGGCTGTGCATGCCACTTCCGACACATGTGCCATTCGCCAACACGGATTTAAAGACCAAGTATTGTTCATTGTTATCATTTTATGTCCTTGTAGCAGAATTCTGTGAAACTCCTTTTCAGGTTCTCTTACACTCAAAATTTCCTGTAATTTTTGCATTTATTCTTGTTATTTTTGCCTTTGATTTTTTTTAAAAAATTAGATTTATATGCCGCCCTTTTCCGGAGACTCAGGGCGGCTTACAATGCGTTAAGGAATAGCCTTCATACTTTTATATATTTATACAAAGTCAGCTTATTGCCCCCAACAAACTGGGTCCTCAATTTACCCACCTTTATTTATTTATTTATTTATTTGTTTAGATTTGTATACCGCCCTTCTCCTTGCGGACTCAGGGCGGTGAACAGCCAAATAAAAATAGTACACAAAAGTTAAACAATTTCTTTAAAAAAAGCATATAACTTTGGCTAAAAATTAAAACCATTAACCATTAAATATTTAAAATACCCAACCCTATAATACAGATCTTAAAAATTCAGCGGGGTCAGGCTAGACCAGCAAGCTGAAAGAGATGAGTTTTCAGGGCCCGACGAAAAGTCCGGAGGTCAGCAATTGTTCTCAGTTTTGGAGGAAGATCGTTCCAGAGGGTAGGGGCTGCCACAGAGAAGGCCCTCCCCCTGGGGGTCGTCAGCCGGCATTGTCTGGCTGACGGCACCCTGAGGAGACCCTCTCTGTGGGAACGCACCGGCCGGTGGGAGGCTATTGGCGGCAGAAGGCGGTCCCGTAAGTACCCTGGTCCTAAGCCATGGAGCGCTTTAAAGGTGGTCACCAACCTTATAAAGGATGGAAGGCTGAGTCGACCTTGAGCCTGCCTGGGATTGAACTCGCAAGTAATTGCAGCAACTGGATCTTAAATGCTGCCTTTGTAGGAGGCATTACTCCCCTATGCTACTCAGGCTCTTATCATTAGGGGAATTATCATTAGGGGAATAGTAACAGCCCATTTCCAATTGTCAGACAGATACAATCTTCACACATTCAACCAATTGTACATCCACTCTGCAAGCAAAATAGATCTGTATTTTAAGATGTCTCCATCACTCTGTCTCCACCTGCAGCCGTATCATTTTTCAACATTCTCACAGCATTGTAATTCTTATTTAAAGCTCTAAAGTACTCCCTCCAATCAATTATCAAGATAGCTGACAGAGGCTGTAGAGTGCACAAGTGCAATTTATATGTAAATAGAGAAGAGCTACAGCAGGTAGATGTGGCACCTTTTTTGAGGGGAAATGTGGTGTTTGTCAGAAGTGTGCAAATAGATGAGAGTGAGTATATCTCTTGGTGAAGGAAAACTGCATTTCTTTCAGGAGTCAAAGATGAATTTTAGGGAAAAATTAGTATCTGCTGATGGAAATGCTTTCAAGTGTCTGAATCATCCATAAGAACTCATTGACAACTATATGTAACTTTTATGAGAAAACCCCCCCAGTAATCCTGCAAATACGAAACAGAAAAAATGACATAATACTGAACAGTCTTTTTGAATTTTCTTAGGCACTTCTTTCCCTTACTACCTAATGTGCGTCTTGAACAGAATTATTGTCGTAACCCTGACAATGACAGTCATGGGCCCTGGTGCTACACTATGGATCCTAATACTCAATTTGATTATTGTGCCATTAGACCATGTGGTAAGTTTGATTCATGATGAAGTAATGGACACTGCCTTAGGGTCTATTCTTGGGAGCCAGCTATAAGTGTCATCTTCTTGCCTAGATTTTCTTCAAGAGGCCAAGATTTTTCATGCCCATGTTGACCTCTTTGTGGTCAGATGAAGTGAAGGATTTGGCTTACCTGTCCTGTCCTGTTTTGATGCAGTAGTTGTTTCTTGGTTTGCAACATAAATCGTTTGAGCATTTGAAACTATAGTAATAGGTGGTGCATGCATTCACCAATATACCGTAAATTAAACAGTCTAGCAAAACCGCAACTCCCATTTCCAAGAGGGGAAGATGGGCAGCATATACATTTAATAAACACATGAATAAAATATACTACTATATGATTTTTTGTTTATCATTGTTTATCATTTATATTTATAATATAATTGAGCGTCTCTGGCTTTCCAAATGTTGTTAGATCCCAATCCTATTAACTTCAGACAGCAGGGCCAGTGGTTTGGGAAAAGGGGAATGTTAATTTAACAATCCCTGGAATACATGTCACTTCAAATACTTGCAAAGAAGTAATTTTCCTTTGTTTTTTCAAAAAATAAATAAATAAATGGAAGATTTCATGTCTTACTTTTTTGGCTTCAGAAACAATCATGAATATGTAATGGCATATGATTCTGAATGCCAAGTATTTTGCTAAAACTAATGCCTGAAATCTGGTTTGGCTGGATGCTGTGCTAGAAACCAGAAAACTGAGTTCTAGTCTTGTCCTGGACATGATATATAGCTAGGGAACTTTGGGCCAGTCAATGTTTCTCAATCTAACCCACCTCGAAGTGTTATTGCTATTGGTAAAATAGGAGTTAAGAGCATTAAATATGTGAACCAACTTGAGTTGACCAAAATAAAGGGGAGATACAAACCCAATGAATTAATGAATGCTTGTTCAACCTAACCTTGTCAAAACATTTTTCTACCAACTGCTGTATAAGGTGCGACAGACCCTTTTGCTTCTTAAAATGATCCTGAACCAGAAGACGCCACAACAAAAGCTCACACATAATTCAACTCACAATTTACAGAGATGTGCTTGTCACTCACTCAGGACAAAACACACATATTTTGTAGAAACAAAAACCTTCTACAATGAGTATGGATGATAAGCTTTGTAGATTTTGGCACCTCAGAGAGTGCCATGAATAAATAAATAAACAATACGTGGAACGTAGCTGTGCGTGCATCAATCCATGTTTTGCTTTGTTTCTACAGCTGATGACAAGAAGTCGTCCCATTTGCTGAATCCAGGTGAGCTTTCTGCCAGGCATTCTATCTGTGGTAATTTTGTGAGGAAAAATAGTTTTGATGAGAAAGGGAAACAGGTGTAACAAGTTTTCCCTCTGCCTTTGGCTTCAGGTGACTATGTGAATAGTTAGAAATGAAGTGTGTTGCTTTAAAAAAAAACCAAAACATTTAAGGACCATATTCATAACTTGACTCCCTGATTGCAGAGAACGTGGTTTTTGACCAATGTGGCAAAAGGAATGAGCGAACAGAGGTACGGGCTCGGATTGTAGGAGGTGGACCTGGAAACTCACCTTGGACAGTCAGCATCCGCAATCGGTGAGCAGAATCTGACTGGTCGTGGGAGATCAGGTGGTGCAAAAAATATTGGCTGCAGATACCTTACCCAGCAAAGCAGAGAATGAATCTTGATGGGAGAGCTTAGTAGTTCTTTTAAAAGAGGAGATCGTAATTCCGTGAGCAACTTTGAACTCTCATTGTTATTACTCATTGTCTTCTGGATTGGCAGCTCATAAAAAATTGCAAAGAAGGGAAACTTCTCTGTGTTTCCCTGCAAATTAAACAAATTAGGGATGTCAAACTCAATTTCATTGAGGGCCAAATCATTCTTGTGTTTGACCACGGGGGTGGGGGGGCAGGGGGGCACGGCCAGAGTGGGCATGGCCAGCTTGACATCACTTGTGTCGGGGGTGCCTGTGGAGGCCTGAGCGCTCTGCTAGTGAAAACGGACTCCTGAGCTCCCTTTTCGGTTGCAATGTGTAAATGGAACTAGCATAAATGGAGCTTGGGAAAGCTGCCCACAGCCCTTGCAAGCTCTGCTTTTGGCTGCGACGGGATCCTGCAACCCTCTGCCAGTGAAAACGGAGCTCGGGAGGGCCACACATGGTCCTCCCAAGCTCTGTTTTTACTGGCAGAGGCACTGCGGGCCAGTCCTTCACTGTTTCCAAGGCGGCCCCTGGGCCTTGAGTTTGACGCCCCTGAACTAGATGTTCCTATGAGGCTGCTTTGTGCAGCCCTTGGACCTCTTTTTACCCAAGACCGGAAAGGGGCACATAGTGCACAGCTGTGGAATGCCCCATTGCAAAGTTGCATGTTACTGACAACCTGGACCTACTCCCTGGACCCATTGCCCCTGTGACACGTGCCACTCTTTTTGCTTTCCAGAGAAGGAGTCCATTTCTGTGGAGGATCACTGGTAAAAGAGGAGTGGGTAATCAGCACCCGGCTGTGTTTCTCCTCCTGGTAAGCAGAGTTCTGGCAAAACTTATATTAGAAGTCCCCCCCACCCTTTTCTTGCACATTTTTCTTTGATTTCTTTCTTTTTCTTTCTTTCTTATTTTCCATACTTTTTTTGCTAGTTATTATCTTCTGGTTTAAAAGTTTTGTTAAAAATTATACATACAGTGGCGTTAAATAAGTTGTTGATTACAAATCATTTTTGTTTTTGTTTTATATTCAGCACTTTCACAGGCCACATAGCCGCAGGGTTACTGACACTACTTCTGTCTGTTGTTCAAATCTAGATTATTTTCATAGGCCAGAAAGGATCTCTAAATTGCATGTTGAAGTTATTAATGGCTTTACCACTGGTATATTGGATGATTTTGTCCTTTTTATAGTCTATTGAAAACATTTTTTTTTAATTTAAAAAGTTGTTTTGATTTTTACACATTATCTTTTGCCTACATTTGGTAGCACTCTTGGGGGATGTAGGCCGAAAAGTGGGATATAAATAAAATACAGTAATAGACAATGTTATATAAATCCATAGGCCTATATTTTAAACAGCTGTCATTCACAGACGCCAGCGCATAACTAGCTTTGAGTCATTGGACTGTTTTGTATGTTTAACTAAGCAAATAGGCTTGCTTGTTGTTTTGTTGAGCAATTTCTTCCAGCACAGAGAGAAACGGATAGACAAGTGGACTCAGTTCTCAGGAATGGCAATATTATTTGGGGTTACTGAGGGTTGAAGGCCCCACTTCTAGAAGAGGCTGCCCCAAGAAGTAAACGCCCCGAGTGAAGTGGCTAACCAATCATCCCTCTATCGTCTGAGTAACCAAACAACAGGACAAAGTTTGCTAACAGCCAGAGAACAGTCTAAGAACATATCTATAAATAAATAGATCATCTTAAACAAGCTATGGGTACATTCTGTGATTTGTTCTAGCTGTGGGTAACACAAATCCTGCATTTAGGAGATATACTTAGTATATTTAAAATCAAAGCACACTGGGGGAAGGAGTCATTGAATCAGGCTAAGCAAGCCAGTTATGTGTAATTAAAAAATGCATATTTATGTACAATGTATATCCGTGGTATCTCTTCCTTGTCTTTTCTAAAGAGCCTGCGATATTCCTATGCTCATTATCCTCTGATGTCATGACTGAGTATGGATTGGAATTCGAGTCTCATCAGTCCAATCCCAAGATTAGTCAGATTCTGTTATAAGAGTGATAGCACCAATTAATAGAGCGATGTATGCCTGCTTCAAAAATGATTATGAAAAGAAGGGCAGCACATTTGTCCTGTTTGTGGAAGAGAGTATGTTATTTCCCAGGTTCTTATATCTGAAAAGAGATGGTGCTGCTTTAAAAATCACTTTGATTAGTCATCTCCTAAAAACAGCAGCCTCTTTTCTCAGGCTTATGCAGAAATCTGAAATCATGGTATCTGCTTTGCTCTGTTTGCAGAGAGGTCATATCTGCCATTTTGGTGAGATCCGAAGGATGCATAGACTTAGTGATCAACATTTAGGTAGGGGCAGCCAATAAAACAGGGGCAGCAGCTACTTGACCATGGCTGAACTCAAGAAATGCCAAGCAGTTTAGATTTTGTTAATATTTTGATGGGAAACTATCAGGAAATTCCAGACTGATGGACTAGATTGGAAAGCCAAAAAATACTTGGAAGAAGACAGTGACAAATCACTTCTGTATTTTTGCTATATAAATGTGACTGCAGTCAGCAGAACTCAAAGGAATTTTACCTTTACAGTGGCAGAAAATGTTATGAGAGACAGAAATGATTAATACCCTATTAACTTTTCCTACTTGGGAAGCTGCTGTTGATGGAAAGGCTTCAGTCATCTTGTAACAATTATTAATTCCTCTTCTTGGCAGTGATGCTGACTTAACTGGTTACTACGTCTTGCTTGGAACACTCTTTAAGAATCCTGGTCCTAATGACCCAAACAAACAGGCCATTCCTATAATTAAGATTGTCTGTGGTCCCTCTGAGTCACTTGTGGTGATGCTGAAACTGGAGAGGTAAGTGGCCTTTCAGATATTCTGTATCCCATATAGCATGAAAGCAACTTAGTTTACATGCCAATAGGCGGATGTCAAGGCTTCCTCAATAGAGGCTCCTAAGAGCCTTCTGCCCTGTTGTATTTTGGGATCCACAAGCTACATACTTTGTTGTAGAGAAATCTCACTGAGGTAGAGAATTGGAATGGTCTATGAAACAAGGCAAAGGAAAGGAACCTTTCACACAGTTAGCATTCAGTAACGGATGTACTAGACTTGGGCAACAGAGGTCCTCAATCTGTCAGTGTGTTCCACCCTCCATCCTTAGCTGTATGGCTTGTGGGGAAGGAGCTGATGAAGATGGTGGTATGCTGCAAAAAAGCTCACAAACAGAAACAATTAAGAGAAGTGATAGCAATAACAATAGCGCTTACTTATATACCTCTTCACAGTGCTTTACAGCCCTCTCTAAGCGAGTCAGCATATTGCCCTCAACAATCTGGATCCTCATTTTACCCACCTCGGAAGGATGAGTCAACCTTGAGCTGGTGAGATTCGAACTGCCGGCAGCCGGCAGTAAGCAGAAGTAGCCTGCAGTCCTGCATTCTGACCACTGCGCTACCACAGCTCTGTAGGATAGGAATGTCTAGTAGGCAGTTTGGGTTATCCAGTGCCAAGACTAAATTTGGCAGCTATCTTACTATTTGAAGATGTTTCTTTTTTTACTGACAGGCAGCTTCCTTCCTTGGACTTTGCAGGTAATGTTTTAGATTTCCTTTCTCTAGTCAGTTCCAAAAAAATTAAATTAGAATTACTAGATTCAATGATTTTCAGTCAGATAAGCAGATCTCTTCACGTCTCCTCTAGAAGAAACCTAGCTGGGGTTTTGACCATCAAAGACATCCCAGAAACAGGGAACTAAGTTGAAGTGCTTTTTTTTCCTTGTCTCTGCTCTTAATTGTTAGATATATTCCTGCTTCAGGAACTGAAACCTGAATCCTACCCAGGGCTGATCTCATATCTTAAAAATCTTTATGAACAAATACATAATTGCATCTTTAGAAAATACATTCCAGTGTTGTGCTATGGGTGGCATAGCAAAACAGAGCAAAAACATGAAGCTGGCAGGAAAACCACTTCCTTATTGGCAATGATGCTGACTTAACATTCATCAGTAAACATTTATCCTCATTATGTTACAGGGCTCCCAGCCCTTCTTTGAACTTATGGAAAGCTGTATTGGTCTAACATTTGCTTTCCCATTGCCCATCTCTATCTGGGCTTGTTACCTTTGTTCCGAGTTCTGCCATCTGATTTCCCCTCAGGTTACAAAGCCTAATACTATTTACCTACTTCCTTTGTATGGTACTAAAATAAGGGCGGGTGGTTATAATAATAAGGGCTAGGCTGACTTAAATGTGCCTTACTCTTAAACTGAGGATATGATGAAGGCAACACAGTGAGGGTGCAGTGGAGAAAGAGGTGTCCAGGGCAGGTTTAGGCAGTGGTTAGGTGCAAGTGGAAATTGTCCTGGGATGAGAAGACAGGATGTTTATAGCTTTCAGACAAAAGGTGTTACAATGCTAAAGCTATTACCCTGTGTGGTGTATTTTTCTTCCCTGCTGAAAGTTGCTTTGGTGATTGAAGCTGCTAAAGAAACTGATACAAAGGAGTAGTCAGTTAGTAGCTTTTACAAGAAAACAAGCTTCCATGAATTTGGTTTACAAGAAGGGATTTAATACAATAAAAACTTAAAAGGCTTGCTCAAGGTAGATTCATACAGTCCCCAAGCTTGTGATGACTCCTTGAAAACAACTCCCTCCTATTTATGTTTTTGCTGAAGGCCTCATGCAGCAGCTATCACCGTTCATGGTGGAAAGATCAGTCATGGGTGTGATGCCAGCATCAGCAGACATCCAGCCAACCTTGGCTGTGCTTGAAATGTGATCAGCACTTTGAAGTGGCTTCTGGGTACAGAACAAAGATGTGAATTAGTTACTTTATGCCTGCTCTTTTTCACCACAGGCCTGCGCTTCTGAATCAACGTGTGGCATTGATCTGCCTTCCACCCGAGCGTTACATTGTGCCCGAGAACACCGAGTGTGAGATTGCAGGATGGGGTAGCACTGGAGGTACATACAGTCTGGAAAAAGGATTGTTTCAGGAGATCTCAAAACCAATTGGTCCAATCTCTTATTCAAGAATTCTATCTTGTTGGGACAAGGAAGTAAAATGTGGGATTTTTTTCCTTGGATGTAAAGTGTTTGACAACTTAACAACTTAGTTTTCAGGAACTGGCTAGGTAATATTCCCCTCACATTTTTATTTCTTGTCCAGTGGGAGAGAAAGCCTGGAACATGACTGGCAGGAATTGAAGTTTGCATGTGTAAGGAAAGTCACAGCCCTGGCAGAATTGTATTCCACATTGTCTAGATCAGTGATGGCTAGCCTTTTCTGGACTGAGTGCCCAAAGCACAGGCCCGAACTCCCAGAATGCAATGCGCACGCAGCCCCCTCCCATATGGACCCTACCCCTGCATATGTGTACCTTCACGTGCCGCACCCCGCGCATGCCCGGCAGAGACCCGATGACTAGCTGGCCGACGGGAGGCGCATATGCATGAGTGGTGGAGATGAACTGGGGTGACAGCTCAGATGCCCACAGAGAGGGCGTTGTGTGCCACCTGTGGCACACATACCATAGGTTCGCCATCATGGGTCTAGATAGTCAGCTTATCCGGACAGAGTACAAATTGAAAAACTGAGCTTCTATCAATTCCCTTTTAGGAATTGCTTATTTAGATTAGTAGAGTTCTGAGTACAAAACTTATCTGACCCAATTCTAAGCAGAAATGTGACCAATGAGTTTAGGATAATAGCTGATACCTCTTAATTGGAATAGTGTTTGATCAGTTATGAAATCTGTCTACTTCTTTAAACCAAAAGGCATCTTCATATACAATATGAATGAATAATGTTAATTCTGTTTTTTTTTTTAAATAAGGAACCACAAAAGCCCTAAATTCTCTACTGCTGTTATGCAAATTTCAGAGGGATATGAAGTTATTAGAAAAGTGAAGACATAAATAGGAATATCCTCCATATTGAGAATCTCTCGGAAAAGTAACCAAAACCAAAATTTCCAATATTTTATTAACCAGATATCCTTCCAACATCTTCCATACATGGAAGATTATCTAAACTATTGTATAATTCACGCATTTCAATGAAACTTTATTTAGAACACATTCCTGAATTCATATTATTAAGGTGATGAAAAAAAAATCCTGTTTGAATATTATCAATTTTCCCTATTTGAAATTTGAGTGGTTCATGGCACTACATAGTTTGATAAATACTTATCAGCATTGGTTTTTAACACTTTCATTTAAATAATAGAGATTTTGAAAGGGACATTGGCGTATCAAAATTAACTATTTTGATATTTAGCATTTTGAAAGGCTATCATATAGTTGGGATGGTTTGCATGATGTGGGTAATAAAACTCCCTTGATTATTTATTCATATTTATATGCACCTGCCCAATAATATGGTTTTCTGGGCAATCTGTTACGTTAGATGAGAAATACACAATATTATCATAATCTTCAGCACAAATATTATTAATACAGGAGGTAGATATAGGAATAAAAATATATACTCTAGCATATACATATTGATTCTGTTATAAAAGCTCAAACTTTTTACAGGTGTGAGAGCACATAAAATACTAAACTACAATAAATTGGCCGAAAGTAATATGAGTTGGCTGAGGTGAATTGTCCCATTCCAACCATAAAGAAGGTCTCACCCTCAGAAAGGTGTATAACATGTTATCTAATGCTCCAGTTCTTCTTTGTACACAGGAACTGGGAATGAAAACGTCCTCAATGTGGCTAGGCTGCCAGTCATGAACAATCAAAACTGCAGTGTGGCACTTAAAGGCCGTCTGAAGGAGAATGAGCTATGTACGTCACCACTGAAGGTTGGCGTGGGAGCCTGTGAGGTGAGCAGGGCAAGGAGGTGGATTTGTATTGAACTGAATTGCTTGGCTTGCATTGAGATCAAGGTTGATGACAAGAAACTCCATCAAGTGACTGGCTGAGAGAAGTAAATATACAAATGAGAGGCCAACATCTGGAAAGTTGAATAGTAAAGAAAAGGGACAAGCCTTACAGAAAGGCCAGAAACATGGTACCTCCAATAACCCCAGCCTAAGATGCTCATAATTTGAATACTTTTAAATAAAATACTTTTCATTTTGAAAAATGGCTAATCTCCTAAATCACCTAACCTTACAGTCTTACAATATTCTTGTAAACATCTCCGACTAGGCAATGGAGATGGGCTTGGGCCCTTATGACGTCCCCTAAAAAGCTGTCTGCCAACCTCTTGGTTTTTTTGTTTTTGTTTTAAAATATGAGCAATGGGAAATAGTTCCCCAAGATATGAACTGAAAAGTGAAGCTGCAGATAAATGATTTCATGACAAATAGGTCAGGGAAGCCATTTGAACAAATGTCCGAGGTAAAAAAAATCAACCCATGTACTTTGTCAAGTGTTGCTGTGCTCCTTAAGCTAGAGCTTGATTTTGACTTGGTCTTTTTTCTGCAGGGTGACTTTGGAGGTCCTTTGGCCTGTCTGACTCAAGAGTGCTGGGTGCTACAAGGTGTGATCACCCCATTGAGGATATGTGCTCGCAAAGATGTGCCTGCCACCTTCATCCGAATCTCTATGTATGTTGACTGGATCAACAAAGTGATGAGGTTGAGCTGAGCTGTTGTATATTTATCATAAATTCCTGCCCATCTCTCCATTCTCAGAATTAGGGTGGAGCAGTCATTCTCATGTCATGTGAAAAACATTGCCAAAAAGGTTCCTGATTTTACAGAAAAAATACTTTCCAAAAGCTGACATCAGTGACAAGTTTTTTGCTCCATTTTGTGGAGTTTATTTAAGTGGCTAAGAGGATCTGCAGCAATTAATTGCTTATTATGCTGCATCTTTTGCTAGACACTTAGCTGAAGAAATGTTGATGATAGTGACCATCATGGCTCCAAACATTATCAAATCTTATAAGAACAATGGAAGCTTCCTCTAAGAAGTATGAACTAATAATGTACCAAAGTCACTGAACATATGACTAAGCTAATATGCTTTAACTAAGCATAAGCTAATGTGTTGCATTATTAAATCACCCATATCCTTTTGATAGGACTGGTTGGTTGTTATCCATGAGTATCAACTCTTTCAGTAAATATATTCATGGGCAGAAGTTTCAATATGTAAGGCTTTATTTTATTTTATTTTATTTTTCATTTTATTATTCGTATTTCTATGCCGCCCACTCTCCGAGGACTCTGGGCGGCTTACAACAAAGACAGTATACTAAATAGTATATTGCCTCCAACAATCTGGGTCCTCATTTTACCCACCTCGGAAGGATGGAAGGCTGAGTCAACCTTGAGCTGGTGAAATTTGATCTGTTGATCTGCTGAACTAGCAGCCAGCTGAAGTAGCTGCAGTACAGCACTCTAACCACTGCGCCACCTCAGCTCCATAGCCTCCTCTGCGCCACCTTTAACCATAGCCTCCTCATTGGAGCAGTTCTTGGCTTTATATTTAACATGGACATTGTCTGCAATTTCTTTTTTTCTGTCATCAGTATTAAAAGTTCAATTGAGGCTGAATATTCCCCAGGTTTAAGGAAATATTGCTGCCCTTAGAACACATGTACCATTTCCAATCCTGGGATAATTTCTGGTAAATAGGTTCTGGAGGCCTTCAATGTGGTTTTCTGAAAATTCTTTCTTTCTTTTTGTTATCACTTGTGATCTGGTGTTCTCCAGATGTCAAAAGATTACAAATCATAATCACCTCCAGGATTCATGGGAGGTATTGTCCAAGGCAGCTGAATGTAATCAGCCTCTGAACCAGCATACAAAACATTGTACCATATCTATTTTTGCAATCCAGACATTTGTTTTTTTTTAAATGTTAATGATTAATGTATTGATTATAAGTCTGTTAACCTATATGTGGTTCAAGTTTTTTTCACATCTGAAATGACATTTCTGTAGCCCAGGAAAACCTGACAGGTTTTTTTTATTGTAACAGTATAATATTTCTATCTGATTCTCTGAAATACTATTTCTCCAGTAACGTATGAATTATAGCCATCACAAATGATTGTACTACATTTTATCTCTCTTATGTAATCAGTTACTGTATATTGTTTGTAGCAACTGCATGCCAAATTTTATATAGCCATTCTTACAAAGGCCTAAATTTTGATGTAAGAATTAGTACTCCTGTCATTTTTACTGTAATATCGTTCCTATCATTAAAGAAATCCTGGCTTTGGAAATAAGATGTAGGATGATTTGTAGCAGATCATCAAGGATTTTGGACACGACCTAGCACACCAAAATCTAAACAGTTTTCCAGCCCTCCTTTTTAAAGAGCCAGTATTTGGAGAAACCCAGCAGCAGGATTTTGAGTGAAAGGATATCTGATCTTATTCGAATATTGGTTATCAATATGTTGAGACAAACTCAGCATATCTTTAGTTTCAGTTTCTTTTTATGGCACTGTACTGAACATTGTATCTAGAATCCAGGAGTCCTCAAGCAGTTTGCATTTTTTAAATTTTTTTAATTTAATTTAATTTTTTTAATTTGATTTATATGCCGCCCTTCTCCGGAGACTCAAGGCAGCTTACAATGCCTTAAGCAATAGCCTTCATACTTTTGTATATTTTATACAAAGTCAGCTTATTGCCCCCACCAACTGGGTCCTCAATTTACCTACCTTAGAAAGGATGGAAGGCTGAGTCAACCTTGAGCCTGGTCAGATTCAAACTTACAGTAATTGCAGACAGCTGGAGTTAATCACAATGCACAATGCATTAGTCTGCTGAGCTAACCAGGCTCTTTGCATTCATGACAAACCATTTTATACCAATATAACTATGGTTACGTATTGATGAAAATATTTAATGTCAAATGTATATATCTCTAAAAACCATGCTGTGGTTAAAAATGCATTAACCACTACTGTAGTCTTATTGTATTTCCTCCCAGTACCAGATATTAGGAATAGAAACAAGTCATAGCAACTAAATTGCCTCCTAACCAAATTAAATATTTGCCTCACAGTATTTCTCACAGTCATTGTATATAACACAGTACAGTATTTAGAATTGTGGATCAATCTATATTCAAAGGGCAGAGAGGTGATCTGGAACGTGTGGAGGACTGATGCCACATTTGCCACCATCACTATTAAATCATATGTGCCTGGATCTTATGCAACTCCAGAAAAAGATGCAGTTTCAAGAATTTACTGACTGATAGATCATGAGCAGGCCTGAGCATGTCAACTCATTTTTTTTTGTTTCAAAAAGCAAACAACAAAACCAAAACAACAATCCTACTCTCTATTAGCATCTCAGTTTCAAAGAAGGAAATTCTAGCCCTACTTTGAGATACCAGATGAGTACCCTTATATCCTACCAAAGATCGGGAAAGTCTGTAGTAATGAGACGTTGTTTCTAGCAAGAAAGCACTAGCTGTATGCGACTTAAATAGGCTAAGGGAGTGGCCAATTATCCTCAAGCCCTACTCTCAAGTAGACCTCCTCCTCCTGGGTAGCCACTCCTGCCTTTTGGCAGCCCTGCGTGCCCAAGCATTGAGGAGAGGCTCCTCCACTTTGCTCTCTCCACTGGAAGGAACCTCTAGAGGTTCTGAAAGCCCTGGCTGAACCTCTGCCTCTGGCATCACATCCTCTTCGGCCTCCTCGCTGTCTGATGCGAGCGCTGGCTGCACAGGCTGCTGGCACGACACACCAGTCTCCTCGTCATTGGGATCAGCCACGATCCGCACAGGCTGCTAGTGGGCCACAACAGGTATACTCAAGATCCTTCCTACTTCTGGTGCTTTCTTTTCTTCTTACATTTACTGTAAATGCAGACATTATTAGGTTTGAAGGTAGTCTATAGTTATATATACCATAGCTTATGTTCAAGATTATAGATTCCTCCTATTGCTGTCACCTAGAATGGGCATTTCAGGAACAAGAACCACTGTCAAACAGTGTTCCCCCACCAAAGAATAATATGGTTGATGGTGTCAAAAGCTACTGAAGCCAAGGTTAGGAGGATTTCATTATCTGATCCTGATCTTTCCAAAGGCAATCCACAAATGTGGCCAATAATATTTTTGTGCTATATCCTGACAGCCAAGTGTCCATTTGATCCTTCCTCACCCCAAGGTTGCTCTTCTGTTTACTCTCAAAATTGAGTCAGCATGGCAGAGTCATAGATCACACTTAGACTTTGCTGTCTTTTTCAGAACTTTCCTCTATTTTCCTCAACCCTACCAAGACCCTGCTGATTCATCTTGTGTGTGTGTGAAACAGTGTTACAGCTTCATAAGAGTCCATCGCTGGTGAATGAGTTTATCATTAATATCTATGGTAAACACAGATATTTGTAATTTGCAGTATATCCACATTTATTGATAGAGGAAAATGGTGGACATTTTCCATCAGAAGTTTCTAAAAGCAACAAATATTTAATCAGAGAACTGGGAAAGAATAAAAACAGTCTTTGATGTTTGTTTGTTTGTTTATTAAATTTATCACTCATGATTCAGGCAATTCTGAATGGATATCATTAACCATTCCTTAATCATCAAAATATCATTAATGCCGAGACCTGCTCACATTTAAAACCAACCCACTAAAAAGTATTCAGTTCCAAATGAGAAGCCTTATTGGAGAATTTCCTTTTGATTACGTCAGCATATCTATCTATTCAAATAAAGAAGTTGGCTTGATTGATTATATCATTTAGCAATCTAATAGCAGAGCTTTTTTTTTTGAAAGGCCAGTTATCAGACATCGATTTTTCAATCAGTATTAGGATTTGAGTAGACATTTGTAACATTAGCAGAATTCCTCAAAAACATTCTGAAGGGATTATCAGCAGAGAAGAATCTTCAGATGCTCACAATCTGCTTGCACGTTGAGGTGGGGAAAAAGAAACTCCTGACACATTGTGAAAATCACTGTAGTGCAACTGGATATACAGTTGGCTTTTCAGCAACTTAGATGTCCTCATATTTAGTTGGCAATTGACTTTCAATCTACCTTTCTGGAAAGGTGATGTATGATCCACTGGGCATAGTTCATAAAGACATCTGCTTCAGCTACTACTCCACTTAAGGCATGATTCTCTTCTGGATACCACATCAGTCTGTAAAAAGGAACATCGGTAAAATATTTTGCAAAAGGTCTTTCTTAGAAGGATGTTGTTACAAGGTAGTTTTTCATTACCATTTCTTTGGCATGTTTTAAAAATATTCCTGAATTGCTGTGGGAAATTCTTTGCTTTGACTGACAAAGACAGTACAGTACTGACAGTACACTCATTTCAAAATAAACACATGCCATTTATTTTTTAAAGAAGCTATGCCAATCTACTCTTACTGTCAACTTCTTTGTCATCTGTCACTGCCAAAGTGGTTCCTGGCCTTTTTACAAGGGGTTGTCTTTTCAGCATTCACTGTTATCCCATCTACCCGATTTGGTTTGTAATTTGAATTATTCAAATCACAAGCCAATCTATTTTTTAAAAATATTGAAGAATCCCTGTGTATGATTTCTCAGCATAATCAACTATAATAATTTTTTCCAATAAGTAACACATGCAAGGAAGTTGGACACTTAGGCATATAGTTTTCCTGCTATTCTTGCATGCTAAAAAAAAAAGCCTGTAGCAGCAGATTGGAGCACCTTGTCATTTGTGTTCTTTGTGTATAAACTCCATTGGCTGTACTTGTGTTCGGTTGGGTCAGTTTACAATACAATCTCTGATGCTGCCTGCTGCTCTGAATTCTTCGCTTGTACATTGAGGATATGGACAGAGAATTGAAAGATAAAGGTTATTAGCAGCTTGTTAAATCAATGCTGTTTGTGGCTGATTAAATTACTCAGAAAAGGATTGGACCCTTACTCAAGGGTCCAAGGCAATCAATGGCACCACCTAAATGGGATACAATTCATACAATTATTGATCTGTGCAATGTAACTCAAACATTCTATCCCTGGGGAAAACAACTGAAAAAATGGTGGGCTTTATGCACCTATACAATACCCATCTTGATAATGCTGATTAGGTGCATCTATATGCATGGAAATGTTGCTGATTAGCAGGACCCTTTTTCAATCATGCCTTCAGACAAGATACAGTATTGAGTGACTTATTAAATAGTTTATGCTGTAAATCTGATGGAAGCCCAGCCCTAACATTTTTCCTGGATTTCTCAGTGTTATTCAATCCCATTGATCATAATATTCTTCTACAGAGTCTGGAATTGGGCCTCTAGTATTAAGTCAAAAGTTAATGCTGAAGGAATGCTGTTGACCCCTTCCCCATTCATTTGTAAAGTCCCACAGAATTCACTTTTGTCTCCCATGCTAGTGAATGTCAACAGACAGGGGGAGATCATCTGGAATCTTGGAGTGAGATGCCATCCAACGCTTCCAGGGCATACTGATGCCTCTAAGATATATTGTTGCTTACCATCCAACACCAAGAAGCACTAAGATGTCCTTAAACAATGTCTAAGTTGCAGAAAGGACTGGGTGAATGATAAACATTCTAATTAAATGAAAACAAGAGGGGAATGCTGTTGGAAAGAAGAAACTGGATATGGTATTAAGTTTTGGTTTGTTTTACATAGGTAAAGATAAAGGTTCCCCTCGCACATATGTGCTAGTCGTTCCCGACTCTAGGGGTCGGTGCTCATCTCCGTTTTAAAGCCAAAGAACCAGCGCTGTCCGAAGACGTCTCCATGGTCATGTGGCCGGCATGACTAAATGCCAAAGGCACACAGAACGCTGTTATCTTCCCACCAAAGGTGGTCCCTATTTTTCTACTTGCATTTTTTTTTAACGTGCTTTCGAACTGCTAGGTTGGCAGAAGCTGGGACAAGTAACGGGAACTCACCCTGTTATGTGGCACTGGGGATTCAGACCGCTGAACTGCTGACCTTTCGATCAACAAGCTCAGCGTCTTAGCCATTGAGTCACTGCGTCCCTTTTACATAGAGCTGTACTAAAAGTGAAAACATGAAATCTTAAAATGCTTCTTAATCCTATGTTGTCACTGAAATTACAGAGCGTAGTTGTGGTGAAAAGCACATTTGCACACCTAAGGCCAGATTTGTTTTGCAATTCTTATTCTTGTCTAAATCAGATCTTGTCTTGATTTCCACCTCACAATTTTGCATAGAGCAATACTTGAAACATATCTGGAAATTGCAATTGATTCAAAAGTGGTGCATCTCTTCCACTTAGGATAAAGGGTTACATAATGTATTTACTGAGATCATCTAGCTTTCTGCTTCTTCTAATTTGGATGTCCTATTTGGCTAAGAGCAGTAGACTCAAACTTTTTGTTTGTCCCAATTACTGTCAGTAAGCAAGGACTACCTGTATTCAAATTCAGTTTTGTTCCTGCACTCTACTGGCAAATCCACTGCAGTACAATTAAGGCAGGAGCCACAGTATCTGGTCATGGGAATGTGTCTAAACAAAAAAGTCAAGAAGACATTATCTTGCTTTGACTCAATATATTAAATGGGAACTCACCGCACAGGGATTCCTCTAGCTTTCAACACACGGTAATATTCCAAAGCTTGGTAAGGAGACACTCGACGGTCTTTTGCCCCAACACACAGCAGCAGAGGTGCTCGTACCTGTAGGAGAGGGAGGAACCAAGGGATAACCAGCCAAAAAAACCTCACATAGCTTGTAATATTGAGTCAAGCAAGTTTGTTCATATTTGTTTTCAAGCAAAATATAATAAAACAAATACCGGTATATGTTGGACCTCAAATGGCAGAATACATCTATATGAATTATTCAAATTAAGCTAATAATGCAATTTTTCTTGTTATTCGCAAGGTTGTTTTACAACAGTCTTCTAGCTGAATGAGATGGCACACACACATCAGTACTGACAGACACATAAAATTATAGACATGCACAGTCGTTTTGCTCTTTTTTTTTCTGTCAAGTTGTCAGGAAACCTGCATTTATTGGAATGAACAAGCTACTATCTGTCCTCTCAGGGCAGCTTACAAACATTCTGACTATAGCCATGTGATATAAAAAATATATGGTTGCTAATTGTTGATGCCGACTTAATGGCATAGAATCAATCAATGAAATGAAAAAAACTGAAAGGGGACATTTAGGCTATCAACTTGAGTCTTCGTTAAAACATTCCCTATAAATGCCCATCTGGACTCTGCTTGGAAATGCAGCACAGTTTTAATTCTCCATCGGAGCACTACTTATGCTGAACTGTGAGCCGATCTTTTTTTTATTTAATTACAGGGCTTTAGATATGAAATAGAGAGAGAAAACACAAGATGTTTGCTGGAGGCATAGGTTCTGCAGTGAAAGAGCAGCTCCGTTTACTGGTTCTTACCTTTGTAGCATGAATAATGGGAGAGGAGAGCAGCATGGCAGCCAGATCATTTACTGTAGGAATCCGCTCATAGGAGTATGGCAGACCTAGAGAAGCATATCGCCTGGGGAAAGTAAAAAGAATATTTAGCTCTATGACCTCTGCCTGTACTGAGGTGCCAAAAAACCTGATTCCTAGACAATTGGAGAAATAGCATTTGTGAAAGGCTCAGAAAGAAAAAAGGAGGAATATATGGGCCACTGAATAGTGAGGATCAGGCAGACCTATATGGGAGCTGAATTAGGATGAGAAGTTATGTAACCGAGACATGCACAGATGAAATTGGCAAAAGACTCCAAACCCGTGAACCGGGTTTGTAATGGATGGGAGGCAAAAAAGCCAATCTCTTGGGCTGGACCATGCAGGAGGCTTGAAGAGGCATGCTTCTTACCAATCGGGAATGTCAGAGGTCCCCAGTAGAGTGGCCATGTTGGTGACGGAATTTCTGACTGCACAGGCTTTGTACATCTCTGGAAACCGACCAATCAAATGGCAACAGATAAAGCCACCATGAGAGCCTCCCAACAAGGCAATTCTATTTGGGTCCAAACATGCCATTTGCAGTGCCACTTCTACTGCCAGCTGTAAGAGGAACATGATGCAAATTAAGCAAGTATCTCAGAGGCTGTTGCACAACTAGACCTGCACTGTAGAATGCAACGCAGTTCACAAAACTGAACTTGTGGCTTGTCATGCCCATGATATACGTTTAAGTCTTCTGGAGAGACTTAGTGCGGCCACATGTTTACTGGATCCATGTCCCTCCTGGTTAGTACTGGCTTCCCGGGAGGTTACACGAGGCTGGCTCCAGGGAATTATTAACGCTTCGTTGAGTGAGGGTTACTTCCCAACAGCCTTGAAAGAGGCAGTGGTGAGGCCCCTCCTCAAGAAGCCCTTCCTGGACCCGGCAGTATTAGTCAACTATCGTCCTGTCTCCAACCTTTGCTTTGTGGCGAAGGTTATCGAGAGTGTGGTTGCACGACAGTTTCCACAGTACCTGGAGGAAACGTCTTATCTAGATCCGTTCCAGTCAGGTTTCAGGCCCAGCCACAGCACGGAAACGGCATTGGTCGCGTTGGTAGATGATCTCTGGAGGGCTCGGGACAGGGGTTGTTCCTCTGTTCTGGGACAGGGGTTGTTCCTCTGTTCTGTTAGACTTCTTAGCGGCTTTTGATACCATCGACCTTGGTATCATGCTGCACCGGTTGGAAGAGTTGGGGATAGGGGGCACCGTATTACGGTGGTTCTCCTCCTTTCTCTCCGACTGGTCGCAGTTCGTGTTGGCAGGGGGGCAGAGGTCGACCTCGAGACCTCTTATGTGTGGGGTGCCTCAGGGGTCGGTCCTCTCGCACCTTCTGTTCAACATTTATGTGAAGCCGCTGGGCGAGATCATCCGTGGCTTTGGGGTGAAGTACCATCAGTACGCTGATGACACCCAGCTGTACATCTCCACCCCTGGCCACCCCAACGATGACCTTGAAGTAATGTCCCGGTGCCTGGAGGCTGTGCGGATCTGGATGGGGAGAAACCGACTCAAACTCAACCCTTCCAAGACTGAGTGGCTGTGGTTCCCGGCATCCTGATATAGTCAGATAACTCCATCTCTGATATTGGGGGCGAGTCTTTGGCCCCCTCAGAGAGGGCTCGCAATCTGGGAGTCCTTCTGGATACGCAGCTGTCCTTGGAGGAACATCTGATGGTTGTTGCCAGGGGACTTTTGGTCAGGTTCGCCTGATCCGCCAGTTGCGGCCCTTTCTTGATCAGAATTCCCTGTGCACAGTCACTCATGCCCTCATCACCTCTCGCCTGGACTACTGCAATGCTCGCTATATGGGGTTTCCCTTGAAAAGCACCCGGAGGCTCCAACTGGTCCAGAATGCGGCTGCGCGGGTAGTCACGGGAGCTGCTTGATGCTCCCATACAACACCTCTCCTGCGTGAGCTGCAGTGGCTCCCAGTGGTCTTCTGGGTGCGCTTCAAAGTGTTGGTTATCGCTTTTAAAGCGCTCCATGGCATAGGACCTAGTTATCTTCGAGTCCGCCTGCTGCTACTGACAGCCTCCTATCGACCTGTGTGCTCCCACAGAGAGGGCCTCCTCGGGGTGCCATCAGCCAAACAATGCAGGCTGGTGACCCCCAGGGGGAGGACCTTCTCTGTGGGGGCACCTACCCTCTGAAATCAACTGCCCCCAGAGTTAAGGAAAATCCAAGACCTCGGTGCCTTCCGTCGTGCCCTTAAAATCTTCTTTTTCCAGCAAGCTGGGCTGGCCTAACACTTTTTAAATGTTTTTAATTGTTTGTTATTATTTTTAATCAAGGGGCCAAATTTATATATATCTTTTTAATTGTATTTTAATGTTTGTAGTTTATGTTTTTACTTGGCTGTTCACCGCCCTGAGTCCTCAGGGAGAAGGGCGGTGTACAAATTTAAAAATAAATAAATAAATAAATAAATAAATAAATAAATAAATAAATAAATAAATAAATAAATAAATAATTCTTCCTGTGAAGCTCAGCAAATATCTCTTGTTTATATAAAAGAAATATATTTTTTTTTCTTCAAAGGGATGCTGTTAGACAACAGGAACATCTGCATGAGGCTATGCCAGTAATGCTCTGCTACACAAAATATTGAGTTTGCTCTTCCAACATCCATGACCTGACCAGTGCATCAAACTGGCTGGGATGAATCTGCTAAGGACCAACTCATCCAACTGTGCAGAGAAGTCAAAAGGGATGGAAAAAAGAGGAGCCCTACTCTGACAGGACCATTATGTATCACAGACCTGTCTTGCAGTCACCTTTTCTGTGACCGTAGCTTGTTCTGCTAACCGCAAAAAGAAGGCAGATTATCCACTATTGTAAAGAGGACAAAATATTATATATTAATGTCGCCTTCTATTCTAGCCTTGAACCTGACCTAACCTCAGGCTTCTTCCGAGGGGTGGGGGTGTGGGGGGATGAAGAAACAAAGGAGACTGACCTGAGTGTCTGCCACATCTTGCACTCCAATATGAGAGATCAGTGAATCAATGCTATCCTGGCCAAAACCCAAGGAACCCCTGTAATTCACTGTTTAGACAAAATAAAACACAAGAGTCAAGAGAAATCTCCAGTGCTTTCCAAGTCTCTTAAGATTTTGAGCAGCTTCCAAGAAAGGCACCTGGCTATCAGGCTGTTTTCAAAAATCAAGCATTTCTATAGTCAAAGAAAACTTATGTATAGAATGTGAAGCTGCTCATGAGAAGTACAAGCTACTGTGCTGTTATAGGTCTCCCATGGCTTCGTTCTGATGTCACCCTGCTGGTCAAATAACTGTGGCTTTAGTTGCAAAGGGAGTAAGTAACTAGCTCAAATACTCCAATAAGGTCATTCTCTTCTTTGTTAAAACAGTTGCCTATATAGTTTTAATTCTAAAACTGTGGTGTGAACATTGCTTACAAAGACTGTAAGTCACAGTTTGATCTCCACTGATAAATCAAAGTTCTATGTACTATTAAACTGTTTTCCTGGATACTGTGATTCAATAGCTAATGAAACAGTAAGTTTCCTCTCAAGTGAGCTACGTATGAATGAAGAATATGCACTGAAAATAATAGCTCACTCCATTCCAAGGGCAAAGCGGGGGCCATGAGTTTTGCTCAGTAGGGATTTAATCTATTCCGTTGTTCATGCTGAAGCCAATACTGCAATGGGAATATTTTCAATGAAGAAAGAGCAGATATTATACTCCTGAAACTGTATGGTGGAAGTTGATACCATCTCAATAAAAGGGTGAGGAGGCAGCAATATTCTGGATGTGCATTTCATGGAGGATATGTTCTCACACTGGAAGGAAGTGAAACAGTGTTGTAAGTTCTTGCATCTAAGCTCACTTGATGCGCCTGTCTTGTAACAGCCTCTTCTTCTGGGAAGTGTGCTGCAAATACCGTAATTACTTGTCCAATTTCTACTCTTCCTGGTAGTTTTGCCCATTTTTTGGTAATCTGCTTCAAACTAGCAGAAGTTATTTCAAGAAAAACAAATGAGGAAGTGAAAAGATCCTCTCAAGGAATCACAAGATTCCTCTCAAGAAAAGCTTAGCCTTTTTATTTAATTATCTGAAGCACGCAGGAGCATTTCCAGGGGTGGGTTCTACTTACCTCCGCTACCGGTTCGCAACGGGAGTGCGCTGCACATGCACAGATCATCCATGATGACATCCGGGAGGGTGGGCGGAGCCTCCCACCACTGTTACTTCCAGTTTGCAAGAACCAGTCTGAACCGGGAGCAACCTACCACTGATCATTTCACAAATACAGGTAATCCATACTTAACAAGTGTAATTGGGACTGAAATTGCCACTGTTAAGCAACATAGTTGTAAAGCATGACATCATGTGACTGCGTCTTTTAGCAATGGCAGTTCTGGCAGCCCTGCAAATTACTGTGGGTCGTTAAGCAAGGACCTGATGTAATCATGACTTCCAACTCTCTGTCGGCTTCCCCATTGACTGCTTGTTGGAAGCTTGCAGAGGTTGCATATGGTGATCTCATGATTGCAGGACATTGTTGAGATTGGAAATCTGGGTCAGTTGCTGCAATGGCCAGAAATCCGAGGACTGGTTATAAGAACCACTCTTTCAGCACCATCATAATTTCAAATGGTTGCTGAACAAGTGGTCATTAACAGAGGATCACCTGTAGTAAAATGCATGCAATGTCTCTTTGGATAAAACCTTAGAAAGGCAAAGAAAATTAAATGCAGAAATCCTTGGCCACTCACCCAAAAGCACAGCAAAACCCAGCCGGCAGAGACCTGCCATAGTTGGACGCCAGCAAGCATCAAAAACTGAATGTGGACCACCTGGAAAGAAAGAAAATGGCAGAAATACAGAAATGGACTGATGCTCCTTTTTCCGATTTTAGAAAAGTGATCTGAGAATCTGAAATTTTCTAACATCACTCTTCTTCATAAGTAAGAAAACAGAAATCTAGAGTTGAAGGAGAAAAAGAGAACAAGCAGAGGCTGGAAATCCTGACGAACAAATTACATTTAGTTTCTTGGAAATGTGGCCTGACTTATTAAAGCAGCAAACTGCAGCTCTACATAATAAATAACCTTTGCCCCTTTACATTTCAAGAAGTCTCAAAAGACACCCTCACCAGCTTTGATAATATTCTGGGGGGGAGGGGGGGGAATGGAAATGAAGCAAGAAAGCTAGGACTAATTGTTAGCACATACAATGGCTTACTCAAGCCAGAGAAGAATGGATGTGACTTACCATGTGGAGAAACCACAAGAGGAAAAAAGGCCTCTTCTCCTTGTTTGCTTGCTCGAGGAATCAGCAATATGGCTTCAAATGACTGGTCAGCTATAAGAAAGGTCAAAAGTGAACTTTTGAAGGTCATCTTTCAAGCGTCACTGAACAAGGCAAATCAACCTATTAAGTATATCCCTTCTTTGCTTAAGCCTGTCAGTTCGTCTTATTCACATCCCCCAGTACAAGATATACTCCTACATTATGCAGAACCAAATCATTTTGCTCCTGGGCTAGAAAATCTAAATCCAAATTGTGATAAAGAAACATTAACACAAATAAATATCCTAAAAATTGTTTCCTTGCAACAATATATGTTGCTGTATTATGTATCTGTAGACTTTTGAGAGCAGGCAACAGAATTTCATTTTTAATGTGTGCCAGTGTGCCCACAGGAAAAAAATGACAATAAAGGTTATCTTATATCTTATCTTATAGTAATTTCATAAACAAGTCTACGTAACTTTCTTGAAAGCAAAACTTAAATGTCATTTCTTTCTCCCATAATGTTTGTTTCTGATCCAAATCTAGCCTATGGACCTTGACCCAAATCTAGCCTATGGACCTTCTGAAAGTTTAATTCAAGTATTAACCAGATATGGCTCTACATAACTTTTTGTGACCAGCACTGTTATCTATTTGCAGAAATCCCGAGTAGAATGCTTTAGATCAAAGGTCCCCGAATATGTAGTGCTATTAAAATGGCCTTCAGTCCACAATGTAGATCAAAGGGGGGGGGGGAGCTTTTTTTATGGATTCTCAATTTACAAGTGATATGAATAGATTTACTTGTCAACTATAAATTGAAACATTTTGGCTAACAGAATACAGAATATCAGCTGAAACACATGAGCATGAAATACCAGAAATACTAACACTAGCCCTGAAAGCAAAGTGTACAAATAAAAGGAGAAAACTCCAGACTGTTGTTTTGATTTTCCAATCTCACAAGAGCCCTGGAATTTCCTGAGGGCCTCCCATCCAGAGAAGATCTCAATCTTACTTTGCTTTTTTGGCTAAGGCTGGTTAAACATTGCCATCTAGCCAGCTCTATTCCAAATGTTTTACCAAAGGAATTCAGTTTGTTTCAAATCAATTATTAATGCCTTACAACTTCTCTATGCACGCAACAGGATTATATGGAATTCTCTTGTCCTATACTTGTTGGAAAATAAAATGAAAGCAGTTCCTTTCAGTTAAGCAGCACAAGGGGCTGAAAATCTAGATGCATGCAATACTTATTTTACCCTCTTCATTCTGATTTGGATTCTTCCATTGCTCAAGAACAATGAGTCTGGAATCATCTTTATGCCAAAAGCAGATCAAAGTTTATTTTTGGCTAAAGGATATTACTCTTCTGCACAACTGTCGTTGTCACCCCCATAAATCTAGCTGTTACTCTTTACTATGTCCAGAAACCAAGTCTAGCTCCATCGAGGACCACTAAATGCAAAGCCCACAATATATTCCAGCCAACTAGCAAAGCAAGTGAGATAGTCATAAATCTAGGAGGAAGCTCTGTGGACCGGCTTCCTTACTGTATGGGCTGCCCTTCTCAGACAAAGCAGGATCCACTGTGAGGATTTTCCATTCCATGTCAGGTAGTACAGAAGATTCCTCCACACTGATCCACTGTAGCTCCAGCTCACTCCCTGCTGGGGGGAGCACACCCACCTTCTACAAAGCAGATATAATATGCTGTTACTAGAGGCACTACCTTGAATGGTATAGTGTCACACAATCTCTTAGCATTATATGTGGCCTGATGGGAGCTAGTTTTGTCTCATATTTGTCAGAATATACAGTATATTTTTATTGCAAATTCTAAAGGACTAAGCTCATTAGTTTTCCTCTCAAATATAATGCTTAATTAGGATACAATATCAGATCACTGATCTGAGGTGACTTTGAAAACAGTTTATGCTATTTGTGGCTTGCTGGTTTAAACCTGATTTCAGAAACCACAGTGATGATTGGAGGCCTGCTTCAAAAGTGGCTGTAGGAAAAACAAATGATGACTTAATGAAGTTGAAGAAAAAAAGAAAGAAAGCAACTCAAAATGGTGCTTTACCCACTGCTCAAACTCTTTAATTACGATTAGCACAACTCATGATTTGGCAGTGTGCCTGTAACAGACTTCCATTTTAAGAACAGATTTTCTAGGGCACCAGAGCTTGGACTAAGAAGTATTCAGGTGACTGACTGTTGATGTACATAATGTAAACATATGAGTGTCCAAACTGATTTTTTTAAGGAAAGGAGGATTAGTTAAATTTTTCTTTAAGGAAGAATTAAGGAAGAAGACAACCAAAAATGTCTCATGCAAGTACAGTATATGGGAAAAAGTACAGTGATGATGATAGTTTACCAAAGTCTCTGAATTGTCATGGTTCCATGGAAAACAGGGTAATGGGGAAATGGAAGCTCAAAAGCAACCCTTATCTTGACCTGCACAGGAAATTTCTTACCAGACTTGGAGGGCAACTGGGAGATGAACAGCTCACCACTAGCAGATCTTCCTGAACTCCTAGTAGAGTCCAGCTACCTTCTGATGTCCCTAGGAAAAGCATCAAGGATATTATTTCAGATTTATCTTGGTTATCTTGATTCATGACCCAATGCATGAAAATTCCTATTCAAAGACCATTGTGGGAAAGGAAGAGGGAGGGGAATCTGATTCTGAAGGAAAATGCCATAATCTTGATATTTGCTTCTTCAGAAACAAATGAAAAAAAAAGAAACAACCTGCTGGACATGTGCTCTAATCCCAGTATGGCATTTAGCTCTATATAGAAAAATGGTCTGAAGCTTTTAAAAAGAAAAGGTGTCTAGATCAAAGGAACTGTTGGCTTCACTGAAATCTGGATTTAATCAGGAGTTAGCACAAGGCAGCAAAAATTTGCCCTCCTTTGAGATGAGCACGTTTGTGATGTCAAAACTGACTTGAATGCGTGCACCCACACATTATTTAAGATTACATTGTACCTGATGTAATAGAATTCACACTTCCTGATTTGGTATCCACAACTAACACTTCCTGCAAAAGATAGAATAGAATAACAGAGTTGGAAGGTCCTTAGAGGTCTTCTAGCCCAACCCCCTGCTTAGGCAGGAAACCTTATATCCGTGATGGCAAACCTATGACACGCGTGCCACAGGTGGCACGCAGAGCCATATCTGTAGGCATGCGAGCGTTGCCCTGACTCAGCTCCAGCGCACATGTGCACACCGGCCACCTGATTTTCAGGCCTTCCGGGCCCACCGGAAGTTGGGAAACGGGCTGTTTCTGGCCTCCGGAGGGCCTCTGGGGATGGAAAAGGCTGTTTTGCCCTCCCCAGACTCCAGAAAAGCCTCTGGAGCCTGGGGAGGGCGAAAAACAGGCCTACAAGACCCACCATGCCATTGTGTGCCAAAAGCGTGGGAGCATGGGGAGGTTGCGCATGGGGGGCAGGGTGCACTGAATTATAGGTGTGGGAACATGTGCACACGAACCCCCGCGCTCCCCCCGCTTTTGGCACACAACGGCAAAAAGATTAGCCATCACTGCCCTATATCATTTCAGAGAAATGATTTTCCAATCTCTTCTTAAAAATTTCCAATGTTGGAGCATTTACAACTTCTGGAGACAAGTCATTCCACTGATTAATTGTTCTAAACTGTCAGGAAATGTCTTCTTAGATGGTTAAGATTAAAAGATTATGCCGGTGGACTTAAGTTGATGAATGTGTGGATAATTTACTGGTGAAAAACACTTTCCCCACATTCTCTCTCAACATAAATCGCAAGGCTGATGGGTTCTCCCAAGGTTTAATAAATTTTATATTGAACCCTAATCTTTCAGCCCTAATTTAATTTTTAATTTCAATAGACAGAAGCTTTCTTCTAAGTCTTTTTAACCCACAGGACTCATCATCTTAGATGAAAATAACGGATTGCATATTTATCAAGTTCCTTGTAAAACAGTGGCTTTAGTGTCTCATAAGTTATAGGAAGTCAACTTTCTGTTGAGCTAGAAACTCATATTTATCATCCTTCTGATCTACTTTTTGAGAGTTACGCTGCTCCAAGCCCCTAAATCAGAATGTATACATTAAGACGCTTGGTGTAAACCAATTGTTCTTCATCACATAAATTTCACTGTCTTATCGCTTCTTTCTCTTTGGCTTTTCCGCAGGGTAGTGCCTGGTGGGAACAGATATACAGTCCTGTTGTTAGACCTCTTTTTTCCAACATGAAGTATTTTCTGCTGGCATCAACCTACCTTTCTACTCCTTTGAGGAGTGCTAAGTAAGACTCTTTGATTATCAGAGGCCCAGCAAAGCATGGACAGTGCTCCTGAGTAAATCCCATAAAAACCTTAAAAAAAAAAAAGAAGTGTTTGTGGAGATATTTCACACCAGAGATACAGTTTAAGGAAAATTCTACCTTTCACTAAAATATTCCTCTTTTTCAGTGCCTATTTGAGTCCATGTGGCAATAAGACAATACATAAAATGGAGATACGTAACTGAAATGGAGGGTAATCACAAAACGTTATTCAAATTTGGGGTATATATTCTCTGAAATGGGGACTTACCAGCTGTGGAAGTTCTGACTATGTCCACTACTGTATGGGAAGACTTTGTTTGCCAGTTGAGCTAAGCAAGAGAGAAGATTGCACAATGAGCATTTTCCTAACTCTTAGATTTCAGTATTAGCTTTATAATGGTAATCAATGATGGCATTCAGTAGATACAAGAACAAGAGACATTGATTATATGTGCCATTATATTTTTTTAGCTTGCTTTTCATTTCAAACTGGAATATAATAAAAGTCACCCAGCAATTTCAAGTGACTGAAAATATTCTGTACTAGCTGGTTAAGATATCATCATTTACTTTTCTAACTATAACTGATCAATGACAATGGTCTAGGACAGGGGTGTCAAACTTGATTTCGTTGAGGGCTGCATCAGGTTTGTGTTTGACCTTGAGGGGCTGGGGTGAGTATGACCAGGGTTGTTGTGGCCAGCTTGACATCACTCGTGTTGGAGGGTTGCCTGTGGCGGCCCAAGCGTTCTGCCAGAGAAAACAGGCTCCCAAGCTCCGTTTTTGGCTGTGACGGCCTCCTGCAATATTCTACCAGCGAAAACAGAGCTCGAGAGGGCCACATGCAGCCCTCCCGAGCTCAGTTTTTGCTGGCAGAGGCACTGCGGACCAGTCCTTCACTGTTCCAGGGAGATCTCCTGGGCCAGATCTAAGCACTCCGCGGGCCAGATCTAAGCACTCGGTGGGCCAATCCAGACCCCAGGCCTTAAATTTGACACCCCTAGTCTAGGAAGTCAGTCTTTCAGATATATTAGGCCTGATATTTCATATAATTTCTAGTTCACAGGGCACTACTGCTTCTGACTGAAAATATTGGGAGTTTTTTTATGGTGGAGTCGTACATCATGCCAAGCAATAATGTAGCGAACCCAGCCTTGTAAACAGTACTTTATGGCTTAGTAGAATGTTTGAATGCAGTAAGTTTTAGCTAATTAAATATCTTTTTAGAATAAACCCTTATTTGGGAGGGAGACAGTGCTGGACCACTGAGAAATCTTCTTTTTCCCATCTTTGAGAAATGGAAGCCCCAAGAGTTTAGGAGTGGAAATAGCATGCAGGGGCATGATTATTATTTCCGAGAAAGGAATTTTGGAATGGAAAGAATGAACTAATGTTCCTTTGAGCTGTTCTCAGTTGACAGGTATAGACAACATATTTACAGGCACTCACCAATTGTAGCTTCAAGCATTGGCGATGAGACCCAAACACTGGTCCCTCCAAGTACAGCAGGTGAGTTTGGTCAGGGCTGAGCCGGGGAGAAGAGACAGACTGAGCATCTGAAGTCAAGAGTTCTGCAACCAGAATGGGGTGCAAAGTTGAGGAAGGAGTTGTGTTTTAAGACAACTACATATGTGGCAATAAGAAAGGTTATTTAATCTCATTTTGTTGCAACAACTGAACAAAGACAAAGTGATAGCAGTACCAGAACATGAATTAACATTTAAATTTACATTCTGAAAGTATTGCCTATACTTGTTCTTCCAAAGTTCCTTCTGAGAATCTATTTCTTGATACTTTCAATATAGAAAACATTTCAGCTCAATGGCTGCGGATACTACAGTATATGAACTTTGAAATGCCCAACAACTATGCTTGCTCAAAGTTCAGACATCAGAAAATGACACACCTCTGGGAATTTCCTGGCTTCCACTCAAAATATGAGAATATTAAAAGCAGTATCCCTACATTGCAGAATCCCAGTATTTGACATGACTTTGGCGGTAATCAAAAACGCAACAAGAAGGCATTATGTTTTTCCTTTGGTGTCCTAAAGAAAGAAAAGCAGTACTTTTCTTCTTCATACAGTTACCAGAAATCAAAACACTTGACCCACATTTGTATATTTCATGTAGTTCTGAACTTACAACTATTCATTTATTTAAGAAAATGTATATGGCCACCCAATTCACTCTCAGTGACTTCGGATAATTTGCAATGATAAGAACCTATATAAAAACAATTTTTTAAAAAGGAATAAATCTCCACTCCCTGGTGACAACAATCAAATGAGCCAGTTGATGGGCTCTATCCCACTTTGGGGGCCCAGGCCAATTGACAAAACCAAGTCTTCAGGGCCTTGCGAAAGTGTGTCAAGGTGCCAATCTTATTTCCAGAGGGATGATACCTCATAGGGAGGGAGTTACCACAGAGAAGGTCCTTTTTCTTGGTTCTGCTAGATAGACTTCCTTAGGACTTTCTTCCTTGGAGGCATGGTGGAGAGCCAGCCGCACCTGCCCCAGGCATCTCCTTACCCCAAGGCACCCAGTACTCTGTTCTCTATCTCTGGTGATCCCCACAGGCTTTGGCCTGCTCCCAAACCGGTGGCTCAGTCAAACACAAGGGAGCCTGTCAGTAGAAGCCACTGACAAATGGAAACAGTTTACAGCCTGTAGGCTGAGGCCTATTTCCCATCCAGCCACTCAAGGGACTTGGGTACTCCTTGGTCCAGCAGCACCCAACTTACCTTTTTGTTTTTTGCATAGGAGCTTAGCCGATGTGATGGGATGCAATACAAAAGTCAGCTTTCTTACAGAGGCTGCTGGTCTTATGCCAACCATTTGCTATTCTCCAAGCAAATAACACTTCTCACAAGATTGCAGGGAGATTAGTATTTTAAGGAAGCGCCATTTTTGGAATTGCCTGCTTCTGCTGATCGTTTTAGGTTCCTTTCTGTGGCTGAGTGGCCAGCTTGGGAGGAGGCAAAGACCTGGGGGACCTAGTGGGATGGGGGGAGGGGGAGATGGGGAGTGCTGTAGTGTCCTCAGAGAGTCTCAGGTAACTTTGAATGGTCGCTAAGCAACTGGTCATACATCGAGGACTATCTGTATACAACGTAGTCAATTGTGTAAACCTGTTTGTGGCAGATGCGGGAAAGCAAAACATTTTCTCTGGACTGCAAGTGTTTGAAGAAACTCCTTCACTTTTAGGACACTTAAAATAATCTCTGAGATGACTTACCACAGCTATTTTCAGACAGGTCAAAGAAAAATAGAGCTGACCTATAATAGGAGAGGGACAGGTGAAGATTCACTTGAAGGAACCATTTTTCCCCACCAACCCAGACATCATGCCAGCCTGAGAGGGAACTCTCTATGTTACAATAAGATCCAATATTCACAATCTTTACTTAAAAGAAAGTGGTATAGTACTAAGGATTTGGAAGCTTAAAATTTCTTTTTCAGTAGGAAATGCTCATATTTGCTAATGGTAATAGAACCCATGAATTAAGCAACCCTAGGGATGATGCTTTACATGGTTTCTTGGAAGTGTGGACTGGAAGCAGGCCTTGGCTATCCTTAAGCAAAGGCAGATATCGTTCCCCATTTGTTTCCTTTTAAAACCTGACTGACATTTCCATATAGGGCACGGGTGTCAAACTCGCGGTGTCACGTTGCCATCACGTGATGTTTTGTGATGTTTTTCCCCTTCGTGGAGCTGGGCTGGACGTGGGCTACACATGACGCATCCAGCCTGTGAGCTGCCACTTTGACACAACTGATATAGGGGAATTTCAGAAATCATTACTGCTTTCAGAATTGAATAAAAACTTGTTGAGTTTTTGAAAGCAATTATTCATGATGATCCACTAAAAATGAGATACATTTATAATATGTTGTCATGAACCTGTGAGATCTCACTTACCTTCTATTGGAACAGGCATATAATCCCAACCTGAATGGCTCATGCCACCAGCCCACAAATATTATTCCCTTGTCACCTGGGGACCACAGGGCCTGGCCAGGGAAGCAAAAACAAAGTATTAGCATGTGAGATTTTGAACACTAAGTGCTAAACTATGCTATGTCCCACAGTCTTCCTCCATAATCTGAAGGATGCTTTGCAGGAGATCTGATTCTTCAAAAAGATCATCTACTAAGAGCCGATCCAATCCTTGGAACTGCTATTTGGTAGTAACTCTCCAATTACTCTCTCCCTGTTAGAAATACTTGGGAGGAAATAGTCCTGCAAATCAGTTGTGGGTTGCCCCCGGTTCACACTGGTTCACAAGAACCAATAGTAAAACTGACGGGAGGCCCCACCCACCACCCCAGATGTCATCATCAGCGATCTGCGCATGCGCAGAAGCTTCTTCAACACGCGATCCTGTTGCAAACCGGTAGTAAAGGTAAGTAGAACCCATCCCTGCTGCAAATATATTTTTTTCCAACAGATTCCTGCTGCCATTCTACATTTCAGCTAAACTTGCATGAAAGGCCAAGGCACCATCCAGCAGTGAAAACAGTAGCAATACAGTTGAACTGGAGCACAGTATAAATGTCAGACTAAGAACTGAATAACAGTTTTCAAACAGTGTTTCAAGCTGTTTTAAAAGAAATGCAATTGCATGGCTTCAATTAGCTGATTTCCTACTAAAAATCTAACCCAATTAGATTTTCTCCTATTTCTTTCCCTTTAAAGGAAAAGCTGGAAGAAAACAGAACGAATGGTTTTAAAAACCATGCTACTACCATGCCTCATAAACAGAATTTTACACAATTTCAAACAATGTAGATTTCCATTTTGTTTCCAAAATTTTTGTTTTTTCCCCACTTTTTTTCTGACCACAAATGTTTTATGATTGATAAGAATTAAGAATGATCCATCTGGAAGTAGCAGTATAAATGTGGGTGGAGAGTTAATGTGACAACATCTTGCCACAGATTAACAAATACACTTATAAAAAGTATTCTCTATCTAATGCGAAGTTATCCTTGCATACTCATAGCGTCTATTATGAGGTCACTGAATATTACCTATTCAAAGTGTGGAAGTAATGTATAGAAACTGCACTTATAAAAGAGGCAAACATGTCAAGGGCCTTGTTAAAGCTCAACTGAGCAGAAGAGTTTCCAAAACTCACCCTAGCTGGCTCATACCCTGAATATATCTCTTTTATATAAGCTTCTGCAAACGAAAAACCCCAATGTAATGCTCCTTAACCAGAGACCTGGGGTATTGTTTTTGTCTTCTTCCCAATTTAACTTACCAGGCTGCATTATACTAACCTGTCCAGGGGAGAGGTGCCCTGGGATGTCTCCTAGCACTGAAACCTCAGTGGTTTCAATATTCAACACACATAACACAGGGACACTTTTGTCGCCCAGTGCCTCTCCCCAGTTGTCATTGTACACAAACCGCTCATTCTAGAATGTAATCAAATAAATAAATATTTTAGAGAGCTACGTATCTGTAGTCTTTCACAAGGTAGACTGAATATAAATACTACTACAATTGTATAAGGATTGAACGGTGATATCACCATTGCCTGGGGGCCCATTGAAGTGGTATCCATCTACCTATTTGCCACCCACTTTTGAAC
Source organism: Masticophis lateralis (assembly GCA_030761175.1). Classification (NCBI taxonomy): domain Eukaryota; kingdom Metazoa; phylum Chordata; class Lepidosauria; order Squamata; family Colubridae; genus Masticophis; species Masticophis lateralis. The sequence goes on from JAUDYJ010000002.1 coordinate 73,627,548, forward strand.
TGCTATGTCAACAGGAGCTGGAGCATGTGACGGGAGCTTACCCATCCCATGGTAACAACTGGGTCTCAAACATGGACCTGCCGATCATCAGCCCAGTGTCCTATCCTCATGAGCACTCCTTTTACTGAATATAAATTACAACTTTTCCCCCCCAAGGCTTGCTGAATCACACTAGTAAACTGGATCAAATTTGAAATCTAAAATTTGCAAACTATTTTCTAGGAACTGAACACAATGATGCAATGCAATGATGAATTTTGTACAATTTTTCTTGAGCTTATATTTGCCTACAGGTTAATATAAATTCAACAGGCAATGGGCTAAAAGTAAGGATTTATAATGTCCTCTTTACAGTAAACAATACTTCAATCAATTCTTTGTTGGGTATTTTAACAAACTTGATGCAAGGTTGTTTTTGGAAATGACTTGGAAGCTGCAAGTGATAAAAATACAGTGGTAATATTGCTAGCAGGTCAACCTATCTATTGAGTCAGGCATACTTTGAAGTTGCTGCATTGGTTACTAATAACTTCTTGGACTGTAAGATAGTTGATATAGTTCAGTTATTTGAATAAATAAAAAAAATAAAAAGTCTATGGCTTTCTTTATTTACCTCCTGTGCTTCAGTGAATTCCTCTTGAGAGAAAAATTGCTGTTTTGGAGAGTGCCTTCTTTCTGCAACATACACAATCTGAGTTTCTGAGTTGGACCAAGCAAAGCATCGAAACTGTTCTGTGGTAGGACAGAAATAGGAAATAACATGTTTAGGTAGAGTACAAGTTTGCATCACCTGACCAAACTAAAAAAGCTAGCAGAACTTACATGCTGATTGTAAACTGTGAGTCACAAGTTGCCTGAATGGGTTTATTTTCTAAAACCACTAAAAGGAACATTTGACTCCTGTTTCATATATTATATCTAAATCCTAGTGTGGTTTGTTTAATTTGCACTTAGCTGATCTAGCCACTGTGGCTTGTGAATCAAGGATTGTGCATTAATGCAATGTATAAATGTAGCCAGTAAAATGACTGAACAAATTATGGCTTACCATACTGTGTGAGCATTTACTGTAATCCCCTTCACAATTTTTAAATTGAGAAGTACAGTAGAAGCAATACCCAGTATACTGATCAAAACAACAAATGATTCAAATGATCATTTTATTTATTGGTACAGTGAGTTATTGGACCTTTTGGGGGCCAACAACCCAGAATACAGTTTCCAGGATTATATATAGGTTACAAGCAGTGGTGGGATTCAAGTAATTTAACAACCGGTTCTCTGCCCTACTGATTTCTTCCAACAACCAGTTTGCCAAACTGCTCAGAAAATTAACAACCAGTTCTCCTGCTGCGGTGCGAACTGGTTAAATCCCACCACTGGTTACAAGCATTTAAAATGGATTATGTGCATTTTGCACTTTAGAAGGTAATTACATAAGCAATTATTTATCAACATGGCTAAAGATAAGAAATTAGCTGAGATTGGAATATTTTTAGTGACTAGATACAAAGTTCGACTTATTTCTTTGTCATGGCAGGAACTATTGTGATAAGAGTATGTTTCAATTGTCACTTGTCCTTGGTCATCTGGAATGTCTTCCTGCATCAAAAGGGCCCCTCACTTTTGCTGTGTTTAGCACTACTTTATAGAATTTTAAACATTTAAGCTAGATTTGAAGCTAAAGCACGTGATCAAACCAAGTTACAGCTACCACTGATGGCAAAGGGATTTTTCCTCAGGTTGCAAGTGGATTTGCTTTACATACTAGTTATATCTTCCACAGAAACAGTATATACCGATGTTTCAAATAAAGCAAATAAATAGAACAATTCCAAATGATAACAGTTCTGACTATCCTTAAAAGATTATGGCTGTTTCACTTAATTCCAGTATATTGTTGATAAAGACAAAGGGTAACCAAAGTTGAAGATTACCATGCACTTACACAACTATTGTAATTTATGTTATATTGTGATTTTTATGAGAAAAGAGTCTGCTTCAACAAACAATTTTGTGCAAATGCATGTCATATTTTAAAGAACTCAGGATTTTGTTAATTGAGAGGTAGCATGTTCAGAAAAGCCAGAGAATAAATCTCAAGTAGCACAGCTTGGCTTTTGGGGGCGTACATTCCAAACTCTGGTTTATAACATTAAAGCTGTAAATATAATCACAGGGCCAGCCTATCTTGTGATGATGAAAACACTGTTGATATTTCTTTTTAATTAGAGATTTCATCATCCCCCCTTTTTAGAAGCAATTGCTGTTTCTTAACTGCTTTATTTCTTTGACGCTAGCCATACTAATATTGAATATATTCTTTCTGTAGCTACAGGAAGAGGAAAGTCCTGTGCAAAGAACTTATGGATAAAGTAATAAATTACTGAATAAAAATTGGTGTTTAATGAGGGGACTGGAATGGAGTAATTTGTGAAAGGAGAGAACCTCTGAGAAAGTTATTAAATATTTGGAATTGAGCAGATTACATGTAATTGCTAAAATGTATAAACTTGAAATTTGAAGTAGAACAAGTGAAAGACTGTATGATAAAACGTGCTAAGAACTGTGGACACGATACATATACAGTGAGAAAATATGTGGTTAAATGAACTAAGATTTAAATTTGTTATAATTTAAAAAAGATGATTTTATAAAATGTACCATTGACATATAACTCTAGGAAAATTGTCTACAATATATAAAGCTACTTCAAACTTAAGTCAGAAATGTGGACAACATGAAGGATCATTTCATTATGCCTGGTAGATTTGTAAAAAAGACAGAAACTTTTGTGCCAAAATATATACGATGATACAAAATAATTTAAAGGTCAAAATTCAATCAAAACCAGAACTTTTCTTTCTGTCTTGGACTAATGGACAGTCAATTGGAAAACAGCCTTGGAAGTTTTTTAAAAAGTATATAATTACTCATACAAGACTAGACTCTTAAATATCCAATAAAGGAACAGTTGATGAAGATGAACTAGCAGAGATGAGAAAAGTAAGTTGTTTGATTAGAGAACAAGCAATACTATATTTATCAGTGACTGGAAACCAACATCTGACAGAGACAATTCAAAGTTGCTTTCACCAGTGGCTGACCATTTAACCCTGGGTAACCTGTTTCACTTCTAGGCACCCCACCTTGTGGACTAGGGACTGGCCTGAAGCTCTAGAGAAACCCCAAAAGGTTACTTGACCCCAATCAATCTTCTATAATTTATCAACCATCTGTTTATTTATTTATTTTATTTTATTTGGCTTATATGCCACCCTATCTCCAATGGATTCAGGGTGGCTCACAATGATAAAATTCACAAGCCATAATACAAAGTTAAAATCAGATAGATTTAAAATTTAAAACCCTTAAAACCCCATCAGTCCAGGTCGGGAAACTTGAATAACCAAGTTTTTAATTCGTGGCGGAAGGTGCGGAGGTCAGGAGCCAACCGGAGCTCCAAGGGGAGTCGATTCCAGAGTGTGGGCACATCTACAGAGAAGGCTCTACCCCTGGAGACCGCCGGCCGACCCTGTCTAGCCGCCGGCACCCTGACTAGGCCCTCTCTATGGGCGTGGACAGGGCGATGGGATGTCATTGCTGACTGCAGGTGGTCCACCAAATATCCTGGGCCTAAGCCATGTAGGGCTTTATAGGTCATCACCAGCACCTTGAATCTCACCTGGAGGGCAACTGGCAACACATGCAAGTCGTGCAGGAGGGGTGTAACATGGGAGTATCGGGATTCTCCCATCATAACCCGCGTGGCTGCATTTTATATCAGTTGAAGCCTCCGAGTGGCCCTCAAGGGCAGTCCCATGTAGAGAGCGTTACAGTAGTAATGCTCTCTATTGATCCCCACCAGACTTTAACTGACCCCCTTTTGATCTTCAGATATTTATCAATACCTTGGATAGTCTCATTGACTCTTGGGAATCAATACTGACCACTTTGGGGAACCCTGGCCTAGACCTATACTTGCTGTTAAAAAAATTAACCTGTATGGTCAGGGACACTTGCATTTCAGAAAACATAGCACTGCAGCCTGATTAACGCAATTAATTTGACAAAGCAGCAGGAAAGTGTGGGTGATATTCATGGCAGGATGTCACCCAACATCTGCCACCAAGATCTGAAAGTCTGCAATCTCCAGGCTGCAATAGCCAGCAAAGCTCTTTACAAAGACCACCATTTGCAGAAAAGGCAAGAAAAAAGAAAGTATACAATACTAGACAGCTAGGAGAACTTCATTCTGGCACTGGGAAAGGGATGTTAGTAGGAAGAAGGAGCATGGTCAAGGGCTATGCTGGTAGAGTGCAGAGCTCACAGGGCTGAAAAAGCACCATCGCTAAGCCTGCAGAGAGCAGCATGCGGCCAAGCCTACTGTTACTGCCCTTACCATCTGTGTACACTTTGCCATGTTTATCCAGCGCTGTGAGATTGATATTTCTTACCCTCCCACTGTTGTTCCAAACCTGCTGGGACACAGAAATCAGTACAGGGCAAAATCTGCCACCACACACTGAGGCCAAAGAATCAACAGGCTCATCAGAATTCTTCTTCCTTGTTCTACTGTTACAACTGAAAAAGTTCTGAATTATGAGGGGCTCCAAGGAAACGAAGGATGACTGTGAATTACACAGAGCCACTTGGAACTCATTTCCCTATGAAGATCTGTAACTCTAGGTCTCCATGGGTAGAACAATTACCATTCATAGTGGGACAAGAATGATTTATACACCCAGTACATTACTGCAAAGGACCAGTTTCCATATATATTTGACCCTAGCTATGCTAAATCCTTTTACAAATGTCTTAGATCTAAGTCCAGCACCTACAATGTAAGGTTTAATGAACAAACATTTTATTTGTCCTTATTGATTCTCCTGAGTCTGTATCTGACTTTTATGTTGTAGCTAAGGCTGCCATATCTATATCAGTCAGTTTCAGCATGCAGCATTTTCAGTGCTATCCTTGCTCTTTGGAGGTAAGGAGAAACAGCAGTGAATAGCATAAACTTTACCTCCAGGACCTCCTGTTTCTGCCCCGTTTCCAAATAATGGGTGAGAATAGCTTTATATTTTCCAGTAGGTGACATTCCAATCAGCAGCCTGTATTACAAGAGAAAAGGGGGCGCAGCATAAACAGGAGAGCCAACTTGGAAGTAATTTACAAGAAAAGCCTAGAGGTAAGTTTCTTTCTTTCTATCTACTTCAGGGATCCACAGGGAAGAGAATTCAAGACTGATGCCTATGCAATCCTATGACCCCTACTACCTCTGGCCAAAAAAATTCAGGTAGTTGGGGAAGCCTTTTGCTGTGAACCTGAATGACGTATAATCAGTAGGAATTGGACCGGTGCAACATGAAGCTAAGTGTGCATGCAGCAAATGGCATGGAGAAATAAGACCTTGGAACTTTTTATCACCCATCTTCAAGATTAAGGAAAGCTAATTATCCTTACTCTAATAACTATTCTACTGCATCTGATTAAGCATAAATTAAATGGTGGCCAAGGTATTTTAGGGACTACCTTACTTCCACTGTTTCTATCCATCCTATGATGTCAGATAGGAGGAGAATGCGCTAGGTATTTTAAGTCTTTATCAGCTAACCAGAGTTGCATTTGTGAGATGGGTGACCATATATATTGATTTAAATAAAATAAGCTGGGCAAGAACTTCTAAAGCATGAAAAAGAAATGAGGAAACAGATGTTTTACGTACTGATTGTGAATCTCAGCTGGCACACCAACGGGAGTAACAGAAACTATTTCTCTGCCATCGTGGTGAAGGATATATTGGCGACTGAATCGCAGTTTCTGATGGCGCTCCAGATCTGTGTGGCGCCACTCTGCAGAAAAGGAGGAAGCTGAGTGAAAAAGCTGAAGCTTGCCCAGGTCTTTGGTATATAATATTGTTGTCCTTGAAATGACTAATACTTTACTCTTTACATTTTGGGGGGTTAAAATATATTTTTAACAAATAATGCGATATCCCACTTAGAAATATGACATAGTTATGACTGATAACGTGCCACCAAATCAATGTTGATTCAGTGAACACATCAATAGATTTTCTCCAGAAGGTGTTGTCCCCAAACAGGTCTTCAAATGGTGTGTCAGTTGCCACTACAATTCGGTCTTTATTAGATACCTTTTCTCTTTTGATAACTTTGATCAAATGAAAGAGAGAAGCGAGTCAGACTAGTCTGATATTGTATTGTTATTCTATGAGCTGCCAGGCAATTGCTCGTTGTCTTGGTTGTGGTAGAAGTTCAAACAAGAAGATACATTGTTCCATATTTAACAAGCTTTGATCAACACTCTAAAACTCAATTTCTTTAAAGTCCGGAGCATAGCCTTAAACACATATTTGAGGACATGAACAGTAAAGTGATTATGTGCCGTCTAGTCATTTTTGTCTTCTAATGACTACATGGATACATCTTTTCCATGAAGATTTATCCTTAATCTGATCTATCAAGTCTCCCACAATGCACTCATTGCCACTATAACTGACCCCACACATTGCTTATTGTTTGCTTCTTCTCTTTCCTTCCTCCTTCCCAGAAAGCTGGTTCTTTGTATGTGTCCTAAATAGGATAATTTGAGCATGATCATTTGTGGCTCCAGTAAGAACTCTAGGCTAATTTGTTCCATATGATCCATTGGTTTGTTTTCTTGGCTGCCCATGGTATTCTTCTGCAATACCAAAGTTCAAAGAGATCAGTATTTTTCCTATCCTGCTTCTTTAAAGTCCAGCTTTCACTTCCATAGATGTCATTGTCTGTACAATTCTGATTTTTGTAGGTATAGACACATTTTGACACTTGATTATCTTTTCCAAGACCTTCATGGATACAGTAGCAAATGCTAATCTGCAGTCTATTTTTTGACCGATTGTTCCTTTACTATTGATGGTTGATCTTAAAAGGCAGAAGCTCTCCATTACCACTTTGATAGCTTCATTCTCAATTGTAGGAGTGGTTATTCCACTGTTGTCATTAGTTTGCTTTTCCTTATATTGAATTTTAATGCCATTATTTCGCTGTGCTCCTTGACTTTTAATGTTAGGACTTGCAGATCTTTGCATTTTCAGCTAGTAGGGTTATTAGTATATTTGACAAACAAAAATAACACTGGAGATATGCCTAATTTTATTTTACTATTCAGTTGCACTCAGAATTCTTCCCCTCCAAGACCCCACCATCCTCAATCACAATGTACAGAAGGCACAGGTTAAACAAAGTTTCTCCAATTGGTAGACTATACATCAGTTTGTGTCAGCCCATTTTCCCATGTTTGCAAAATGCAAAAAGTACTTCAAACGTTACCTCATTCATGGGTAGTTCAAGAAGCCGGCAAACCAAGAGAACTTGAAAGTAACGCTCTTCCCTTCCTAACATAGACTACAGGTAGTCCTCAACTTACGACCACAATTGGGCCCAAAATTTCTAAAAGTTGCTAAGTGGGACATTTATTAAGTGAATTCTGCCCTAATATACCACCTTTCTCACCGCTGTTAAGTGAATCACTGAGATTGTTAAATTAGCAACACGGTTGTTAAACGAATCTGGCTTCCCCATTGAGATTGCTTGCAAGAAGGTTGCTAAAGGTGATCACATGATCCTGGCACACTGCAATCCAGTCATAAATATGAATCAGTTGCCAAGTCTCTTAGTTTTGATCACGTGACCATGGGGATGCTGCAATGGTCGTAAGCATGAAAAAATGGTCACATTTTTTCTCCAGGTGCCCTTATAACTTTGAATGGCCACTAAACCAACTGTTGTAATTCCAGGGATCCCCTTGTACTCTGAGAGCCAGGACCGGCTGGAGCAAGGAACAGGGCTCCAGTGAAGTGGCTCACCCGTGTAGAGGGGCAGGCACTTGGGGCCACAACGGCCAGCAATCTCGGGTCCGACGTTGGCATAAGTCACTGACGGAAAGCGGCTGACTTCCTGGTAGACGGTCCCGATTCGTCCAGACAGCTGGAGAGAGAGAGAAAGAGCGAGAGCAAGCGAGTGACCAAGGCAGCATCGATGAGTTGAGGGCGCCTCCTTAGGAGCCGCTTCCCCGTTTCTTCTTCGCCCTCCGAGGAAGCAGCGGGGCCAGTTTTGCCTCCCTGCCTCCCTTCCTTTACACTCCTCTCCTCAAAGTCGCCCTACCACTTCTCTCGCGCCTTCCGAGCTGCGGGCCATGATACCCCCGTCTTCTCCCGTTGCCCGAAAACCTGTCCAAGCCCCAGCAAAGCAAAAGCAGGCGCGAGTTCGGGTGCGTCCGCTCAGCTTCGGAAAGGCCGACGCTGCAGTATAACAAGCGGGCGCGAGATAAGGAATACCCGCGGTGATTGGCTCGACCAAATGGCAAAAGGCGGGACCAGCTTCATCTCGTTCGTATTCCTCACAGCGCGGGAGGGCAGAGCGAGGCTTTGGTCTCCGGCGCTTCAGGCGCCTGGGAAGAGAACTCGTTGCTTTCCCCTCCGGCGTTTCTTCTCCTAAACGTCCAAGCGCGGCTTATTTTGCTTCCCGGGCTCATTCACGCAATCCGCCCATCAGTTGTCAAAACAGCAAAACGTGGGGATAGGGAAGAGGACGCGCAGGGCTTGACAGGCAAAGGGAAAGCGGAGGGGGAAAGGAGAGCTATTTTCGGCTGGCGGGTATACAGTAGGGTGAAACCAGCAGCGTGGCTGGCGTTACGCTCGTGTCATGCGAACCTAAAAAGCTGTAGCGGAATGAATTGACTACGGGACGAAGCGGGAGTGTGCAAGCACGCAATGTAGTTTTTTTGCCATAAAAGGGGGAAAATAAAAAATAAAGTAGGCATGCTAACAACAACTAAAAGAAACCCTTAGGAGTAGGGCCACCATAAGCGATGAAAAACCAGCATTTATTCTACTAAGGAAATTGATCTCTTTTTTTTTTGGTTTTCCTCTTTGAGCTGATTTCCATGCGGATTGCTTACAGATGTACACTATCCATCAGTTACAAGAATCGGGTATTATCACAATATCAGAATAAGTCTCCCCCCCACTTTGTCTTTTTCACCCAGTTAGCCCTTCATCTTGTGTCTTCCTAAGCCAGTGATGGCTAACCTTTTTGCTGTCAAGTGCCAAAAGCGGGGGGAGCGTGGGGAGGTCACCCACGGGTGTGCCCACACCCATAATTGAATGTGCCCTGCCCCTGCGTGTTTGTGTGTGTGTGTGTGTGTGTGTGGTGGTCCCCTCCACTTTTAGCATGTGATGGCGTTGTGGGCCCGGTAGGCCTGTTTTTCACCCTCCCCAGGCTCCAGAGGCTTTCTAGGAGCCCGGGGAGGGGGAAAATGGTCTTCCACACCACCCTGGAGGCATTCTGGAGGCCGGAAACAGCCCATTTCCCAACTTCTGGTGGGACCAAAAGGCCCAAAAATCAGCTGGCTGGTGCACACATACGTGCTGGAGCTGTGCTACGGCAACGCTCGCGTGCCCATTGATATGGCTCCATGTGCCAACTGTGGCACCTGTGCCATAGGTTCGCCATCACGGTCTTAGGCAAAGGTTCTCTGATTGGATTCATCTGTAAAGCACTTCAGAAGTTGTTCTGGCAGAAGAGAAAGAAATACTTTCAACAAACATTGAGGCTAGAGGCTAAATTCATTTATGGGGAATATCATCTGTTTATATTCTCCTATTATAAAGAATATAAATATGCATATCCCTAATCCATGTTATTTGATTAAAGGAAACTGTTATGGCCTGTCGGCTGTCAGTCCCTCCAGCAACTGGATCAGAGGAGGCAGTGGCTGGGGAGTCAGGGTTAGCATCAAGGCAACCTGAGAGCTCAGAGTGGGAAGAGGGAATGGAGCTGTCAGAGATTGAGACAGAGGCAGAGCCTGGGCCATCCATCAGTCCTCAAATGGGGAGTCAATAGCCTCCATGTCTGGAGGTGGCTGATGCGGAAGAGGAACAGCCGGGTCCAGTGCCTGATGCGTGGATGCACAGAAGGCAGAGAGAAGAGCAGTCGTAATCTATGGGCCGATCCTTGGGATGGAAAGCCACTACTGCTAGCAAAGCCCCAGTCTAGCTCTGGGGATAAAAGGCAGGAGACGGAGATGAATAGGTGTGGCAGACAACTATTCACCTCCCTGCTGGATAGACTTGTTAGCCTGCTGTGTGAGAGAGCTGTGAGAGGGGCTGCTGACGCTCCTAATAAAAGAATCATTGATTTAACTACAGTGGGTTTGTCATGTTTGGGAGCCGGATCAGAACAGAAACTTTGTGTATCTGTGCGTTTGAATACAGTAGTTGACATATCCAGATGCTTAGTGAGCATTTGAAGTTACAATGGTGCTCCCCCAAAAGTACTTATGACCGAATTCTGAAGTTCACTCATATACACACATACCAGTCACATGACTATGTTGGACACTTGGCAAACAGCCTGCATTTATGGCCATTTGCAACATCCTATGACTGCATTTTAGGATGTTTTTGCTGAAAACCAAGTTCTATTTTGTTTTCATCAAAAATGGCCCTTAGTGAACAATGAATTTGCTTTACTACTGAGTTCACATAATGACCATTGCAAAAGTCATAAAACCAGGTATGGTCATGTGGTGAACTGCTTTACTACTTACTGGATAGGCAACTTCTCACTCCTTCAGTTGTAAGTTGAGAACTATCTTGGGCAAGCTCCAATACAACTATAGGTTGAGGACAACCTTGCATTATATGTGCTATATGTGTATGACACATACAGATTCACCCAGGTAAATTGCCAACACTATCACTACCAGGCGCATCTCCTTCAACACATTTGCTTTTGCCAGTAAAGTGGTGGTGCGGTAGTTAGAATGCAGTATTGCAGGCTAACTCTGCTGACTGCCAGCAGTTCAAACTTGACCAGCTCAAGGTTGACTCAACCTTCCATCCTTCAGAAGTGGGTAAAATGAGAACCCAGACTGTTGGGGGCAATATGCTTACTCTGTAAACTGCTTAGAAAGGGCTGAAAAGCACTCTGAAACAGTATCTAAATCTAACTGCTATTGCTATTGCTAATCAGAGACCAGAAAATATTCAGTTCTGGAAGCAGATGGCAAAGATCAAGTGGTTATTTCCATAAAAATGTCAACAAAATTTCATTTATAGTACATTCTTACAACCCATGGCCTGCAATACATTACTCAGTGCAGCATCACTACAAACCAAAAATAAACCATTGCAGTATGAAACAAAACACAGGAGAATGAAGTCCTTGTTCAAATCACTGGTCTTCAGTAAATCAGAAGCTATTTTATGAAGGAGTGTATTTTAATTTAACCATTCTTACAGTTGGAAAAAGATAACATTTTATAAATAGAACAAGTAACAGGTTATTTTCTCAATTAGGTTCCTTTAAATAATTCTTTTTCTCTGAACAAAGATGTGTGATGTTCTATTTCATGTGAGAACAAATAGCAGGCATATTGCAGAACTAATCAAACCGTTAAAAAGGCTTATTACTAGATACTTGTGCACAGACTGCAGTGACAATAATTCTTTGGTCTGGTAGTGAATTATTTTTCTTTCCTAGACAACCCTTAATATGTTGTGACTTATTACTACAGCTATTAAAGTTCACTGTCAAACAGATTCATAGAATCTGTTTTGGAAGGGACCAAAGAAGTCATCTAGTCCAATCCGCAGTCTTGGATCCACCATAGCATGTGTGATAGATGAGCTTCCAACTACTGCTTGAATACATTAGTGAAAGGAAAACTTAGCACTGGCTCACAAGTAATACAATCAGGAAGTTCTAGCCTGAACCTGCTTCGCTATAGTTTTAACCTTTGGTTCTGTTCCTGCCCTCTGGGGAAACAGTATAAATCAATTCCCTCATCTATGAAACAACTCTTCAGATATCTGATGACTACTAACATGTAGAACTTTTTTTAAATTGGCCAAGTGTGATTGGACACACAAGGAATTTGTCTTGGTTCATATATCTTCCCTTAGCTGTATCTCTGTAGGCTAAACATGATTTCCAGTTCATTCACCATCTTATTGGCCCTCCTCTGAACTTGCTTCTACATTACTGTGCTATTTGAAATATGGTGCTCCGAACTGGACTAAGTTGTCCAAAAGGTTTTTGACAAGGGCAGAGTAGAGTGGAACAGTTACTTCCTATTATCTGGGCTGTGTTCCTGTTAACACACTCTGAGATAACATTTGCCTTTTTAGTAGCTTCATCACACTGCTGTCTTTGTTTAACCTGTGGTCAACCATACCCAGATTCTTTTCACATACACCACATCAAGTTTCTCCAATCCAAGCCCATCAAGAAACTTAATTTTGTGAAACATAATTTCATTATTTAAATTTCAAGTTAATGATTTTACATCACTTCTTCAAAATACTGCATTCCAGTCATTCCCAATCTAAGTATTTAAAGTAGATAATTTAATGTATAGAAATTAGTAAGATTATCCCAAGAATATATTCTGCAGCTTGATTTCTGAAATTCATTCTTTTCAGTTTAGTACCAATCATTTAAATGAAATTAGAGAGAGTCTAATACCATCTAATGGGAATATTTATCAGTGCTCCAGTACTTTGACCATTCTGCATAGTTATAATGGTGATATTATTGATAAAATGTTAAATTGGCAAAATCATGTATTTGGCCAGTGTAGCCTCTCTCAATTGAGAGGCCTCGAGGATGATGTCCACACTGTTATGTGCCTGTTCACACTTTGGAGACTAGGGATCAGAGTACCAATCAGCTGCTAGAAGGTCTTTCAAACTGAAGAGACTTGACTTTCTGTTAGCTGGCCTCAACCCAAAAGTGTAAGCTTCTGTAAGTGTTATTTCAAATGTTGGAGAAGCCAGAGTGCAATATTCATGAAACCGTCTGCCTCCGCCTCCACACTGGATAGTGCATGGTTATCACTTGGATACTGCAACATCCTAGAAATAGGAAGAGACAGAGGCATCAGCTAATATACAGTTACTTTGCTGACATTTCCCTCATCATCATCATCATCATTTCAGCCCCATCTTCTGCCCAGATTATCATTTTATTTTATCCCCCCCCCCCCCCCCCCCCGGGTTGCATATATTTCTGTTTTTCCCTGATTTCTCTGATTTCTTGTAGACCTCCAATTTCTTCAATTCTACCCAAGAGGCTTACCGGGTTGGAATACCCCTGGACTTAAGTGCACGGTAATATTCCAAGCCTTGCTTGGGGGGGACACGTCTATCTTCTTCTCCAATCAACAGGAGAACTGGTGCTTGAACCTAAGGGAAAGAATTTAAGATGGAAATCAGAATACTGAAAGTAAGAAAAAAATATGATGATCTGAGAGTAATGGATATACAAAAAGGGAGGGAAAGATGTATTGTACCTTGTTAACAAACTGCATAGGTGAATGAAGCAGCATCTTTTCCCATTGTTCAGGAACTGGGAGAGCAGCTTGGTCATAGGGTAGCCCGACCTCAGTCATGCACCTAGAAGGAGTCACAGAGCAGGCATCAGTAATGACAGCATCTGCTCAAAAGGGAGAACATAGTTGTTCATAAATACTTGCCAATCAGGTATATCCGTGCTTCCAATCATGGAGGCCATATTGACTACAGGATTCCTGGTCACACAGGCTTTATATGTGCCGGGGTATTGGCCAATGAGATGACAAGATAAGAAGCCTCCATGAGATCCTCCAAGCAAAGCTACTCTCTTTGAATCCAGAGGTTCTTTCTGTAGCATCTGCTCTACACAGAACTACAAAGAAAAAAAAAAAGGGAGCAAGGATAAGGGCATCTTGAATAGACACATGGACAAAGGAAAGTCCAAATGTTTAGCTGAGTTCTGATAGGACTATGATTAGGTCATCCCAATGTATACTTTGAAAAGTACAAAGTACATTTGGATAGATCCTCGTGATAAAAGTTTCCTGTTCTTGTGTATATATAAGAACAAATATATTACACACTTCTCTAAAGGAGGTATAGTCTCACAAGAACTTCACACTTATCCTACTGAGAGTTTGATCTGGCAAAGGAATATAAACAGCCATTCTCCTTGGTGACAGTTGAATCCCCTTCTTGCTACAGTAAATATCTACATTTCTCCACGTAGTGAAGGTTTCAAACAGTCTTGCTGGAAATGGAGGAAAGGACTTTTTTACCTGCACATCTTTGACATCCTGGTAGCCCACATTTCCTGGTAGTGAATCCACACTATCCTGGCCAAAGCCCAACGATCCTCGGTAATTCACTTAAAAGAGAGGGAAAGCACAATATTACGATAGCCAAACTTTCTCTGGTTTCAAACTTATTTGGCTTAGCAAGATTTCACTACAATGACAAATGCCTCCAATAATGTTAGAAGCTCTGGATTTTACTATCGGAATTAGCCTTGACATAGCTCCAGTATCAAAAGACTCCAGCTTGTGAATATGACTGTGTGTCTGAGACTTCTAAGAGATTATGGTCATGCACATCTGGAAGCACAAGGTTGGGGAAACTTGTGTTTCTAAAATAACATCCATGTCAAGAGTTCTGAACTGACTATCCCAGCTCTATAATCTGTCATTGCTCGCTTATGGCTGCCAGGGTATGTACAGTCCTTATGGCAGATGACCCAGCAGACATCTTGGTGTCTGAAAGAGATTATTACCTACCCAACAGCACAGCAAATCCCATTCGGCAAAGCACTGCTGGATATAGCATCCAGGTGGTGGTGAACACTGAATGCGGGCCTCCTTTCAAGAAAAAACACGGAGTCAAGCTCAGATGAATAGTGAGGGAATGACATTATACAGGACTAGGATGAGGGAAGAGAACAAGACAAGCAACTTACCATGTGGTGACACCACTAATGGAAGTTTGGTTTGCTCTGGTACCTGAGTGGGCTTGAGTAGTATGGCTTCAAAATCTAGGCCACCTGAGAATACAGGAAATAATTTGCAGGTTAAGGAAAATCACTATCGGTCTTTCAAGTTTTTCTGTAGAAAGGCAACTCAAACAAGCATAAAAATACCAGATGGTTAAATTGGTCCAAAATTTCCCCTCAGGATACTCACTGTACTGGGGATTGTCTTGATCTGCAGAAGGTTGAAGAATATGTACATCCCAACTAATACCTTGAATTGGGCTGGTTTCTTCTAGACATACCCAATTCACGTCTGCTTCCTTGCCTGCAGGAGGCAGAAAAGCTACCATCTGCAACAAGATAAATTATTAAAAGAGATATCCAGCATTAGATCCTATTTTGTTCGATCAATAATATTTGGATATGCAGAGTTTAAACTAATGTTGGGTGGAAAGCACTTAAGCATGACATTGACGCTGAAGGATTTCCAACATAGGCCACACAGAACTTACAAGCATAGGAGGAGAGTTAGGAGTGGAGAATCTGGCCACCATCAGATCTCTGTCAATGGTGAGCAGCACCCAGCTTCCAAGAGAAGAGCCTAGTTTAGGAAAGGAAAAAAATAGTATCACTGCTTCTGTCTGGGTAATTTCCTTATTTAAGCAGAAGTTTGCCTACCTTGCCAGTTTGGTTCTAAGCTAATTTATTAGAATTTTTTTCCATGGGATTTCTCAGTTAGGTAGCAGCATCCGGTTACTGAGATAAGGAAAATTTTATACTTACTTTTGGTGAGTGAGCATACACTTTTTGATGCCATATCCACCACAATCAGCTCCTAGGGAAAAACCAGCATATGAAGGATCTACTGTACATATACACACACACAGAGAGATTCATATATACCATACCACAATTTATAACAAATTAAACACATGAGACTAATATAGAAGAGAAAGGAAAATAAAGGAAAGATAACAAATGCCAGGACCCACAAAATCCATAACCATCTCTACAGATGTCCTTATGTCATTATAAACCTAGATCAGTTTGGAAACTTCCATGTAACTTTAAGTTTAGATTATTCCTTGACTCAGTAGGCCTGATGCTTAAAAATCATCTATCTGGAAGAATCTTTAGAGGATAGCCAGATTGGATACATTTAGTTTGTGCAAAATACTTTTGGCCCAGCCTAACAATCCAGCAATATCCTTACCTGCCTGCTGCGCTGAATAGTGTCCAGCACAACTCTTTGGCTGTCTGCTGCCCAACAATGCTCAGGCAGTGCTGTGCTGTAAATTCCAGCAAATCCATCTGCAAGAGAGAGCAAATTAAGGCAGGCAGCAGCTGTTTTCATGAAGTTAGACAGAAAGGGTCCATTGGGAACTATAATTCACGACATTCTCTAAATGTTCAGCATTCAACATATTTAGGATAGATATGTGCAGGTGTTCATGAATCCCCTTTTGTTTTCAGGTCTAGCATTTTCCAGTTTTTCGGGAGGGAAAAACCTGTCACAGATTGACCTATTTGAATAAGTATTATGCTTATTAATGTGAAGATAGTAAGGGATTCTTTTCAGCTTTGATTTTTAAAGAAAATATGAAACATGTACGGGTTGGGCTTTATTTATTTCACAAGTATTCCTTTTTAAGCACTTCCTAAACTGGCAATGTAAACATGTTTACAAGACCCGATGGCCTAGAGGTAGAGCTCTTGCCTCACAATCAGGAGGTTGTGGGTTCGATCCTAGCTAGAAGCAGATGTAGGGTCCCCTGCTTGGGCAGGGAGTTAGACTCGATGACCTGCAAGGTCCCTTCCAACTCTGTTAATCTGTTATATCTGTTAAATGTTAACACGATCCTTCCAAGAAATGCCAGAGAATGGAAGAAGCTCCTATAGAAAATAACCGGTAGTACTGTAAGTATATCAGGACTTCCAAAGGTTGAAAAACAAAAGCCTGGAAGGAATTCTAAAGTCATCACTTGCATTAAAAAAATGAATGCCATTTCCCAGCCACTAAATTATTTGTTTTTAGAAGGTAGAATTAAGGATAGATCTTTTGTATCTAATGCTCCTCCTGACACAGATTCATGTGGGGCAAAAAATCCAAGAGGAATTATTTTACATCCATAGTTCAGAATGCCATTTGTATTACATTACTCACCCTGGATCTGTCGAGGGACAATATCCACTATCACAGAAGTGAGCTTTGTGTACCAGTCATACTGAAAAAAAGGTTGAAAGGTATCAAACTGGGATGTGGCAAGAACAATTTGGTCTCTCAAATTAAGAAATATCATGGAAAGCTATGTTACTAACCACTAGGAATCAGAATAGAGTGAAGTAGTGTATGAATGAGAAAATATATAGAATAAATAAAGTGATACTTCATAAATCCATTGACTTACTTCTCCTGTAGCAAAAGATACCATCACTTCCAAGTTTGGAAGATCAAACAAAATGGTTGCTGCTAGAAAACACTTGACCTCATTCTCCTTACTTTCATTACAGACTTCTGCCTGTTTCTCACAAGGTTGTTGAAGAAGCAACCATCCTAATCTGTAACAGCCACCCGAAACTCCCAGAAGTTCTTAGTCTAATAAGATCAAACTAAACTCAGGCTCATTTAGAACTCTGACCAAAATACACGAAGTTCAAATGCTCAAGACTACAAAGAGCTGAAAAGTCCTGTACAAATTAAAGACTAAATCAATGATTTGGCTAGATGCAATCAGGTTACCTGAAATTGTTTCTGTGCTAATAGTTCAAAATCAGTGCTCACCATGCAAATACGGCTGCATTGCTGATGAGGTCCAGAAGCCTGATTCTCCAGGTACACGATGCGACACTGGTCTGGGCTCAACCGTGGAGACCAAATTGCTTTGTTGTCCTCTGACAACAGCTCTGTAAGGTTGGGGGGGGGGGGGGGGGGGGGAGATAATGACGTAAGAGAAATCACCACCAGAATGCACTGATTGAGAGATAAGATGGATTCCTGTACTCACCACATTGACCACCTGTCAGATCGACATGGAAAAGTGATGATCTGGGGGCAGAAGGGAAACAGCTGGTGGTAATGTAGGAAGGGATCATATAAGACTGGTCAGGAAAAGGGTAGAGAGATACCTTTCTTTTAAAATCAAGCTACTGTTTTATTCAACCCTTAACAGAAAAAGAAATATTATGCTTTGACCAACTGAACCCCTTCCCAATGATCTTAGAAATGGACAATAAATGGACAATAAAAAATAATCCCTATATATATATAGAGATGTTCCTTCATCACCCTGGATGGCAAATATCACAATTCATAAAGACTATAATGCCCTTTCCCTTTAAATGCTATTTTTTGGAGAAAATCAATACTATACCCCAAATTATCCTGGGAAAAGGGACTTCTAAAGCTTTCCTGAGTTTATTTGCTTAACACTGGATTTTATACACCTCTTGCAGTATAGACAGTCAAATTCCACTTGGATTTCTCCTCCAGTTTTTGGAAGGAAACTCACCTGCGATTGATGCAATACTTCAAGCCTAAACGGAAAGGCTCATGGTACCAGCCAGTGAATACCACTCCTGTGTCATCTGGAGTCCAGAAAGCCTTGAAGCAGAGAGAAGATAATGTTAAATTTGAAGAGGTGGGCAAAGTTAAGATTTTACTTCAAGAAACTATCTTTCAGCATAGCATAGCTTGGGGGGAAAAGCAATATTTACAATGAGTGAACATGAAACACAATCTATCCCTTTGTCTGGGAATCTGGCGTGAGAGATAAAAGATGCTATTTCCAGGAAGATATTTTCTCTCCCTCCCAAGGGATGAATCTTTCATTACATAGCAGCTTTTATTTCTTCTGTTCAATTGTATCTAATTCTTGGCAACGGCCTGGACAAGTCCTTGCAGTTTTCTTGGCAAGGTTTTTCAGAAATGGTTTGCCATTGCCTCCTCCTTAGGCTTGACAGAAAGTGACTAGCTCAAGTCACCCAGCTGGCTTTGTGCCCAATGCAATACACCATCTAGAACTCACCATCTCCCAGTTCCTAGCATGATACCTTAACCACTTCACCAAAATGGCTCTTTCTGAGGTAGTTGTAGCATAGCTATTATGTTCTTTGCAACAAGATATAGCAAGCACATATAAATTCAGCTGCAGGTAATGAAGCCCCCCCACCCCCCCGCCCAGTATATTCCAAGTGCTCTGTACTGACCTGACCAGGTGAAATGTATTCTGGAACACCTTCTAGTACAGAAACATTGTTGCTCTCAATGTCCAATACACACAGTACAGGGATACTCTTAGTCACCAGAGTTTCCCCCCAGTCTTCATAAAATACATACTGCTCTCCCTGAGAAAGGCAGAAAAACAATAAAAACAGAGGCATCCTGAGATACATAGCATGCTAGCAAAAGGATTCTCGCCTGTCTAGAAAATGGCCAATGATTCACAGTATTGTTCCCAAATTTATATCTATCAAGACCAAGAATGTTTTAAGGCATACCTTTCTTAAGAATGCAATAATTTTACAACAGGTCACAGCATCTTAAACTGCTGTAGAAGATAGTTGCTCCTTCAGAACAGACCAGGATGAAGGCATCAGATTCCCAAAGGATCACATTAAGGCTGTTTTCATAATGGGAAAAAGAATGTTGACGCCTTCTCCTGGATGCTGATATCAAGTATTGCACATCCACCAAGGAGCTAACTTTGATCCAAAAGAACAGGCAACAACACGAACACCTCTTAAGAAAATGGATAGAAGATGACTTCCAGTTTGGCGTCGCGGTGAGACAGTCAGGAAATTAGCGGGCTCTGACGAGCACCGCGAAAACCCCGGCTGACGAACCGCTGCCAATGGGTCTGTGGACCAGAACCGTCCTGTAGGGACGGGGAAGAAAGGAGGCATCTCAGACGACCAAGAGGAACAGGCAAGTTCCTCGAAGGTCGGAGGGAACTCTCTGTGACTCGGCGGCAGGGGATGGTAGCCATGGCGGCTGTCATGAGGCTGGGACAACCAGACTAAGTATAGAGCTGGAGAGAGGAGAGGAACGGAACAGAGTTTTTTGAAGCTGGGTGAGTGACAGCCAACCCAGGCGTGAAATAACAAGGAAAACATCTTTTAATTATAAGACCCCTAATGATAAATAGCGGCTAAGAAGCGTGTGGGCAAAAAGTTTGAAACATAACTTTAAAGAGACAAAAACCCGATAGAAAATTGATTTTTAAATGAACTATTTGGAAACCTTAAGCAATTAAAGAATGATCAAAGGATTGGAAAAGAATAAAGAGATCTTTTTTCTTTTTCTACTTTCTTTTTAAATTTCAAGAAAAACAAAGAGAATGGATAATAACCTTTAAAAAAGAAGTGATGTACAAATAAAAGGAAAACAAAGGGGAAAAAAAGAAATGAGAAGAATTATTTAAATTCGGACTGGACTTTAAATACGATTTGGTACTTTTAAACCTAAAAGCAAAAGAGAAGCTAAATAAGATTGTTATGTACTTGAAACAAAATGGATACTTTTTAAACAACCGGAAATTGTGGATTGCAGAGAGACACCCTCTGGAATAAAAAGGAATATTGCAACTTGATTTTTGTTTTAGAAAATTGTGGACTTTACAGATAACTTCTGTGAGAACTTGTGGGGGAGGATTTTCTTGTCTACAAGCGGTTTGACTTTAGGAAGAAAAAAATTTAAAAAGATGGGAACACAATGGAACTCTTATAATTGGAATAATATTAACTTAAAAAGAAAAATGGCAAAGGAATTAGAGAAGGAACAAATTGATCTAGACTTGGACAATGGAAATAAGAGAAATATAATGTTGCACAGAGGACAAAAATTTGAGGATACAAAAGTGGACAAGAAAATGAAGATGGAGGAATAAGAGGTGGAGAATAAAGAAGATAAAGACAATGTGATTAGATATGAATAAGTAACTGAACATACGAATAGTAACAATAAAAAGGAGGTCTCTAGAGATCATATTGAGATTAACAAAAACACAGTGATGATTACAGTGGGATTAACAGTGAATGATAAAAGAATAAAAGGTTGGAAAATATTAAGGAAAATAAAAAAATCCAGGACTTGGATTTATAAAACTATATTGAAATTAATAAATGTGAGAAGAAATATGTTACAGATACTTAGAAATGAAATATGGATTGAAGTTAAAATATATGAGAAATAGACTATGTTAAAAGAAAATATATTAATGAATATGATGAAGCAATTTTTATTAAGATGTTGGATGATATTACTTGAAGAAATTGATAGCTATAATAATTGGGATACTGTTTAAATATTTATAGAGATTATACTGGGATTAACAGTGGAAAAAATAAAGATAATTACACTGGGATTAACAGGGAAAAAATAAAGATGATTACACTGGGATTACAGTGTAATCGGACCGGAACCTTCCTGCAGGGATGGGGAAAAAGGAGGGACACCTCGGATGACCAAGAGGAACAGGCAAGTTCCTCAGAGGTCAGAGGGAATCCTCTGTGAGTCGGGGGCGGGATGAGGCAGCCATGGCAGCTGCCACAAAGCTGGGACAACCGGGCTAAGAGATGTGTCAGAGGAAAGTATTCCTCTTGGTCGTCTGAGATGCCTCTCTTTCTTCCCCGTCCCTACAGGACGGTTCTGGTCCATAGACCCATCGGCAGCGGTTCGGAGCACAGTACGGCTGGAAAAAAAAAGAAGATTAAAACAATGTGATTAAAAATAAAATAATATGTAGATGGATAGTAATAATAAAAAGGAGATTTATATAGAAATATAAGAGAAATTAAGCATATTAAAAGAGATTTATAAATATATGCAAAGGTATGTTTTAAGTAAGAACCATGTCTCAATGTTAAATTGTGATGAAAAAGGATAAGGATAAATACGATTAACTGGAAATAAGCAATGTAGAGATGGATGGAAACAACAAAGAAAGGATTATGTAGGGATTAATAGTTAAACTAATTATGATTATGCTGTATTTAACAGCCAAAACCAAAAATGGTTATGTTGTGTCTAACAGCCCAAAAACAAAAATGGATATGCTGTGTAACAGCCAAAAAACAAAAATGATTATGATGGGTAGAACAGCAAAATAATGAGGATTTTGTGGGGAGTAATAGTAAAATGAAATGATTATGCTGGGTTTAACAACAAAGATAATGACAACGTTGCTGGGTTTAACAGTAAAAATAAAATGAGGTTAGACAGCCAAAATAAGGAGGTATGTTGAGATTAACAGCAAATATGAAATGAATAAATTGGGTTTAATAACAGAAACAATGATGATAATGTTAACTTTAATAGTAAAAATAAAATGATTATATTGGAATTAAATATTTTTTGAATGCTTATAATAACTGTAATGATTCATATTTTTAAAATATATCTATCTAAGTAAAAAGAAAGAGAAAAATGGAATGATATTTGGTTAGGTTTTAAGATTTAAGTAACAGGTTTTTGGGATAATGGCATAGTTAAATAGATAGAATTGAGGGAAATAACTGAGTAAAATATTAAGTTGTGTTAATTGAAAATTAAGATTTGTTAGTGATCTGTATTAATCTGTGACCGGATCAATGCTTCATTTGGGAAAAAATGTGTTTTATGTTTATGTTTAAAAAAAAAATAATAAAAAACTTTTTTCAAAAAAAAAAAAGAAATGCTGGCTTGCTGGGAAGTCATAAAAGATAATTTCCACCCCACCTTCACTGCTTTGTCTCGTTCAGTCTTGGCCAGTTCTTCTTCAGTTTTCAGCTCAGGGGCTCTGGGCTTAAAGAAAGACTCTGTCTTGGGACGCTTCTTTTCTGCCACGTAGAGAAGGTGAGTCTCTGAGTGTGACCAGGCCAAACAGCCAAACTGATCTGGGAATAGGAGATGATACCTGGTAGGCTCAAGCATATGCATTTTCTTCCCTAAAGATGCATCCCATTAGCCTCTTATCAGAAAGCAACAGCGAGTGGGCATAGTTTTAAAATGTTTCTATCACCCAACATGATTTTGGAGTCTCTAAGTAATCTCTGAAATATATTGACTCAAAACTTTCTTTTCCAAGATTAACCAAGGTTTTCTTACTATTTGCCATTATACAGAGCTGGTCTCTTGCCTCTTGGGAACTGAAACAGAAATTTATACAAAGCCTTACCATCATCATATACTTGGCCATGCTTCTCTAGAGCTGTCAATTCGATGCTCTTCACCTTCCGATTCTTTTCCCAGACCTACGAGAGCAGATACACTCCAGTTTAGCTCACAGAGCCTTTTCCTCACTGAAATCACTAATTAAGGCTTCCCTGACAATGGTGTCAAGGTGGGAGAAAACTACACAATTTCCTTTGCTGCAGAAAAATAAAACAAAACCCCTACAAATCATAGCTGCTGAAACATTGCTTTCCACAGATAGAAGCAATCTAAGAATGAGACAAAAGTGGGAAGAATGAAGTGCCCCCGATTGCTACCAAGCAAACCCCCAAGCCATGAAGCCTTACTGAGCAGGAGTGAAACATACCTCCAGGAATTGTTTTTCCTCGCCTTTGCTGTTGTTCATCTTTCGCACAACGGCTTTTTGAGTTCCACTTGGAGAATCCCGACTGAGCAGTCTAGGTGGAAAATATATATAGATATACAATATATATTCTATAAATATAGAATCATAAAATCATAAGGTGGAAGGTCCCCTTTTTATTTGTTTGTATCCTGCCTTTATTATTTTTACAAATAATTCAAGGCAGTGAATATATTCAATACACCTTCCTTCTCCTTTTCTCTCTATAACAACAAACCTGTGATGTCGTTGGCCTGAGATTGATTAACAGGCAAGTCACCCAGCTGGTCTTCATGGTTAAGGTGGGACTAGAACACACAATTACCCGCTTTCTAGCTTGGTGCCTTAACCACTAGACCAAACTGGCTCTTCAAAGCTGGCTTTTAAACAATTCTCTGCCCAGGGTGGGAATCCTCAAATTAGTCTCAATAAATGCCTGACCAATATATTCCACATGTTCCTTAGGTCAGCAGCAAGCAGAGGCCAATGCAGTCTAGACTTACTCTCCTTTGACTTCAGTGCAATTGCCTGAGGGGCCAGAATAGATGATGGACTGGTTGTCATGGAAAACGAGGTACTGACGGCAGAATTTCACATTTTCAGCTCTTTCCAAGTCCCGTTGTGACCACTCTGTAAGTAGAGATTTTACTATTATTTGATTTACATAAAGAGTCTTACTTCTGTCTAGTGTGGCACAATAGAAAAAAGCCTCCTTCAATGAATGCAGAGAACCACTATCAGAATGTGATTCACACACTGCATCAAGTTATCAAATAGATTTCTTAGCTTAGGTTTAATGGATTGTGTAAACCTCCCAATGCAGTGTGTTTTGATTAAGGAAATTGTCACCCATTATGCTTTCTTCAGTAAAACAGACACTTTTTTTTAGTGAAGTGGTTTAAAAAAAGTCCACCATCATGAAACAGGGGAAACACAAAAGAAGTTACAGTTGTCAGTAACAACCTATACTTCTCATCTTTTGTCTGCAGTAAGAACTCTTACAACTACTGTTTTCGAGTTTTTAATCCCTTGGAATCATCAGGAAAGAAGAAAGATGTCAATCAAACACAGCTAGAAAAAAGTAATGCCATTGCTTTGTCTCCTGATGTATTTTGTTTATGGAGTTGAGGGCCCATGTTACAGTTGATAACAATATTGCACAATGGCTATTTAAATTCCATTATACATCCAATGATGTGGGTTCAACTTTAAAGAGCTTACCTGTATGAATATTGCAATGTTTGCCACCATACTGAGTTGTTACTTCAGGCCCAATACAAGCATGGGAAAGTGAAGGATACTGGCTCAGATCACGGTACAAAGCAGCTATTTCTTCTGTATCACTCAGCAACTATACATTACAGATATAAAGAAATAAAGGACCCTAATTAGTTGTGATGGACTCAAGAGAAGGGCATCAGCAACATGTTTGCAACTAGCCTGTCAGCCCTGGAAACCATCTTTTTGTCTAATCTCTAATAAAATGGAAAGAGTCTTCTTTCATTGGGGGTGTTACTTGGAACCCTGACATAGCCATTTGCTCAAGTTAACAATCAACAGTGAAGGAATTATGTCACAGACTAACGCTTGGTACAGCAGCCACAAAAGCCTTGGAAAACATAAATGGCGTATGTATCCATACCTACAAAAACCAGAATCATGGAAGCCATTTCCTGTGACATTCTATGGCAAAGGTCTTCAAACTTCAGAGTTCTGGGAGTTGAAGTCCACAAGTCTTAAAGCTGTCAACTTTGAAGACCTCTGCTCTATGGAAGTGAAAGTTGGACTTTGAAGGAGGATTGGAAGAGTATTGAGGTATTTGAATTTTGGTGTTGAAGATGTCTGAGAATAACATGGCCAATCAAGAAAACAAGCCAATGGATCACTGAACACATCAACTCAAGAGTTCTCACTTGAGATACATATGACCAGGCTCAGATTATCCTATAACCCGAATAAAGAAATGGCACTGGTCTTTGTTGATGCCCAAAAGGCGTTTGAAAACCTGAATTGGCAATTTATGAAACAACAAATCATCCAAATGGAATTCGGACCAAATTTTACCAACACTATATTTACAATATACAAGAAACAATGTGCCAATATCTTAATGAATGGAGGACTATCAGAAACATTTCAAATTAGAAAAGGCGTTAGACAAGGGTGCCCTCTGTCCCCCCTTCTATTTATCTTAGCCTTAGAAGTCCTTTTGAGGAAGATAAGGAATAATAATGAAATTAAGGGATTGAGTATTAGAAAAGAGTTGTATAAAGCCCAGGCATTTGCTGATGATGTGGCGTTAATTATGGAAGAACCATTAGAATCAGGCATTAGAATTCTGGAAGAACTAGGCGATTATGGAGAGGTAGCAGGTTTTAAATTAAATAAATCCAAAACTAAATTAGTAACCAAAAATATGACAGAGGCACGAAAGAAGATGTTGGAAGAAGTAATGGAGATACAAATTGTTAAGAAGGTAAAATATCTCGGGGTTTGGATTTCAGCAAAGTGCTTGGCCCTCAAGGAGGATAATTATGTGCCATTAATCAGGAACATAAAACAGGATTTGGAAAAATGGGGAAGATTGCAAATATCATTTTTAGGTAGAATTGCAGCAATAAAAATGAGTATTTTACCTAAATTATTATACTTATTCCAAACTGTCCCTGTCAAACTGGACAAAAAATTCTTCTTAGAACTCAATGCAATAATTAGGAAATTCATTTGGGAAGGAAAAAAACCAAGGATAGCAATTAGATATTTACAGGATAAGAAGGAGAGAGGGGGATTCGGATTACCAAAATGGGAGACATATCAAAAAGCTACAAATCTAGTATGGCTGAAAGATTGGGCTACTTTACAAAATAAAAGACTCCTAACTCTGGAAGGACACGACCTCCAGAAGGGCTGGCATGCATATCTTTGGGATCCTGGAAAAAGAACCAAAACATACTTTCATAGACATAAAATAAGGGAGACCCTCATACAAACATGGGGAGAGATAAGACAGAGGCAATACATAAAAATCCCGAGATGGCTCTCCACCATGGAGGCATTAATATACCCAAATGTTCTGGAAATATATGGGTATGTTCTGCAAATGTTCTGCAAATGTTTGGGTATATTAATGCCACCATGGAGGCATTAATATACCCAAATGTTCTGGGAAGATGTTCAGATATAAAGAGATATTGGACGGGGGAGGGAACCTTAAAACTAGGGAAGAATTGAGGGAGCAAGGCATCATTATAGATTGGTGGCCATATGCTCAAATTACTTCAAGATACAAAAAGGATAAGGAGGAATTCGGCATAGAGATAGGGATAAATGGATTCAATAAGATTTGGATGGGCTCAGACGAGAAAATTCTAGCTAAACTATACAATTATTTATTGGAATACGACACTGTAGAGGAGGTGGTTAAGGAGCCGATGTTGGCCTGGGCTAAAAATATTGGTAAAAATATAAATCTGGATGAATGGGATACGATTTGGAAAAAAAACCTTAAAATGACTAGAGCAGTGACTTATAAAGAAAATCATTATAAGATGTTTTATAGGTGGCACATGGCCCCTGCAAGGATAGCGAAGATATACCCTAATTTGAGAGCAAATTGTTGGAAATGTGACCATCAACAGGGCACCTTTTACCACTGTTGGTGGACATGTAATTATGCACAAAAATATTGGAAGATGTTATCAAAGTGAATTATGGAAATTATAGGAGAAGATTTCAAACTCGACCCCAAAGCATTTCTCCTGGGAATCCTAAAAACAGAGTATGTTAAAGAGAAAAAGTATCTAATTATCCACATAGTGACTGCCGCAAGGATTTCCTTTGCCCAGTACTGGAAGGAAAAACAGCTACCCCCAGAAGAACTTGTTATAAAGAAAATATTGGAATGTGCAGAAATGAATAAATTGTCCTTAGAAATCAATGACAGAACGGATTCGGAGTATTATGGGGTGTGGGGTCTGTGGTACGAGTGGTTGGAGAGAAGGAAAAAAACGAGATAGTATATATAATTACTGTGTATTATTATGTGTAATAATCATTAAGATAAAATCTAGCACTACTATGTTCATATATCTACCTATAAGAAGTAATAGTATATGTATATGTATGACAAGATAAAAGTTTATGTATTTATTTATGCACCATGGAACCGAAAATGTTTCTGATTGTATTGATTTGTATAAATAAAAATTAAAAAAAAAAAAGGAAAACATAAATGGCGTATGTATCCATACCTACAAAAACCAGAATCATGGAAGCCATTTCCTGTGACATTCTATGGCAAAGGTCTTCAAACTTCAGAGTTCTGGGAGTTGAAGTCCACAAGTCTTAAAGCTGTCAACTTTGAAGACCTCTGCTCTATGGAAGTGAAAGTTGGACTTTGAAGGAGGATTGGAAGAGTATTGAGGTATTTGAATTTTGGTGTTGAAGATGTCTGAGAATAACATGGCCAATCAAGAAAACAAGCCAATGGATCACTGAACACATCAACTCAAGAGTTCTCACTTGAGATACATATGACCAGGCTCAGATTATCCTATTCTGCACATTTTATGCAAAGACCCAGCTTTCTGGAGAAGGCTCAAATGCTGGGGAAGATGGAAGGGGAGAAGATGACAGAAGCAAGATGGAATGGGCTCAATTACAGTGACAATGACTGCATCCTTGGCGGTCCTGAAAGAAGAGGTTAGATTGCCATGGAGGATATCTATTGCTAGGAGTCAAAAATGACTTGATGGCATAAAGTCAAGTTATAAAAATTGTTTCTGAGTGAAAAGCAGGGATCAGGAAATGCATGAGCTGGGAGCACTATGGCAATTTGCACCCAGCTAGCTGGGAAGTGTTGACTCTTGATATAACAAACTTTGGCCTTCTTCAGGGCAAGAGATCGATTCTATCATGAGTTCCTAACCTTTATTCCCTCCCAAATCACTGGAATTATCACCATAAAGGTCAGAATTATATCAGTGCTATAGATAGAATACTTGTCTTTATCTTTTTGTACAGGCTGAATTCAGACGGGACTGCCAAGCTGAATCCCTGATGCCAGGATGAACAGAGTGAGTTGGCTGGATCAAAGCTACTTGCCAACCCAGCCCCACCTCATCTCATTCATTGCCATTCAGGAGGTTCACCAACTGTTGGGTGGAAACTGTTTCACCGAAATGCACAAATGATAACAGTAGCAGTAACAAGAGTACTAAAATACAGAAAATTGGCAACCGGAGGTGGGTCCTGGAGGCAGTTGCCACAGGTGCTGCTCTAACAGGAGCAAGCAATCCCCCCCAAAAATTTTTTTGCAAACAATGAATATTTAAAACTAGTGCTTCATAAGGACGGGAGTCAGCACAATCAAAGTAAGTTCAGCTCCTGACATCTTTTATTCCTTTGAGGATTAAGATCCCATTTAATGGGTATGAGACTTTTTTCCAATGGAAAAGGAGATAAACTGACGCCCTCTCCGTTGGTAGCTTTCTCGCAGCAAGCAGCCATACAGGAAAAAGCGTCTTTCTACTTGTGACATGCATAGAGAGGGTTCACCTGTTGAGCTTCGCTCTATGTGATGTGAAGGTATTGGAAGAGGGACCAAGGCAGTCTTCCTAGTAATAACACGGAAAGAAAGGAGAAGAGGAACGCCAGCCCTCCCGCCCCCTCCATCGCTCTCGCTCCAAGCGGAGGGAAAGAGCGACTCACGCCATCCCCACCACCACACTACGGCCTTTGGGGAAGCGCCGTGCAACAGGCCTACCCACCCGCAGTTCACCGACACGCGTGTCCGGCCCCTGACGATCCCTCACCGGGGGTTCCATGGCTCTCTGATCGTCGCCCCGATTTCCGAGAAATCGCGGAAGCTCCAGTTCGATTCCCCTCGAGAAGGAGGAGCATCGCCTTTGGAGCTGCTTTATTATGATTGGTTCCGGGCCTGTTCGTCAAATAGAGCCAGCCAGCCCGTAGAGAGGAGCTGCCAATCTTTGCTCCACCCGGAGATGCGGTTCAGCCCCATCTAGGGCGGGCGGAGGCGGGGGACGCGCAGCCTTTGGATCCAAGGCATCGTAAATTTAGAGCCCTTTGGCTAATCCGCTCAGAGGAAGGGCGGGGCTTACTCCCCTCCCACCCCGCCGAAACCGGGGTCTTTTTCCAATGGAAAGCCAGCAAAAACCTTTAGCCGCTTAAACGTCAGGTGCCAATAATACAGCGTTTGGGAAATGTTAGGATTAGGGAGGGAGCTGGGCGTGGCTTCAGGAGCTGCGCGTCCTTGGAAAAAAAGTGCGGCTGCTTCAGTAATTGAGAGGGGTGCTTGGAAGATACCACTATGGGGGGGGG
The DNA here is from genome assembly GCA_030761175.1 of Masticophis lateralis. Taxonomy (NCBI): domain Eukaryota; kingdom Metazoa; phylum Chordata; class Lepidosauria; order Squamata; family Colubridae; genus Masticophis; species Masticophis lateralis. The sequence goes on from JAUDYJ010000002.1 coordinate 73,657,267, forward strand.
GTGGATGCCCGTATTCTGAAAGTTGTGCACAGCTTATCTTTTAACCCTGTATGACAGGCTGGAGTGAGATGGTCTCTTTCATATCTGAAGGAAGGCATCATCCGCCCCAATCGCTCCTGGCTAATGTGATTCTTGCGAAATAGCACTTAGCAATAGCACTTAGACTTATATATAGCTTCACAGTGCTTTACAGCCCTCTAAGCAGTTTATAATCAGTATATTGCCCTTCAACAATAATGCTCCTCGTTTTACCGACCTTGAGCCGTTGAGAATCGAACTGCCAAACTTCTGACAGCCTTCAGTCAGCAGAATTACCCTGCAGTACTACATTCTAATCACTGGGCCACCGTGGCTCAAGAGTACCACAGATTCCCTACCCACCCCAATTTCTTTTCTGTAACATCTAAGATGGAAAGAAACATTGGTTTTGATAGTGAAGCTCAAATAATATAAAGAGTTAAGTGATATTAAAGCTGTGCAAGTTGCCTGTCATCATGCGCACTGTCTTCCATAGATGAACCTCACACACTGAAGAACTGCTTATCTAGAAACCTCCCCACCTTCAGCTTCACATGATGTATTCTGCATTCTAGAACTACAGGATGAAAAAAAGAACCCCCCCCCCACTCACTTTCCCAATGTATTGCTGCTTCAGTGGTGGTGCTGAGACTTTACTTTTCTGCATGACATTTGAGCCCTCTTTTAAAGTGTTACGTTCCACAGATGGCACCTAGCACCAGCTAGAATAGCTAAAATGATTCCCAATGCCTCACCAACCTGTTGGAAATGCGGTAAGGAGGTTGGTACTTTTTTCCACATGTGGTGGTCCTGTCAGATAACCAAAAAGTTTTGGCTTAAAATTCGGGCCTGGCTGAAGGAAATAATAGGAGAGGATTTGGAATTAGCCCCCGAGATCTTCTTACTAGGCATAACTAGGGAGAGATTGGCAAAAGAAAAGACTCAACTCTTGATCCATATAATCATGGCAGCCAGATTAGTTTTTGCAAAGACATGGAAGGATAATGCGTCTCCTTCTGAGGAAAGTGTAATCAATAAGATTCTAGAATGTGCGGAAATGTCCAATCTAACAAATGAGCTGAATAATGGTGAAAAATCTAAATATTTTGATGTATGGGGTAGATGGTACAATTGGATGCGTAACAGGAAAAATATTTGAGAGTCGGAAAAGTGATTTTATTTACTCTTAACTAGAATATTATTGTGATAAACTCTGTAAATTACGGTTAACACTGCATTTCTGAGGCGGCATGAAACATCTTGTATTTTGTTTTATTTTCAAAAATCAATAAAGTATATTTAAAAAAAATAAAGTGTTACGAGACTGCTTTAATGGAGGAAATCTGAAGAAAAAAACATCAGCTTTAATAGCAATAGCACTTATACTGCTTCACAGTGCTTTTACAGCCCTCTCTAAGTGGTTTACAGAGTCAGCCTATTGCCCCCCAACAATCTGGGTCTTCATTTTACCCACCTCGGAAGGATGGAAGGCTGAGTCAACCTTGAGCCGGTGGGACTCGAACTGCCGAACTGCAGTTAGCCATCAGCTGAAGTAGCCTACAGTACTGCACTCTAACTACTGCAGCACCTCGGCTCAGAGGTGCTGCATTTGAAAAGGCCCAAAGTACTTTCCCCCCCTCAAACTAGGTTTAAAGTGTACATATCTCTGGGTATTTTGCCTTATTTTCATTTCCCAGAGCCCTTTGGAATGACTAACGAAATGTCGTGGAGGTAGTTACCAGGTGATGATAACTTAGAAGCTTAGCTCAGCATCTTATTTAGTGTGTTAGCAATTCTCCTTAATGAAAAGTGGAAAGCCATTTGTCAAAGCCTCTTCCAATTTGGTGTCTATTGTGTGTCTATGTCCCTGTCCTTTGGCTCATGCTTCAATAATTAAGATGCTGTGATTATAGTTTCTGTGATAGTATGGACATTTTACACTGCTTAGTTTTCATGATATCTTTTGGTTAGAGACTAAAATGTAATTGCTCCATCATTCTTGCTGTTAAACAAAAAAAAATGTAGACATTAAATGTAACACACTGAAACTTGTAGTTTGGTTGGTTTATGCCAATTGTGGTTTGTTTTGTAAATCATAGTTAAACTTAGTACAGTATATTAGTACAGTATAAAGAGCATGAGTGGCGTAGGAGGCTAATGCCTTCTACTAAGGCAGTAGTTAACATCCAGCTGCCTGCAATTACTGCGAGTTCAATCCTAGCCAGGCTCAAGGTTGACAGCCTTCCATCCTTTCTAAGGTGGGTAAATTGAGGACCCAGTTTGTGGGGGCAATAAGCTGACTTTGTATAAATATACAAAAGCATGAAGGCTATTGCTTAACGCATTGTAAGCCACCCTGAGTCTCCGGAGAAGGGTGGGATATAAATCAATTTTTTTTTAAAAAAAAATGAAACCATGCACTGTTTTCATTGCAGCCTACTGATGTTTAGCAGATGGCGAGTCATTCCTTACTATGGTTCAGAGGTGGATTTGAGCAGGTTCTGCCCAGTTCTGGAGAACCAGTAGTGGAAATTTTGAGTAGTTCAGAGAATCGGTAGTAAAAATTCTGACTGGCTCTGCCCCCATCTATTTTTTGCCTCCCAAGTCCCAGCTGATTGGGAGGAAATGCGGATTTTGCAGTAACCTTCCCCTGGATTGGGGAGGGAATGGAGATTTTACAGTATCCCTCCCCTGCCACGTCCACCAAGCCACACCCACCAAGTCATGCCACGCCCACCAAGCCACACCCACAGAACCAGTAGTAAACATTTTTGAAACCCACCACTGCTGTGGTTGTTTTCAGAATGGGGCATGAGAAAAGCATAAGGTCATTAGTCCCACTACCCCAATTCCTCCTGAAATGCTTAACAAGAACTGAAGAGAATCTCAGCTGCTTAATGTCCCACTGGTTCTTTCTCTACCCCAAATTTTCACTGATGTGCTATATCTGATAATGCCACATGAACTGGAGATTGACAAAGTGATCAACAAGCAAAGGAGAGGCCTAAAGGAACTTATTAAAGATTCCAAGGGAAGCAACTGAGCTAAATAAACAACATTAAAAGTCCCAAAGGAAATAATTGAGCTTAATAAATAGTAGCATGTCATGGGGCCTCAACCTTTTAAGAATTTAGGATTAAAACTGGATAAAACAATCTTCTTTATTTCTGGATATGTTGAAGCTGCATTTCCCAGAATTCCTAAGCAGAATGCCTTTAGGAATTGCTATCCCAACATATTTTGGGAGTGTGGGTTTAGAAGGCTGGTGCAGGATGTATTTAAGCCAATTTCATAGAGATAACAGAAGACAATGTTTCTTCTTTTTAAGGAGAGCTGTCCTTGGAAGCTGTTCATGAAGAGGGAGTACTGTCTTCTTCACTGAAGGAAGGGAAACCCTCTAAACCAGCATTTCTCAAACTTAGCAGGTATGTGGACTTTAACTCCCAGAATTCCCCAGCCAGCATTCTGGCTGGGAAATTCTGGGAGTTAAAGTCCAGACTTCTTAACATTGCTGAGGTTGAGAAAAACTGTTCTGCACAATGGGAAGTGCCTCACTTTGGGCTGTCACCTTGGAAAGAATTGCTTCATGACCCCATGGGGGAGAGAATGCACCTCTCTTGGCAAAGAAAGGGTTCTTTCCTCAATGTGCACTAGCACTGCCTGTGTAGGCTTACATGTTCCTGTGCCAGTACAAAACGGGGAATAGCATGTGCCCCACAACTCCCACAGGAAAGCTGTGCAACTACTAATCTGCCAACCACTCTTTCTAAATTTGAACCTGGCACTAGATGACGTTGGCTATCAGCAGGCATGAATCTCCTCTTTGCTTGCGGCTGTTGATGACAAAATTGGTCTTTTGGGGAGTGTCTTTTCCACTGATCTAGCCAGCAAACTCTCAGGGGTCAAGAGGCTTCTCCCTGTGAAATCTAATGAGGAACTAGCCTCCTTAAAGTGTGGCTGGAGGCAACAAGTGACACATGCTGAATGGCATGTCTGGCTTGAATCTAATCAGTAGAACAGCCACGCAAAGTCCTGGATGGCAGATGTCTTGTTCAGGCTCTGAGTAGGAGCTGCATCCGTATGGAGGTGGGTGAGAAAAATCCAGGTACAGTAACACATAAGGGTAAGAGATTTCAGTGGGATGGAAGAGATTTATTGGAGATCTGAGAAAAGACATTTCTCATTGTAAATTCATGCAGGCTTCCTATTGGAAGGAGCCTTGCTTGGGCATCTGCCTCCATATTGTCCATGAATATGCATGAGGCTTTGTTTGTGATAAGACATGCTTGTGCTTCTATATGCAGGTGCAGATAGATATGCAGGTAGATATGTGCCAAATCCCACACAATAAAAGGGGTTCAACCGCATGGATTCACTTTGGCACATGGACAAGTGCACTCAAATACTAAAAAAAGTCAAACACTCATCAAACATTTAAGTGATTTAGCATATCATAACTCAGTAACAACTTATTGCTGATCCTGTCTTAAAAACATATAAATAGATCCTGCTTATATAATTATAACATTATATAAAGGGATTTTTGTTTTGATTGTAACTTGTTACATTGTTTTTATATTAAGAGCCGCCCACAGTCCTTTGGAGTTGGATGGTGAAATCAATCAATCAATCAATCAAAAATAGAATGATTTGATTTTTTTGTTGTTTTAATTGTGGGTTTAATACAAGGATTTGCAGAAATTCTATCCCTTTCTTCTCCCTCCCTATTATTTTCCTCAGCCATGTATTGTATGGTTTTAAACTTTCCCTTTTCATCAGATTCCCATTGCTGACTTCCATTGATAGCTTAAGCAACCTACTGTTCCATCTGCTGTGCTCTGTCTTTCTTCCCCATCATTTGAACATGATGTTTGTAGTTCTGACTGGCAGTTTTCATTGTGACATGGAGAGGGGACATTTCTATTGTTGATCCAATGAGATCTTTCAGGCCGCTAATCACTGTATTAGTGGCCAGACTACATGTCTGAATGTTTTCTAGTATGATCCCCTTCCAGTCACTTTTAGAGGAAGATCAATAAGAAGTGCTCATCACGTTGTTGAGAAGCGTATTTAAATGAACTTTTCTGGGAGTAACTGTCCAGTCTGTTGTTGAGCTAATTCTCTTTGATGCTGTTAGGAGGTCTGCTGTCACCAGACCTGTCTTTGGGCAAAGAAAATACAATGCAGCAACTGCTGCACGTATTTACTCCTAAATAGCTGGAGAGCAAGAACAACCCCATAACACCACTATGAAACTTTGTTTGCAAAATTATAAAAAGTCATTCTGTTATTCCTCCTTAGAAATGGACTAAAGTGGTAGGATTCACATGAAGTAGGGACCCCCATTTTGAGGGGAGTAAATTGGGAAAGAATGGCAACTTTATCTCCTGCTAAATGACACTGTATGCACTTGTGAAAAGCATACTGAGCATCTCAACATCTAATCAAATTAGAGACACCATATAATAGACCAATGTTTATCTTGCTAATAGCTGTTCTGATTCATAGCCTTGGGTTGCATCCAGGTATGCAAATGGCTTGAATGTCTAGCACGCAGTAAAAAACCAAATAAGTTTTTACTAGCTTCATTTCAGGGAATCTTTTCATTTGATCCATATGTATTGAATACGTTATGGTAATGTGAAGGTTTGTCTATTGTAACTACTGTAAATGCAGCTGCCATCGGTAACTATCCCATCCCATTGATATTTGGATCTGTAGCAAATATTTTTTCTGTTTTACAAGATTTGTCCCAAATATTAACAACACAAGTTCAGAACTATGCATATTAAACAGCAGTGTCATTAATGGATTAATAATACCTGTAGTATAATATGGATTTATGGGAAGGTGTAGTTCAGAGATAGGAGAATGTCCATTGAGATTGGCACAGTATAATTTTTGGGGTCCATTTGTATAAACATTGTCCTTTTCCTGACAGGAATGGATACATATTAGTTATGCTTTTATGTTTTCTATCATATCCATAATAAAGATAGGAAGACTAGTTTTCAATATGGGCTGCTAGTATTTAAAGCAGATACACTTGCAATAAAACACAATCTGAGAAAAATCCCTTGGCAATAAGGGATAATTTACTTTCTTAGCACATTTTGGCTTCAAAACAACCACAAACACATAAGTTGTATAAAGTAGTGCTAAACAGAACAAAAAAAAGAGGACCCCTTTTGATTTAGAAAGAAGCATCAGGTTACCAAGGAGACCTAAGAACTCAAGGACAAGTGACAGTCATAGCACATTCTCATCCTAATAACTCCAACCATAATGAAGAAGTCAGATTATAGATGAAAACCTTGCTTGTACTTAGTCATTTAAAAATATGGAAGTCTCACTGAATTTGTTAGCTTTACCCTTGTTGCTAGGTAACTTCCTATATTCTATCTAAGTGACTATATATCTCCTTAACTGTATTTTATATGTATTCAAGATTTAATTTTTTTTAACCTATATGTATTCTTGATTCTTAGGTCTGGTTACTTGCTGAACCAATAAATAAAATGATACCATGGATACTTCCTGGTTGTTTTGGTATGATTGATGATGATGATCCAAGAACTACCATAATTCTTTGCTACTTGAATTATGAAACAGCCTTTTGGGATTTTTTGAGCCACTGGTGTTCCTGTTGGTGGTGGAATATGGTCTGGATGGCTTTGGTTTTCTTTTTGGTAGCTAGTGTGAACTTTGATCTAATTTGAGCATGGCGATCTGGATTGACTTCATCTGCAATGTTTACTGCCAATTTTGCTAGAATGCAGTGACTAGTGTTTTCAAGCTTGACTTTTTTAACTTACTATTTTTGGGTGCTACTGTTAACTCATTTGGGACTCCAAGAGGTTGAATGATTTCACATACTAAGGAAAACTCTACTAAGGCAGTCCCTCAAATTCAGGTGTTTCTAGGAGTCAGAGATTAAGCTAAAGCACCTTGTAAATCATATCAAGTTCTTTTATTCTGTTTTCCACAGAAATACCTTGTAGGGCAACTTGCCATACGGAATCACAATACATGAGGTGTTACACTGAAATACTACAAGTTCTCACAGAGCACAGCAGGACACACACATCATTTACAATGTTCAGATAAAGGTCATTGCACTTACAACTGTAAACTTCTTCTTTTGTTTGATGAGTTGTTGGTTCTATACAGAACTCTGCCGCCTCCAAAATAATACAAAAAAAAGAAAAGAAAAATAATTCGAAACTGAAGGCAGGAGGAGAGCATGGACGGTACATGTCATGTGACAGCCACAACAGCTTTATGGGACTCTGCTATGCTTTGCAAGAAGGAAAACAGTTCAGAAAAGTTAATTACAAACACCAGGCTTTGTTTGTTGATTTTGTTTTTCTACACAAAAGCAAGAGTTGGCAGGTGTGCTGGTCATTGAGATGGAGCTCCCACAAAAGGGGGCTGTGAGTTGATTGTTTTCTTGGGGAGTTGTTGTTTTTCTTCATACCATGTGAGACTTTTATTTTACACACTGTACAGGTATTTACAATGGAAGGGGTCAAGGGAGATTGTAGCAGCCACTGTTGAGAAAACCAATAGGGAACACAAATTCAGTCTAGAGTTCAGAAGAAGCATCCTCAGATTATGCACTTGTCATTGCTGGGAGCCTAAGAAAAAGGGTGGTTGGGTGGCTGGAAAGAAACTGGGTGAAAAAACATGCTTGTCCTTACCAGATAACTTGGTCTCTAGATTTGGAACCAAATCCCTCTTCTCAGAATTCAGTGTGTGAGTGAGTGAGTGAATGGATGAATGGTGGGAGTCTCACTGCTTCAGTTTGCCATTCTAGTTAAAATAACTTCACAAAATGTATTACATTTATCCTGAAAAGATGATGTACCCATATGTTAAATAAACTCTATATGTAAACCACAAATGAGGAAGTTCTACTAGGAATATTAGCTTTAATCCTCCTGTTCTGTTAGAAATGATTTCCAGCCTGCCCATTATTAAAATAATTCAAATATTCAGATAGTTTTGCACTTACTGCAAGCCTAGAATGAAGCACTGGTATTAAACTAGATGTTTGAGGTGAAATCTCTGCCACCAAGGCAAGTGTGCATTCCATGGAATTCATTTAATGCTTTACTGAGCTATTTTTTGTTTTTTTTTTACTGCAATAGAACAAAAGATAAGCTCCTTGTCTAAATCTTGTATTTTTGCTAAAAAAATGATCAATTCAGCAATGCTGGAAATTTACCGAAACACAACTAAATGTAAAAATCGACCCTTTGTTTTCCTAGGTCTAACCAACTACAAATCAAATGACCTGTGCAGGAATTCACATTAAATACAATGGGTTAAAAGGACTGGTAAAAAGGACTTCTGCAGATGGAGAGTTTTAAAGGCTACTGATAGAAAAAAATATTGTAGCTCAGGTGGAGCTGTGGGTTCCTTGGTGCTCTCTGAGTTTGGTTATTTGCTTGCAAACATTTCATTACCAAACTAGGTAACATTGGTGCACCAAATTCAGAAAGCACCGAGGACCCCATAGTTTTAAATGCTGCATGTGACACTAAACAAACTAGTCAACTACCTTTTAACTTAGTGCATTATGAAAGGCATGTGGTTATGTTATTGCACATTGTTATTGTGCAAACACAAGCAATTGGTTGATTGTAAGTAAAATTGTGGAGCAACACAGAGCCAAGGAGTTTTTCCACCAAGTCCTGCCTCTTAGGAAATGACTAACTTAACTTTATAGGTTTCACACTCATTCAAACTACAGACAGAATAGGTAAAGGAGATACTGCCAAGGGTCATACAGCCAATATGTATGCAGCCTGACTTAGAAGCTGAATTCTGTGGTTAGTATCCACTGAATAACCACAGATATAGTTTCCTACTTGCCCTTACAAAGGGTTACTAAAGGCGGAATCCTTGCCCTAACAGAGATTGGATACAACTGTACTGTTTTCATGGTCCATGCAGCTGGTAAGATTTTCAATCTGTCTTGTTTCACCTCAATCAACAGAGCTATGAACCTAAGAAACCAGAATCATGGGCAAATGAATATTTATTCTAAGATATAAAGTCAGGATACGGAGACTATACTTTGAGCTTGTAGTAACCATGGAAGACTTTTGTTAGAATGCTGCTTACAAAATATCAAATTAGTGCTTTTCTATGACGAGATATATCAATATCACTTTATAGCCAGTGGTCCAAAACAGTCTTAGAATAATAAGGCTTTTTTAGAATAACACACACTTACCTAAGGATCACACCATACACTTATTAAAATGTACAACTAAGGTGTTTTAAGTGCAAGCAAAGGCAACGCATGAGTATATGAAATATATTCTCACATACGTTTGTATTAGACAGGAATTTTAGTCAAGCAGCTGGAATCAACTGTTGATTGTGCAAACCTGATACCTGGATGGTATCACTATGGCTAACATGACATTACTCACTGGCCTACCATGTCCCTTTACTAAATCTTATTTCAATCTCTGTGGGAAAAAGATATTTCTAAAATATACATATTAGCAGTACTCCTGAAAAAATTGCCTTCATGCACAGTGTGATTCAGGGCTTATTGATGTATTTGTAGCATTATACAGAGGTGACATTCAGGACCTGTAGCATCCTTGTCAAGTGAATTGCCAAACAGGAACACAAACTATATTTTCTGTATCAAAAGATTATAAACTTTCCACATTTTGAAGAATCTAACTTGTAAAATATATATTTCTCTTGCCCCACTCCATTTTCTCAATATAAAAAGGTATATATTTTTGTTCCAGTTTTTACATGGTATTCTGGCTTTCAATCAAGTCCTACAGGGAAAAAATAGCTTTGCTATCAATGCATTAAGGGCTTGGTGGAAATGTGGGATTGCTTCAGATTTGGCACGGCATTTACTCCAGTCTTGAACTAACCACCTGATGGTTCTCTGCTTCCATATTTTCAGAATTTCAGAAAGGTAGGTTGAGTAGTTCTATATGTATTAACAGTCATTAGTTGCACCTTTGCTCTCCAAGTTCAGAAGGCAGAAAAGAGGAATTAGGTAGAATTGAAGTGTTAATTAATGACAGATCTGTTCAGTCTCCCTTGCTATGTTTGTAAATATATTTCATTCTTGGGATACTTTTCTAGGCTGCAATTCTTGAATACTTAGATAGGATTTTCATTTACATTTTGGTCAGGAGGAATGTGCATTAGGTTTGGACCATGCCAAGAAGCCCTAAAAGTAGACCCTAGGCAGTTGCAGGAGAGGATGTGTCAAGGGGCCTAGAGTGAGTGTAATTAAATATAGAAAATCTAGTGTAAAGTTCTGTGGAATAATTACTCTTCATGGTGTGATCGATAGGGCTTCAATAACAAGTGCATAAATCTGTAATGGCATTCAGTAAAGAAGATGAACCAACCGGAAGGAAAAAAAAAACAATTTCAAGCAAAGAACAAACGGCAAGCATTCTAAGTAGATGAAACCGTGCAGAGAAGTAGCAAGCCATGCTCTACTACAGACAGAGACAGTCACTGGCTCTATGGCTACCCTTTGGCAAAAGTGTCCCTTGAACGGGTCAAGCATGCCACTAATTGGAAACTTCATACACACAGGTGTTCGATATAAAGATATCTATCCAGTTTCTTGATAGCACGTTTGCAATTAAATCCTTATACATAACATTGAACTTATTAAATATTAACAGTTGTCTTTAAAATTTTGTAATTTCATTGCATAGAACATTAGACATGAGAATCATTTTGCTGTTACCCATGGTGAATGGAAGCTCCTATGGGTCACACCAATGAATTGTTGTTCTTGAACATGCTCAGCGTGGATGAAAGACGGGCAGGAAACAGCACAGACAAATGGGAACTGGAGCATCTGTACATTTACTGGATTTTTTTTTTTTTTACAACAACAAAAAAAGTAAAAAAAAAAAAACCACCAAGGGAGCTGTTTCACAGGGTGTTCTTTCAGCTCTTGCCATTTAAAGTGCAAAGAGCTCCAAGCGGGCAGTTTTATCAACACGCTGTTCCAAGTAGCTCCTCCATCTTTCTGAGCATGCCCACCGATAATGGCTTAAGAAGGACTTGAATTGCACAGTAGGATAAAGGAGGATGGCAGAGGCAAGCTCTTCTCATCACACTGGATTGTGCTCTTGATAGCCTTCTGCACTCTATTGCTTCTGCCGACAACAGCCCAGATGCTAACTCAGTACAAAGTTAAGAGATTAATGACATATGATACTATGCAAAAGAAAAGAAAAGAAAAGAAAAAACATAAAAGGAACCTCACAAAAAATAATAAACCAAGCTCCCAGTTTCTGGGCACCAATGAGGTATACATGTAAATAAAAGTGGAATGATTAAGGCTGTTTTTTTTAAAAAAAAAATCCCAGGCATACATAAAACAATGCACAACATTAACAATGAAAAGCACTGCCATTTGAATGCTTTAGAATGGCTTCAGGATGGCTTTGGGTGGCTGATAAGACATGCCTGGCCAGCATTTGTGTCAGTCAATAGTCAGCCAGTTTGCACTGCCTTTCAGTCCTATGGCCTCTTAACTCAGTAGTGAAACAGTGTTAGGTCCTAGTCAGAGTTCCCTTCGTCCCAGACTTTCCATTGCAGGGATGATGAGAGGGAACAAACACTGGAGGGGATGGGGGTTGATGGGGGAAACTGGAATGTGAAGGAGAATGGAGCATCCTGCTCCCAGCCCTCAGTTCAAGCACATTTTGAAGAATGGGAAAAACCTATGAAGAACTAGAGTTAAAATTCAGTAACTTTGTGTATAATCCTAAGAGAAGGCCATGGTTCCCAAAATCAGATGCTAGGCACAAATGGAACTACAGTCATAGGTAGTTTCTGGAGTCCCAAACATCTCAAGCGACAGAAAAGTGGCATGCCTGTGTGACAAGCCTCTCTTCTCTAATTGCACCTTCTTACGTACATCTTCTCAGTCTAAGAAACTGCTTTCAACCCTTGAGGCTTGCAGAACACGGATTGACAACAGTGGCTTTGAAAGTCCTTTGTGACTGTTGGCTCAGGCGTCCTCAAAGAGCATCTTATGACATCCACAGGGATAAATCTGTATGAATAGCTCTTCTGTTTCGTCCTCTGAGCCTAGTGGTTTTCCATGGTTTCGAAAGCTTGATAAGACAAAAAAATAAATAAATCACAGAAATAAATTTATAATATTTCAAGAATTGGAGGAACAGAGTCCCCAAGAATACTTACTGAAAAAGCTACATGATGCATCTTTTATATGTAATGACAAATGAATAATAACCCAATCAGTGGAAGAGCTCATCTAAACTTCCACATCTTCATACCCTCCAGAGGTATTGGACAATATCTGGGACATTAATTGCAGAAGTACGAATACATTGTATCGTGTTGTCGGGGAATGTTGTGGTTGTACAAAGTGAAGGTAAAGGTTGAAACAGCTAGAAATGGTAATCAGTCAAAACTGAACAATTGAGTACTAATTAAATTAGTTGCTTCTATTTGAGATGCAATCCTTTCATATACTGGAGCACCCAGGACAATATACATGAAAGCATGTTTTCCCAAAGAGACCACATCTTTTCCATCTCGCCTCTTTGCTCCAACCTGGATGTATACTCAGTTCATATTTCATTCTGCGTACTGAAGCAGGAAGTGTAAAAAAGCTATTATCAACAGAGATAAATTTGTCCTCCCCTCCCCAATTAAAAATGTGTAGTTCTTTTAGTGAGCTGTTTCAAATAGACAAAAACCAGGCTCCTCTGTGATCATCATTGGTCAAAGTAAGAATAGTTTATTAGATTTCCATGTTGCTTTCTTGGTAGAACTCAATTCAGCAACGTACAAAACCATTTCCTTTTCCTTTCAGGAAATTGCAAGAGGAGCAGGTGAACTGACCAATCAGGAATTGGTCCAGACAGAATTGCAAGTCAACTAAATAGACAGAAAGGAGGAAGGGGTGGACATCTGAGAGATTTCTTAAGCTGGCTTCATTTCCAGTTTGTCAATACCTTAAAGCTGCAATGTAGAAAAACTCTGGATTTATTTCTTTTATATATTTGTAAAACACATTTCTTGAGATGCCTGACTCCAGAATGACGCTTGGTATCACACAAATTAAAAAAGGCAAGAAATATTACAGAATCAGGGAAGAATAATTGTTTCCCAGAGGGAACAGTAAAAACTGTCTTCCAACTTAAAGAAGCCCAACAATGAACCAAGCCAAGGCCTGGGAGGAAAGCTAAGGCTCATTTAAAGGCAGGAAGAAAAGGGCAATATGAACTTTGGATGTTGTCCCAGAGGGCAGATGCTATGGCAGAGATAAGGCCCCTTCCATTTCATACAATCTGATTCTAGGGCTCAATACACACAATAAAATCTGCACAGACCTGATATGTACTATTCGAGCTCTGTGGTAATTTCTGTTAATGTTGTGCAGCACCCGATATTTAAATAATGCAACAACTAAGAGCACTAAGAGATTATTTTAATTCAAAACTGCATAACCTATTTAACACAGGCAAATTAGCCTGGCTAGGTGGCTCATTAGCTAAGACACTGAGTCTGTCGATCAGAAAGGTCGACAGTTCAGCAGTTCGAGTCCCTAGTATAGTCTCCTGCGTGAGCAGAGGTTGGACTAGATGATCTCCAAGGTCCCTTCCAACTCTGTTACTGTTACCTGTTACCTTCAGCTAAGCTGGAAATCATATCATTGAGTTAAAAACCACCACCAACAATCTTCAGGATTTTATCTCCTAAGAATGGTCTCTCAGTCACTTTTGATGAAAGTCAACTATTGATCACATTTCTACTCCTGATACATCGTGGCAGATGTGGAAATGGAGGCAAACAGATGATACTCACTATTATACCCAGAGTTCAGAGCAGCAAATGAATTCCAACGGATTCTTCATAGGTTTTTCCAGTGCAAGGATGAGATTTCACTTATTTCCCCAAATGCCTGCTGAATCAATGATGAGACAAACAAGAAAAAGAAACAGCTGTTGGTAAACAGAAAGGAACTTCAAAAATGAAAGAAAGAAAGGAAAACAGAAAGGAAAATAAAGGGATACCCAGATTAAGCAGCAATAAGATGACCTGCTTTAGGTCTCATGTCAATTTAAGATCACTGATGAGAACAGAATTCTTTCAAGTAATAAATAAGAAATTTCTGGGCTCTGGCATTTCAGCGCGTTGATATGGCCCTGGTAGTTACGGATAAGGACATTGTCGATGGTGCATGGAGGACCCAGTATGACTCACCGAATATTGTACTCTCACCAAAATGACGTGAATTTCTTGCCAAAAGCTGATACGGCTGTTGGAGTAAAGGAAAGACAAATCAGTGTGTAAAACCATCTGATACAATATAAGATTGAGTCTGAAGCTCTATTTTTTTAACCAGATCTTCAGGGTTGTTTTTTTCCTAAAATATTTATGAATGACCTGTTGGCATCCATAAAGCACAGGAAAGGCAGTTTATAGTAATATCGGTGCAATAAAAATATAACAGATTCAACACTCAGTAAAAACAATTAACGAAACAAAAGTTCTGGTGGAATTAGCCTGTTGAATGGAAATAGCTCTTCTCAAGCTCATGTGACGCTCTTTCTTAATAGCAATCTCCATGCTCTGAAGTGCCTTGCTTCCTCTGGGCCTCCAGGAAAGCTCTGAAGGGGTAGTTATTGTTATGTATATAGTTTTGGCGGGAGATTTAAACTACAATAGATCATTTGTGATTGGTCAGCTCCCCGGCTGGCCGGGTATTTAAGGAGAGCTGTTTGCCTGTAACCTTGGCTGAAGTCTCACTATATATTAAAGAGCTGTTGTCACTACCTTGCTTCTGCCTCCTCAATCGCCCAACTCAACAGTTATTTTGCAGGAAGCGCCGGTATTATAGGGGATAAAAGAGCTTCCTTTAGTTAACCAGGAATGTTGGGCTGGAGTGATTTTTTCCCCATATCTTTTAAGGTGCTTTCTTTGAATCGTACTTACTTTGTTTGATTGGAATCACCACCAGACTAAGAAAATAGGACATAAAAAGTTTTACAAACAAAACATATAACTAAATAAATGACACAAATGATACTCTTTTGGGTATTCAAGGTGTTGCTACCCAGAAGTCACTAGCATTTGTAACAGAGGGTGATAGACCATTCTTAGTGGTTGGCCACTGAGTAGGATTTCTCCCCCCCCAAAAAGGTTAGTGATGGTCCTGTTCTGGTCCTAAAATCCTGTCCCCAAACAATGTATGGCAGAGGTCCTCAATTCACGGCAGGGGGCCAATTCATAGTCTCAGTCTGTTGGGGGGCTGAGCTGGCTGGGTGGGCGTGGCTAAGTGGTCATGTGACTAGGTGGACGTGGCCAATTTAACAGGCCTTTAAGCAAGGCACAGAAATTAAACTTTAATTTGTTTTGCTCCTGAGGATGTTTTATTTGCTTTTGTTTGCATGTTGCTCTTTTGGTTGACTTTTCTTTTTACTAGATCGTTTTTTCAGTTGTTTAGGAGTCAACTGATCCTAAAGTGGTCCACTTCAGGAAACTCAGTTTTGCAGCAATTCTTCTCAGCCCCAAGGAGCTTATAATCAACAGGTCTCTCTCCCTCTCCCCCTCTCTTTGTCTCTCTCTCTCTCTCTCTCTCTCTCTCTGTGTCTTGTCTCTTTCTCTCTCTCTCTCTTTCTATGTGTCTTGTCTCTCTCTCTCTCTCTCTGACTCTCTCTGTGTCTTCTCTCTCCCTCTCTCTCTCTCTCCCTGTCTACCTTTCTGTCTCTCTTTCTCTCTGTGTCTATCTCTCTCTTTTGAAGGCAAGGGAGGTAAAAATCAGGGCATGCGGATGCCTCAGGAGGCCTCCATGTGCCCCTTTTTGGCCTGCAGAGTGCTACTGGAGACCGGGGAGGCCAAAAATGGGCCCGTTTTTGGCCTCCCGGGGCATCCACATGGCCCGTTTTTCACTTCCCCCACCTCCAGAAGCGCTCTGCAGGCCAAAAATGTTGGCCTTACCTTCCAGTTACAGCCTAGGGGGCTCGCGAAGGTAAGTCCTATGCTTGGGTGAAGGGTGGGGGCCAGTGGGTGGGTGGGGCGATGTCCGTGGGGAAGCCTCATGGTCCTGCACAAGCTGGATTAATGGTTTCGATGGGCTGTAGTTTGAAGACCCTAGGTGTATGGTTTCTGAGTTTATAAGAAGCATTTTGACTGCTAACAGACAGAGGCAGCAAGACAGATCATTTGAATCACAATCATCTGACAATTATCTGAAAAGTGAACACTTGAAAATATTGTGACTCAGAATTCCAACCTTCTGTCAATTTGCCTGCTTGTTCTGCTGCCCCTCCTGGCAGGATTTTGGATAAGACACTTTCACCCTCTGCTCCTGGCTGTCCAGCTGCTGCTCCTGTAGGTAAGGATGCGCCTGTTGGTTTGGGGCCCAATTTTATGCCTATGAGAGAAGGTGATGATGAAATAAATTAATATGTATGAATTCACTGAAATGTATGTCCTACAATACCACCAGGAAGCAGTTTGTAAAAAAATTAATTATCTTTACTCACTAATGAAATATAACCAGTCTTGCAAGAAAAAAAATGTAGTGGCAAGCATTCATTTGTTTAGAATATTTATATCCAATCTTTCCATACAGAAAATGGTACTCTCAGTGCAGTGGTGGGTTTCAAAATTTTTTACTACCAGTTCTGTGGGGGTGGCTTGGTGGGCGTGGCTTGGTGGGCATGGCAGGGGAAGAATACTGTAAAATTTCCATTCCCACCCCAATCCAGGGGAAGGATACTGTAAAATCCCCATTTCCTCCCAATCAGCTGGGACTCAGAAGGCAGAGAATAGATGGGGGCGAGGCCAGTCAGAATTTTTACTCAAAATTTACTCAAAATTTATCCGAACTACTCAAAATTTCCGCTACCGGTTTTCCAGAACTGGTCAGAACCTGCTGAAACCCACCTCTGTCTCAGTGACCAGAAATAAAAGAAAATACAGAAGAACCTAATGCCCAACTAAAATAAATTTAACATAATAGAAAAACGTAACAGCTAAATATTCAGTAAATCTATCATGTAAACCAGAGGGTTCCAATTTTTCCAATTTTAAGTCCTGTGGATTTCAACTTCCAGTATTCCCCAGCCAGCGATGTCTTACAGTTGCCAACATTGGACACCCCTGATTTAAGCGGTTCAAAAGCCGCCCAGAGTTATTCTGCAGTAAGATGGGTAGCCAATAAATTTGATAAATAAAATAAAAAAGGCTAACATGAATATATGTACCTTGATAGCCTTTCTGAAGATAAAAATATAAGTTCCAATCCAATTCTCAATGAAATGGGTTGCAAAGTACGAGGGCAAGTCAAAAGAAGCTTATGTCTTATCTGCCCAATTACTGACCCTCTGTAGGAAGGGCCATTTTTGTCAGGCACATAAAGTAACTGGAAGTTATCGATATGCATTTCTCAATGAAAGTAGTATTTTAAGCTGAGCTAAGTAAAGAGCAAGCAATTTATTATCAGATTTTAATCAAGTTGAGACACTCCATCCTCTTTGTTCACAGGAAGAAAACACTAAGAAGGCTTCTTTTAGGTATTCTACTTGTGACTCCTTTACCATAACTTTCACAACTCTAGTTTCCTGTGAATTAATTCTATACTAATTGGCACATATTTTAAGGCCAACTGTGGCCAAGCTTTTCTCTTCTTCCTGATCTTGCCTAGGGTGTCATGTGATCATTTTGGAACTCATTTTGAAAAAGCAGGTGGAATCTTTCCTTGGAAAATTAACTCCGCTAGCACTCCCTAGTGCAGGGTTCAGCAACCTGCGGCTCTGGAGCCGCATGTGGCTCTTTCACCCCTCTGCTGCGGCTCCCTGTCACTCAAAATATGCATCACAACCGCCAATGTGCGAAACCTGCTGGGACGCGATTTATTGAGCTTTTCAACTCCCGGTAAGCCAACCATGGATAAATCCAAGAAAAGAAAAGTTTCAGAAGAAAACAGAACCTTTAATTCAACTACAAATGCTAGTTTTGTGGCCGCTCAAGAAATAGTAGGCACGAGAAGGGTTTTGTGGCTCCCGGTATTTTCTTTTCTGTGGGAAACGGGTCCAAATGGTTGAGTGTTTAAGGTTGCAGACCCCTGCCCTAGTGAAATGCACACAATACTAGGTGCTAAAAATAGCTGCCTAGTTGAGAAGCTGCTTACTGACCTCCAGTTGTCCCCTGCGGTTGTGTCTGGGGTGCTTTCCCCACCTGTGGCACTTTTGTGGTAGGCTTGGATACATCCGGCTGTTCTGCTTTAGCCTATAATGGGAAACAGAACTTTCATTTGTTGGTTTAAGAAAGACTCCCCGCCCCCACCCCCGTCTCTGATTTGGGGGACAGCAATGCATGTTAGAGAAAAATTATCTTAATATAAAACCCATCTGCTGAAAACACACCTAGCAGCTTTGACGCCATAATTTTAAAAAGCTGACTCATCTTTGTTATTTCTAATTGGCCCTTTACTCATTCTAATTCTCCATAGATCCCCTTCTTTCCAATGTTTCTAAGTTTCTTTAATTCTAGACTCAATGGCAGAAAAGAGTAACTGTTTTCAGATGGGGCTCATTTTAGATCAACGGGTGGCAAACTAAAAACCACATTTCAAAATAGTGGAAGGCAGGATCAAGCAAGTCTGGGTCAAGAAATAAATACGATGTAAATATTAAAATTACTTAGCTGAATACAGTTAAATATGATCATCCTCTGTGTATTTAAATATTCTAATTAAAATCTGTCAAATTAAAAATTAAATCTTTGGCGTCCTTTGAGGACTCAACCCCCAAACTTGGAATTGCTGAAAGCTGCCCTGTGGCTGTGGGCTCTACTGTCCTGTCAGCCCTCTGAGGTAATCCAGGCAGGAAACCAAAACGATCATTACTACTGTAATAATACCTTTATTACAAGGTTAAGGTAACAGAATCTCTCCCCTCCCTTGTCCTTACTTCTCAGAGAATAAGGGAGGATCCCTTCTGAGATGCTTTGTCCATCCCCATTCCTTCTGTGGATAGAGCTTGTCTAACTATTGCCCCAGCTCTTCTTCCTATCTCCCACATTTATTCTCTGTCCCTTACATCTCCTGACCTTTGACTACAAATGAAGCCTCCTTCAGAAATCTAGGGAGCTGGTCTACCCCCATAATTGTTCTATTCCCCCCCCCCCATATATATATTTTTTTACTTCTCTCCAACATTTTGCTGAACAGAATGTTTCCTTTATAACCTCTGATACCATGATTAACTCTTGCAATCCATCCACCAAGACAACTTACCTGCATATAATATATTCATCTAGACCGTAGAATAATTCATGTGTTCCATGAATATATATTTATTCCATTTGGTTTTTGTGTGTGGGATAGTGAGATGAATGAACACATTTGCTACCCTAGAACAGATCATTCACACCTTAATGAAGGGCGAGACAACAGGCAGTTAGTAATGATGGAATGATCAACCATCGCTCCTTAAAGAAAATTGAAGTGGTACTCACTGGTCCTGCTTGGTGAGCGCTAGGTTGTGCTTGGGCAGTTGGCTGCGGTTTGCCTGATGGCTGAGGCTGACCAGGCTGCTGTTGGGCTGGCCGTAAGGATGGTTGGGCTTGGGTTCCCAGTGGTGGCTGTTGCTGTTGTTGTGGCTGTTGCTGCTGTATCCGAACCTGCTGTGGCTGTTGATGAGAAGGACCTGCTTGATGCTGTTGCTGAGGTTGTCTGCCTGGTGGTTGCTGCTGCCGAGATGATGGTTGCTGCTGCCCAACTTGCTGTTGCCTGGGTTGCTGCTGCTGCTGCTGCTGCTTTTGCTGCTGCTGCTGCTGCTGTTGGTGAGACAGAGGCTCAGATTTTGGCTGCTGAGATGGCAGCCCATGTTGCATCTGCCTCTGGGATTTTTGGGACTCTGAGGTATGATGATAGCCAGATGACTGTCGGGATTGTTGAGGATATTCCGAGGAGCTGGGAGGATAACCTTGCTGCGTTCTTGTATCTGGTTGCTGAGCCTTCTTCTGGGAAGTGGGCTGCCCATGTCCACGTCCATGTGACTCATGGCGGCCTGGTTCTCTTGGGTGTTGCCTGGATGATCTCTTGGGTAGGTCATCAGTGGAGTGGCGGGAGGAAGATGAATGTCGCCCATAATCTCCATGGTGCCTGTGATCTTTGGAGGAAGAGTGACGTGGGTGGGAATAGTCATCATGATGCCACAAGTCTTCATCTGGGGGCTCATCATAATCATGATAGGTGTGTTTAACTGGACCTCTCTTCTGAGAGGATGAGGAATGGCCACCATAATGCCTCATCCTCTCTGAACGAGGTTCTCTTGGTTTGTCAAACCAGTCCGTCTCCTCTTGGCCCAAGTGGTAGGCTTCAGAAACCAAAAAAGATCACAGTGAATCTCCTGATCCAAAGCTAGGAATGTATTCTGATGGAAGCCATGCAATGAAATAGAAAAGAAGCTTATCACAGGAATACAGGGTATGTCACGGCAGCCACTCAGGAAATATAAAAACAGAAACCTCAGCACAGAAACACACTGAACAAGCAGTGAACAACATTAGGACATGCAATGTGCAACATGCTAACATAAAACAGAAAGTGAAATCATGATAAAGGCACATGGCAAGCAAATGGAATTTGTGGCATTTTCTTTGCAAATATGACCCGCTTGGGCATGCTTGGAGATAAGTCACTACAGGTAGTTATTACCTTCACTGTCTGAAACAACACAGTGTGAATCGTCCATGATGTAGCCTTCTTCGTGTTTGTAAGAGTGGGTTCTTGGCACATCTTTAATATGTTCTTGTACATCAGGCAATGAATGACTAGAGCAAAACTGGGAGCAACTGTCTCCAGCAGACTGAGGAAGAGGTCCACCTGAGGATCGCGATACGCCCATGGATTTCCCTAATGGACTGATAGGACTTTCTTCTTCTGAGGTTTGTGTGCGAATTGGAGGTCGCCCACGACTCTGACTCATACTAAGGGAGGAAGGCTTGGAGCTTCCTTTCTGAGGCCTCTCCATGCTCTCTCTTTCATAAGATCTGCTTCTAATTTCACGACTTGACAGTTTTTCTGACACATATCCAGAGGATCTTGATCGCCCACCACTATATGCTCTATCATCTTCTTCCATCCCATCTCTGTTGGATACACTATAGTATTTCTGCTGTTCATATACATTTTTCTTTAGGCCATAAGTGATATCATCTTGCATTTTCCTTGCTCTGGATGCTACACTGCTGCTACTGACTGATGGAGTCGCTGTATAGGAGGCCAGATCTGATTCTACATCTTTGGCTTCTTCTATAGGGGAGAATTTGGAGATCTTCTGCTCCATACCTTGTTTCCTATGCTTGCTGCGCTTGGAAGAGATGACAGCAGGGGCCAGATTTTTTGAAGAGTGTTTTTGCACTCCCATACTTGTTCCATGCTTGTCTGGACGAGAAGATGGCCTATAATCACTGTCTCCATAGTAATACGAACTACCTGATACTCTCCCATTGCTCTCTGTGCTTTTAGGATAGCTTTTCCCCCGATGGTCAGGACCATGATGATCATAAATATCCTCTTCAGACTCCTCTTCTCCTTTTGAATAGCAACAAGGCCTGCTAGACATATCTACATCTGCAACCTCCCTCTTTTCTTTGATAGGCAGTCCATTGGTGCTGTGTGATGGCAAATCCCCTTTCTGACCTTCTCCCGCGCTGCTCTCTTTGGTTAATTCACTGATATCATCAATCATCACATAGTTCCGAGGAATGTTTTGCTCTAGATTGGTGTATAGAGAGTCAGAGGAATAGCTTGTAGAGGGACTTTGTGCAGCACTGCTCCTATCTCCTGGCCTCCCTTCTGGGGCTTTGTGTTGATCGTAACTGCCGGTCACTGTTGCGGTGCTGTAGATCACTTCTGGAGTTGCAGCAGAGATCACCACAGTGGGATTGCTAATGACTTCATAATTAGTCAGGATCTTCTGCTCTAAGTCAGCCAGTGTGGTCTGTCTCGGCTTCTGGGAGGTTGTGTGAGTGTCTGCATGAGTCTGAAGAAGAGCACCCTGGGCAGGCTGCAAGGGTGTCTGACTGGGATAAGCGGTCTGAACTTGGTAAGGTGGGCAGAAGCCTTGGTGGCTCTGTAGGCCCAGTTCAGACTGATACCCAGAACTTGGGGTGAAGCTATGTGCCTGGTAGGTAGTTTGGGAAGGGTAAGCAGGCATCTGGCTTGGCTGGAAATCATTTTGAGTAGGACCACTGCTTGCTGGAGGATAGTATGGAGGTTGAAATCTTGTTTGCTGGAATGTAGCTGGGCCTGGTGCAGCAGTCTGAACTGAGGAGTACTGGTACGGGGTGTAGGAAGTTGCTGAAGTATACTGGGTGCTGGAAAATTCTGCATATTGGTTAGAAGGGGTGGCGGTGGGCCTTGTCAGGAGACTTCCACTCTCATAACCAGAGAGGCGAAGGTTATTTAGTTCACTGTCGGACATATAATCTCGATTTTCTCCCAAGCATCTCAAATATCGATAATCGCCAACATTCCGATCCTTCAGCAAAGATTCTTTTCTCTGGTTGATCCCCAATTCCAGGTACTTCAGCTTGGCATCAATCTCTTTCTCTTCTTCATCCAGCTCGGCTTGTTTCTTTCTCAGTTTTGTGGATTCGTGCTCTACCAGCTTCAAGTCCCGGTCGAGTTCTCTAAGGAGACTGGCTTTGGTCACTTGGATGGGCTGCCCGCCAATACCCTTTGGCATGAAGCCAGGCATGTACATCTGTGAGTGGGCTTGGCTGGTCAGAGGAAGCTGAGCTTCTTCTGGTGGGGGGCTAGGCAGGGTCCGCTTGACTTTCCGAATGAGGGTGTTTGATTGCAAGGTTGAAATCTAAAAAGCAATGGAAGTTCTGGTTAAATTCAGAGGCACGATGGAACAATTCACAGCCATTTTCACTTACTGGGAGGGGCAGTTGATAACTCTGGTCTGCACTTTTTCTCAAGGGCAGATGTAAAAAATTAATTCTAGATATTAATATTTTAAATGCTTTTAATATTAATATTTTGATATTTTAACATTTTTTTTCTAAAACACTAGCACAGTGCACTTAAGCACTATCTGATAAGGCTCTAATATGGCCAGTTTATAAAGGCTGTTGGTAGCTTCTTTGGAGTGAAATATATGAACAAAATGCACTTGATAAAAATAATTCCTAATGTGGGAGACAAGTATTTCTTGATACTAAAACATCTTGAATGAATAATAATGTTGCTGGCAAACATCTGCTCTATCAACAGGCATAGTTACTGACACTGAGAAAAAATGGAAAGAGGCAGAAGTCAAAACTATTTTTTCCTAACACACCCATACAAAATTAATCTAGTATGATTCACAGATTTAAATAAGTCAAATCTGTATATCTTGGAGTGGGGAGAATATTTCTGCTTTGCAGATGAAACATTTATATATCTTAGGTAGTCTGGCTGGGGTCTGAAAAAATTAAAAGTCACTGTTTGTGCGACTCAGATTGTTGTAGGGTTTCAAATTGTTGTTTCTTTGTTATTTTTGCAGTTAGGGTGAAATGCTATGCAAAATCCACAAGTGAAGTATAGTCCCTAAAGGTCCCTAATATCATAATGGCTAATAATTTCACATAGATATTTTTTTAAAAAATGTTGCTTCTCACTAAATCTTGCAAGACAGGTCACCCGCCCCCCCGAGTCCCCCCCCCCAAGAAAAAGGCCACGCAAGACTAAATGAAATCATGCAAACAACATGCATATTTAAATAAATACTTGGGATCAATAATCAAAAGAGAAGCTATCATATGATCCTGACGATGGCAATAAAAGCTGTTCCAATTCAGCATATTAGATTGATCCTGAAGAGCTAGGGTGCCTTTAGATTTCCTCTAAGCCAGGCAAAATGCCTCAACTTAGAGGACAAATGCCATCAGTCTGACATGATAATTGTTTGCTGAAGAGAAATAATACATTAATTTTGATATTTTCAATTTGAGTTGTTTATACTTCTTATTATTGAACATTGGATTCCCTCAAGGTATAGAGTAATAAGTCAGCTTCATAAATCAAGATGAGAAGTGAGAAAGAAAGGGTAAAACACAGGAGTAATTACTGAGGAAAAGAAAGTAAGAATGTGATGATCTCATCAGAAGTATCTATTAGCAAATATTATTGTCTAGTTTGGCTCTACATGCTTTGAAAATGATTTAGACTAGGAGTCTCCAGCCTTCGGTCCATGGCCTGGTACCGGTCTGTGATCTGTTAAGGACCGGGCTGCACATTGGAGGTGATGGTGGGTGAGTGAGTAAAACCGAAGCCATCACCAACCCGGTCCATGGAAAATTTGTCTTCCACCAAACCACAACTCTGGTGCCAAAAAGGTTGGGGGCCACTGATTTAGACAATGTGCTTCTGCTTAGCACCTCTTTGAGACTGATGCAGAAACCTGAAAAAAATTATGATTATGATTAAAATGTTCTTTCATTCAGGGTTGAATGGAAGTGATTGGAAAGTGAGATTTCCAAACTTGGTATTCTTTGAAAGTCTCCACCATGGTTGCAAGCAAGGTGGCTAATACTTGGCAGAAGGAGAGGATGGGAGATCAC